>CM032456.1:38910562-39050563 GCA_019049505.1 Pachyrhynchus sulphureomaculatus | reverse complement strand
AGTAGCCGTCTTGAAGACGAGATTTATATGGAAGGGAGAATGATATTTAGGGGTCCGGATGGCATGGTCTAGGTTCTTTTTTCCTAAGCCGAGATGAAGTAGGGCTGATATTTTTACAGCAAAAGTAAGGGCTTCTTTTTTTAGAAAGCCGCCCTGTAGGCTTTAACTGTTAAATAGCCGTACTGATATATTAGTGGTGGAGTAGTGTGAAAACGGTTTTAGTGCTTAATTCAAGGCCTTTTTCCTTGAAATATCCTGTTTATTCTCAGACCTTTAGGGGCCAAAGAAAAGTTTACTAGCCCAAAGGGAACTGAAGTAACAAAGGGGGAGACATCTGTGCTATGAATATCCCACCAGGACAGGCCTAAAGCTCGTAGGAGAACCGTAAGTCATCAGAATATCCATCCGTAGACCTATTTTTCCGCTGATAAGTGCGTTTCACATCGTATTGAACTGATAACTCAAGTGAACCTCACGAACCTTCAACATCGTGTGTAGCAAAGTTTTAATTAAAAAAAATCCTGATTTAAGGACTCTATTTAGCAATACCACCTATTAGGCTAAGGTTTTTTTTGTAATACAGGGTAATAACAGAACCGCAAAGTTAGAACTTTTAATTTAGTCATTAATAAACCTTTTTTTCTTGTTTAAGGCTGGTGTTTCACTGTACCACCTATTTTACTTTTCAGGACAAAAGGGTTGTACGATATCAAAATTATCCTTAACAACTACATAACCCTCAGTGTTTTTTTTCGTTTTTTTAGCTGAAGTTCCTTTTTATTTTAAAATGAATGGTGCCCAAAATTTGTACAACAAAAATTTTAAACAATATAGAGACTGATTTCAAAAGACGTACAAAAATTATCTCTTTACCATATTACTCCACCAAGAAAAACTGAGCTAGTGTATGTTTAATTTCTTTAGTTCTTTTAATATTAATATCCACTCAATCCATTCTCAGAAATTATAAAAAAAAGTATAGAAAGGAGGGGCTACAAAAACAGCGCCTCAACGTGCGGGCGAAATTGACACGCCACACTATCCTTTAGGAATTGGAAAAATAGTCTTAACAATTTCTTTATAGAATTTTATTATTGACTATAAAAACTTTGTTTACCATTTCTGGTAGGTAAGGTTTTTAAGAAACGCGTTTTGTCCTTATCAAAAGCATTGAAATAATTTTATCATTCTGCTTTAAGAGTACGTTATTGTTAATACGAAGTAATTTAGTAGCATTGTTTAAGAGTGCGAGAGTGTAAATATTAGAGTTCAGATCTGAAACATAAAATTATTTTCTGTATCAAAGTGGAAAGAAGCAAATTGAAATAACAAAATCTTTAAACATGCATAGGGGTACTGTCAGCAAAATTGTTAAGAAGTTCTCGAGAAGGGGTACTGTTGACCCGGCATTTAAAAGTGGTAGACCTCGAAAAACAAGTAAGAGAGTAGATAAAATTATAATTCGAAAAGCAAAAAATGATCCCAAGAAAACTGCTGTTGATATTAATAAAGAGCTAAGGCAGAAATATCAGGGTGTATTGGTGTCAGGGCTATTAGGCGTCGTCTGTTATCTGAAAATTTTCATGGTAGGCGTGCTGTTAAAAAGTCACTCCTTACAAAGCGTCACACAAAAGAGAGATTGAAATTTGCTAAGGAACATGAAGACAAACTCAGTGGTCTCTAGTAATCTTTAGTGATGAAAGTAGGTTCAATCTCTTTGGAAGTGATTCTACTGGTTATGTAAGAAGACCAGTTGGTCTAAGATTACTCAAAGTACCTTGTAGCTTCTGTCAAATATGGCGGTGGAAATATCATGGTATGGGGTTTTTTCGACGGTCTGGTTCGGGGCCATTGGCAAAGATAAATGGCAGAATGGATGCTCAAAAGTAGCTTGAGATATTGGAAAATAATTTGGTTCCTTATGAAGAAGATTTGCCACTGTCATGGATTTTTCAACAAGACAATGACCCAAAACACACATCTTGCTTGGCCAAGAATTGGTTTTCTAAACAAAGGATTCGGGTGATGCGCTGTCCTTCACAATCACCTGATTTGAACCCGACAGAGAATCTTTGGCACTACCTGGATAAACAAATTAGAAAAGAACAGGCACCGAAGTGATCTCATAAGTGTTCTGTACGGAACACTAAAAAAAAGTATAATATCTTAAAACTACTTACAGAAATAAAAATAAAAAGACTATTCAACCTAAATAAATATTATACTCATAGGTGCAGCATATTTATGTACTTATTGCGTCTTCATGTCCTACGGTCTTTAAGCTACTTTACGTTATAAAATTACGTCATAAAATTTTTGGTTACAAAAAAGAAAGGCCTAATTTCGGAACGTATGCATGCGCATACAATACATTAGCAGTGAAATAGTGAGATGGGAATGATCCAAATCATTAGCTCGAGTGTTGTTTACTTCTAATAATGTACCCTCTAAAGTAAATAGGGAATAAAAAGTTGGCACAGAAGTGATTGTTTACAAAAAAAAATGTTAATTCTAGAATAATTTTGGCTAAACACTGCATTATCTAAAATGAAGATATGAACAGAACTAGCGATTGTTTTTCGTAAAATAAATCATAATTTAGAAAAGTACTATAATATATTTTATACTCTGCTCTTAGTAGCATATTTACTCCACAATAAAATTGTAGACTTATGATCAACATTCATGATCTTCTTTATTCATTTAACTCAACTGTAAAGAGTTATGGTTGTTTTCGGTTAATTCAATTGTAATAAGATTTAAACTAACCTGTTAAGTGCATATTGATCTTTGCTTTTAAAAGAAAAAAATTTCTGTTATGGAGGTATAAAATGATCAATGACTTCACAAAACACATCCCAAATGAGTTTTCAAAAAAGTTTTTTTTTTCGATCTTCACTGAAAACTGATGACCTTCAATTTTTTTTTATATACTAGATATATTATTAAAAGTAAAGCACTCGTGATAATTTTCGTTTAATCTACACCCTGTGGAGAATATTCCAGAATTTTTTCAAAATTTTTTGATCAGTACTTTTCGAGATAAGAGGAGTGACAGCGATTTTTCGCAATTTTTAAAAATAATACAAAGAAAAGTGTACGCAAGTATTACATATATTTTTAAACTCGTGTTTTACAAGCTTTCATTTGACACCCTATACGATGACATAGTAAATTTTTTTTCACTTTCGATTTCACTCCCTAAAACTAACTCCTTAAGTCAAAATTTAACTTTCAAAATTACACGGCTCTGATAAGGTCATCACTTCAATTCAATTTGATACGTACCTATACGCAAATATGTTTTATCTCGACTTTTGACCAGTTGTGTAGAGTAAATACCGTTAGATGTGTGGCTGCCCGTGGCTCCGTGGCGTAGTACTTGCTTGCGGTGCAGAAGGCTTCGGGTTCCAATCGCGGCAGGTCGGTATACTTTTATTTAAGTATATATAGCCTGTCCACGCTACATAGGTAGTAGTTGTTTGCGGAAAGGCAGTAACGTCTATATTTGTGCCAAGTTTCAACTTTCTATGCCAACTTGTTTCAGAGAAAATCGCGTATACAGACAGGCAGATAGACAGACAGACACCGAAGTGTCTGTATGGAACACTAAAAACGTTTTCAGTATCTTAGACCACATTGAAAGCAAACAAACGCAATTTTAAAAGAGAAAAGAATTTTAAACTGACTCATTCTCAAAATAAAGGAATGACCCTTTGGAAAAGATTGCTGGCTTTCGTTGCTTTTGCTCTTCAATCGATCCATACTTTAATAATTCCCAAATTTATAGTATTTTTGCTACTCTAGTATCTTGTTATAGTTTTATCGCCCGTTGTCGTCAGCTCGTTATCTTTAATGATCGTTACAATGCTTGCGCAAAATTTCATCTAGCGGATCTATGAAATGTATATTGTTTGACTAATGCGAATAGTTTTTAATTTTTATTTCTGTAAAATCCTCTAAGATTTTCAACTTAGCTAAAGTAATTTATTGTTTTCATGACAAATATGGTTTGCTCCACGAATTGTATGAGCCATAATCCATTTTTAAAAATGGAGTTTAAGCTTAGGTAAAGTATTTCATTTAGCTACAAATATCGTTTGCCCTAGAAATTGTATAAGACGTACCGGTCTTTAACACCAGATGATTAACCCTGAAGATGATTCTTTATAAGTTAGTAAGAGAGCAACGACACCTGTTGAGAAAGCGAACTTGTTGGCTGAACTTTTTGCTTCACATTCTACTGTCGATTTCCAAGGAAAAACACCACCTACTATTCCCACAGTGCAGTCAAGGATGCCCGATATTGTCTTTAGACTGCGTATCATAAAACGTATTTTAATGAAGATAGACACCAAAAAAGCTTCTGGCGCTGACGGAATACCTGCGATACTTCTCAAAAACTGTGCGAGGGAACTAACATTCGTTTTCTGTAGATTTTTCAACCTATCCTATAGAAAGGGAATATTTCCTTCCTGCTGGAAATGTGCCACAGTTCAGCCGATACCTAAAAAAGGCAAGAAGACCTTGCCAAATAACTACCGACCAATCGCACTGCTTTCAATAATATCGAAAGTCATGGAAAAGGCTATCAATCAGCATCTTCTAAAATATCTTAAACGATTCAAGTTTATTAGCGATCATCAATATGGATTTCGTAAAAATAGATCAATAGAAGATCTTCTGATTTATGTAACACACGTTTGGAACAACGCAACTGAACACTCGAGTGGTTGCTCTTGACATATCCAAGGCATTCGACCGTGTCTGGCACGATGGGCTGTTGGCTAAGCTACGCTCTTATGGTATGTCTGAAAAGTTCTGTTTGCGGTTCTCATGTTTCCTCAGAGAGCGTTCTTTACGAGTGGCAGTTGACGGATTTCTTTCTAACACCTTCACAATCAACGCCGGTGTACCTCAAGGCTCCATACTGTCTCCTATTCTTTTTCTCATTTATATTAACGATCTGCTGGAAAAGACCGAGAATCCAATCTACAGCTTTGCAGATGAGAGTACGCTTATCTCTTCATTCACTTTGATCGCTCGGACATTGGCTACTCAGACGAATATTCGCAGACAGCAGGAAGTCATTCAACTTAACAAAGACCTGGAAGAAATTTTAACTTGGGGTGACAGTAACCAACTGGAATTTAACGCTACAAAAACCCAGGCGGCAGTTTTTTCTAAAAAAGTTAACGCTGCTGAACCCGACATAGTTATGTTGGGGCACTCCATTCCTCTAACATCGTCACTCAATTTGTTGGGCGTTAATTTGGGAGCAAAATATGTCCTGGCATGAACATGTTGCAGGCATAGCAAGGAGAGTTTCTCAAAAGTTGGGAAATATTATTTCGAACCAGAAAGCTTTACACTCCACAACAACTGTTAATTCTTTACAAAGCTCAAATTCGACCAACTATGGAATACTGATCCCATGTTTGGGGCTCCGCTTCCAAACATACACACTGCATTTGTTGGATTCTATTCAGAGAAGAGCTGTTCGTCTGATTGGAGACCCTGAACTGACCGGCGGCCTGATTCGCTGGAACATCGAAGAACGGTTGGCGACTTGAGCTTATTCTACAAGTATTTCCATGGAAGTGTTCGGAGGAATGTGGCCCGTTTAATTCCTCCCAGAGCGGTGCACGTTAGAAATACACGTCGCGCTGATACTTCACATCCGTATGCGCGCTTGTTACTCCTCGAACAACGCTTTTCAAGCATTTTATATGGAGAACATCCCTTTGGAATAATTTGTCCAGGACTGTGTTTCCCACCGAGTACAATTTACAGCGATTCAAGAGCAGCGTGAATGGCTTTTTCCACACACGTGCCGCTCTTGTAGCGCTTTAGGGACCTCCCTGCAGCACATGTGATAGAACCTATAAAAAAAAAGGGTTAGTTTGGATTAAATAAAAAAAGTTGAACAGCCTGCCGCGCCTTGAGAGCATTTTGACTTTGCTAAGAGTACTATTACTTATGAAAATTATTTAAAAGTGAAAAACACTAAATACGCGTTAAAAGAGAATGAAAAATGTATCGCGATGCCACGATTTATTGAAGTTCAACTAGCAAGTCGAAGATCTGGTGCGTCGCTATCTAACCACACTCGAGAATCCAAGTTTACTCATTTCAGATTATGGGTTTTGCAATCGTTGATGATACGGCTGTGGTAGTATCAGTTAGTTTACTTGAAATCTAACCCGGAATGTCCCATAAATTTTCGTTATTCAAATCGACCGGGCACGATAAATTTTCACTGGATATTTACTTAGAACTGAGTCGGCAACTTTCGGTATGGTACGAGTTACGAATAACGTTATGCAATTGGTTTTATTAGTAAGGGCATTTATTATTTTTTTTTAAATGTTCCTTTTTTTCGTTTCAATGTTGTAATTACATTAAAAAAATAAGCCAATTAGTCGTACAAAAATAAATTTGTTATTTTTTTATTGGTGGTTTCCATTTTTTAAGGGTTTTAAAATAAAGTTTGCGCTTTGCACAAACTTAAACGAGCAACCACCGAGGTTCGTAAATTGGGAGAAGAAAAGGAAAGGCAGACTAGGTCACAATCCACTCTTTCACTTTGTCGACTGACAGGGAGTAGAAACCAGAATCGCATTTAGGACATTAGGATTATTAGGCACCGAATTTGCAGTTCTATTTCCTTTACATCTTTTGATTCTCAAATTATACGCCTCTTTCTGCTCAACCGAAAATAGAATCGGAGGTAGATTTAGGGTGTAGGATTTGAATCTAAAGTACATTATCCTTTACCTATTTTATTTTTCAAGCTAGCAAGTATTAGTCGGACGGATGAGTAAACAACACAAAACCATGAGCGATAGTGGCGCTAAAATTTAGGTAGAGACTGAGAGAAAATGTGAACTCAGATTTCCTCTATATTTGTCGGTTCCTACATTATTTGTAGTTTACCAGAAATTTAGAAGTATGAAGGATTTTAATTATGAAGTTTAGTTCTCGACTGTAAGAAACTTTCCGTTTAAGAGCGATATGCTCTTGTAAATAACGTGGCAGCATCTGCAATATTACACCTCTAGCTTTCAATGAGTCTTGGAGTGAATGCTTCGCTTTTTGATCTAGAATGGATAATTACATATGCACCGACTATGAGTTTGGCCGACTAGCTGACTAGCCGACTAGTCGCTGGGAAAAAGCCGACTAATCGGCCGACTAGTCGGCGATGTCGATCATCGCATTCGGCGATGTTCGGGCGAAATCGGTAATGTTTGTCGAGCCTCGCATCTCTCGCACGCGCCGCGCTTGTGGACATGAACGAACAGGTTTTTGTTTACTTTACATTTTGCTATGATATTGTTCACGTACGGCCCGGTAAAACTGAATATTTTTTTAAAAAATAAAACAAAAGTCAGTGAATTGCGTAGGTAAGACAGTTTGTAGTATATATATTGAAATTGAGTCATGTCAAAGAAGAAATCGCATGTGTGGACTTTCTTTGACGTCGTGGAGTTTGATTCCCGTAAAGTGAAGTGTAATCAATGCCAAACAGTTATTTCGCGTGGTGGACAGGGGAAAACAGCAAACACTACTAGTATGACTAACCATATTAAATACAAAATCCAAAGTTGATGCCTCAGTTACGTTCTTCAGTTAAACGTAGTTCATCAAATGATCCAACCCCGAGTACGTCGCAGTCACACATAGAAGAATTACCTCCGGTATTGCCTATTCCGTCCAGTCCAGTGTCGTCAGAAGTCAGTTTATCGTAAAAATACCAACGAAGTATTGAAGAAAGTTTTGTTTTACAATGGTCACTTGACGATTCTAGATCAAGGAACCTTAGTATTGCTATTGGTGAGATGATTGCTTTGGACAACCAGCCGTTGTCTATTGTTGAAAATACTGGCTTCAGAAACTTGATGAGAACAAGTGACCGAAATATACCCAAGCAGAAAGTATTTTACAGACATCATAACGCATCTCTACGAAGAAACTAAATCTCAAATTAGCAAAGGCCTGCTCAGTGCCGCCGCAATCTCAGTTACTACAGATCTGTGGACAAATATAAATAACATGGAAAGTTTTTTGAGTTTTGCAGCACACTGGCTTAGTGACGATGTCAAATTTCACCACGCAGTATTACAAATGAAACATTTCCCAGAATCACATACAGCCAATAATATAAAAGACTGTTTAGAAGAAATTCCAACGTTGTGGAATATAAACATGACCAAAATTCATGCCATCGTGCGAGGCAATGAAAGAAATGTGGCGAAAGCTATTGATGACTCAGTTTTTAATGGAGTTCCTTGTTTTATACACACGTTGCAACTGGCAGTAAAAACTGCATTGAAACATGCTACTATGACACAAAAACATCTAGACGAATAGTTACACATTTCCACCTCCACCTTCTAGTCCACCAGCTCAGTCAAAACTTCGCGATTTACGAAGAACTTAATTTACCAGACCATCAGCTTGTACAAGACGTATCTACTAGATGGAATTCGTCGTACTACATGATGTCTCGTTTTTTAGAACAAAAACGGGCTGTGTCTTTATATATGACTGAAACATCTATAAATTTTGAAAATTTAACTACTGAAGAGTGGAAAATGCTCGGAAAAAGCATTGAGCTGCTGGAGCCATTCAAAGAGATTACCAAGATAGTAAGTTCAAATTGCTCATCGTTATCTGAAGTTATACCTCATGTAAAAACCTTGCAGAAATATTTAGAAAATTACTACGATAAAAACAGTGAAATCATGAAAATTAAACGGTTGTTAGACAATGATTTAAAAAGCAGATTTGACTTGGAGCATAACAAACTCTTTACCCTGGTAACTTTGTTGGATCCACGATATAAGCAGCAGTTTTTCGATGCTGAGGAACTTATAACCGTTAGGTCACAATTTATATTAGAAACTCTGAAAAATAATCTGAGCGATGACGAGAGTGATGCTGAGAAACATGAAGAAAGTGAAAAACCTCTTCGTATCACCACTAATGAAGACAACACAGAAACAACAATACATCGTAATTTCTGGCAATGCTACCATGAAATAGCCTAAAAAAAAATTGAAACTGTTCAAGATGACAAGTCAAGTGCAGCTCACGAACTGCCCTCGTACTTTGCGTTACCGGTAATAAATCGCAATAATGATCCATTTGAGTGGTGGAATCGTAATAGTTCCAGATATCCCGAAATGTCGCGCCTCGCCAAAGTGTACCTTTGTTGTCCAGCTAGTTCTGTTTACAGTGAACGACTCTTCTCCGAAGCTGGGAAATGTATACGAAACAAAAAGAAATCGATTACTGCCAGAAAGGGCAGAGACTTTAGTCTTTTTACACCACAATTTGCCGCTAATTAAAAAATATTAATATACTAACTAGAGTGACATGCTCTAAATATTTGTGTATTTATGTTAATTTTTTTATATGATACACATAGTGATTATGTAACGTATTCATTTATCTTCAGTTTGAAATGATCTCATTTAGCACTATTCAATTCAGAACTGTATCTGCTTTCTTTAGGTTTTATTTTTGTTAAAATTGTAGTCTTTTAGGCTTAAGGTTAAAGTTGTTTGTCAAATTCAGTCATATAAGTACTTAATACTAAGTAGTAACTAAGTCTTTTATTCCGTTCTGTGTTCCTATTCTGTTACTAAATTAAACTGATTGATATTTAAATAAAAAACAATTGATAATGAAGGAATTTTATTTCAATCACCCTATCTTAAAAATAGTAATATGAATAAATAAAGTAATGGGCCGACTAGTCGGTGCTTTTTGCCGACTAATTGCCGACTATAAATATAGCCGGATGTCGGCTTTACGGACTAGTCGGCCACCAGTCGGTACATCTCTACTGATAATTGAACATTTGTATGTTCTAATCAAACTCTCCTGTAAGATTTGTAACAGCAGATCATCACGGATGATGTCGAATGCTTTTGGGCAGTCTAAGAAGCATAGAAACACATTATTTCTGTATTACCATCTGCATGCAGTAAAAGTCCTCCCGTATCCAAACCATTTTGCATTTCTAATATATTCTTGTATAGATTATTTTTAGAATGGCTTTTTAATACCTACGTTATTCTTCGTATCTTTTCGCATCAGATCAGCAGGTAGATGTTAGTTAGTCAACAGGTAAATCGAATGTGTTATATGTGGAATTAACTAGTATAATATCATTATTATATAAAAAATAACACTATGTTTTAATTTCCAATATATTTAAAGTCACTTGACAATTGTTCCACCATACAATGGCTTCTTCAGAAGTAAATAAGAAAGAAAAATATTTGGTAGTAATCCTGGTTATATAGTGCTTAAAACTATCCTTAATTACCGTACCTTAATTAATCAAGAATAAAGTAAACGAAATTATTAAACGGGATATTTTACATTTACTTACGACATGCTTGGATCAAAAGTATTTTAAATTCAACGATAACTTTTATACATCTAAAGAAGGTCTAATAATGGGTAATCCTTTAAGTCCCTTTTCTAGCGGAAATTTTCATGGATCATTTAGAACTAAAAATTCATCAAAACGCGGTAAGCAAAAATATTGTTTACTGGTATAGATATGTTGACGATATCACTTGCTGTTTCACGGGAACAGATAGACAACTAACACACATCCTAATATTAAATTTACCATAGAATTAGAAACCAATAAATCTATAAATTTCTTAGACCAGGGATGTCAAAGATACGGCCCGCGGGCCGCATCCGGCCCCCGGGACGTATCAATAAGGCCCGCGATCGCAATGAAGAATCATAATTTTTAACAACCGTATATTATATACTATATAATTAAATAAATAAAATGTTATAATCATTCAGTACATTATTTTTATTTCAATCTGGCCCGCCTACACATTCTAAATTTAATATATGGCCCTCTGCAAAATTGAGTTTGACATATCTATATCAAAAGTCTTCAAATGAAAACAAAAAATTAATGCTGTCCGCGAATGCTCTTTGTTCGGTATAAATTTCAACATATTGGACACAACAATACAAGACTATGCACACACTTTTCCAATTTATTACTCGCGTGCGTCTGACATTTGTTGATGACACAACAAAATGGCACAGTGTCAAATCTTTATAGCACAAACTGCATTAGTGCACCATCTGTTGTCTGAAATCCGCATTTCATACTTGCACACCTGGTAAGAAGAAGAAGACTGTATTTTTGGCAATTCCTGCAATTTACTATTGAGTCCGCAGCATTCTTTTCAAAAAAAACACAAAATTTTGAATACTAGAGTGAAGTTTCTTATTGCTCTAATTATATTCAGCCTCCGGTAATAGCATAATGAGTTAAAATGTCTTTAACTAGTCTCCAACTGAAATGAAAAATACGAGATGTAAATGATTTAAATTATACATGTTTTCTAAAATAAAGATTCATTAGACCGATGACACCTTTCCGCTCAAAAAAATACATTCATATGATTGGTTACTAGAGATCAAGTGTAACTATTTTTTCCTGTCCCTGTCAGTTATGAACCTGATTAGAATGAAACCAGAACTTGTTCACTTAGGTCTAGTATTGACGTGATTCAATCAATTGGTTCGGTTGTGAAAGACCCACCTCATCTGGCAATCTTAATTAGTGTTCCGTACGGAATACTTATAAGATCACTTCGGTGTCTGTCTGTCTGTCCGTCCGTCCGTCTGTCTGTCTGTCACACCCCCGATTTTCTCCGAAACTATTTGTCATAGAAAGTTGAAATTTGGTAATAATATAGGAATTGATGGCCTCCTCAAAGCCGTGTAGTTTTGAAAATCAAATTTTGACTTAAGGGGTTAGTTTTGGGGGGTGAAATCGAAAGTGATATATATATATATATATATATATATATATATATATATATATATATATATATATATATATATGTAATACTTGCGCTCACTTTTCTTTGTATTATTTTTAAAAAATCGCGAAAAATCGCTGTCCCTCCACCTTATCTCGAAAAGTACCAATCGAAAAATTTTGAAAAAATTCTGGAATATTCTCCAGGGGGTGTAGATTGAACGAAAATTATCACGAGTACATTACCTTTAATAATTTATCTGGTATATAAAAAAAAAAACAAAATTTCAAGGTCATCAATTTTCAGTAAAGATTGGAAAGAAACTTTGTTCAAAACTTATTTGGGGTGTGTTTTGTGAAGTCACTGATCATTTTATACCAACGTAACAATATTTTTTATTTTAAAAGCCATCAACGTACGGAACACTAATTGTGCAAGTTCAACTTGCACTTGACCGGTTATTTTTAATTAACCCCACTATAAAGATATTAAAATGTTCTTACGTCATACAAACTTATGTGCGCTACGTAATTTTCCCTCAGTTAATTGCACAACACTGTCACCACATGCAACCCCATTAGGAAGCGTGTCAAAAGTTTTGGGCGCTTAAATGACGGAACGTAATGAACGCGTTACTTAAAATCTTAATATCATCAACTAAAAGCCTATAAAATTGAGAAAAGCATATAGCCAAGATCTTATAGGTCTTGGCAACCTGAAAATTTTTCTCAAATTTGTTACTTTCATTTATTAAAAAAATTTTATATCATTTTTCCTCACTATAAGTAGCCAAGAGTTGCACATTCTTGTGGAAAAACTAACATTCATAGAGTAAAATTTATATTTCTTCATTTACCTTTTCTTTCAGTATAACAACTCAAAAAAAAAATCACGTTTTATAGGTGAAAGCTTATCCACACAAATATAAAAAATATAATTTTCGGCAAAATTGCAAATGTTTCCTTTCTTGTTAAAAATCACATACTAAAATTTGAAAAAAAATCGCTAGTCTACTCTAAAACCTATGCGGTCTCAACCATCTCCTTAACTATAATATAGATTCCCGCCGTCACACATTGGGACCGAATGCCGAAAAGGTGGCCATAAGTCCCTAAAAATGAATGTTCGATTGAGGGACTTTTCAGGCTCTAGGTATGTGGGTTGGTACCTGCACTATTCGAAACGACCGGTTATAATAATCAAGTGTGCACATGTGGTTCTTGACACCTATTGTTGTTAGAGCGTCGAGCAGGCCAGATTTTGAGCTTGTTCTGTTTGAGTTAGACAGGCAGATTTAATTGCGCTCAAATGTTTTGTATTTGACGTTAATTTTTTGTATTTGACGTTAATTTAATTTCGTAAAATGGATTCTCCGAATAAAAGTGAGTACATTTAAACGATATAAATTGATTACAATAAAATTTGATTATCATTTAATTATTGTAACGTTTAAAATATCACTTTTTTAGAACTTTTAGTTTCAAACATCAAAATTAAAATATACGTAAGTTAAAAGTCCCACGACATCCCACTATCAAACCAATTTTATCGTGTTTTCTAACTATTTTTTAATAATATAGAAGCAAAATCACCTGCCCGCACTTGCACATTTTTTTAAAATAAATTTTATGTAAAAAAGTATGAATAACGTTACATCTATCTTTATAATACATAATAACCAAATCCGTGTTAATTTTCATTTAACTCTAATTAACTGAAACATTTTGTTTTTCACATTTTTAATTTCAGATCCTTATCAGCGACATCGAAAAGCCCTATAGTCGAAATTTCATGAAAATATGACAAAAATTATTATTTTTGTCCGCATATCGGATCCGCCATTTTGTTTTTCACATTTTTAATTTCAGATTATTCATCAGCACTTCGAAGAGCCCTATAGTCAAAATTTCATGAAAATACGACAATTTTTATCAATTTTGTCCGCCATATTGGAGCCGCCATGTTGTTATTTACATTTTTTATGTCAGATTCTTAATCAGCGACCTCAAAAAAACCAGATATGCAAATTTTCATATAATTCGAATAACACCTTCATATTTTGACCACCTTTTCGGGATTTGGTCCCAATGTGCGCCAGAGACAAAACAAAGCCTCGACAGGTAACTGCTTTACTTTGATTTGCGTAATACTCAGTCTTATGATGGACTTTTGGAGTTGGTTCCAGAAGATTAACATAATTAAGAATCACAGTTTTGCCTTTCATGTTCAATTTTTTTTTGAAAAATATTCATATATGGGACCTACTCGACTCCCGTATCAAATTACCAACATAAACAAGGAAATTATTCAAACAATGCCATAAAAATATTAAGCATTCAGGCCTTTTCAGGCTAGTCAGTATGACTAAAAATTATATTTAACATTGGCTAGATTAAAAGGAGTTTTGGTTATGCCCTTCCTGGACGCAGCGTCAATTTTTCGGGTCTTGTTTCCTCAACTGAAAGAAAAGTTCTTTGAATATTTTAAAAAACATTGTCTTGACAAAAATTAACGTTTGATTAAAAGGATTTTGAGTGGACGCAGCGTTTGCCTACCGTTTTTCGAGCCAGCGCTTTGCAAGTCGTCGACATTTTTCATCTCGTTAAAACGATTTACTCTTCTTCAAAAACGATACCGATTTTTTAATATATTCAGCGGCCGCGGAATGTGTCATTTGGGATTTTATGTGATTTCGACGAAAGTTCGGAATCGGCTGATATTTTTATTAAAATGCGTCTTAGACAAAAGTTCCCTCAACCGATTTTTTGTTGAATCTCTAAAATCGCATCTACCAAAAATGAATTATCGCGGATCCATTCTTACTTGACGGTATTTACAAGAAAATTAAAAAATAAATTAGAGTATTAAAACAACAATTCCTTAACAAACTGTAGGTGTTTATAAACTCCCTATTTTTGTGGCATATTGCATAGAAACTTTACAACATAACTAATCGGATATAATTATTTTTTTTGTACTTCTCCGGACGAAATCAGCGTGTTAGTCTCAAAGAACCAAGATCTCTGAAGATGTTTATAGAATTATAGACAAAACGACAGAAATTTACTCAAATTTGACTAGGTTTAATCACAAGTCCCATGATTTATCATCTAATCCAAGTCGCAGAAGCTTTCTCTCCAAATGCGGTTTTAATTTAAACTCAATAACAATAAAGACTTAAAAGTTGCCCGTATTTAAAGCTGATCGAGTAAAGCGTATCTCTTAATTAAATACCCAGGTCCATTTTAATTCCTAATACTGAGGATAACGTTACTAATTCTACTCGATATAAGCGGTCGTTTTCGACTGCCCGGTCCTTTTTAACGTTCGAAAGGATCAACTAAGGAAACCTCAAAATTCCAGACTTTGGCTAACTTTCACGAGTTTAAACGGGATATTGGACTTTCCCAATTATGTGTCAAATGCTTTTAGTTGAATACTATTCAGTAATAATGTTTTTTTTTAATCATTTATAGCGTGTATTAAATTAACAGGGACCCAATATTGTTTAGCACTGAGCTATCGATATAAATTTGTCCATTTATACATGAGTATCCCATAAAAAAAATAATTTATAGTAAAAATTAAATGTTAAGAGAATAAAACGTTGTATATCAAAGAGCAGTGTTTCAAAGAATACTTCTTAAAAATTACATTATCATCTAAATATGAATCCCAATGTTTCCGGCACTCTTCTAAACGATTACTAAAATTACGCGGAGGCCGACTTATGTCACCGCTCTCGGAAAACAATATAGTCGGAGAAATTTCATGAACGACTGGCAAAATCTTGTATACAGTGTATAATGTCAATCCATTCTTCTGGAGTCAGGTTCTATGGTCATAACAATCAAAATTTTTGAAAAGCTGGTGTGAAGAGGTTTCCAATCATTTTCACGTACCGCTGATTATGATTTCTGTATCATCTTCAAAGAAGTGCTAATCGATTATTCCGTGGCAAGACAATCCGGCTCAAAGCCATCACCCTAGGAGGATTTCGTGCTTAAGTTTTGGATAAAGCAGTAACGGTAATTGTGTTTATTGACTTAGATGTCAGGGTAGATATATATTCGAGAATAAGATATTGGTAAATGTTCTCATCCGTTTGGAGTTCAGCTTATCACTCCGCGTATAACCTTTTTCAGGGGGAATTTCTTCCCTTGGGAATGGTATGCCCAGGACTGTGTTTTCCAGCGAGTACAATTAAGAGCGAGTCAAGACCAACGGCAATCGCTTTTTCCGCACACTCCTCGCTTCTGTAGTGCTTTAGGAATTTCCCACACACAAGCGAACAGAACATGCAGTACTTTGTTGATCCTAGCTTGGCTGCTGAGCCGTGATACGGTGAAACGCATTCCGGGATGGATTGACAAATAAAAAACTAGTAGTTGATACTGAATTTTTTACGTAGGGTAAAACACTGACAATCGCTCTGCCTGCAGATTACTCCTCTGTCGCTCTGTGGCCTTAAAAGTTCCCCACGGAGGACAAGTATGCTTTTAAACTTTAAGCTTTCAGTAGCAAGAGATACAATTCGTTGTATCCAACCGCTATGTTCGGTCAGTACTGCAATAACTACTGCAAGTTCTGTCCTCGTGTTAGTTGATCCTAAGTCGGCTGATGAACCGTGATACGGCGAAACACGTACCAAAATGGATTGACAAATAAGAGAACCCTGGGTCAGTGCTGAAATATGGGCTTTGCGCATTTTTAGTAGGTTATACTAAGTAAGTAAATAAATATATATATATATATATATATATATATATATATATATATATATATATATATATATATATATATATATATATAAATCCGCTTCATAGCATTCTGCGACGCCCTACGGTTCCCAGTTGCCATTCTCGTCTATCGTTCCAGTCTCCTGGCTGCAGGTTTCTTTCAGACATGGCCCTCTCTATTCCTTGGTTCTAGGTACACTTAGGTCAGCCTCGTTTTCGTCGGTCCCCAGGTGTCCAATGCATAACTTGCTTCGGTATTCTCTCGTCGGCCATACGTTATACGTGGCCATACCAACGTAGTTGTTTTTCTTGAATTTACTGAATCATGGTCTTATTTGCTTTCATCTTGTCTCTTATTCTCTCGTTTCTAATTTTGTCTAAGCGAGAGATTCGGGCCGATCTTCGTCAGAAGTCCATTTCTATTGACAAGAGTTTCTTTTTTTGCCTTTCACTCAGTTGCCACACCTCTGAACCGTATAGCATTATGCTTTTAAGGATAGTGTTATATAATATTCTTTTTCCTGTTATCCAGTATATCCTTAGACCAAAGCACAGAGTTTAATGCTTCACTTGTTATTTTTACCCCTAAGTACGTATATTCCTCACAGCCTTCAATTTTGATGTTATTTTCAACTACCAACTCTTCCAACTCTCCTCCCACGCACATGTATTTCGTTTTGGTTTTGTTTATGTCAAGTCCCCATTTTCCATATTCTTCGATTAACTTTCGGGTCATGTATTCTAGGTCTTCCTTGTCCTGAGCTATTACTATCTGGTCGTCTGCGAAGTGTAATGTGTATAGTGTAAGATTGTCATTGATAGGCATTTCCATTTTTGAATACTTTCTTCGCCAGTTTCTCAGTACATGTGCTAGATATACTTTAAAAAGGGTTGGAGACAAGCTACATCCTTGTTTGAGGCCTTTTGATACGTCAAATTGTTCGGAGAGTGTCTAGCCAACTTTAATTTTTGAGGAACATCCGTTGTACAATTGTTGTACGGCTTTTTATCAAAGTTACATCTATTGGACTTTTCTCAAGCACTTCCCATATTTTTTTAATTGGTACTATGTCATAGGCTCCCGTAAGGTCCACAAACAAAAGATAAATTCGACTGTTGTGTGTCGCCGTCTTTTTCTCGATGATTTGAGATATTGGAAATATGTTATCGATGCATGAGCGACCCGCTCTAAATCCGGCTTGTGCTTCAAGTTCATATGGGCCATATTCTTGTTCAATTCGAGACTTTAGGACTTTTCCATACAGTCTGCTGAGAGTATCTGTGACGGCTATGCATCTATAGTTACTACGTACACCTTTCCTTCCTTTCTTATGTATCGGGGTAATCCATGCCATTTCCCATTAAGTGGGTGGGGGTTTTCCGTTTATATACAAGGTGAACAGGTATGCCAAGATCTCTTTTAATTTTGTTGGTCCATATTTTAGGAGTTCGGCTGGTATTCTCTCGGGTCCACTAGCCCTTCCATTCTTCATAGTTCTTAAGGCTTTTTCTACCATATCCACAGTCACTGTTATATATGTTCCCTGGGTTTTATAAGCAGTTGGTGACATTATTTGATATTATATATAAAAATAAAACTTTAAAAAATTGTGCCGCTTTGGCAGTAGCATTTATATTGTCGTTTTTAGTGCTCGATATTATAAACCAGTAGTATACGACCGCATCAACGTATCCTGTGCTATATGTTTTGTAATAGTCTAGAAAGAAATTAATAATAGAATAATATTGCAGAAATACTGACCGAAAGGTCACCCCCGTAAAAGGGATGAATGACAAAGGTCTCGTTGCCAACATGAATGACGCCGCTGACTCCGTTGCATGTATGAAAGGCCGCTGTTGCACCCGGGTAGTCCTGCACCTTGCCATGGTAGTAGCAGTGCTCGATGTCCTGCAATAATAGAATTTAATTAAACATTTATTTCTTTACATTTTTATACATTAAAAGTGTTCGAAGGTTAATGCAAGTTACTTATCTAACATATACGAGGCTGGTTTGAAAAGTCCGTGCAAAAATAAAAACTACTTATGTGTTTAGGGTAAACCTTTTTTATTTTTCGACATAGTCTCCTTTTAGGCTTATACACTTCGTCCAACGATGTTCTAGTTTGTTGATCCCTTCCGAATAATAGGATTTGTCCAAGTCTGCAAAATATCCATTAGTGTCTGCAATCACCTCCTCGTTTGAATAAAATCTTTGTCCCGCCAGCCATTTCTTCAAATTGGGGAACAAATAGTAGCCCGAGGGAGCCATGTCTGGAGAATAGGGGGGATGTGAAACGAGTTGGAATCCTATTTCCATTAATTTTGCGACCACAACTGCTGAGGTGTGTGCTGGTACGTTGTCGTGATGGAAAAAGACTTTCTTGTGGACCAATCGCGGGCGTTTTTCTTGCAGCTCGGTTTTCAAACGGTCCAATAACGATGAATAATATTCACCTGTAATAGTTTTACCCTTTTCCAGATAGTCGATGAGGATTATCCTTTGCGAATCCCAAAAGACAGTCGCCATAACCTTTCCGGTCGAAGGAACGGTCTTCGCCTTTTTTGGTGCAGATTCCCCCTTGGTAACCCATTGTTTAGATTGTTGTTTGGTCTCAGGAGTATAGTAATGTATCCATGTTTCATTCACAGTGACGAAACGACGCTTAAAGTCCTCCGGATTCTTCTGGAACAGCTGCAAACCATCCTTGCAACACTTCACACGATTCCGTTTTTGGTCAAGCGTGAGCAATCGCGGCACCCATCTTGCGGATATCTTTCTCATGTCCAAATGTTTATGCAAAATGTTATGTACCCGTTCAGTCCAGATGCCCACAGCACTAGCAATCTCACGCACCTTAACTCTTCTGTCATCCATCACCATATCATGGATTTGATCAATGATTTCTGGAGTCGTAACATCCACAGGCCGTCCAGAACGTTCAGCGTCACTTGTGCCCATATGGCCAGTCCGAAAATTTTGAAACCACTTATAAACTGTTCTAATCGAAGGTGCAGAGTCACCATAATGTTTATCAAGCTTCTCTTTAGTCTCCTGAGACGGAGACGGACTTTTAAAACCAGCCTCGTAACATATATTAATTAGCCAAATTATCAGACGAATCCAAAATAAATATGACCATTGTATATGAAAATAAAAAGGCGGTTTCCGCAGGGAAGTCTTCCATTTCCAGTTTTTTCTTTCTTATAATAAACAATGATCTTCCTTTGATGGATAATCATAATTGAAATAAAGTTTCTCCTGTATTGTACGCCCACGACTCTAATTTTATTGTAATTTCTGATTTAACGAGCTACGTAAAAAGTTGTTGACGAGGTGTGTCCATTGTCAAACGATAACGATCTTAAATTAAATTTTACCAAAACCAAATCAATACAGGCTGTAATTCTATAGGAAATTAAAATTCCCAAATAGAATGTCTGTCGTGAGAAATCCAAAACTGTCTTTGTACAGGGTCAGTCAACGATAGAGTAAAGTTCATTATCTCATTTGTTTCGGGAATGACGAAAAAATGGTAAATACAATAGTTTTAGGGAATGTTAAGGTGCACAGTTTAAAATTATTTCTGAATATACAGGGTACTTCAAAAAAGTTTGGCCGATATAACATACGTTTTTTTAAATGGAACATCCCATTTTCCAATTTATTTTTACATTCTGCATAAAATTTTATAACTTTTTTATTAATAATGTTTTATACCTAAACCTAGTAGTTTTTCTAATATTTCAATGTTTTTAAAAAAATACTAGTTTTCAGTTTTGTAAACAATTGCCAGTAGCGCCATTGTTTCTGAAGGTGGAATACTCATAATTGGTACGAGCGTTTTATAGAGATGAAAAAAAAAGATATATGTAAAGAAATTTGAGTTATATGCTACAGGGTATTCAAAATAAATTTATATATTTCGACTACTTTAAATTGAAAAATCTAAAATTTTTTAAATGGTACGCCCTGTATATTATTATTTTTTCTGATAGATTTTGCAAAACCCTTCAACTTTTATTGAGTATGTCATATATCTATTTCTAATAGTTTTCGATTTATTTTGAATTTTTCAATTTGTACTCTTGTTTTTAATACACTTATGCTATGTGAAAACATAAACAGATAGTTAATAATAATTTTAATACAGTTTAACTGTTGAATAATAGTGCATGTTATAGCTGTTACCTGCTCCATTACTGCGAAAAGTGGCTTCATCAGAAAACATTATTTTGGATAAAAAAATTGTATTGGCCTCTATTACTCCATTCATGGTGGTACAACAGTTTACTCATCGTTCAAAATCACGGTCTTGAAGTTCTTGGTACAGTTTCATATGATAGGGAGGGAGGGATGATACTTTTATTTTCTAGTGGTGCGATTAGCCGTAGATTAGGATGTATCAGATAAGTCAGCTAATTGACGGCTGCTGACCTGAAGTAAAATCTCCATTTCTTTTTCTTCATTGGTAGCATTCTGGTTTATTACTTTCCGTTTTGCATACTCAACGCTACCACTACCATCAAACCCTTCCATTATGCACTGAAAAGATTTTTTAGTTGCTATACTTCTATACTTATTTTTTCCCGCCTCGCCTAGTATATAAACTAATAATTCATTTTTGGAAAAATTCATAACATTACCTTTATACGTCACTTACTACAACAAATTAAACTATTTTTACTTGCTTAATAGATATGTCAAAATTTGACAATGCCTACATTTTTGTTTTGTCTTGACAACTATGATGTTATAGCGTAAGTGTATTAAAAAGAAGGGTAAAAATTGAAAAATTCAAAATAAATGCAAAACTATTAGAAATAGGTATCTGACATCCTTAATAAAAGTTGGAGGGTTTTGTAGAATCTATCAGAAAAAACAACGATATACAGGGTGTCCCATTTAAAAAATTTGAGATTTTTCAATTTAAAATAGTCGAAATGCATAAATTTATTTTGAACACCCTGTAGCATCTAACTCAAATTTCTTTACATGTATTTTTTGTTCATCTCTATAGAACGCTCGTGCCAATTATAAGTATTCCACGTTCAGAAACAATGGCGCTACTGGCAATTTTTTACAAAACTGAAAACTAGTATTTAAAAAAAAAATAATAGAAATATTAGAAAAACTAATAGGGTTAGATATATAATATTATCAATAAAAAAGTTTTACGCAGAACTTAAAAAAATAAATTAAAAAATAGGATGTTTCATTAAAAAAAAAAAATGTTATATCGGCCACATTTTTTGAAGTACTCATAATTTTAAACTGTGCACTCTAACATTCCCTAAAACTATTTAACATTTTTTCGTCATTCCCGAAACAAATGAGAAAATGAACTTTACTCTATCGTTAACTCACCCTGTATATGGCTAAATTCATTATTATATTTATGTAAATAACTGAAATCAATAGTTATTCACTATACACGTCTTATATTAAAGCCAAGTATCCTCTGGACTGTTCTACTGAGTTCAACAATTATTTATTTCAGTAAAATACAACAATTTGTACTTCTTGCTGCTGCAAGCCTAGTTTTGAAGGTACACCTGTTCTCTGTTGGGGGCTGTTTAAGACACAGACAGATACTAACAATTACCGTTAGGCCTATACACAACTCTACATTGACTACTAAAATTGAACAAAGTCCATATTTCAGCACTTCTTTACTGTTCTTTCATCTGTCGAACCTTCTCGGGGCGCGTTTCGCCGAATCATGAGCTAAGATTGACACAGAGTCTGTGACTTAGACAGTCCCTTATACCTTGATAAATACTATAAGTTTTTTTTCTCTTCTCTGTCAATTCTTGCTCGGCAGGTGAGTCTTGATATAATGAAATGTATCCTAAGATAGTTCGATAGAAGAAAGAACCGCAAATAACTTCTGAATTATGAGCTTTAATCAATTTTTATAGTTAATATTGATTTACTTATCTGTCAAAAAAAGTATACTAAAATTGCAGTCACGCGAAAGACAGCTTTTAGCAGGGAGGCATTATTAAATATAATACTTTAATCTACTGTGAAATTTATATTGCTTGCACTGCAATATATGTTCTAAAAAAAATATTGATAAATTCACCACCAGTAGCAGTATAAATGAATACACAATATTCGACAAGCAAACGATATTCGCAAACCTCAAAGTATGTAGTGAGCCTCTAATAATTGTCCTTGACAGATGTCTATTCGAATTCCTACTGACTATTTCTAATTAAATTTAAAACCAAATTAAACCAAAATTATTACCAGCAAGATTCACTAAAAAGCTGTAAAAGGTAGATCTTATCTAGCTAATATGGAATATAAAACATTTAACTGCCCGGTTGATTTTCTCTTTGTATAATGCAATATTTTGTATTCTAAATATCGTCAATAATTCTTATAATATCGGTTAGTCAATAAGTTTTGAAAGCGACACCTTTTGAAGCTTTATCTGTCGTATGACACACCCTAAATTTTAAGTCGATATATTAAGTTATTCATTGTTTATCGGCTGGTTAAAGTAAACGTGTTTCAGTATTTTTTAAAATTAAAAAAAAAATGGAATATCGTTCAGTGACAAAATTCTTTGTTTTGGAAGGTCTGAAATCCATTTCCAACTGTTCATAGATAGACTCTACAGTTTAAACGTGGTCGTATAAGCGTCAACTGCAACAACTGAAGAAACTGTTGTGCAAGTACAAGATATGGTAATGGGAGATAGTCGATTAACCGTGGATAATTTAGCTGAGGCTATAGGCATCTCACATGGATCAGTATATCAGATCTTAACTAATGTTTTGGGTATGAGAAAGCTATTCACAAGATGGGTGCTGCATTTGCTAACATCGGAACAAAGACGCACTCGAGAGAAACTTTTTGAGCAATATTTGGCTCGTTTCTCAAAGAATAAAACTGATTTTGTGCGTTGATTTGTAACTATGGATAAGAATTGGGTTTACCATTATGATCCTGAACTGCAGCAACAAACCACAGACTGGACAGAGTCTGGTTGTTCAGCTCCAAAGCAGCCAAAGTGGTCAAAGTCGTCCAAAAAAATTATGGCATCAGTTTTCTGGGATGCAAATGGAATTTTGTTAATTGATTACCTTCAAACTGGTAAAATAATCACAGAAGAGTATTATCGCAACCTTTTGGACTAGCTGGATGAGAAAATTCGTGAGAAAAGGCCCGGTTTGCAGAAGAAACAAATCATCTTCCATCATGACAATGCACCTGCTCACAGAGTTGCTTTGGCAACGGTAAAACTGGTCGAATTAAAGTACGAATTGTTAGAACATCAACCCCATTCTCCAGATCTGGCTCCGTCTGATTTTCATCTGCTCCGAAACCTCAAAAGATTTCTTCGTGGGAAGCGTTTTTCAACCAATTATGAGATGATAACATCTGTAGATAGATATTTTAAAGGTCTTCTAGAAAACCACTTCAGAGATGGGGTAAATGAATTGGAAAATCGGTAAAAATGAATTGAGCTTAAGGGAGATTATACTGAAGAATAAATGTAGTTCGACTCATTAATTCATCTTGTTTCATTTTCGCTTTCAAAACTTATTGATTGACCGTCCTAATACAACTATAAATCAAAAATTAACATTTTTTGATAAAGAAGTCTAAGTAATGAAGCTACCGTGCTCTAACAAGAATTTCTTGTAAAAGATATAGCTTGCTAATTGTATAAAATGTAAACTTTTACATATCAATATACTAAGTATAATTTTATGTAACCAAAGTCATCATCAATTCAAAATATCAAAAAAAAATAGAATATAATAAGGATTTATACTAAGTACAACAAGATTTAATCAAATTATGGACAATTAAAAATTCGTCACAAAATAGCAATAAAGAATCAAATTACATCGAATTTTTCGAAAATATACATTAAGGAACGATTTATGTAGTAGAAACAGAAAAAAATTAAAAACAAGGCGAGATAAAAGAAGAAGACTCTATGTCATCGGAAATTTTCACTAAACTGGGAGAATTATAGATAAACATTGAATGTCAAGAAATTAATAGAAGCTAAAATAAGTAATCGATGTGGGACTTGTGACAGAAGATCGCTGAATCTGCAAGAAATGATAAAAGACCTACAAGAAGAATCAGAGGAAATAGGACTATAAGTATAAATATGAGCAAAACAAAAACAATGAAGAGATCTTTTCAATACATTAACGAACCTCTCATGTTGAATGGAATGATGATAGAAGAATACATATACCTAAGAAAAAACATAAAAATAGACCGAAAAAGTAAAAGAAATCTAGGACGCCCATACTTGGATAGTATGTCATTAGGAATGTGGTAGGGAAAAGATGGGTGAACCTAGTGAAGGACAGAAATAAATGAAGGGAAATAGAGTAGGTCTATGTCCACTCATGGACGATGAACGCTGGAGTGAAATCTAAACATTTAGCAAAATAAAAGAGTATCATCTCAAATTAAATTTCAAGTGTTTTGTATATACTTAAATCTGGAACATAATAAAATCCTTGAAGTAAGATTTTTACAATTTGTTTAATGCCGGTTAAGCCGTATTATTATGATTAGATGTGAGATCACATACTGATGTTGCAAATCATAGACGATCACTTTTCAGCTAAGTTTATTTTTAGAACCTCGTAAAATTCCCACAAAAGGTTTGAATTTTTATCTCTTTGTGGTCAATTTATGTTACCTTTAGGATTTTTCAGGTTTTTCAGTTTTATAGCAAATAAAATCTAGAGAAGTGCATCCAACTCTGACGCTAAATAACTTAAAGGAGTGATTTATTACAAACGATTTTTAAAATGCACTTTGATAAGTCACGTTCACATCCACTATTTTTTTTACTATTTTACTTTACTATTTTTTATTATATTTAGGCTTTAAAATGTCAATATCATACCATATGTTCTTATAAATGAAACTAACATTTAAACATGTTTGATCCCAATGTCTAACATTTGGAATACAATATTTGGACAAAACTTTCTACTTTAAAAACATGTACTTAATTTGAATAGAGTATACACGTAAAATAGAATATAAAATATAGAATACGTAGAAAATTGATCCAATTTTCATTTGAGCGGATAGATAAACAGCATTCATCTTCTATGGTCAGCTAAGTTGGAAATGTGGAATCTGTGGCACAATGATACTACTCCGTATATATCACCACTACACCAAACTCTTTATTTTTGCACTCGACGCGCGTTTCGCTAACCATGTTAGCTTCATCAGGAGCGATGATTGACTAAAGCTAAACTACAAATCTACCCTATTTATACTTCGCCTAACCCTTGAATTACTCAGGCGGAACTAATGGCATAGGCAAAGCCATCAATTCCGGTCAAGTAACCAGGAGAGGGGACTATAAGGAATAGGCCCTCTGTCTTTATTTAAACTACTTTTACATTTTATAATTTCCATACTTTCGTATGCGTTCAACAATCTCCTATCAGATACATTTTTTATTAATCTTAGATTATCTAATGTTACAATATGATCAGCTTCAAGGGCATGTTCGGTAACGCTAGACTTTTCTGTTTTACTGTATTTTAAGTGTGCTAAATGTTCTTTAAATCGTGTTTTAATTGACCTTTTAGTTTGCCCAACATACTTTTTGTCGCAATCACAACTAATTTCATAAATTCCACTTTTCTCACAATTAGGAATCTTATCTTTGGGATTTCCTAAGATATTCCTCAGATTGTCTGATGACTTATAGACTAAGGTGAGGCCTACCTTATTAAATACCTTATTGAGTCCCTTGCTATATTTCGGATTATATGGTATGGAGATATACTTGGTGTTATTCTCTTCGCGTGTAAAAAAGGTGGAATTCTGAATTAAACCTAAACCTATGTCTATTTATTAGCTTATTTACTAAGTCATCGTCATAACCATTAACTCTAGTTATATTTCTAACACGATTCCTTTTTTTATTAAAGTTTACTCTATTCAGAGGTAAAGTGACCAAAGATGAATTAAAAAATGTAATGAGGCTAATTTGTGTTGTTTGCAATGAAATGAATCATTAGGAATATATCTATCTGTTACTGTTTCCTTCCTATAGATATCAAATTCTAATCTATTATTATTTTTAATAATTAAAATATCTAGAAAAGGCAATTGTCCTTTGTTCTCAACTTCGTAAGTGCATTTAATGGAATCATACTGACTATTTAATTTAGAAACAAAATCATCAATATTTGCTTTCTTTGTATCAAAAATCGCGAAAATATCATCCACATACCTATACCATACCCTTGGGAAATATTTGAATTCTTGACTGGCTTCGGTTTCAAACTTACTCATGAATAAATTGGCTATTGTTATATTTTTCGCCTCTTTCTGCGGCCGTATGGTTTCCATTCAATAATTTGCTTGGGGATTCGATGTTCTTCCATCCTTTGGACATGCCCAAGCCATCGGAGTTGTTTAGTTCTTATGTCATCTACGATGGTGTGTTTCACGTTCATAATTTCCCGGATTCTTGTGTTTCTGATCTTTTCTCGTTTCGATCGGCCTGCAGCTCTTCGCCAGTAGTCCATTTCTGTTGTTTCGAGACTCTTCTCCGTTGTTTGTTTGAGTGGCCATACTTCACTTCCATATGAGATTATGCTCTTAATGATGGTGTTATATATCCTATGTTTATTTGTTTTTGATATCTGCTGGTCCCATATGATGCTATTCATTACCGATATTGCTCTTCTTCCTAAGGTGTTCCGTTCTTTAATTGCTGTGTCTAAGAGTCCATCATTTGTAATTATTACTCCCAAATACTTGTAAGCTGTGCAGTTTGCCATTTTCTAAGATAAGGTCTCTGTTTTGTCCTCCAATACACATGTACTCGGTTTTGGCTAAGTTTACCTCGAGGCCCCAGATGTCATATTCTTCTATTAGTTTTCTGCTCATGTATTCTAGGTCGTTATAATCTTGTGCTATTACTATTTGGTCGTCTGCAAAGCAGAGAGTATATAGCGTTTTCTCATTCAATGGTATACCCATTCTCTCACATTTCCGTTTCCAGTTCTTTAATGCTTGTTCTAAATAGATTTTAAATAATGTTGGGGAAAGGGGGCATCCCTGTTTAAGACCTTTGGTGACTTTGAAGCCGTTAGAAGTTTTATTTTTTACTTTTACTTTTGCTGTTAAATTGTTATATATGGTTTTGACCGCCTCTACTAATGTCGTTTCTATGTTGGTTTGCTCCAATGCAGCCCAGAGTTTTCTATGGGGGACGCTATCATAGGCTTTTTTAAGGTCCACGTATAGACAGTGTACTTCTTGGTTTACCGACACTTTTTTTTCTATGAGTTGTGTTAGGCAGAATAGGTGATCTAGAGTTGATCTTCCTGCTCGGAATCCTGCTTGCTCCTCTACTTCCATATCGCTATATCCCATTTCTATTCTGATCTTTAACACTTTGCCATATATTCTACTAATGGAGCTTGTAACGGCTATCCCTCGGTAATTGTTACATTCGGTTCTACTTCCCTTCTTATGTATGGTTGATATTATTGAATTACTCCATTCTTCCGGGATATTTCTTTGGTTTATACATTTTTGGAAAAGTGAGGTGAGGTGTTTAAATAAATTATCTGTTCCATACTTTACAAGTTCTTCGGGAATATTGCCTGGACCGGGGGACTTCCCATTTTTGAGTCGTTTGCATACTTTTCTTATTTCAGTAACAGTTAGTCTTATGGGAAGGTAAACATAACCTTTCAAAAGAATTCTGTCAAATTTTCAAGTCGCTGCGTGATTTAGTTTGTGAGTGGCAGCCATTTAAATAGAACAACTTTTGTGATTTTACAACAACGGAAAAATTGAATATCGAGCAGTGATAAAATATTTGGAAAAAGAAAACAAATGATGAGATAAAAGCGGAACTCAGCGAAGTTTATGGGGACTCTGCACCCTCATTATCGAGCATAACATGTTGGACAGCTGAACTCAAACGCGGTCGTACAATTTTTTATGAAGAACTTCCAGGTCGTCCAAATGAGGTCACCACATCAGAAATGATTGAAACAATCTATAATATAGCAATACAAGATCGCAGAGTGAAAGTATCTGAGATTGCTGAGACTGTGGGCATTTCAGGTGAACGGCTGCAGAACATTTTAAGAACTCCCTTAGATATGAGAAAGCAAGATGGGTGCCACGATTACTCACAATTGACAATAAACACGCACGTTTGTCAACTTCAAAGGAATGTTTGGCGATGTTAAAGCGCACTCGGAATGATATTTGGCGTCGATTCATAACTGCCGACGAAACATGGATTCATCACAGCACACCAGAGACCAAAAAACAGTCCAAACAGTGGGTTTCTCGTGGCGAACCGGCGCCAAAGAAGGCCAAGGTGACTTTACCGGCCAGCAAGGTGATGGACATACTGTTTCGGGAAGCACGCGGCATAATCCAAGTCGATTACCTTGAAAAGGGCAAAATGATTAATGGATAGTATTATGTCAACCTATTGGACAATGTACGCGTGCACACTTCTGTCATCGCCATGGCAAAATTCCATGAGTTAGGATACGAATTGCTTTCGTATCTACCAATATGCCAAAAAATGGCTCGCAGGAAAAAAAAATTGGCTTAAACAATGAGGTCATTGTTGAAACACATGCCTATTTTGAAAGGTTGAGAAATCACATTTTTAGATGCAATACCTACTACTAAGGGTATCGTGCTAAAAGGAGACTATGTTGAAAAATACAACCCTCGTAACTATAGACGTCTTATTGTCTCTTTCGAAATACTTACCAATAATTTTGTTTACGTATTTGAAGATTGTTTCTATTATAAGATATCTATGAATGTTTCTGTTTAACGTATATTCTGGAACATTAAAAATTAACTTTAAGACTTTATTTTGTAATATTTGGTTTCCCCAATAAGGCGCCATGAAACGGTGCCAAAAGTTAAAACTGTATTATTTTATAAGTTGCTTTTTATTTTGGTTTTCATTTCCGAGGCAACTGCTAAATTCCAAAACGAAAAAATATTGCTTGCTTCGGTGTAATGAGCTCATCGAGGTTTGTTTCAATCCATTCAGACAGATAATATTGTAGAAATAAGAATAGGTGATAAACTGACAGATTAAAATCTCAAATGGTTAATGGTTTTCAGAGTCTTTTATGCTGTGCCGGAATAGACGTTATCCGGCAGGAGAACCATCGTCTTCCATACACTATCAATAAACGGTCCTTTTCTAAAGTGAGCCAGCCACTCAGCTCAGAAGTAATGGTCTCATCAAGTGGGTGTACCTTGTAATGGGTCACGCCCCTCTAATCGCACTAAATGATTAGCAAAACCTTTATTACCTGGATATTCGGATTTAGGGTGCACGTTGATTTTTAGAACTTGACATTAAAAGTAAGAACTTGGTGATAAAAAAACTTTTCTTGAAGCTGGGAAGCAAGGAGAAGGCAGTATCGTAGCCTCTGCTTTTGTTTTCGGGAGTGAGCTCGTGAGGTTCCTGCGAATCCTCCCAGGGTTCCGTATACAATGAGAAATAACTTGTTTGACAATGATTCTTGTTCGAAATTTAAATCCCTATTGTCCAGTTTTGTTGGGTTATCATTCAGTAGATTGAATATGCCCTCTCGAAATTGGTGGAACCACTTTTTATGTGTACCATACGAAACAGCGTTTGTATCCCAAGCTGAACGAACCATTTTTTTTTTGCCTTTACGGCGTTTTATTAAGTTGATATGTGAAAAGAATGCAGTGCCCCGAATGTCATTTTCAAACGACATAGCGTCTACAACTAACTTCAGGTTATGTTTACAGTTAATGGGTGAGAATTCGTGAAGATTTCATGAAAAAAATGACTATACTCATTTTTTATCGAAATGTTAAAAATACGGTTATATATGGCCATAATAATGTCTTGACCAAATTAGATTTTTTTTTATGGCTTTGGCATATAAAAGGGGATGAAATGGACTTCAGTCAGTAGTTGGGAAATTTCCAAACAATTTACTTTTTCATAATTATTTAACTAATTGTTTATAAACAATTGATTTTTTTTCGTGTTCTGCGCCTTTTAAAAATCTGAAAAAAAATGTCACCAAACATGAAAACTCTAAGGATTCTCAATCCGCCGAGAAAAGTTCCGAATTGAAATTATTTTAGAAATTATGATGAAAATAATGTAGGGCGGTGTGGTGCACGCTTTTTCTATAAGTGCTTCTAGTGGAACTTTTTTTACTTGTTGATAATGGTTATTCAGTCAAAATTTTTTTATAGAGTCCTACAAGTGTAATATCTATCGAAATGCCACCAATGCATGTTGCAATCCTTTTGAATTCGATAAACATAATCGAGTTTATAAAGAAATCGAAAAAGTTACGAAGAAGTGGAGCATTCTATGTTCAAGTTTGATTGGAAAATACCTATCCAATGCATGCAGAATAAAAATCAAAAAACAAAGTGCTGCAGTTTCGTTGCCAAAGCCTCTGGAAAAAGCTGTTTCTGCATATGAATCATATGAGGAAATGATCGGCGATAGTGAATCGGATGATTCTGATTTTGAAGGTAAAATTTACTACATTTTATGTGTAGACGTCAATTTGTTTTAACATAGTATTTCATTGTCTGATGTGTATTCCCATTTGTGTTCTTTGGACATTAATAAGGGTCCAGGCCTTGATGGCTTACCTCCAGCGTTACTTAAGCACTGCAGTTTTGTTCTCGCTCGCCCACTGCACAGTATTTTTAATGAATCTTTAACTACTGGGGTTTTTCCCGAATTTTGGAAATAATTATCGACCAATTACCATATTAAGTATCATTCCTAAGGTTTTCGAACACATAATAACTGAATTTTTGACTACTCAGCTAAGTCCAAATATTAGTACCCGTCAGTTTGGGTTTCAGGGTGGCAAAAGGGCGGATCTGAATCTGCTGTCATATGTCGACTTTGTGTTTGGCGCTTTGGACAGGGGAACTCAGGTACATTCGATCTGTACTGAATATTCCAAGGCGTTTGACAGGGTAAACCATGTTGTTCTTCTGTCCAGGTTAAGGAGGGCGGGTGTTGGATTGGCTTGCCTGCTATTTGACTGGACGTACACAGACTGTCCGCTTTAATAACTACTTATCAGATAGTATACATGTCCCCTCTGGAGTTCCTGAGGGATCGCACTTGGGTCCTCTTCTGTCTAACTTATTTATTAATGACTTGACTGCACATGGTGAGGTCCTCCTTTTTGCCGATGATTTAAAGTTGTATATTGAGGTGTCTGTATTTGATGATTGTTACAAACTTCAGACAGATTTGAACCAGCTTGTATCTTGGTGCAAGGACAATGGTATGGAGCTAAATGCGACTAAGTGCCATTCTATCGTTTTCAGTAAGTCCCGAATTCAGTTAGATTATCTATACAAGATCGGGGATGCTGTTCTTGAACGAGTGTCTGAAGTCAAAGATCTAGGGCTTATTATTGACTCAAAATTAACTTTTATACCTCATATACAGAATATCGTTTCCAAGTCACTCCAGCTTTTGGGTTTTATTAAGCGTATTACACTGGGCTTTAATAGTATAGCTGCAATCAGGCAGCTATACTGTTCATTGATTAGAGCTCGCTTAGAGTATTCCTCCAGTGTGTGGAGTCCTTGCTATGTTACTCACGTTCAACGCATTGAGAGAGTGCAGCACAAATTTCTGAGATACATTGCCTTTAAGATCAATAGACCTGAGCTTACTTACCCTCAGATAGAATCTGAGATTCACATTCAAACTTTACAAGATCGCAGAGTTGCTATCGATCTCAAAATGCTTTATAATATTCTCCATAGTAACTACCATTGTCCCTTTCTGCTGGACAAAATTGGTGTGCATGTACCTTCCAGGGTGACCCGTTCGAGGCACACTTTTTTGTGCCATCCCACAGGACCAACTACGGATGCAATAATTTTGTATCTAGGTCATGTCGCCTTGCCAATGAGCATCCCAGCCTGGACTTTTTCGTTGGAAGATCTGTGTTTTATAGACAGTTGTGTGGAGTATGATGTGCATTTTGTTACTTATTGTTACAGTCATTATTTCCTTTTCTATTTTTATTATTATTATTATAATAGGATAATAAAACAAATTAACTTTGTTTTTTAGAGCAATTTGTCATGAGTAAAGATGACGCGATCAAAAATGAAAAATCAATTTCATCCGTTTCCAAAAAAGATATTGCCACAGCAGTGGAGATATCGAAGGAAATGGACTAAAACTAAACTGCAATTTTAAACCTCGGTGCTAATTGGTTGGGATGTAGCAAAAAATCATAAAATGTTGGGCGTGACTCGTTACATGGTTAAGACTGCTTTGAAAATTCGTCGATCATCAGGATATAGTGCAGCTCTCAGTATGAAAATTAGTCGCTCTGCATCAAGTACCTTTGTTGGAAACGTTCAACAATTTTACGAATCAGACACAGCAATGTTATGGTAGGAAAGAAAGACTTCATTTCAGTAATGAAAAATGGGAGGAAGGAAATGTTCAAAAAAGCCTGCGGCTTTACAATTTGAAAGACCTGCACAAAGAATTTTTATTGAAATAACCAGATACAAAGAATAGTCTTTGGAAATTTACAAAGCTACGACCAGCTAATTGCGTAGTTGTTGGCTGCAGTGGAATTCGCAATGTTTGCGTTTGCAATACGCATCAAAACATGAAACTGAAAATTCACACATGCTTTTAATTTAGTGAACGTATGAATTTTTCATTTCAGCGTCCATTAATTTAAACAAAAAGGGTCCACTAGAAGCACTTATAGAAAACGCGCGCGCCGTAAGAAGCAGAGCGCCGCGCTATATTATTTTCATCATAATTTCCAAAATAATTGCGGCTCGGACCTTTTCTCGACGGATTTAGAATCCTTAGAGTTTTCATGTATGTGACATTTTTAGAAGGCGCAGAACATGAAAAAAAATCAATTGTTTATAAACAATTATTAGGACAATAATTATGAAAAAATAAAATTTTTGGAAATTTTCGAACGATTAACTTTAGTCCATTTCATCCCCTTCTATATGCCGAGGTTTCATTCAAATCGGGCGATTTGTATTTTTTAAAAAGTTACCAAAAATTTCATTTTGCAATAACTTTGGTAAAAAAAAATAAAAAATTCTCCTTTGGCTGAGGCATTGTTATGGCCAAATAGAACCGTATTTCCAATATTTCGATAAAAAATGAGGACAGTAATTTTTATCGTGTAAATTTCACGAATTCTGACCCCTAATATGAAATATTATACCTCGTTTTAAAGATGACAATTTAAAATCACTATAGAGTACTATGAGATTAGTGAAATGAGGAGTGGATTTTAAAGAGGAGATTAGTGAGATTGTTTTTGAAGGGGACTTGTAGTATGGGGATTAAGTTATTCTTGAGTGTGTGAAAACAAAAGCCAGTACTTATTTTAGAACAATATGTTTGCAACTAAAAATAACTCTATCTATTAAAAAAAAAGATTTAGAATTGTTAAAACTCTCTATATATTCTACCAGAAACTCAACATGTTTTTCACCCTATAGTGTTGTTTAACCAACATATGTATTTAAGATATAGATCAAGCAATCGATTCTTAATCACGTCAAAGTGGATTTACAGCTGTGATCGTTCGCAGCGATTTAAGTATTTATTATCGAAAAGTGTTTAAGGGCAAAAGAAGAGGATGTCGCCTGTAATTTATGGCCACTTCCGGTTATTTACAGCAGGAACGGTCTGCTGCAGTTTACGTGAGCTGGCGCTCGACAACCGGCGACGCTTGCTTTGCAAAAATAGCGTTGAGATTTAGTTATCGAGATTTTTTTTCGACTAACTGTAATGGAATGTAGATGTTAGATTAACTCCTAGCGGATGTAGAGGTTTACGTATCCTATGCAGGTTGGTATAGATGGTGTTTAAATGCTATTTTTCTGTCTGTTTCGTCTGTGTTAGTTGAGTTTGTTTCGATAATGTTGACTAAAACAAAATCCTTATATAACTGAAAACAAAAGAAACTAGTGATGAAGATATCTTTTAAATTAAAGATTGTGGGGGCATTGTCATACATAAACTTCACAAATAGCTAATTCGTTTAACACGTTTTTGGTAGATGTTTAATGGTAATAAAAGTCTAATTAATCAGTTACCAAAATTTAATAAAGTAATATGCAACAATACTATATTTTTTCATTAGTATTTTTAAATAAATTGTGCAATGCTGCGCAAGTAAAACAATCTAGAAGGGTGGGTTTCTCCTCTCCCTTGTAGTTCTGTGTTTTTATTTAAAAGAATCCTTTAAACATATCTAGGTACCGCTATTGCATCTTATATTTCACTAAATCGAGTATACTAGATAATACTATTGGAATATCAGCAACAGTAAACCAATTTGTTAACTCAATTCTTTGCTTTCCACTCTACTGCTGGTGTCCAGGAAAAAGCACCAAGCGAACTAAGGCTAATTTATTGTATACTTTAACCTACAGAAAATAAATATTTTCTTCCTGCTGAAAATGCGCTAGAGTTGCACAAAAAAGTTGATATAAAAAAAGCAGAATATCTATGTATTGTAGGGCAACAAAAAAATCTTATCTTGGAGGATGGAACCACGATAAAATACGACGGCGACTACAAGTATCTGGGTGTAAGAATGGGAGGTCAGAGTAGTAAGGGGGAAATCCGGCAAGAAGAAAGGCTATTAAACTGGGAAACAGCATTCTATGGGATAAATCTATTAATAAAGCCAACAAAAAGAGAATATACGAAACCGTGTGAAAGGTATCACATTATATACTTGTAAAGATAGCCCTTTATGAAAAGAGCATGAGCCACGCTGAGAGCAATGGAAATGGACTTCTGGAGAAGAGCGTCAGGAATAGATAAGAGACGAGAAAGAGTCACCAACGAACGTACTAAAGAAATCATGTGAAACAAACACACTATTATAGACGATATTCTACTACTTATCTGGTTTGGGCACATTCAAAGAATGGAAGAAGATCGAAACCCAAAACAAATACTTAAATGGCAACCAGAAGGCAAGACAAAGCGAGGTAGACTGAAAACCAGTTGGAGAAAGGAAATAGACAAAGAAATGTAGGAAAGAAACTTGGAAGATCTATGGAACGACCAAAACGAAGACTGGAAATAGGAAAACGTAGGACAACGTTGTAAATCGATATATATATATATATATATATATATATATATATATATATATATATATATATATATATATATATATATATATATATATATATATATATATGTATATATATATATATATATATATATATATATATATATATATATATATATATATATATATATATATATATATATATATATATATATATATATATATATATACGATGTGGATGATGCTACCGAAGTTTCTCTTATATTTTTCTGTAAATAATCATGAAATACACAACATACGAGTATTAACTTAGCTTTCGAATGTTGAAATGCTAAAACATACGAGTATTTCTTAAAAGAATACACATTCCCTTTTGAAAATTAATATAATTTTAGTGAGTTAGGAAACTTACCTGTTGTTAGCGATTAATATATACATATATATATATATATATATATATATATATATATATATATATATATATATATATATATATATATATATATATATATATATATTATATATATATATATATATATATATATATATATATATATATATATATATATATATATATATATATATATATATATATATATATATATATATATATATATATATATATATATATATATATATATATATATATATATATATATATATATATATATATATATATATATATATATATATATATTTATATATATATATATATATATATATATATATATATATATATATATATACATACATATATAAATATATATAATATATATATATATATATATATATATATATATATATATATATATATATATATATATAATATATATATATATATATATATAAATATATATATATATATATATATATATATATATATATATATATATATATATATATATATATATATATATATATATATATATATATATATATATATATATATATATATATATATATATATATATATATATATATATATATATATATATATATATATATATATATATATATACAGTCAGTCCAAAAACTCTCCATACACCACCTGCTTTCTAAACTATCTTGTTGTTGTGTGTAACTAATTAATTGGAACTCTGAGAAAACATGTTTAAATTAATATTTGAAACTTATCCAACGATTGTTATAAAAATGTAAACAAAATTTAGAATTATATATATATATATATATATATATATATATATATATATATATATATATATATATATATATATATATATATATATATATACATATTAAAATTACTTTAATTTTTAAAAAGTTAGATGACCTAAAATTTTTTTTATGATTATTTACAGAAAAATATAAAGGAAACTTCGGGAGCATCGTCCACTTGTTAAAATTTTTTATAAAGATAATATTAAAACGATCAAAAATACCATGGTTTTTAACGAAACTCAAATTGCGTCCGTTAATACCTATTTATCTAAGGAAAATATATTGTTATGTGATCTGTTGAGGGGATCCATGGTTTGATGACTTTGCCGTAAATAATATGTCGTTACATCTCACATAATTTTACAGATCCAGTTGTTTAAATGCATGCTTTATATTTTCGTGCCTCAGAGATTTATTTTTATTTATTTTTTTTTTAAAAACATGGAGATAATTCTTCAGTAAACATTATCCGGTTAATGATGAGAAAAACATACCTGTTTTGAAACCTGTTCGGCTCCGTTTGCAAGATAGTGTTTCTGCATAATATTTGGCGCGATGAGTTGTCTGAAACAAATAATTATATTTAGATAATATTTGGAACAGAAAAACAAAACTTTAAATTATATTAATACTAAATTATTTTAGTAATTTTATAAAAAAAAACTCAAACAAATTTTTCTAATTTTGTTTGATAATCTTTAGAACAAAGTTTTTTTCAGAATAACTTAACATTAGATAATTTTAAGATATAAAACAATAAAAATAGCATTAAAAAAAGAAGAAAAAAGTAATATTGAGTTAAACTGACTGAGTATCTATCATTTACATTCATGTCTATTTTAATATGATTTACGGTTAGATAGTTCTTGTCACGCCATAGTCTAAAAGGTGTGAAAACTCTGTGAACTCTATCTTTCTTCTAAACGCTGTGACTACAACAGAAGTATCATCAGAAAATCTAATTAATTTAGTTGCTTGAAAATGATATGATAGGCTATTTATATAAATAATACATAACAGTGACCTTAGTAATGAACTCTGTGGTAATCCTAAATTGATACAATATTCTGTAAATCATTAGTTACAATTCTTTGCGCTTATTTTATTATTTCATTCAAAAGTGCTTGATATTGTCAGCAATTTGTTATATAAGCACACTTAAAGTAACAATCTGTTGCTATTATTATTATTTTTATCGGTTTAATAATAAATTAAAACAGTTTCCCAAACCTCGTACTACTGGCTTGGAAATTTTAATTAGAATCCTATTGTAATTGTCAAAATAAGTTCCTTCCTAATGGTCAAATAAGATCAGTTCTAAGATTTTTAGGGAATGACGAGTAGTATGAACATTATGTCAAATGTAATGTAATTGTGTAATCAAAGATCTGTATTAATCATTCAAAGAAATTAATGGTATGACATGACATAGAGATGTAATAAAATTTTACAACAATTTAATTTTTACTTATTGTGTTAAAAAAAAAATTAACTTTTCAAAGACAAAAGAAAGTGGAATCTTCAGCTTTTATATTTTTTTGTTGTGAAAAAAAACCTTTATTAGTATTGTGTATAGTCCTTTACGACTTTTGTTACATTCGGTACCTAGTTATAGTACCAAGAATAACAGAACTTTAAATAATACTGATGTTCCAGCAGTTAGATATGACAAATTTTTAGTAGTTCAGTTGTAAAATTTTTTCTGTGAATTTTGATTTATTTTCTTTCTGTAGGTTAGACAGAATAAATATCCTCAAATAATTTTATAAAATACTTATTATTTTGATTTGTAAAAGTTATTATACTATTATACTAGTACTTTTGTTTATTAGTAAAAATTTTTTTATTTTTTATTCATATTGTTTTTTTTTTTTTTGGATATCTGTTGTGACTTTAATGGTTGCTGCTATGTTTCATTTCGGATTTCTCAACTATAATCCATAGCACTACTAAATTAATTTTTGAAAAATGCAAACATAATGAGGGTATTAAATATTTTAAAATTTTTCGTCTAATAAGTGGAATAGCAAACAGTGTTAAAGTCCGGTAGCAAGGTGTTGGTCTATTTTAATAATAACAACCGGTCAAGCGCAAGTTGAACTTGCACAATTAGTGTTCCGTACGTTAATTGCTTTTAAAATAAAAAATTTTGTTACGGAGGTATAAAATGATCAGTGACTTTACAAACCACACCCTAAATGCGTTTTCAACAAAGTTTGTTTCCAATCTTTTCTGAAAACTGATGACCTTAATTTTTTTTTTTTATACCAGATAAATTAATAACCGTAATGCACTCGTGATAATTTTCGTTGAATCTACACCCCGTGGAGAATATTCCAGAATTTTTTCAAAATTTTTTGATTAATACTTTTCGAGATAAGGGGGGACAGCGATTGTTCGCGATTTAAAAAAAAAAATACAGAGAAAAGTGTGCGCATGCATTACATTATATATATATATATATATATATATATATATATATATATATATATATACATATATATGCATTACATTATATATATATATATATATATATATATATATATATATATATATATATATACATATATATGCATTACATTATATATATATATATATATATATATATATATATATATATATATATATATATATATATATATATATATATATATATATATATATATATATATTTTTACTCGTGTTTTCACAAGCTTCCATTTGACACCACACTCGATGACCTACTAAAAAATTTTTTTTTTCACTTCCGATTTCACTCCCCAAAACTAACCCTTTAAGTCAAAATTTAACTTTCAAAACTACACGGCTTTGATGAGGCCATCAATTTCTATATTATTACCAAATTACAACTGTCTATGACAAATAGTTTCGGAGAAAATCGGGTGTGACAGACAGACAGACAGACAGACAGACGGACAGACACCGAAGTCATCTTATAAGTGTTCCATACGGAACACTAAAAATCAATAAACAAATAAGCGCTGTTTCAGAAATAGGGCTTTTTAATCTGGGGAACTTTCTTGTGAAAAATCATCACTTCCTGGTTATTGATTTTGAAATAGGATTTTAAGTTTTTAAAGTTTAATTGTATTCTTTCATTCATTGGATTCTTTTATGAAAAATCTCCTCTCTGACGTCATCGATTTTTAAATTCAATGTAATTAATGTTCCACTGTAGGAAAGAGTTTTTTTTTTTTGTAGAAAATCTCCCCCTTCCATCATTGATCTTTAAATTTTCCGTTATTAGATGTTGTAGAAGGGAATTTCTTTCTGTATCTATATACTCCCTTCTTTGAACTTGGCTGCGCTACTGATCAAGTTGTAGTATGTTTGGTTATATCCATATATGGTATGGCACGAAGAGCAGGCCTCTTTTACGAAACCTATCTAGCCGAAAACGCCTTCGTATTTGGCACAGATGGCCAGTCTATCCAGAATAAAGAATAACCACAAGAATCTCGTTAGAGTAGTCACTTGGTATTAAAACATATTTCGTTCATTTAATAAAGAAAAAAACTTTACATTTTTAATTTAGAAATAAATAAATAAATTTTAAGTAATTTCACAAAATTTTCGGATTTTTTAAAAAAAAATTTAATCAATAATATACATATATTTTTTCTCCAAAATATATGGAAAATTTAATGCATTCGAGCCTAATTATTTTTGCTTAGACTTCTAGTACGTTTTATAACTTTGGCAACGACGCACTCCGACAACTTAGGTTAATGCATACTTGACTCTCGCTTAACTAAACAGTTACAACTTTAAACTAAAAAATTTTAAGTTTTTCATTTTTTGCATTTCTTATTTATTTTTTAAGTAGGTACCATGCAAATTTCATAAAAAAATAATGTTTTCCGTCTCTCCGTATCATAAGGGATTAGATTGATATCGTTTTAATCCCACAGCTGCCACCATGTAAACAGTTAAAATAAATAAACTTATTAACGTTCAATGACATCAAAAATTAAAAACGAATTAACCAGCCTACACCTATATGACAGTACGTATGTTTCCATTATCGGTCACCAAAACTATTACTGACTTAGAATTGTGACCTATAATCTTTTAGGAATCTAACAATAGATAAGATAAAGAATTTCGACATAGTCCCAACAATTGTTATGCAACTTGTCTTGATGGTCTTGTTTTATGAGCTTGCCAAGCAAGCGGACGATCGTCGGTTCGATTCCGGCTAGCGACTGGGTGTACGATAAAATTCGAGACTGTCTAAAATGGTTGATGAGCCGAAGGCAAAAAAAATGTTATATAAGATTGATTTTGTTGATTAATTTATTTCATTGTAATTATAATTCAATAATTTTTCGTATTAAATTGATACTAATTGGTCCTGGTTGCTTGGATCAATTTAATCCCGTGAGTAATAGCTATAATTCCTGCCCATTAAATAATATATTATTATTTTTCGTTCTCGTCTTATCCATACTTTCTCATTGCAAAATACGAATAAAGTTATTTCACATAAATCAAATTTTAGACACGTTTTAAATTGGGCGATTCCAAAATGCCAGTTTAACTTTGCAGCTGAAAAAATGAAGAAAATATATTTTTTAAGCAACAGTTTCCAATAACAACATTTGAAAAACATTTTCCGAGAGAGAATCGTGTCCTTAGCAAACGAACAAAAAATAAATGAATTTGAAATAATAAGAAAAGGGTCTGAGGCGTGACGGAAAAAAAATAAAGAAAATCTGATGAAACCTAAGTTACAGGTTTTATATAAGAGTACGTTAATAAAATACCTTAGAGATAGAACTATAGAGAATTAATTCCCTACGGTTCACTTTATTAAATTTAGTACAAAATAAAGAGTGAAATTTTGAGTAAGTGGTTACTTCTTAAGTAACCTTGATCAATTTAGATATTTGTAAAATTACTGAAAACGGAAAAGGCTCGTTTTTCAGCAGTTTATCCACTGTTCTCTGACGAGGATCCCTCAAAAACCCTCAAAAAGTGTTGACCGTGTGAACCACTCTATCGGCTTGAAAACTGCTGTGTCAGCTTTCGATGGAGTATTAGGTATGCGTACTTACTCCAATTCGTTGTATTTTACCTCGCGACGTTGTTCGACTTCGAGCGTCGTGACCTCGATTGCATTATTACACAGAATTTACAACAGCCCTCCAGGCTTCTCTACCTTCGACACTTCTTATCATTTCCGGTAACTCCAAGTGTATTGTAGACATGATTTGATCGATGTATCTGTTGGAAGATCTATCTCTTTTTCTTCTACCGTCAACTGTTCTCTCGATTAGCAACTTTTCCATGCCATTCCTCCTTATTATATGACAAAAAAATGATGCTATTTTTTTCTGAATCGATAGTAACAACCGGTCACTATTTTCGATATTAAGATCGCACGCAACAGACGCATTTGTCCTGTGAGCTGTCCAGGAAATTTTGAGCATCCGCCTGTAGCATGTAGTTTAGAAAGCTTCTATTCCTTTACGGCATGCTGCATTAACAGTCCATGTTTCGGCTCCATATGTGGCTATAGAGAATATTAGTGAATTGACAAGCCTTGTTTTAATAATTTTATTTATCCTGTGATGTTTCCATCCAGGCGGACATTTGCGCTAACCTTTTCGATTTAATGCATCAGTGCGACCATTTCTTCCTTGTTGTTGAGTCTACCGATATTAAAATTATGTGTTACCACACACTGAGGACGGGGATATCAAAATTTCATGGTAAAAATAGAGGAAATTACCTGTTAATAAAAAAAATTTAGACCACTTGACCAATCTAGATAAAAGATCTATCATTTCACAGATATTAATGAGCTGAATCGAAAGACTCCAAAATTGTATGATTTAAAATTTTAAGTGGAATATTTTAATATTCGAAGTTTGAGTATGCCGGCTCTTCCCTTTTTTCTTGAACTAACCTGAACTAACCTAAACTAATGTGAACTAAATCCTATACATATTTCCCATATACCTAACATTGAAGCTATAACCCCTCACGTTTCGTCACATAATGGACAGAAGCATGCAATTTTGGTGGCTTTCGACTCCGCTGGTTGATATCAGCACCCTTCTAGGTTGAATGCTTTTAAGACACGTCCCAGATAAGTTTGTTTTGCTAGTTGAATTGCTGGCCAAGATATATTTAGATGAAGAGCTATCTTCTCTTCTGCCAAGCACCATTTGAAATCTGGATCGTAATTGACTCCGATGCAATTCAGGTGGGAGTATATTACAAGGGTCTCTGTCACCGTCTTTAGGTCTTTCCGGTTTGGTTTTATCAACATTCTGATATATTTAGGGTTAGATCCCTCTATAAGATTCTTGGGTTCTCTTCTCACTGGTGCCTCGTTCCCGTCTCTCACATACTTATCTCTCAACACAGCTACGATCGTTGCAGCTATTTTATATCTTCTGAATGGCCGGTCCCAATATTTAATACATTATAAAAAGGGATGATTTTTTTTTTCGTAACTTTTTTGCATAAAATTTATTCAGATAAAAATTGAGGCTGTTCAATAAGAGTGTAATACTACTTTCTGGCCCTATTTTGGTTCAAATGTACTCATTATTTACATACAATATAATAAAACAATATATATATATATATATATATATATATATATATATATATATATATATATGTATGTATATATATATATATATATATATATATATATATATATATATTTTATATATTCATATATATATATATATATATATATATATATATATATATATATATATATATATATACATATACATATATATATATATATATATATATATATATATATATATATATATATATATATATATATATATATATATATATATATATATATATATATATATATCTGGTCTTATATGTCTTGCGCGTTCCGGTCCCCTGCTTCCACCCTCTTCTATCTGCCTAGTCCTCTGATTGTAGATTTCAGTTCGACATGGTTATATTCCACTCATCCACATCGGTGTCTATTTGAGTATTTATTTTAGGATTCGTATGTCATCCATTCTGTCAACATGTCCGTACCTTACCAGTTGTCATCGCATTTCTTCTATTATATTTGTTTTGGTGGTCATAGTATTAAAATTTTTAAATTCACCTATATTTTAATACTACTTCTTAACCTGCTCTCCTGAAATAAAACAGCAGTTTGCTTCAGGACATTGACAAACTTAAAACCTAAAGTACTCTATAATTTTAGTATTTATTCAATTTTTGCTAGTATATGCTTTCTATAACGTTCTATAGATGATCGTTCCTTTTCGTGTTTGATTCAGCGCTGCCTTATTCTTATCATTTTTCCTTAGCAACTCATCACACCCCCATAATGGAACATTAAATATACTGAAGGAAACGTTTTTCAATGTCAGTCGTATACTTTGAAATTAGTTACAGCTCTCAAGTTCCGTAAACAAGTTTTAGAAAACTCAGCCATCTCTAATCTTAATACTTACTATTATATGACTTAGGATATTAAAAGTTTTTTCAATGTTAAATTATCAAATATCGTTCGAATGGGAAACTAAAAACACTTTTAATTTTACTGACCAACTTTATCCCATCATCAATCCAGTTTTTTATAGCGTTCCGCTTCCCAGTTTCCATCCTCTTCGATCTTCCCAATCTCCAGGTCTTAGATTTCTTTCTGACATTGCCCTCTGACCACTTCCAAACCGCTCTTGGTCTCACTCTTTTTTGGTATTCGGTGTTCTTTTATTCTTTCCAGGTGTCTATATAAGTTATCGTCGTTGAATTTCCTCAGTAATCGTGGTTTTTGCTTTAGTTACATCCCTTATTCTTTCATTTCTAACTCTATCCGTTCTTCACGCTTCAGCCGATCATGGCCAGTAATCCATTTCGGGTGCCATTAGTTTCTGTTCCAATCGTTTCACAACCGTTTCACATGATGCTCATAAATACTGTATTATAAATAAGATGCTTTCTCCGCAATGTTCTTCGACCACTTAATAGTTTTCTTATTACCATCATTCCTTTACTTATTCTAATCTCCACTTCATTTTCCGTTCTATCGCCTTTACTTATATTAGTTCCCTGTTTTTCTCCTATACACAAATATTTGGTTTTCTTGCAGTTAATTATTAAACCTTAGTTTTTATAATCTTCACTCAGTTTTCTTGTCATAAATTCAAGGTTTTCCTTGTTTTGAGCAATAACCACCTGATCGCCGGCAAAATGTAAAGTGTACAACCTTGTTTCGTCGGTCAGCTGTATTCCAATTTCTTCACATGTTCCTCGCCATCTCTTTATTGCCTCATTCAGATAAATTTTGAGTAAACTAGGAGACAGACAGGAACCCTGTCTGATACTCTTTATTACAGAAATTTTCGGAGAGAATGTTTCCTAACTTTATTAGGCAACGTAACTGGTCGTTAAGCTGTTTTACTGCGACGATTGCTGTACTGTTTATGGTTGATCGTTATATTTGCCATAGTTTCTTTACTGGAACGGTATCATACGTTTTGGTTAGGTCTACAAACAATAGATGGAGCTTTCTGTTCATCCTCAAATATATTTCTTAAAATTTTTCCGTAGACTCAACTGAGGATGCTCGTTACTCACATCTATAGTTTTGACAGCTAGTTCTATTTCATTTTTTGTGGATTAGTGTTATCCATGTTTCTTTTATATAATATATACAAAATGCAACGTCTCTCTGTCTGTCCGTTAGTGCGCTTATCACTGGAGAATCACTTATCCGATTTACGTACTTTTTTTTTTTAAGATACATATGTTCTCTGGCCAGGTTATAGGCTATATTTTATTACGATAGGTAGCATAAGGAATGAGCAGTAACGATAATAGAGAATGAAGTCAGAAAAAAGTTGGCCGCTAGCGCGTTTCTTTGCAATACACAGCCTAAACCATTAAATATGGAACAATATTATGTAGCAGAGAATATCTATAATCTATAATATATATAAAATCTAAAGTCTCTCTGTCTGTCTACTAGTGCGTTTATTACGTGAGAACCACTTATCCGATTTACGTATCATTTTTTAAATTTATACATATATTCTTTGGCCAGGTTATATAATAATAGTAATAATAATAATAATCTATATCTATAATATATAAAATGCAACGTCTCTCTGTCTGTCAGTCTGTTCGTTAGTGCGTTTATCCCTCGAGAACCACTTATCCGATTTACGTGATTTTTTAACTTCATACATATGTTCTCTGACCGGGTTATAGATATATATTTTATTACTTCTGTAATATATATAAAATGCAACGTATCTTTGCCTGTCTGCTGTGCTTTTTTTAAAAAACATACATATGTTCTCTGGCCAGGTTATAGGATATATTTTATTGCGTTAGGTAACATAAAGAATAAGCAGTGACGATAATAGTGAATCATGTCGGAAAAAAAGGTTACCGTAAGCGCGTTCTCTTGCAATACACTGCCTAAACCATTAAATATTGAACAATATCATGTTGCAAAGAATATAATATATATAAAATGCAACGTCACTCTGTCTGTTTGTCTGTCCGTTAGTGCGCTTATCACTTGAGAACCACTTATCCGATTTGCGTGTTTTTATAAATTTATACATATGTTCTATATACTCGTAATTCGATATAAGCCTAGATAATGGGAGATAAAGTGAGATAATGGGAGATAAATATAAATAATGGGAGATAAGGAGAAATAATCGGAGAAAAGCAGAGATAAGTGTAGATAATGGGAGTTATGGTGAGATAATAGGAGATAAGGAGAAATAATGGGAGATAAGGAGAAATATTGCGAGATAAGTCGAGATAAGCCTAGATAATGGGAGATAAGGTGAGATAATGGAAGATAAGGAGAAATAATGGGAGATAAGGAGAAATAATGGGAGATGAGCAGAGATAAGTCTAGATAATGGAAATTATGTAGAGACAATGGAAGATAAGGAGAAATAATGGGAGATAAGGAGAAATAATGGGAGATAAGGGGAAATAATGGTATATATTTTATTACGTTAGGTAACATAAGGAATAAGCAGTGACGATAGTAGTGAATCAAGTCCACGCGAGCGGAGCCGCGGGCACGGCTAGTTGCTTTATAATTTTAAAATAAATAGTATTTTTACTTTAGAATGTTTGGCGCGTTTCTGCATCTTGAAAATAAAATCAATTTTGAACCTGAGTGAAGTTGATATTAAATTTAAACAATAAATAAGTATTCTCTTTTAAAATAAATATAGAGCTACGCTGATGGTCATTAAAAAGACATAAAAAAAACTTAAAACGAAGAACAACTAAATAACAAATAAAATATAAGAATTATCACGCTCTCCCTACTTGGGCGTGACAAACCGCCTCATTTATTTAAGGGTCCTTTTAAAAGATTTACTTGAAAAACAAAAAGTTTATTTAAATACAAAGTCCATTTAAAGTTTCTTAATTTTTATTTAATCGTAAATAAATAAGTAAAAATTAATCCCGTACACAGTGCGTAAAGCCTTAATTATCTTCTTAATGGCACATTTAAAAAACAAAATTTCACTCGGCGGTAAAATACACTCCTGGACAAAATTAACGCAACAATATATTAAATCATACAAATCTCTATAATGAATTAATTTTAATAATTTTTTATGAACATTGGTTACACTAAAAGCTAGAAAAAACTTATTCGGATACTTTAAAAGTGAATTAGCTACCAAATTTCTCTATAAGATTCGAATTAAAATTATTCTTAAGACCTAATACAAAATCGTTGAAATTATGTAATAATGAAAAAAATAAACTAGTAGCAAAATTAATGGTGTAACTGGGACACTAGTAGCGTGTGTTGCCTCCTCTACTTCGGATGACAGCGTTTATGCGCCTAGGCATGCTTCTAATTAAATTTTGGATAAAAACTTGAGGAATTTGCTCCTATTCTGTGATAACTGCATTTTCAAATTCCCTCAGGTTTATAGGTGCAGGTATATGACGTTTCACATTTTTCTTAATACATGTTCTATCAGATTCAGATCCGGGTTTTTTGGTGGCCATTGCATAATCGGTATATCAACTTGATTAAGATAATCGAGTACCTCCCTAGCCACGTAAGGTCGAGCGTTGTCTTGCATAAACAGGAAATTGGGCTCCACAAAATGACCGAAAGGTATCACATGTTCTATTACAATATTCTCAAGATAGTAGTCAGCATTCATGGATCTCGTATGGACAGGAACTAACTCTGTGCGAGCATCAAAGCAGATGCCACCCCAGAACATAACAGAGCCCCCGCCGAATGGAATCCTTGCAGAGATATTGTAAGGAGCAAACTTCTCTCCTAGTACTCGCTCACGACCATCTGGATGTTTTAGACTAACCCTAGTTTCATCTGTGAAGAAAACTTGTTTCCAATCATCCACAGACCAGTTTTCGTGATTTCGAGCAAAACGTAACCTGGCAACTCTGTTCTCTCTAGTAAGCAAGGGCGCAGTGGCTGGTCTCCTACTGTTTAATCCAGCTTCATTTAACCGTTTTCTAACTGTTTTAGAAGAAATTGTGACATTGCGAACAGCTTCGAGTTCGTTTCTTATTATAGAACTAGTGACGTCTTACAAAACGTTCATCTAGGTCGCTAGTGCATCGTTTTCGCCCTTGCCCTAGCCTTCTAGAATAAGTTCCTACTTCATTCAAGCGTCTTACCATACGACTTATTGTGGAACGATGTTTGCCTAACAAATTGGCAACATAACTCTGACAATATCCTTTGTCCAATAAAACTGAGGCTCGCAGTACCTCGTGTTCAGTTAAATTCCTTGTTCGATTAATTTTTCTAATTCTTCGGGGTCAAAAATAAAACAGTCTACCACAAAAACGTATTTCTTTGAAAAAGGGAACAATTTATAAGTTTACTTTTAAAGAAGATCTATCGCATTATTCCAGAAGATTGTTTCTGATTCTTTAAAACTGTAAATCTAAACGAATTGTTTTGATTTCTGTCATGAGCAACGAAACAAAATATGCATAGCCTACTATTCAAATACTCGATAAACTTTAAAACTGACATAAGAACAAGATAAATTAATTTTCAGATTGTTGCGTTAATTTTGTCCAGGACTTTAGAACATTGAACGAATCAATTCGGTGATCTGTATATACATAGTGCAACAAAGCATCTGAAACTGCACAGTTTAGATACAGCAATATTATGATTTTATTCTCTCTGGGGTATCACCAGGAGTATTCTTCTGAGTTTTGGACCTCGAAAAACTTGTGCTTTTTTGTTTATGAACAACTGAAGTTTTCGAAACGCATTTTTGAGCTTAAATTGCGAACAACTCCGGTTGGATAAGTCGGATCGAGACAAAAAAAATCAAATTCTTCGTAATGAAATTTCCAACAAATACTCGTTAGTTTTAAGTCGCTCAAATGTGTACATAACCTACAAAATTGAAAAACCGACAAAAACTGTTTATTTTTTTAAATTTTGTTGTACAGGCCGACTAAGCAAACCAACTGGCTTAAAACTTTCAGAAAATATGCCTTTTGTTATAGCAAAAATACTCTGAAATTTTGGTTCAAAAATATTGAACCCAGTGGGCACAATTGAAGTTATTATTTAAAATTTGAATTGTCCACCATTTTATGCTATTTAGTTCAAAATGGATCTTTTTTTTTTTAAAATTTAGGTCTTGACGCCAGCTTTTCGATGTTAGTAAAAAAATTTTTTGTGGAGTCATTTTAACCGTTTTTTTTTACATGTGTTTATTAATCAAATAAAAACAAATGCGTTTTTTCAATTATTTTGAAAAAAAATAGTTCAAAATTTATTATCACCTCTGGTAGAGAATCGCGAGACCTTTATTTAAAAAAAAGCCTTTGATAAAATATCTCATCTTGTTTTGCTGCAGAAGTTTTGGCGATTGGTTTTGGTGTGGATGCGTGCAGTTTATTTTCTTCATATTTGTAGGGCCGCTCTCAGTCAGTACACTATAATGGATATATTTCCGATTCCTATACCGCAACCTCGGGCGTGCCATAGGGATCCAATCTTGGTCCCCTACTATTTTTGCTATATATTAATGACCTCTGTGATACTCTGAATTGTGGCAGGCTGCTATTCGCTGATGATCTCAAGCTGTATGCGCTCGTCTCATGTATTCAGGACTGTAAAGTGCTTCAAACTGAGCTTTGCGTGCTTGAGGATTGGTGTAAACACAATAAATTACTTGACTTGAATATTTCTAAATGTAAAATTATGTCGGTGACGAGGAAAAACCATATAATAACATATGAATATTCACTAGGAAAGTCAACTCTCGGGCGCACCAACAGTGTAAGGGACTTGGGAGTAGTATTCGATAACAAAATGAATTTTTCTAATCACATTAGTAACGTAACGCTGGAAGCCAATCGTCTATATGATTTTATAGTGCACAACTATAGAAGCTTTAATAGTGAACGATCTTCAATACTGCTATATGAGTCTTATGTGAGATCCAAACTAGAGTATGCCTTTCTTATTGGGAGCCCATATTATTTATGCTACAAACTAATGCTAGAACGGGTTGAAAAAAGTTTTCTAAAATATTTATCATATAAGGTAGATAGTGTCTATCCAATGAGAGGAATAGAGTACTCTTTGTTATTGGAGAGATTTAATTTTCAATCACTTGAGGCTCGCAGAGAGTGTTCGTCTATAATTTTCTTGTATAGATTGTTGCACGGAGTCATCGACTGTCCTCAGCTGCTATCGGAGGTGGCTACATTGGTGCCTAGAATTAATTCACGAAATACTGCTACTTTTGTTTGTTCACATGCTAGGACTAATCTCAGGTTAATTGAACCAATCAATGTTATGCGCAATAAATTTAACTTAATTAGTAATGAATGTGACATTTTTGCAGACACCGAAAATAAGATTCGGTCGATATGTTTAGATCATTTCATAGGACATTTATAAAAATACTTTTAGAAACTTGTTTTGCTTGTTAGATGTATGTAACTAATATTTGTTTTATTTCACTTTTATCCTAATTTGAACTGTACTAATTCATTTAATTTCTTTATTCATTTTTATTTCTTTCTTTCTTCTTTTTTTTTGTTGTTTTTGTCTATTTTTGTTGTTACTTTAGTACCTTAGTTTTAAGAGAAAATTTCTTTCATATTCTTTTCTGTTTTCCCTGTAAATGGGTCTTACTGTTGGGAATAAAGCTATTATTATTATTATTATTAAAAAAACAAAAATTTATTTTTCTTTAACATTTTTTTTTATAAATGTCAGTTGTTGTTATTTGATTAATAAATAAATTAAAATGACTCCAGAATTTTTTTTTTAATGGCCTCTGAAAGCTGGCGTCGAGACCTAAAAAAAGATTTTGGACTAAATAGCATAAAATGGCGGGCAATTCAAATTTTAAATAACAAATTCAATTGTGCCCACTGGGTTCAATATTTTTGTATTAAAATTTCAGGGTATTTTTGCTATAAGAAAAGGAATATTTTCTGAAAGTTTCAAGCCGATCGGCTCACTTAGTCGACCTGGACAATAAAATGAAAAAAAAAAAAAACAGATTTTTGCCTGTTTTTTCAATTTTGTAGATTATGTACACATTTGAGCGACTCTAAACCAACGATGATCTGTTGGAAATTTTATTATAAAGAGTTTATTTTTCTTGTTTGTCTCGATCCGACTGATATCACCGGAGTTATTCACATTTTAAGCTAAAAAAAAAAACGCGTTTTGAAAACTTTAATTGTTTATAGACAAAAGAGCACAAGTTTTTCGAGCTCTAAAACTCGAGACAATACTCCTGGTGATACTCTTGAGAGGATAAAATCATAACATTATTGTATCTAAACTATGTTTATCTCATCATTATTTTGACATTTTTTACTGTACATAGTACTCCCATAAATATTGTTACAATGCAAACACTGCCTAAACAATTAATTTCTATGAAAATTAAAACAAATTATTATGGAATTCATATATTCATAACGAAAAAATTAATTTAACATTTACTCTAAATATCCCCCTCTTGCTTTTACAAAAGCTCTCAAACGATTAGCCGTTCGTCTACGACAGCACACACTTGCCCTAACGGAAAATTGTCCAACGCTTTTGTTAAAACTCGTTTTAAAGAGTTTAAAAGACTGGCATGTCTTTTAAAGCAAACCATACCCTCTAAGAGGGACCATAGTTTATAATCTAAAGGATTTAGATCAGGACTTGCAGAAGGCCAATCTTCGTAGTAATAAATGAAGGCACATTTGGCATACTTGCGTTGTTTTAGTTTTGTGTCCTGGTGCAGAATGTTGCTGGAAGAACCAATACTTATTTCTGAAAAGGGGGCTTCACAACCTTCTCTAGAATAGTGTCTTGATATATTTTAACCCAAGTTTTTCAGAAAAATGAATGGTAATCTCATCAAAGATGACTCACCACCAAACCATAACTGATGCTGGATAATAACCCCTTTAAACTTTTGGAACCAGTTCAGACATTTCCTTTGAAGATCTGGCATAAATCCTATCATTATGCTTATTGAAAGATTGTTCCACTGTGAAAACTTTTTCGTCGGTAAATAAAATTTTTCTGTGTTTAGATTTTTGTCACCGTTTTCGCTTTAAATTTTCCGTTAGCAAATGACCACCGTGTCTCTTATAAGCGCCAAGTCTTATGTCATCTTTAATAATATGAGATATAGAAATTTCGGTCTATTTGCGCTTTTACAGCTTTAACAACTTGTGGCGTTCGAACTGTCCTTAGTCTTCGCGAACGTTGCCTCTTTTACGTCTCAGTAAATAATTTTATCGTCTGGTAAACAAACATACGACTTATTTTAAGCGGTTTTAAGGTCTTAAAAGTGTCGCTTTTTTTCATACCGCACTTAAATAAAACCGTAACAGCAATCCAACCTTCTCGATCACCCCACTGCCTTGTTTAAAGAATTCAAATTGTAAACATGTTTACATACAATAACTGAGTAACATAACCCATAAATAATTTCACCAAAAAACTGTTAATGTTTATAGAGGGCGTACATGAAAGTTTGTAACAATATTTATGGAAGTGCTAGTTATCACAATCATTTTTGAGATATTGTTTGATGGAAAGAGCTTAAGGTGTTTCTTGAGAGTAACTGTTATAAAAACAAAGTTCATTTAGGAAGCGACCACAGATTTGTAAGAGCGCACTTTACATTCAACATACAAAGAGAACGAAATAAACTCATGAACAAATACCATTTCCCGATTGCGCAAGAACTCGAGACAAACATAGTAAAATATCAAAGAGAACTGTGCAAAAGACTAGAAAGTATAGATAAATTGAACGGATTGAACATCGATAAACAGACTCAACACATAACAAGTATTCCGGCAAGCGTCAAAAAAGTATGTGCTACAAGGAAAATCTCAAGTACGCTAAAACTTGTAGAACAAAGGAGAGACACCAAAAGATATACGGAGGAATATAAAAACCTAAATAAAACTGTTAAGAAGGAAATAAGGAAAGACAAGAGCACACAATACAAAACTGATACTAGACACTATCCACCAGAATAGCAACATGGGAGTATTGAAATCTAAATTATCAAGAGGGAAAACAACTGAGTAAAATAAAGGACGTAAACGGTGTAATGATAACCAATAAAACGAATTCGCTAAAGTAATAGAGAAATTCGATCCTACTCTTTATTTATTAACAACGCCGAACCCGAGAGTAAGAACTAAGCTAATGAATTCTGGATCAGAAGATATCCCAGACATAAAATTATAGCTGAAATATTGAAGTTTGGAGGACCAATGCTAAAAAAAATGTGTCTGTATGCTCTTCAATAAATGCCTACAAAAAGGAAGAGTTCCAGAAAGCTGGTTAGATGCAGAAAAGATCTTGCTGTTTAAGAAAGAAGGCTCAACAAACATAGAAAACTACAGACCGATAAGTTTATTGTCCCATTTGTATAAACTATTTCCAAAAATATTACCAATCGACTAACATCAAAATTTGACACATACCAACCTGTGGAACAGATCCCTTATAGAGAACACAACTGAATATAATGTACAAATACTAGGTGTACAAATACTAGGTGCCTTTATCGACTACCAGAAAGCTTTTGACACAGTCGAAATTGGACAGATATTGGTGGCCATGGACCGAGCACGAATTGACCCTCGATATACTACACTGATCGAAAATATCTACAAAACCAATAGCATTAAAGTCGAAAAAGGCATTCGTCAAAAAGACACAATATTACTAAAATTATTTTCACTTGTACTCAAGGATGTCTTGAAGAAACTATCATGGGAAGATAAAGGACACAGAATTGACGGAGTATATCTGAGCCATCTCCGATTTGTTGATATCAAGTGACTTGAACGAACTGGATCAATGTTTCAACAAAATGAAATACTCGAAAATAAAAATAATGAGTCTAGAAGACCCACATATATAGATTGAGAACCAGGACATAGAGAATATTAGTGAATACAACTATTTGGGGGATTCAATCACTCTAGGGAAAGAGACTCAGTACAGGGAGGTTACCAAGTGAATACAGCTCTCCTGGACAGCATTTGGGAGACTCTCACTTGTGCTGAGAGTAGTATTCCGATTAATTTAAAAAGGAAAGTTTTCGATGCCTATACTCTACCGGTAACAACATACGGAATGCAAGAAATGTGTCTAACGCAGAAGAACGCCAATAGACTGAGAGTAATGCAGAGGGCAATGGAAAGGCCAATGTTGGGTTGTCTTTGAGTAAATCCGAATGTAGAGGTCAGTCGAATAACAAGGGCTACGGATGTTATAGAGAAGATTGTCGAACTGAAGTGGCCACATGTCGCCAGACAGCAAGATTAAAGATGGCCACTGAAAATCATACAGTGGCAACCTAGGGAGACAAAACGAAGTAGAGGTAGACATCAATTGAGATGGATAATAGATGATATCAAGAGGATAGCTGGTAGAGACTGGTAACAAAAAGCAAGACTGGGCAAAATGGAAAATATTAGGAAAGGCCTATGTCCAGGAGTGGATACGTTAAAGGTTGAAGAAGAAAAAGAACTGTTAAAAGTAGTTTTGCTTGAAATTTTGAAAAATAATTGATTTTAGCATTATGCATTCACTGCTTCAATATAAAGATGGTTTAGCACGCCGTATTGCCATAATTAATTCTAAAAGTTTTAGATATTTAACACGTAAAAGATAGGATCTATATTTTTTTTTGATCAAAAGCATGCAGTTTACCTCCTAGTTGTTGCAAAAATATTAGATAAATATTACTTTTTAATGTATTTTATGAAATTAATTATCACTGTGGCAACGTAGTTTGAAGAAGACTGTGCGCTACCAGATTTATTATACCCTGAACAATATTTCGCGTCTTTCTCTAACTTAATGCACTCTTTATCTTCTCGTAAGAAACACCTTATATTAACATTGTTATAGTTGGTAACAGGTCAAACAGGAATATAAAAAAGTAAACAATTCAATAAGGAATTTGCTGAATTTTGATACATAAGTGCGTAATTAAAAAACTAAAAACAAATCTCTTGCCTGCCTGTTCCATCAGTTCCACGTTTTTTTGCTGCTGGAAATGCGCTTAAGTCCAGCGGATATCCAAAAAAGGCTAAAATATCTTGCAAAGAACTACCTCAGCATCGTTTAAAGTATCTGGAAGGATTTAATATTGTTAGAAACCATTATTATGGATTTCTTAAGCAAACATCAACGTATGTTACGTATATCTGAAGCAACGCAATTGAGCATTTTGAAGAATATGGAGGGATTGCACTTTATATATCAAAGGCTTTTGATCGCGTTTGGCATAATGGATTGTTGGCTAAGTTAAGCTCTTATGGTATGTCTAAGCGTCGTCATTTAGGAGTTAACGTGGGGGCAAATATATCTTGGCGCGATGATGTTACACGCCCAGCAACGAGCCCATTTCCAAAGCTGGGCATATTATTTTGTGTTAGAAAGTTCACACTCCAAAACAACTTTTAATTTATTAAGTTTAAATTTGCCTGACGATGGAATATTACGTCCATGTTTGAGGCTGTGCTTCCAAACATCCGCTGCATTTGTTCAGAAGAGCCTAATTAAACCCAGAACTCATCAGAATCCTGACTGATTTTTCCCAGAGCGGTACATGCTAGGAATACGTCGCGATGTATGAGGTTCAGCTTGTCACTTCTTATATAATCTTTTTCAAAAAGTTTTTATATGAAGATCTTCATCTCTTGGGAATCAATTACCCACCTCGGACTGATTCAAGATCAACGTGAATCACTTTTTCCGTGTATGCGTAGCTTCTGAAGCACTTTGGGGATTTACCTGCAGCATGTGTCGTAAAATTAATACATATAACGTAATGGTTACTTCAATGCGTTGCTGTCTGTCAAGCTCTGCGTAGCTTTAGGAATACTTAAAAAATGAATGGGAAAATTTTGACGCTAGGTATGTTCATAAATTAATTAGGATACCGAACATTTTGTTTGATGATTTTGACGAAGGTAAATACTTTTTGACGGGCTTATTTATGATTGATTTTGTAAACAAAACTTATGAAAATCTGGTTTATATGTAGATAAATATCAGTTAGCTAGTCAGAAATTTGTATTCTTGAGGATTAAGGAGTGTTATGACTTTGGCTAATTGTCTTTTTGGCATAATTTATTCTACAGGTCAGAAAGTTTTCACCTTGCAATATTCATTTTAAAACGTATACTGTCTATAAACTTCTAAGTGAATTTTGTGAAATATTGGCTAATATTGTTAATATTTTATCTCTGCAAATTGTAACTTGCTACAAACATTGTATAAAGGAGTAGATAAATGTATCTTTTTTAATATTACTGAATAATTTGATATCGTTTTGGACAGCGGGTGTATGTTCGGATAAAACCTGATCCTTGCACATTTAAGTGGCTCTTAATAAAATTTCACATAAAAATAACCACAACTCGTCAAAATTTTGACTTCCAATTAAAACTTTGACACTTAACCGTAAATTAAGTCATTTTTTATGCAGATTATTTCCAAATCTCGGCAAATAAGTTGTTGGCAACGCTGATTATTAAATTATATACCGCCGACTCTCGGTTATGGCGTAATGGTTCTGTCGTCAAGTTTGCGGGTCCGGGCATCAAATTGTATAAAATTTCCATTAACTCTCCAATTTTATTATAAATCATGCAAAAGCGGGGGGCAAAATTATATGTCCGCAAAGTTATACGAAACACTAAAACCGAATTGTGGTAATTTTCTCCGTACACATGCACCGAAAATTTATTGAAGTGAGTATGTGGTGTGCGTTATTGCTTCGAGTCGTTAAGCTTAAAGTTGTTTGAGTCATAGGACAAACTTTTAGCTAAATGATTATCAAGTCTAGGGTTCTAAAATTGTTTAACAAAAACCATTTTATTACGCCGGATATTCAGATTTCTTGCCAAAGCAACTCGTGCGGAAGTAGAAATTCACGTTAGTTTTGAATCGCTTGTCAACCCTCTCCGGTCCCCTATTTAAAAAGTTCATGAAGTGGGTGGTATGAGGAAAGACAAACCTGCAACAGTTCTTCAATGTTTGAAGGAATCAGAGTTTTCGTTGAGCTCCAAATTCACAATCAGGCGAACAGCTCTCGTCTAGATATAATACTGCATCTGCAGAGTATCTGCAGTGAATCAAAAGAGCTGTTATCAGGAGAGCTATAACTGGGGTTCTTGATTTGATCTAGTGGATCGTTATTGTAAAGTATAAAGCAGGGGTGCTCAAACTTGAACTGCTGGCGATCTACCTCAATATTGTTAGACTACGATCGACTCTGAGAGGCTGCAAGTAAGTGTGATGCAGGATTGTCGTCTAGGTAGGGTGTATCGTGGCATAGATATTAGTTTTCCGCACAATATGCATTGTTTTAGTCAAGGTAAGTGTAGGTCTGCTCTAAAATGTCAATGAAAAAACTCATAATTATTCAAAATTGCGAGTTTATTGGTTCTTACAAAACAAACGAGTTCTAGTGTCTAAATTTAACTAAAGAGTGACTTTGGATGTTGAAGCGTGGCACTGCATGTCCTCAGCATACTTTTCATAAGATGGTACGTAATTACCGAGTGCTAATCGCAAGCATGATGACATATGTTCGTCAATTAGTCGATTGCGATTTTTTGACTCAATTATCTTCATTTCAGAAAATGCAGACTCGCACAAGTAAGTTGACCCAAACATTGCCGTCAGTTGAAGGGCGATTTGCCTTAGATTCGGATATTTATCTTCAGATATAAAACACCAGAATTTTGTATCAGATGCTGTGGCTTTGAGATGTATATCTGATATAATCTGCACTAACTCATTTTCAACAGAACATGAGTCCATGTTAAACTGACTTGCTATTTCAGTAGCTAATTCCTCAATGTTTTTACACGAAAAAGGATAACTCATAAATGATGCGATATTTGCCAATTTACTGAAATCATAAAAACGTATTTCGAATTGGCCCAAAATATTTGATAATTCTGCCTCATAAATATCATAATTCAACTGAGGAATCCTTGCTTTCAAAGATGGAAAATTTTTCAGATCCTTTCTTTTCAGTTGATCTATCATAAGTTGCAATTTATTTTTGAATGCGTTTATTGCGCTAATCATCTCAATAATAGTTTTTCCTTTACCTTGAAGCTCCAAATTAATGGTGTTTAAATGCATTGTGATGTCTGTCAAAAATGCCAAATCAGTCAGCCATTTTGCGTTTTTCAGCATCTGAGTGTCATCACCTCTTTCGTCCAGAAAAGCTGTTATTTCGGGCAATAATTCTTGAAACCTTACTAGGAATTTTCCGCGACTCAACCACCTGACGTCCGTGTGAAGAACTAAATCAGTGTGTTCAGCTGACTCACTATCTTCCAACCTCAATTTAAAGAGCCGTCTTTACAAGCTACGTGCACGGATAGAATTCACAATTTTTATTGCAATGCCCATAATCGCCTCTATGTTTAGAACTTTTGAACACAAAACTTGTTGATGTATAATGCAATGGAAGGAGAAAAATGAAGGAAAATCATCATTAGCTCGACACAATGCCACAAAACTGTTTTCGTTTCCAGTCATTGCTGGTGCTCCATCGGTTCTAATGCACACTAGTTTATATATTGGTAGCTTGCAGTTTGTTACAAAATTGAAGAAAACGTCATATATATCTTCGCCACTGGTCTTTCCTTTCAGAGGAATCATTGACAAAAACTCTTCCTTAGCCGACATGTCATTGAATACCATTCGAATAAAAATACTCAGCTGGGCAGTGTCTTTCATATCGGTAGATTCGTCGAACTGTAAAGAAAAGTATGTACATTCCATGATATCATGTTTTAGTTTATCTGCCGTGTCCTGACTCATGACTTCAACACGCCTTGTGACAGTCGGACGAGATAACTGAAGTTCTCTAATAGCAGACATAATCTCTGTTTTATTTTTTAAATCTCCAAATAAAGTCTCACTCGCTTCAATAAATGCTTCCTTCACAACCAATCCATCATCAAATGGGTTCTTGTGTTTCGCCAATATATGAGATATTTTAAATGACGTGATCGTTGCAGCTTTTGATTGTTTGGCTGGTCTTGTGAACATGGTTTGTTCTTTTTTCAAACAACTTATCAAATCACGTACTTTTCGTTTTCTTAATTCACTCTGTGACGGAAAATCCTTTTCATAGTTTTTATGAACCGTTTTATGATGCCTCTCCTTCCGACGCTTAGATGTTGCAACTGACGCACGGCAAATGAGACAAATGCACTTATCCTTTACCATACAAAAGAAAAATTCTTCCTCCCAATCGTTGTTAAAATGATAAGTTTTACTTTTCTTCGCCGCACTCATTTTGGACTATTTATTAATAAACTTTGTATCGATGTATCGCCTTCAAGTTACAACTCAGACTGACTCCTATTCCTGCAGGCGCAACATTTATATCGGCGCGAACGAAGTCTCGAATGTTTCCGTTAAACACGCCGCCCAAAGTTTCTAGAAAAATCGGCGGGAATCAAAAACGCGGATTTTCTTTGACAAGTACCGCGCGTTCCTTTGATAAAGCCGCTTTTTGCCGCTAGCAGGGGGTTATTACGATAAAAGAAAGTATTGAGGAGGTTATTCTGGCCTAATTGTGGATAGAATAAATTTTAGTAGTTTATTCATTACATTTTGTTTTAGTTACCTAAAACAAAACCTGTGAATAGTTCTATATCGGAATTTTTTTCCTCGAGATCGACTCAAAAAGCACTCGCGATCGACCGTTTGAGCACCCCTGGTATAAAGTCAGTTGGAGACAATATGCAGGCCGGCTCTAGGCGGTAGGCAAGGTAGGTAACTGCTTACGTCGGTAAAATTTAGGGGTGGCAAAACTGTCTGAATTACTAGAGCGCAAAAAAAAATAAACACAATCCACAAAAATATATTTCGATTACTTGAATCCAGAAAATAAATGAGTAGTAAAATCAAATACAACATAATATATAAATTATGAGATGTGCCCGCGCCGGTATCGCAGACAGGATTCAACAAGCTTTTTCCACTCACGTATAAGAGATAGTCATATTTAAGACGATGCTTTATTTATGCATCAATGTCCGGTTCTGGTACTGATACAGTTTGAGTTAGTTAGTTACAAGTGTAGTGGATGTGGAAAGTGGCGATTTCATTTTGCTAAAAGGCAAGGGAGGCTTTAGATTCGTATTGTAATCTTTGTACTTGAGATTTTTCTACGCTTATAATATCTTGTACATGTACTAATACATTCGTTATTGTTAAATGTAAAATGATTAGGTTCCGCCCTCTGTTGGGACGATCTTTAAGCTTCGAATCATGCCTTTGTCGTATTACGGTATCAGATTGCTTTGTTTTAGAATGTCTGACGGAAGAAAAATGCTATTTAGTAGTCAATATAAAAAAAATAGATTGGAAAAGCAAACTCAGTTTTAAAGCAGGCAGGAGCGTTGCATAGCTTCTTAAAAGATGCCAGTAATCTCAAACAAAACAAAGAGCCAAGCGGTTGCCGGAATCTGAACACTACCGTCAATCCTGATTTGAATTTGGATTATCAATTGAGAGCTAACCCAGCCAGGAATAGAATTCAACAAGTTTTGAGACAATGGATACTACCACGGGAAATGAAGGAAGCTTCAGCCTAACTCTATCATCAGACCCAGGATTATGACCCGATCGTATAAGCGACTCAGATTGAATATTTTTAGTTAGAAATGGTCCATTATCTGCTTTATTCCATTACAATTTCCCGTTTGACAATCAAAATCCAACTCGCAGATTTAGTGAAAAACACTATCATAGGATATTAAAAAATGGAGAACAAGTCTCGAGAGATTAGCTGATTTATTCTGTGTTTAAAGATTCCATGTTCTGTTTTTATTGCACACTTTTTGATTATTCAAAATTAAGTTCCTTTTCACATGTTTTTCAATAAAACTATTTTTCGTAAATCTATGTTAGTATTATGGTCTTAATTTAATTATATGTCATTTTCCTGGTTAACATAGTTTTCTTTAAGTTTGAGTGCGGCGGAATTTTTTCAGTTTGCCTACGGTGGCAAAAAAGCTAGGGCCAGCCTGCAGTATGGAGACCTGACGTTGAGCGGTGTTGATAGTGAAGATATCGAAAACAAATCCATCAAGTGCTGCTGTCAAAGAACGATCGTTGAGGAAGCTAGAAAACCCTAAACAACACGCTTTTCAAGCAACAATAGAGGGCAATTTAGCTAGTAATTCGTCATGTCAAACACGGTTACAAAGTTTTATAACATGGGTAAGTAGATCTCCTGTTCATCTTTGCTTACGCGAGCTGTACTGGTGGTGTCTACAAATCCTTCCAGATATGTTACAAGATCCCCGTTTCTATAACGTTTAATCTCATAGCAAGCAAGTGGTCGGTAGTTGTTGGACATGGTCTTTTTGTGAGCATATACTAAAGAAGTGTGTTATATAGACTATCCACTCAAATGGCGGTTACTCAAGAGGAAATAAAAATTCATATCACGTGAAAGCACTTTAAACCTTTTTAATTAGCACATCTTTTGTCAAATTCTACATACTATATGTTATATCGTGCCACCGCCACCGTGTTTACCCAGGGATGAATCTGATGCCCCCAGCCGTTCACTATTTCGTTGTCTGAAATTTATATGTTAGTTACAGGGACTTATAGGGAATAATAACATAATTAATTAGTCTATAGTTCTAGGTATCAGTTTAACGTGAGTGTATTTCCAGGAGAACTGACATATTCGGTCAAATAAATTGAAAGACCTACAAGAACTGTGTTAGTTCATGTGTGTATTTTTTTATTGCAATGATAGGTAACAGCGTCAGAAGTTTTATTAATATCTGGCTTCATTTTGATTTCTGTGATCAACATATCCATTCCATTTCCTTAAGTTTGTTTTAATACGTTCCTTTACCCACAGGTCTCTGTATAATTAATCAAATTACTTTTATTAAGGGTTTCATATATATTATATTTTCGCTTCTTTCCAGTCTTATGGTTCCAGAGTATTCCACACATAATTCTCTCTAGTTATTTTCGATTGAGCTGTTCTTCTATCTCTTAGAGTTTAGCCGATATACTAATACTAACATCATCAATAACACGTAGGCTCAAAAGTTTTTGGTCTGACACATAGATGTTGCCCTTTTCAAAAAATCCATACGATTTTTAGGAAGTAACAACCTTCAAACAATACATGTCAAAATTTCATGACATTTCGACGAATAATTTACAAGTTACAGTGGTTTTAGTGACGCTACTTTTGATATTTTCGAAACAATGGAAAAAATCGAATTTCGTGTGTTGATTAAACACTGTTTTTTGATGGGAAAAAATATCGCTCAAGCAAAGCAATGGATTGATAAGTGTTACGGGGACTCTGCCCATGGAAAATCACTCATCATTTACTGGTATGCTGAATTTAAACGCGGTTGTACAGACACAAATGATGATGAACGCTCTGTGTACCCAAATGAGGTGGTTACACCGGAAAACATCAAAAAAACTCACGAAATTGTTTTGGATGACTGTAAAGTGAAATTGCATGAGATAGCTGACACTCTAAAGATATTAATAGAACGTGTTGGTCATATTTTGCACGAACATTTGGCCATGAAAAAGCTCCGTTCGTAATGGGTACCGCGTTTGCTCACAGTGGACCAAAAACAACAACGTGTCGATGATTTTGAACGCTGTTTGGACCTGTTTAAGCACAATAAAAAGTACTTTTTTCATGCGATATGTGACAATGGATGAAACGTGGATCCACCACTACACACCGGAATCACATCGACAGTGAGCTAAGTGGACAGCAGCCGGTGAAAGCCACCCGAAGCGACCAAAGACATAACAGTCGTCTGGGAAGGTTTTGGCCTCTGTATTTTGGGATGGGCATGGAATAATTTTTATCGACTATGCTGAGAAGGATATAACTATCAATAGCGAATATTACATAAAGTTATTGGTTCGTTTGAAGGCAGAAATCGTAAATAAACGGTCCCAAATGAACAAAAAAAAAATGCTCTTTCATCAAGAGATCGCATCGTGTCACAAGCCAATGGTTACGATAGCAAAATTGTGTGAGTTGAAGTTCAAATTGCTTCCTCGTCTACCGTATTCTCCAGATTTGGCCCCTAGCGACTATTATCAATTTGCAGACTTCAAAGAAATGCTCGCAGAAAAGAGATTTGGCTCCAATGAAGAATTTATCGCCGAAACTGAGACCTATTTTGAAGGAAAAGACAAATCCTTCTACAAATAAAACCAGTCAAGTGCAAGTTGAACTTGCACAATTAGTGTTCCGTATGTTGATTGTTTTTAAAATAAAAAATTTTGTTAGGGTGGTATAAAATGATCAGTGACTTCACAAAACACACCCCAAATGAGTTTTCAACAAAGTTTGTTTCCAATCTTTACTGAAAACTGGTGACCTTGAAATTTTGGTTTTGTTATATACCAGATAAATTATTAAAGGTAATGATAATTTTCGTTTAATCTATACCTTTTGGAGAATATTCCCGGATTTTTTCAAAATTTTTTGATCAGTACTTTTCGAGATAAGGTAGGGGACAGTAATTTTTCACGATTTTTTAAAAGTAATACGAAGAAAAGTGTGCGCAAGTATTACATTATATATATATTTTTTACTCGTGTTTTCACAAGCTTTCATTTGACACCACACTCGATGACCTAGTAAAAAAATTTTTTTTTCACTTCCGATTTCACCCCTCAAAACGAATCCCTTAAGTCAAAATTTATGTTACGGTGATATAAAATGATCAGTGACTTCACAAAACACACCCCAAATAAGTTTTCAACTAAGTTTATTTCCAAACTTTACTGAAAATTGATGACCTTGAAATTTCTGTTTTTTTTTTTTTATATACCAGATAAATTATTGTAATGCATGGTAATGCATTCGTGATAATTTTCGTTCAATCTACACCCCGTGGAGAATATTCCAGAATTTTTTCAATATTTTTTGATAAGTGCTGTCCGAGATAAGGCGGGTGGACAGCGATTTTTCGCGATTTTTTAAAAATAATACAAAGAAAAGTGCGCGCAAGTATTACATTATATATATATTTTTTACTCGTGTTTTCACAAGCTTTCATTTGACACCACACTAGTTTCGGAGAAAAATCGGGTGTGACAGACGGACAGACGGACAGACACCAAAGTAATCTTATAAGTATTCCGTATGGAACACTAAAAAGGTATAGAAATGTTAGAGAAGCGTTGGACTGATTGTATCGCTCTTGAAGGAAACTATGTTGATGAATAAAGTCGAATTTTGCAAAAAAAATATGTTTTAAGTACCTAGACCAGCCTACGTGTTATAAAACACATTGTACAGTAATTCAACTCGAGCGGGTATATTAATATCACTTTCTCAAAAATCAAGACCAATTCCTCTGTATTGTATTTTTCAGTCTAGAAAAAAGAAAACACAAAGTTTCTAAATTTTAATCTAATTCGTTTACATTTATCACTGATTACTCATTCAGTGTAAAATATAATGAAAATCATTTCTAATTAAAATTGCGTTTCATTTGCGGTATCATGAATATAACATGTTGACTATTAAAACTAATTTATTCATATTATATAACTTGTTTAATTATGAAATTAAAAATTAATATGCGTATACACGATACTTTCCTCACATTTATAACAAATATTTCAGTAATAACACGATTTTAATTGCGTTCATAAACATATCAATTTGTTTGCAAATAATTTTTATTGACGTTCTCTGTCTTTTAACTATGAAACAGATAAATATATAAAGATGCGCTTTCTGTTGATAACACTGGTCAACGATAAAAAAACTTTTTTAATTATTTTACCTGATTCGTATGTTTTTTGGAGTCCGAAAATAATAATGAAAAAGTCGTATCACCCACCAATTTTTCACATTTTAATATTCAAAATGTGAAAAGTTTATTTTTTATCATTCGAATGTTATTAGGTTGGCAATAAAATCAGAATTTTATAAGGTTGGCAGTAAAATCAAATGTTATTAGGTTGGCAGTTCCGATAAATGTCACAGCTCTTTCCAGTTAATATAACCTCGTATTGCAGTGTTTAACCCATGTGCTTTAATTCACACTCAAAGTATGGCTAATCGTGGTTGTAAAAACTCTCCTAACACTTTTTGTTATGTACGTGGTGAGTTTGTAGTTAAAAAACATCAAAGAACCATTACTGGCTTTGTAAAAAAGTATACTTTGCATATTTTGGTGTAGAAATTGGTAATTAAGAAAAATGTTGGGCTCCTCATAAAGTATGTTATGTTTGTGTCGAGGATCTTAGGAAATGGTATAAGAAAGAAAAGAAAGCTTTTAGATTTGCAGTACCCATGGTATGGACAGAGCAAGAAAATCGTTCAAATGATTGTTATTTTTGCAGCGTTGATGTTTCTGGATATAATTCCAAAAGTAAGAAAGTAATTGTCTTTATTTCAGCTAATCGGCCGGTAGGACATGGACCAGGACTTCTTGTCCCTGGACCACCTCAGTCTATTGATGACGTTTTACAGTCCAGTCCCGAATTTAATGAAAGTCGACCGAATGATGATGAGTTTCAATGTTCTCTAGGAAATTTAAAACCATAGTTGTTTACACAAGCAGAGTTAAACGATTTAGTGAGAGATTTGGATTTGACCAAGGAAAAAGCAGAATTGTTTGGTTCTAGGCTGAAAGAAAAACATTTATTGGAATCTGGAACATCTATTTACCAGAACAAGAGATCAAAAGTTTGCTTTTTCAAGCAGCGATTTTGAAATTTAATCGATGTCATATTGGGTGATACAAAAAAACTGATACCCGATACGGTTTCAGCACCCAAAAATACATTTAGATGTGTTGGTTTAAAAAGTTTTTACAAATATTTTTTTTTTGGCCTGTACAGGTTTTAACCAGAAAATTGAAGAATTCGAGAACGAGCATGAACTAATTTTGATGAGATACCTAGTACATCGGAAATGACGGTTATTTTCAACAAATTTATTAATATGATCTCGTCCTTGGATGTTTTATATTAAATGTCGGACGTCATCTGGCGTCAGTCTTTCTTCATCACGATAGTCAAGAGGAACCAAAATTGGGATATTGCCGACAATATTCGACGTTTAACACGAACGGAATAGTTTTTGTGATTAATACAGATTTTTTAGACACGTACGTTCAGACTTTAATTTTCTTAAAACAATATAGTTTTCTACTTGAGCTTCATACAGGTACATATGTGTTGTTGGGTTAAAATGGCAAATTGAGCAATCCGTTAAATCCTGGAGTTATCAATCCAACAAACAAATATTACTAACATAACACGTAGGCTGAAAAGTTTTTGGTTTAGCTACTTAAAACACATTTTTTTGCAAAATTCGACTTTATTCATTTATTTTCTAACCTTTCTATACATTTCTTGTAGAAGGATTTGTCTTTGCCTTCAAAATAGGTCTCAGTTTTGGCGATAACTTTTAAATTGGAGCCAAATGTCTTTCCTGCGAGCATATTTTAGAGGTCTGCAAATAGATAATAGTCGCTGGTGGCCAAATCTGGAAAATATGGTGGATGAGGAAACAATTCAAACTTCAATTCATGCAGTTTTGCCATCGTAAACATTGACTTGTGACACGGTGCATTATCTTGATAAAAGAGTACTTTTTTCTTATTCATTTCGGGCCGTTTCTTTGATTCCTCCATTGTCAAATATCACATGAAAAAATCTTTTTTCATGCAAAATATGACCAACACGTTCTTTAAATATCTCTAGGGCAGGGGTGCTCAAACTTGAACTGCTGGCGATCTACCTCAATATTGTTAGACTACGATCGATCGACTCTGAGAGGCTGCAAGTAAGTGTGATGCAGGATTGTCGTCTAGGTAGGGTGTATCGTGGCACAGATATTAGTTTTCCGCACAATATAAAATGTCAATGAAAAAAACTCATAATTATTCAAAATTGCGAGTTTATTGGTTCTTACAAAACAAACGAGTTCTACTGTCTAAACTTAACTAAAGAGTGACTTTGGATGTTGAAGCGTGGCACTGCATGTCCTCAGCATACTTTTCATAAGATGGTACGTAATTACCGAGTGCTAATCGCAAGCACATATGTTCGTCAGTTAGTCGATTGCGATATTTTGACTTAATTATCTCCATTTCAGAAAATGCAGACTCGCACAAGTAAGTTGACCCAAACATTGCCGTCAGTTGAAGGGCGATTTGCCTTAGATTCGGATATTTATCTTCAGATATAAAACACCAGAATTTTGTATCAGATGCTGTGGCTTTGAGATGTATATCTGATATAATCTGCACTAACTCATTTTCAATAGAACATGAGTCCATGTTAAACTGACTTGCCATTTCAGTAGCTAATTCCTCAATGTTTTTTTACACGAAAAAGGATAACTCATAAATGATGCAATATTTGCCAATTTACTAAAATCATAAAAACGTATTTCGAATTGGCCCAAAATATTTGATAATTCTGCCTCATAAATATCATAATTCAACTGAGGAATCCTTGCCTTCAAAGACGGAAAATTTTTCAGATCCTTTCTTTTCAGTTGATCTATCATATGTTAAGTTGCAATTTACTTTTGAATGCGTTTATTGCGCTAATCATCTCAATAATAGTTTTTCCTTTACCTTGAAGCTCCAAATCAATGGTGTTTAAATGCATTGTCATGTCTGTCAAAAATGCCAAATCAGTCAGCCATTTTCCGTTTTACAGTGAGTGTCATCATCTCTTTCGTCCAGAAAAGTTGTTATTTCGGGCAATAATTCTTGAAACCTTTCTAGGAATTTTCCGCGACTCAACCACCTGACGTTCGTGTGAAGAACTAAATCAGTGTGTTCAGCTGACTCACTATCTTCCAACTGCAATTTAAAGAGCCGTCGTTGCAAGCTACGTGCACGGATAGAATTCACAATTTTTATTGCAATGCCCATAATCTCCTCCATGTTTAGAACTTTTGAACACAAAACTTGTTGATGTATAATGCAATGGAAGGAGAAAAATGAAGGGAAATCGTCATTAGCTCGACACAATGCCACAAAGCCGTTTTTGTTTCCAGTCATTGCTGGTGCTCCATCGGTTGTAATGCACGCTAGTTTATATATTGGTAGCTTGTAGTTTGTTACAAGATTGAAGAAAACGTCATATATATCTTCGCCACGGGTCTTTCCTTTCAGAGGAATCATTGTTAAAAACTCTTCCTTAGCCGACATGTCATTGAATATCATTCGAATACATTCCATGATATCATGTTTTAGTTTATCTGCCATGTCCTAACTCATGACTTCAACACGCCTTGTGACAGTCGGACGAGATAACTGAAGTTCTCTAATAGCAGACATAATCTCTGTTTTATTTTTAAAATCTCCAAATAAAGTCTCACCCGCTTCAATAAATGCTTCCTTCACAACCAATCCATCATCAAATGGTTTCTTGTGTTTCGCCAATATATGAGATATTTTAAATGACGCGATCGTTGCAGCTTTTAATTGTTTGGCTGGTCTTGTGAACATGGTTTGTTCTTTTTTCAAACAAGTTATCAAATCACGTACTTTTAGTTTTCTTAATTCACTCTGTGACGGAAAATCCTCTCTAAGTTCCCACGCTTAGGTATTGCAACTGACGCACGGCAAATGAGACAAATGCACTTATCCTTTACCATACATAAGAAAAATTCTTCCTCCCAATCGTTATTAAAATGATAAGTTTTACTTTTCTTCGCCGCACTCATTTTGGACTATTTATTAATAAACTTTGTATCGATGTATCGCCTTCAAGTTACAACTCAGACTGACTCCTATTCCTGCAGGCGCAACATTTATATCGGTGCGAACGAAGTCTCGAATGTCCCTGTCAAACACGCCGCCCGAAGTTTCTAGAAAAATCGATGGGAATCAAAAACGCGGCTTTTCTTTGACAAGTACCGCGCGTTCCTTTGATAAAGCCGCCTTTTTTGCCGCTAGCAGGGGGTTATTACGATAAAAGAAAGTGATGAGGGGGTTATTCTGGCCTAATTGTGGATCGAATAAATTTTAGTAGTTTATTCATTACATTTTGTTTTAGTTACCTAAAACAAAATCTGTGAATAGTTCTATATCGGAATTTTTTTCTCGAGATCGACTCAAAAAGCACTCGCGATCGACTTGTCGATCGCGATCGACCGTTTGAGCACCCCTGCTCTAGGGTGTCAGCTATCTCAAGCAATTCCACTTTACCGTTATCCAGAACAATTTTGTGGATTTTTTTATGTTTTCCGAAATAACCACCTCATTTGGGCGTCCAGAGCGTCCAGCATCATTTGTGTCTGTACGACCGCGTTTAAATTCAGCATACCAGTAAATGATGAATAATTTTCCAGGGGCAGAATCCTCGTAACACTTATCAAGTCATTGCTTTGCTTGAACAGTATTTTTTCCCATCAAAAAAACACTTTAATCCACACATGAAATTCGATTTTTTTCATTGTTTTGAAAATATCAAAAGTAGCGTCACTGAAACCACTGTAACTTGTAAACTAATCGTCAAAATATCATGAAATTTTGACACGTATCGTTTGAAGGTTGATACTTCCTAAAAATCGTATGGATTTTTTGAAAAGGGTGACATCTATGTGTCAGACCAAAAACTTTTCAGCCTACGTGTTACATGTTGTAGTCACTATGCGATGAAAGTCAAAATAACACAATAAAATATTCTCTCGCTAAAATCGATTAGAGTGAAAAAGACATATGTGTTGTTTTGACTGTGTTTTAGTTGGATTGTTCGTTGGATCGTTCGCGGTCGGTACCCACGTAGAACATAGCCTACGAGACTAATAAAAAATAATTTATTAATCTTGATGAATGCCAATAGCACAAAGGTTAATGTAAAAATAAATTTTAAAATAGTGAGACATCAAAATTTCTAATCAAATTTAAGATGTTTTTAAAATTGACGCTTTTTATTTAACTAGTTGAAAATGAAACTTCTCATGTTCCTCATTACTACACTTCGCGCAAGGAGAGGCGTGTTCTCTATCTCAATTCTCTAGCTTTAACTGGCGAAGAATTCTTGTTAGAGTGTATACTAACTCCCTTTCTACATTTATGTAGTTAGCCCAACAAGTCAGTCGATTTTTCGGGATAATATCTCGTTCTTATTTTAAATGAAATATAATGTTTTTTTTTTAATACCCTTGCTAAAAAACATAGTGTCTTATTTCTGTTGATCTGTTGGTACGATAACTCTAGAAATTTGACATACACATAATACTTCCGATAAGGACGGAACCTATGGTTTGGAGCAATATTGCTTCAGAGGAAGGGAGCAAAACGGAAGCGATTAATTACCTTTATAGGGTTTTAATAACATTATGAGAATTTTTCCTGGTTTCTGAGTAAGATAATAAACAAACTTAAAGATTTTTTTAGGATTAAATTGGCGGGAGGGTTAGTAAGTTCAGGTTAGATTGGCTTCGATATATATATATATATATATATATATATATATATATATATATATATATATATATATATATATATATATATATATATATATATATATATATATATATATATATATATATATATATATATATATATATATATATGAGAACAGATGTACATCGGCTTTAGAGGAAGAAAAATCGTGGTTTTTGCTTTTTTATTAAAAGTACTGGCATATAGAGCTATGACCTATTCAGGCGTGCCATCTATGAATCACCAAACTAGGATATACATGTTTCGCTCCATATCAGAGCTTGTCGGCCCGCTTAGGTGAAGAGGCAACTCCCGCACATCGTAGTAAAAATTTAAAAGATATACATTAAAAGGTATCAGTAGAAAACAAACTTCAGCGTAATCTGATGTAAAACCGCCAAAACTTTTAATTCAAGAGCAAAACATATAGGTAAAATAAGTACCGTTTTTATTATAATGCATATATAACCAGTAACTGTAAAAATAGACTATTAATACCTACTACTTGGATGTTTAGTGGTAACTTTAAAATAAAAATATCAATATAAACGGAAACACTGTTAATCCTAGTATAGAGAGCTCTTTGCGTCACCCCCGATCTTAGCCTTTTTGGCAATTTTTTTGGTAGGATCGCACTTCCAATCTCATTACTAGGGAGCAGTGAAAAATACATAGCCACGATTCTAAACAAAGTTATTATCGTCCCTGAAAAATATAAAGAGAAGAAAAGATGTATATCGGTTTTAGCGGACGAAAAACGGTGTGTTCTGGTTTGCTAAGATGAGGGTGAAGTATAATTAATGCGATGCTCATCAGTCATTCCTTACTTTAGATTTCCGATTACTCGATTTCTAAAATTATTCGGGTACTAGATACTCGATTATTTAAAAAAAAATAATATAAGTTTATGTGTTGGCTGTGGATATGTAAAAAGCACGCTTGAAACAGTTATATGGTGATTTACATTCATTGCCTAAAAGACAAGAATCCTTTTGTCAATTTTTACTGTGCTGTATCAAAATGAAGACACGGAATACTGTGTTTGTCTGTCTGTCACAGCCGATTCTCTTCGAAATTATTTGACATAGAAAGTTGAAATTTGTCACAAATACAGAAATTGATGGCTCAGTCACAGCCGTGTAGTTTTGAAAGTTAAATTTTGACTTAAGGAATTAGTTTTGGGAGTGAAATCGGAAGTGAAAAAAAAAAATTTCAAGGTAATCGAGTGGTGTGTCAAATAAAAGCTAGGGAAAACAAGAGTCCAAAAATATCTCGTGCGAACTTTTTTTCATATTATTATTAAAAAATTGGTAAAAATCGCTGTCACTCCACCCTACCTTTAAGACTATTAATCCAAAAATTTCGAAAAACTTCTGGAATATTCTCCATAAGATATACTCGTAGGTAAGATGAAAATTATCACGAGTATATAAAAATAAAGAATGGGAAAAAATATATATTTTATAAACAATCATGGTACGGAACACCGATTGCGCAACTCAGACTTGCACTCGGCCAGTTTTTAGTGATCCATTTGGAACATTTATGGGATCACTTCGGTGTCTGCCTGTCTGTCACACACGATTTTCTCCGAAACTATTTGATATATAAAGCTAAAATTTTGCACAAATATAGGAATTGATCGCCCAATCAAAGCCGTGTAGTTTTGAAAGTTAAATTTTGACTTAAAGGGTTAGTTTTGGGGGGTGAATCTGAAGTGAAAAAAATTTTTTTTACCAGGTCATCGAGTGGTGTGTCGAATGAAAGTTTGTGAAAACACGCGTTCAAAAATATATATTATCTAATACTGGTGCACACTTTTCTTTGTATTATTTTTTGCCAAAAATCGCTATCCCCCACCCTATTTCGAAAAGTTCTTATCAAAAACTTTTGAAAAAATTGTAGAATAGTCTTTATAAACTGTAGATTGAGCGAAAATTATCACGTGTGCATTAAAATTGATAAGTTATCTGGTATAAAAAAATGCGAAAATTATATCCCTTGACAATATGGTGGAGGTTTTGTTAATATACTTTTCAGTACATTACTGCTCACGCGTCGCTCCTGTACCGATATAACAGAATTTTATTTTTATTTTTTGGTTATATTTAAACAAATATTTAGGTAGTAAATATTTGTTTTAGACTTTTATTACTTGAAACAACACGTGATACACACTATAATACAGAGGATACTGGAATCAACTAAAATAAGAATACTTAGGAGATTTACGAACAAGACACTGAGGGATAGAGAAGAGAGTGAAGACATAAGACGCACATGTAATATAGAAAATATCCACCAGTGGATAAAAGGAAGAATAGTGGAATGGGACCAATACATAGGAAGAATGGCAAACAACAGGATAGTACGGATAGCAAGAGACAAGTCGCCAAATGGAAGAAGATCAGTTGGATGTCCGAGAAAGAGACGGAGCTACGACATATAAATCAGTGATCAAAAAAAACAGGCAATAGTGTCTATCTATAATTAGGAAGAAGAAGACTTACTAGATTCTAGATTGAGCTAGATTGATTTATTGGCTATTAGGTAGCTAAGATGCTATATTTATTGTAGATTATTGTCTAAGGAAAAACGTGTAAATACATATTGGATCTTATATATATATATATATATATATATATATATATATATATATATATATATATATATATATATATATGTCAGGGCCTAGGATTTTATTTTACTTTAAAAGCAATCACCGTACGGAACACTAATTACGCAAATCCAACTTGCACTTGGCCTTTTTTTTTAATATTAAGACGATATATACACTATACTATAAAGGAAAATTGTTACCTTGTTGATCGCATGAACTTAAATGGTTACTTTCTTTCTCATGAGCTCTGGTCCTAGACAGCGATGAAAAATTATATGCAATATGTTCCGAACTCATGAAAAATAAAATTTTTATTAAAAACGATCTGTCATTTATTACCTTTCAATTACATATTTCGTATCCATCTCCCATAAATAAAAACAAATAAATTTTATTTAATTGCCTATTGTTCTCGTTAAAATGCCGACACGGAGGAGATTAAGTTAATAATGTTGCGTGAGGAAGGCGAAACTATTGAGTGGCTTCTATTGTACGAACATTTATTATCAGTGTATTAGATGTGACTTGAGACAAACTTTTGACCCTCACTTGCTTCGAAACTCACCCTTGAGACAGCAGTTGGGACGTCCGGATATTGTGTTGGAGAATTAGTATTCTTTACGTTAAGCTTTATTTTAAGTATATTTTATAACTAGTTGGAAATTAACACTACACTTTAAACTTTCTTATGCTCGTTATATTTATTAGTTCATAAAGTAGAAGAATGGTGAGGTAATGTGTTGAGCGACTTGAGTGAGAACTCCGTACAAAATTTAGCTTGCACAACTATTACTGACGTTTCATACCAATTTTTAAAAAATAGGGGATTAAAATAGATATACTTTAATACTCTGGAAACTGGATATGCATTTGTATGCAGAGATAATATTAAATAAGAACAACTTAAGACCTATGATGAAAGGTTTTTTGGTCTGACACATAGATGTCGACCTTTTCAAAAAATCCATATGATTTTTAGGAAGTAGCAACTTTCAAATAATACGTGTGAAAATTTCTTTACATATCGGCGATTAGTTTATAAGTTAAAGTGGTTTTACTGATGCTACTTTTGATATTCTCAAAACAATGGAAAAAATCGAATTTCGTGCGTTGATTAAATACTGTTTTTTGATGGGAAAAAATACCATTCAAGCAAAGCAATGGCTTGAGAAGTGTTACAGGGACTCTGCTCCTGGAAAAGCACTCATCATTTGCTGGTATGTTGAATTTAAACGCGGTCGTATAGATACAAATGATGCTGAACGCCCTCAATGCCCAAATGAGGTGGTTACATCGAAAAACATCAAAAACATCCACAAAATTGTTTTGGATGACCGTAAAGTGAAATTGTGTGAGATAGTTGGCACCCTAAGGATATCAAAAGAACCTGTTGGTCATATTTTGCATGAATATTTGGGCATGAGAAAGCTCTGTTCGAAATAGCTATCGCGTTTGCTCACAGTAGATCAAAAACAACAACATGTTGATGATTCTGAGCGCTGTTTGAACCTATTTAAGCATAATAAAAATATTTTTTTAATTGGCACGATTTATGTGGTGGATGAAACGTGGATCCACTACTACACACCGGAATCAAATCGGCAGTCGGCTGAGTGGACTGCTGTCTGGTGAAAGCCACCCGAAGCGACCAAAGACACAACAGTCGGCTGGGAAGGTTTCGGCCTCTGTATTTTGGGATGTGCTGAGAAGGGAAAAATCATCAATAGCGAATATTATATAAAGTTATAGGTGCGTTTGAAGGCAGAAATCGCAAAGAAACGACCCCAAATGAACAAGAAAAAGATTTTCTAGATGGTATACGTCTATTAGCTCTTTAAAGCCTTACTGCCACAAGACAATTTTCTCCCGCCTCGCCCAGTATATAAACTATATCAGTTAATTCATTTTTAGGAAAATTCGCAACTATTACCTTTATACGTCACTTACTACAACAAATTAAACTATTTTTACTTGCTTAATAGACATGTCAAAATTTGACAATGCCTACATTTTTGTTTTGTCTTGGCAACTATGATGTTATAGCGTAAGTGTATTAAAAAGAAGGGTAAAAATGGAAAAATTCAAAATAAATCGAGAACTATTAGAAATATGACATACTTAATAAAAGTAGGAGGGTCTCGTCAAATCTATCAAAAGAAATAATAATATACAGGGTGCGCCATTTAGAAAATTTGAGATTTTTCAATTTAAAATAGTCGAAATATATAAATTTATTTTGAACACCCTGTAGCATTTAACTCAAATTTCTTTACAAATATCTTTGTTTTTCATCTCTATAGAACGCTCGTACCAATTATGAGTATTCCACTTTCAGAAACAATGGCGCTACAGGCAATTTTTTTCAAAACCGAAAAAATCTACTAGGTTTAGGTATATAATATTATTGATAACAAATTTTACGCATAATTTAAAAATCAATTAGAAAATAGGATGTTAGTTAAAAAAACATATGTTATATCGGTCACATTTTTTTTAATTACCCTGTATACTCAAAAATAATTTTAAAACTATGCACCTTAACATTCCCTAAAACTTTTGTATTTAACATTTTTTCGTCATTCTCGAAACAAATGAGATAATGAACTTTACTTTATCGTTGACTCACTCTGTATATTATTGATTAATAAAAACTATTTCTAATGAAAATGTACTGTATTTAATTTGATTTCTAATTGGGCATGAACTTTTGCTCCAGTACAAGCCAATACAATGTTTCTTCTGGAGATCAGTTACAACTTCGTCATATTGAGAAAGTAATGCTGATTATATGATAGTGTGTTTATGCAAGAAATTATAATAGATTGTAAATGTCAAGCCACTGGACTATACGTATATGTACGATTATCATATCATACATTAAATGTAGTGCAGAGAGCAACTCGGTGGTGTAAAATTTAATAACTGTAGGTTCCAACTACCGGAAAATTGGTTTATTATTACGTTTTCCATTTGATGTAATGCTGGACGAAATTATAAACGCTATCCATACGCATACATGTAAACTGTACATAATTTGCTAACTTGTTTTATATCTGTGATTTTCTACGATCAGGTTAATGAGTAGGTATTAAAAAATAATTAATTGGTCGCTTGATTATTAATTTTTTTATACATCCTTTGCTGTATATACAAGGTTTTTTTTATGTTGGAGCATTATTTTTATCTGGTGTAAATTAATTCTAGGCTCCTATTTTTCGCCTACTGTAGAACCTATTCATCAAATGAGGTGTAATACGTAATTACACTGTAGCCTAACAAATGCAAGATCGTTCGAAGAGCAATATTTGAAGCAGTTCAATTTAAAAAATGGGAAACTGAAGCGAAAGAAATAGCTTATTTGACTCTGATTCAAAAGGAAGTATCGTACACTAGTGTTTAAAGTGTTTCAAAGCAGTTTCAAAAGAAAGATTTTTGGCCAAGAGAGAGATGCATCTAAATTATAATGGTTTTGTTTATATACTGAAATGCCGACAAAATTGGATGAAAATCCAGACCCTGACACCAAAGTATATATACTTTCCCAAAGGTTTTTGGTGCGCTGAATCCGAATGCGATCTCAGAATTCCACCATCACATCAGGTTTTCGAGATAATCTATACTAAAAATGTAAGAAAAACGATTTTTTCGCTATATTCGGGATTCTATTACACAGCGAATTAATTTTTCTTCACAAAACTCTATGCGGCATATGAAAGTACTACTCTTTCCCATCAAAATGCATTTGAATTTTTCGGATATCTTATCTCTTCTCGGAGAAATCATCTTCCTAGTAGCAACATTGTTTGTTTGTGTAGAGAGATTGAGTAATGATGTTGATTCAGGTTTCTCTGCAGTTTTGTTAGAGGAAACGTGACTGTGAAAATGTACACATTCCTGAGACAGCTTTTTTTGTAATCTGTGATGTGTTGAAAGTTCACCCATTCTAGTCAAAAATCAAAATTTTTCTTTGAAGTTTACATATGCATCCTGCCTTCTCTCTAATTCAGCTCTCAGTCTATCGAAAATGACCAAAAAGATGTTTACTCTGAAAGAGGTTGTTTCAATTTCGTCATTTGATGTTTCGTCTGCAAATTTTTTTCTCTTAGGTTGCCTCTTACTCTCAACCGCCCGCGCAGTAACATAAATATGACTAACATAGGATAGGAATATTACTAAATCGCAATGAGGACTTAAAGAATTTACCCAAATGAGATTTAACATTTAATAGATAGAAAATTTTTTCTATTTAAAAGTGACTTGTTTGAGTATTACGTTTATAATCGCGCACGAATTATACAGCTTACCAAAGCGAGCGAGCGCCCTCTGAAATCTGCCGCCCCTAGGCCGCGGCCTATATGGCCTATTGGCAAATCCACTACTGACTTACATTACTCTCGCCTGCTGGATCAACTTTTACTACTACTGATTAATTTCAACGGACGATTTCTCCGAGAAGATATAAAATATCGAAAAAATTCAAAATGCATTTTGAAGAGGAAGAGTAGTACTTTCAGATATCGCAACGAGTTTTGTGTAGAAAAATTAATTCGCGGTGTAATATAATGATGTGATGGAGTAATTATGAAGTAGGATTTGGATTCAGTGGACCAAAAACCTTCGAAAAAATATAGTTTGGTCTCAAGGTTCGAAAAATGTTGTATGTATTTTATCTGATTTTGTTGTTCTCATAGATCTAACTGTGGGCTTTTCTTTTCACTATGAAACAATGCAATGTTACCTGTTCATAGTCAGATGCACGTTTCTCTAAAACTTCTAATAAGCCGTAACATGTAGAGTCCTCTAATAAATTTGAAAAATTTTAACGCCAGATATTTCCATTTTACACTACTCTCTATATATGTTTAATTTTTTTATCTGTCAATTTTATGATCTATATTATATAAACTACTGGACAAAATTAACGCAACAATCTGAAAATTAATTTATCTTTTTGTTATGTCAGTTTTAAAGTTTATCGAGTATTTGAATAGTAGGCTATGCATATTTTGTTTCGTTGTTCATGACAGAAATCAAAACAATTCGTTTAAATTTACAGTTTTTAGAAGATAAACAATTTTCTGTAATAATGCGATAGATTTTCTTTAAAAGTAAGCTTATAAATTGTTCCCTTTTTCAAAGTAATACGTTTTTGTGGTAGACTGTTTTATTTTTGACCCCGAAGAATTAGAAAAATGAATCGAACAAGGAATTTAATTGAACACGAGGTAGTGCGAGCCTCAGTTTTATTGGACGAGGGATATTGTCAGAGTTATGTTGCCAATTGGTTAGGTAAACATCGTTCCACAATAAGTCGTATGGTAAGACGCTTGAATGAAGTAGGAACTTATTCTAGAAGGCTAGGGCAAGGGCGAAAACGATGCACTAGCGACCTAGATGAACGTTTTATAAGACGATATGCTTTAAGAAACAGGACTGTCACCAGTTCTATAATAAGAAACGAATTCGAAGCTGTTCGCAATGTCACGATTTCTTCTAAAACAGTTAGAAGACGGTTAAATGAAGCAGGATTAAACAGTAGGAGACCAGCCACTGCGCCTTGCTTACTAGAGAGAACAGAGTTGCCAGGTTACGTTTTGCTCGAAATCACGAAAACTGGTCTGTGGATGATTGGAAACAAGTTTTCTTCACAGATGAAACTAGGATTAGTCTAAAACATCCAGATGGTCGTGAGCGAGTATGGCGAAGACCAGGAGAGAGGTTTGCTCCTTGCAATATCTCTGCAAGGATTCCATTCGGCGGTGGCTCTGTTATGTTCTGGGGTGGCATCTGCTTTGATGCTCGCACAGAGTTAGTTCCTGTCCGTATGAGATCCATGAATGCTGACTACTATCTTGAGAATATTGTAATAGAACATGTGATGCCTTTCGGTCATTTTGTGGGGTCCAATTTCCTGTTTATGCAAGACAATGCTCGACCTCACGTGGCTAGGGAGGTACTCGATTATCTTAATCAAGTTGATATACCGATTATGCAATGGCCACCAAAAGCCCGGATCTGAATCCGATAGAACATGTATGAGATCACCTTAAGAAAAATGTGAAACGTCATATACCTGCACCTAGAAACCTGAGGGAACTTGAAAATGCAGTTATCACAGAATGGGAGCAAATTCCTCAAGATTTTATCCAAAATTTAATTAGAAGCATGCCTAGGCGCATAAACTCTGTCATCCGAAGTAGAGGAGGCAACACACGCTACTAGTGTCCCAGTTACACCATTAATTTTGCTACTAGTGTCCCAGTTTATTTTTTTCATTATTACATAATTCAACGATTTTGTTATTAGGTTTTAAGAATAATTTTAATTCGAATCTTATAGAGAAATTTGGTAGCTAATTCACTTTTAAAGCATCCGAATAAGTTTTTTCTAACTTTTAGTGTAACCAATGTTCATAAAAAATTATTATCAAGTGCAAGCTGAACTTGCGCAATTAGTGTTCCGTACGTTGATTGCTTTTAAAATAAAACATGTAACGGAAGAATAAAATGATCAGTGACTTCACAAAACACAACCCAAATGAGTTTTCAACAAAGTTTATTTCCAATCTTTACTGAAAATTGATAACCTTGAAATTTCTGTTTTTTTTTTATATACCAGATAAATTATTACAGGTAATGTACTCGTGATAATTTTCGTTCAATTTACACCCCGTGGAGAATATTCCAGAAATTTTTAAAAATTTTTGGTAAGTACTTTTCGAGATAAGGCGGGTGGACAGCGATTTTTCGCGATTTTTTAAAAATAATACAAAGAAAAGTGCGCGCAAGTATTACATTATATATATATATATATATACATATACATATTTTACTCGTGTTTTCACAAGCTTTCATTTGACACCACACTCGATTACCTAGTAAAAAAATTTTTTTCATTTCCGATTTCACCCCCAAAACTAACCCCTTAAGCCAAAATTTAACTTTAAAAACTACTTGGCTCTGATGAGGCCATTAATTCCTATATTATTACCAAATTTCAACTTTCTACGACAAATAGTTTCGGAGAAAATCGGGTGGGACAGACAGATGGACAGACACCGAAGTGATCTTATAAGTGTTCCGTACAGAACACTAAAAAGAAGCCTATTTTCTTTATTTACCATTTACTATAGTTTGAGGTTAAATTTCATAAAAATTGAGTCCAGAATGAACAGACAAATATCTTAAAAATTGTGGTTTGGGAATCACTAAATTAAAATTTTTATCTGTCTTATGAGATCGCCATGTGTGACTGGGGAATGGTAAAAAAGATTATAATGCAGAGGATCGTATACTTAGGTTTGGACGACAGAGCCGCCCAAATGGCTTTGAAACAGACCAGGATGAGCTTGCATCTGGTAAGCGAATGTTAATACGTTTAAGGTTGTTGGGGTGTTAGATATTTCGATGGATTCCAGAACTTTTCTAGGATAGAAAAATTAATTTGGTGTAAGGAGATTGGTCAAAGATAATCTGGCGTCCTGTTTCATGCAAGTGCTAAAGTGGAAATATTCCAAAGACGTTGATGTTCTTTAGTTCTAGTAAATATTTTTCTACTGGTTTCTCCGATATAGGTTTTACCAAAGCTACATGGGATATTGTATACTCCTAGATTTTTAAGAGGAATTTTATTTTTGACAAGTCTGAGATGTAAGAATTTAGGGCACGTAGTGAATAGTATTGTTAATATGTTTCCGTAGAATCCTTAAAATGCAATCTGCGATATTCTTAATATATGAAAGGACTACAATCCCAAGTCCGAGATCTGCTTGACTTCTAGTCTTCAGAAACATCCAGGAAGATGTGAATGGAGCGTTTTTTTTATGGAAACTGTTTAATTGGAGAATAGAAGTAAGGTGTCTTAGTTCTGATTGAAGGACTGTAGCTGAGAAAGTGTTATAGGTCTACGAACAAGGGAGTATAAAAAAATAATATACTCTCTTTTAGTTAGGTATTGTTCGAAAGTTAAATATGATCTTGTCCCACTTCTTATATAGAAAACGAACCCACATATTAACTTCCCGTCTTGTTAATAGAGCTGTCTTTCCCTCTCTCCCTCCCCTCTCTCACCTCTTTATCTCCCCCTCTCTCTATTCTCCTCTCTTTCTCTCCTTCTTCTCTCTCGTTCATATATATATATATATATATATATATATATATATATATATATATATATATATATATATATATATATATATATATATATATATATATATATATGAAATAATGTTATTGGAGGAAGCCGATCATCAGAGGCTTGGAAACTCGTTAGAACACTAAGAGCAAATAACTCTCAAAAAACACCATTACCTACTATAAGCATGAAAACGTGGAAAGGACCATTACCAACACGTAATGGTTGAACATCGATCAAAATTTATTACCCAGTCTCCATCCACTCACAAAGTTCAGGGACCAAGTATAAAAATAAATACGATATCAAAAGCAATCAAAACAATGAAGAATGGTAGAGCTAGTGTACCAGAGGAATATCCTGCAGAATTGTTGAAATCTGGATCTACCAAACTAAAGGACATCTTCACCAACCTTTTCGAAAAATTTATAAATAGCGACCAAATTCCTGAAGAATGGAAAATGGCATGGATAACGCCACTTCACAAAAAGGGAAGGAAGGATAAATGTGAGAACTACAGGTGTATATCGGTCACCAGCTCCTTAAGCAGACTTTATCGAAAACTGATTAGAGCAATAATTGAACAAGAATTTGCTCCGTACGAAATTGAACAGCAAGCGGGATTCGGAGCAGGAAGAACTTGTATGGATAACATTTTTAGCCTTAATCAACTAACCGAAAAGAAAGTAGCAACCAACAGAGAAGTCCATCTAATCTTTATTGATTTAACAAAGGCCTACGATAATGTACCAATAAAGAAACTGGGGCAGGTATTGGAAAGAACATCTATTAACCTTACCGCCATACAAGCGATAAAACAACTATTTTCAAATTGCCAATCACGAATGAAGAATGGTAAAGAAATATCTGAAAGCTTTCACGTCACAAAAAGGTCTTAGACAAGGGTGTTGCTTGTCCCCAATGTTATTCAAAGTATATATTGATGCGGCCCTCGATCATTGGAGGAAGAGTTGTCGAGGAATGGGTATCGAAATAGACGATGAGACAACACTCTATACGCTACATTTTGCCGATGATCAGGTGGTTATCGTCCCAGATCCAGAAGATCTGGAATATATGACAAGGAAGCTCATAGACCAATATAACAATTGGGGACTCACAGTAAACATGAGCAAAACAAAGTACTTGCGGATCGGTGGGAATAGGCAGGACCTGAAACTGGACAATAACATCGAAATTGAAGCATGCGACCAATATACTTACCTGGGAACTAGAATAGCCAGCACTGGAAGAACAGAAAATGAAGTGGAAGAGAGGATAGCAAAGGGGAAAGGACTGATCGGTGCCATGAATTTCATTCTGTGGTCAAAAAATGTCAGTAGGCAAAGAAAGCAACAGATTTATAACGTCATCTTCAAAAGTATAATTCTATATGGGTGCAAAACATGGCAACTAAACAAAACTCTTAAAAGAAGGTTAAATGCTCTGGAAATGGATTTTTGGCGAAGATCGGCAAGAATTTTCAAGCTCGATAGGATATCAAATGAAAGGACCCGGTCAGAAATGAAAATGGAAAGAACACTGATAGAGGACGTACAGGAGACACAATTAAAGTGGTATGGCTATGTCCAAAGGATGCAACACCATAGAATCCCAAAACAAATCCTACAGTGGGCACCTACAGAAAGAAAGAAAAAGGGAAGGCAGAAAATAACCTGGTCTATGGGCATAACAAAAGCAATGTCCGAACGAAATCTTCGACCAGGTGACTGATATGATCGGCGAGAATGGAAGCTAGGAACCGGATATATATATATATATATATATATATATATATATATATATATATATATATATATATATATATATATATAAAGAAAGAGAGAGAGAGTTGTACAACCTACTAATGTGCATAAATCACCGTAAGTACCTAAAAAACAGAGAAGTAATACTATTATTTGTAGGTATTGAATAAATTTGTTATTATAAGGGTCAGCATGCATAGTACCTAGCACCATTCTGGCCCAATAAAAATGTTAACCGTCTAAACAAGACCCACTTAAATTAAGCTCTAGTTGAGCCATGAAACCTAATAATCGTACGTGAGCCGACAACTAAAATGGAAGCAACAAACAGAGGCGTAGATGTGTGTTTTTAGTTTCCATTTAAACTGAGTTTATAAGACGTCTTAATATAAAAAAAACAACTTAATTCTTTAGAATGTAACTTGTGACCCGTGCCTACATACTTTCCCACAAGAAATAATTTTACCCCGATAAAATTAGTGAAGGAGCGGGAACTAATTAACACGTAAAGATATTAGGATTTACCATCTTATTGAACATCTTATAATTCTTTTGGTATAACACTCTTGAGTTTAGGCTAAGAGAATAAGTCATTATGGAGCCTTGGATAGTAAAGCTGTTGGAAAAAACTGTTAATTGCCATTCGCAAACTACTATTTCTAAGGAGATACAACTACACATGTTACATGCTTACTTTAAAAATCATTTATGAATTTAACATATCATAATCTTAATAAGCAGATTTGTAATATGTTATCAGTCCCGGAAACCAAGACTGTAACATATCAGGTAGCTGTTATTTATAATATGTTTTCTCATGAATTAAGAACTATGAGCAGTAGGAATTTTTAAAGAAAATATAGGAAAGTTCTTCTAAATGTGGATTCTTTTTTATGTGATTTCTGTTTTCTGTCCTATACTAAAAATATCAGTCTTGTTCTTTTATTAGTGTTCCATACGAAACTCTTATGGCGTTAGTCATACCTGATTTTATCTGAAACTATTTGACATATATGTAAAGTTGAAATTTGGCGCAAATATAAAAATTGATCAACCAATCGGAGCCGTGTAGTTAGGAAAGTTAAATTTTGACTTAGGGGGTTAGTTTGATGAGAAGAAATGAAACACATAGTAACGACCACGACGATCAATTATTAGGTGGGTAGTTTTGGGTGGTGTAATTGGAAGTAAAAAAAAAATACCAGGTCAGCGAGTGGGGTGTCAAATGACAGCTTGTGAAAACACGTGTTCAAAAATATATATGATGTAATCACGCTCACCCTTTTCTTTGTATTATTTTAAAAAAATGGCTAAAAATCACTGTCCCTCAACCCTATGTTTTGAAAAAATTGAAAAAAATCTTCATAAAGGGTAGATTCAGTGTTTTACATTTGATACTTTATTTGGTATAAAAGAAACTATATGGCTTGACAATATGGTGGAGGTTTTTTAATATACTGCTACCACGTCGCAGTACCGAGACAAAGTAATTTTATTCTATTTGTTTATCATTAAACAAATATTTAGACAGTAAATACTTGTTTTACACTTTTATTACCAGATTCTAGATTGAGCTAGATTGATTTATTGGCTATTAGGTAGCTAATATGCTATAACTATTATATATTTTTGACTTAGAAAAAAACGTGAAAATATCTAATGGATCTTAAAATGTCGGGCACCTAATTAACTCAGCCTAGGAAAGGATTTTATTTAATTTTAAAAGCAATCATTGTATGGAACATTAATTGCTCAAGTCCGACTTGCACTTGACGGGTTTATACATTTTACTCGTTTATGTAACATATTTTATCTGTAATAATTTTTTTATTTATTTTGATTCAATAACTTTTATATGTTATCTATTATTTTTATATGTATTTAAAATTTTTATGATTGTAACGAATGTGAAGATAATACTAAAAATAATAGTAATAAAATATGTTTTTTATTTATCAATGCAGTAAATAGTACAATTATTTGAAGAGATGGCGAGATTTAGCAAAGGCTACTCATTTAAGCACTTGGTTTAATAACTATCTTCTTCTTCTTAGTGTGCCTTATCTTCTAAAGTCGTTGACGACTACATTTGCCCATCTGATTTTATCTACTGCCGCTCTAAACAGTTCAGTAGATTAAGTTGGGAATGTGGAATCTTTGGCACAATGATACTACTTTTACATTTTATGATTTCCATACTTTCGTATGCGTTCAACAATCTCCTATCAGATACATTTTTTATTAATCTTAGATTATCTAATGTTACAGTATCGTCATGACGATGACTTAGTAAATAAGCTAATCAATAGGCATAAGTTTAGGTTTAATATTCAGAATTCCACCTTTTTTACACGCGAAGAAAATAACACCAAGTATGTCTCCATACCATATAATCCGAAATATAGCAAGGGACTCAATAAGGTATTTAATAAGGTAGGCCTCACCTTAGTCTATAAGTCATCAGACAATCTGAGGAATATCTTAGGAAATCCCAAAGATAAGATTCCTAATTGTGAGAAAAGTGGAATTTATGAAATAGTTGTAATGATTGTGACAAAAAGTATGTTGGGCAAACTAAAAGGTCAATTAGAACACGATTTAAAGAACATTTAGCACACTTAAAATACAACAGAACAGAAAAGACTGCCGAACATGCTCTTGAAGCTGATCATACTGTAACATTAGATAATCTAAGATTAATAAAAATGTATCTGATAGGAGATTGTTGAACGCATACGAAAGTATGGAAATCATAAAATGTAAAAGTAGTTTAAACAAAGACAGAGGGCCTATTCCTTATAGTCCCCTCTACTGGTTACTTGACCGGAACTGATAGCTTGCCTATGTCATTAGTTCCGCTTGAGTAATTCAAGGGTTAGGCTAAGTATAAATAGGGTAGATTTGGTAGTTTAGCTTTAGTCAATCATCGCTCCTGATGAAGCTAACATGGTTAGCGAAACGCGCGTCGAGTGCAAAAATAAAGTGTTTGGTGTAGTGGTGATATATACTGAGTAGTTCAGTAGATGTCATATTTGTCCACTGTCGTAAATTTTTCAACCAGGAGTTGCAGCGCCTTCCTGGTCTCGCTTACTGATTATTTTTCCTTCAATTATAAGTTGCAGGAGCTCATAATATGGTCAAAGTAAGTGCTTTTTCTTTCTTTAACAGGTGGAATCAACTCTCGTTCTTTTCCCATCCGATCAAGTATTTCCACGTTTGTGGTATGCGCTGTCCAAGGAACACGCAGCATTCGGTGATAGCACCACATCCCGAATGGCTCCATTCTTTGTTGTGTTGTCTCCGTGATTGTTGCAGCTTCAATACCGTATAACATGACCGAGAACACGAAGCATCTTAGCACTCTTGTTCTCGTTTTTAAGTTTAGTTGGCAGTTACAGAGTATGCTCCTGCTGTATCCTAACACCGTAAATCGTAACATGTTTGTTCATGCCCGGAACAGATGCAAGGGAATTATCGACGAAACCAAGGAGGCACACAATCAACGAATTAGAAACAAACTTCTCGCTTGTCCCAACAATTCCAGGTCCTTTTGGGCAGTCGCTAAGGCAGTTAGTCAAAATTTTACCAAATCCACCATACCACCACTCACACGGCCAGATAATTCCATTGCAACCACACCTGTTGAGAGAGCGAAGTTGTTGGCTGAACTCTTTGCTTCACATTCTACTGTCGATTTCCAAGGAAAAACACCACCTACTATTCCCATATTGCAGTCAAGGATGCCCGATGTTGTCTTCAGACAGTGCATCATAAAGCGTATTTTAATGAAGCTAGACACCAAGAAGGCTTCTGGCGCTGACGGAATACCTGCCATAGTTCTCAAAAACTGTGCAAGGCAACTAACACCAGTTTTCTGTAGACTTTTTAACCATCATACAGAAAGGGAATATTTCCGTCCTGCTGGAAATGTGCCACGGTTCAGCCGATACCTAAAAAAGGTAAGAAAACCTTGCCAAATAACTACCGACCAGTTGCACTGCTTTGATTAATATCGAAAGTCATGGAAAAGGTTATCAATGAGCATCTTCTAAAATATCTTGAACGATTCAATATTATTAGCGATCACCAATATGGTTTTCGTAAACATAGATCAACAGGAGATCTTCTGACTTATGTAACACATGTTTGGAACAACGCAATTGAACACTTTGGAGAATCTCGAGCGGTTGCTCTTGACATTTCCAAGGCATTCGACCGTGTTTGGCACGATGGACTGTTGGCTAAGTTACGCTCTTATGGTATGTCTGAAAGGTTCTCTTTGTGGCTCTCATGTTTCCTCAGAGAGCGTTCTTTACGAGTGGCGGTCGACGGATTTCTTTTTAACACCCTCACTATCAACGCCGGTGTGCCCTAGGGCTCCATACTGTCTCCTACTCTTTTTCTCATTTACATTAACGATCTGCTGGAAAAGACCGGGAATCCAATCTATAGCTTTGCAGATGACAGTACGCTTGTCTCTTCATTCACCTTGAACGCTCGGACATCGGCTGCTCAGGCGAATATCCGCAGACAGCAGGAGGTCGTTCAACTTAACAAAGACCTGGAAGAAATTCTATCTTGGGGTGACAGTAACCAAGTGGAATTTAACGCTACAAAAACCCAAGCGGCAGTTTTTTCTAAAAAAGTTAATGTTGCTGAACCCGACATAATTATGTCGGGGCACTCCATTCCCCTAGCATCGTCGCTCAATTTGTTAGGCGTTAGTTTGGGAGCAAATATGTCTTGGCTGAACATGTTGCAGGCATAGCAAGGAGAGCTTCTCAAAAGATGGGAATATTATTTAGAACCAGAAAGCTTTACACCCCACAGCAACTGTTAATTCCTTACAAAGCCCAAATTCGACCAACTATGGAATACTGCTCCCACGTTTGGGGCTCCGCTTCCAAACATACACTGCATTTGTTGGATTCTGTTCAGAGAAGAGCGGTCTGTCTGATTGGGGACCCGGAATTGACCGGCGGCCTTGATTCGCTGGAACATCGAAGAACGGTTGGCGACTTGAGTCTGTTCTACAAGTATTTTCATGGAAAGTGTTCGAAGGATGTAGCCCGCTTAATTCCTCCCAAAGCGGTGCATGTTAGAAATACACGTCGCGCTGGTGCTTCGCATCCGTATGAGGTTCAGCTTGTTACTCCGCGTACAACGCTTTTCAAGCAATCTTTTATATGGAGAACGTCATCCCTTTGGAATAATTTGCCCAGCGCTGTGTTTCCCACCGAGTACAATTTACAGCGATTCAAGAACAACGTGAATCGCTTTTTCCGCACTCGTGCCGCTCCTGGAGCGGTTTAGGGACTTCCCTGCAGCAAAAAAAAAAAAAAATGCTGCGCATTTTATTAAAAGAGCTTCATGCTTTTCTAATACTTGAGCGTATTTCAATAGAGTGGTCGCAATCTGCACTAATTACGCTCCCTAAGTACGTTATTCTTCAAGTGTTTTTTCGACGTACTTTAATATTTTTGTTTGTATTAGGATTCTTACTGACCACCATTGATTTTGTTTTGTTCGTATTCAGTTTCATTCCATATTCCTCACATGCATCAACAATTCCATTCAAGAGTCTTTGTAGGCCTTCTTCACTGTCCGCTAGAATGACAGTATCATCAGCGTAGCGGAGGTTATTTACACACACACCATTAATTGTAATTCCTTCTTTTTTATCAGAAAGTGCTTGATTGAAGATTTCCTCCGAATAGACATTGAATGAATTGTAAGTCTTTGTCATCAATGTTACACGATTGTAGTATTTCCATCATTTTCTCATGATTTACCATATCAAGGAGTTTTTGGAAGTCTACAAAGCATAAAAAAACATCAGAGTTGACATCCCTACATCTTTCAATTAGAACGCGGATGGGGAATAGTGCGTCCCTCGTTCATAGTCCGTTCCTAAAGTCGAACTGTGTTCGTATGTTCATCTAGTTTTTTGTATACTCTTAGGTGGATTATTTTAAGAAAGAGTTTCAAGATGTGGTTCATTAGACTGATATTTCGATATTCCTTGCACTTTCTAGGGTTATTCTTTTATGGCAAGGGTATAAAAATTGATGTCAGCCAGTCATGAGGTACATCACCTGTGTTGTATACGCTGTTGAAGAGGTCCTGTATAATGTCCATATATTTTTCAAGAAATATATTAACGATTTCTGTAGGTAAATTATCTTCACCTACTGCCTTTTTGTTTTTAAGCTGATTTGCTGCTGCTAATATTTTGTCTTTATTTATGGGGGGCCCGTTGTATTACGCTTATTTGTATTATGTTGTCTAGTTGTGTCACTATACATTTCCTCTATATATTCTTCCCATCTATATATTCTTTCTTCTATGTTTAGTACTAGTTTATCTTCTTTATCCTCTATTACTTGTGGTTGCCTTTGTAATCTTAGTCCAGCAGCTTCTTTGATTTTCTGATGTAAATTAAATGTGTCGTTTTTCTTTTCTAATGCTTCTATTTTTCTGCATTCTTCATTTAGCCACATGTCTTTAGTCTCCTTTACCTTTCTTTTTAATAGGTTGTGGGTTTCTTTTTATTTTATATTATTGTTGTTCTTACTTCCATCATATCCAATATTTCCCCTGTCATCCGTGATTGTTTCTTTTTTGGTTGTGTTTTGTTTCAGGTGCTTTTTCATTACTTCTTCTTTCTGATGTAGTGTCATTTTTCTTCCGGTGTCTGATGAGTTCCCAGCTTGTTTGTATCCAGATTCCTACCAATCTCCTAATGAATTTTCTTCTTTATGACTTCTTTCTTGAGTTTGTGTGTTAATATTTGTTGTTGTTTGTTCATGTTTTAACTTTTGTAATCTAATCTTGATAGTTGTAAGCGGCAAATTATGGTCTGTAGGTACATCTGCTCCAGGATAGGTTATAGCAGATTTGACTATATTTCGTTGCCTTCTATTGATAGTTATATAGTGTGTTTGATTTCGGATGACTTTGTTTTGTTTGTTTTTCCATCTGCAGGGGCTTTCCACGTATATAACCGTCGGGGTAGCAATTTAAAATAAGTGTTCATAATAGAGAGATGTTTTTCTCTGCAGAACTGGATCAGTCTCTGACCTCTATCATTACGTTTACCCAAGCTATAATTCCCCTCCATATCCTCTTCTTTTTCATCTCCTACTTTGGCAATGAAATCCGCCATTATCATGTTTATCTCAGTTTTCTTAGTGTATTGTAAAGTCTTATTTATATTATATATATGTATATATATATATATATATATATATATATATATATATACATATATACATATATACATATATATATATATATATATATATATATATATATATATATATATATATATATATATATATATGTATATAGATACCATATGGTATAGGGCAGTTATCCATTCTCCCTTTTTTCCCTCTCAATCTTTACATATAAACTTCTTCTGTCTCTATTCTTTGCCATTTTCACTGCTTCTTTCCAGGATTTTCCCTTCTCCTTAAGTATACTGCCAATACTCCTATTCCAGGTCTGTCTAGGACTCGCTTCTGTTTTTCCTGTATTCGGGCTTCATACACTTGTTTCACCTGTCTATCATCCTTTATTCTCTGTATATGTCCCCACCACCCTAGCTGTCTTTGGTGTATATATTCCAAATTGTACTCTCAGCCTTCTCCTTATTTCTGTATTCCTTATTCTGTCCTTCCGTGTAACTCCTTGTACTGCTCTCAGGTATTTCATTTCGACGGCTTGTATCTTGTTTTTCTGCCCGTCTGTTAGGGTCCATGATTCACATCCATATGTTAGGATTGTCCTATAAATTGCTTTGAAGACTTTTATTTCTGTTTGTTTCTTCACCTCTTTCTTCCTAATGAATTTATTATTTATTACAAAGTTTGTTCGTTTTTTTGATTCTTTCATTAATTTCTTTGTCTTGTTTTCCAGTTTCATTCATTATCACTCCCAAATACTTATGCTGTTCCACTTGTATTTTATTCCCTTCTATATAAATGTTCGTTTGTTGGTTTTTCCATCGTCATTACTTTTGTTTTAACTATATTAATTGTCATACCTTCTTCTTTAAACGCTTTATTCCAAATATCGAGGTTTCCTCGTAATTGTCTTTCATTTTCCGCCACAACACAATATCATCAGCAAAAGCCGCTTGAGATATTTCTATTCTTTTCAGCTTCCAGTATCCAGTTGTCATTCTTTTCACTTTTATTTCGCATTTCTTGTTTACTTCATCCATGTATACAGTAAACAATGTTGAGCTCAAGCTTCGTCCCTGCCTCAAACCTTCCTGTGTTGTAAATCTCTCCGACTTCATGTTGTTTTTTATTACATACTGCACATTGTTGCTGTATATTCCCTTTAATATTCTTATTGTCTTTTTGTTTATTCCCTTGTTTTCTAGGCTTTTCCACACTTTATTTTTCGGCACACTGTCAAATGCTTTTTCTAAGTCTATGAAAGCAAGGTGTAGACTTTTATTTTGTTTTGATCTTTTTTCGATAATCTGTTTCAGTGTAAATATGTGGTCTTGTGTACTTCTTGCTGGTCTAAATCCACTTTGCGATTCCGATAGTTGTGGTTCTATTACTTTCTCTATTCTATTATTAATGATGCCCTCATAAATTTTGATAGTTGTGTTTAGTATAGTAATTCCTCTGTAATTATTGCAATCCTTGGTGGATATTCCCTATTCGGCTGGATGTTTCTTCCTTCATGCCTTATTAATTATTTCTATATATATATATATATATATATATATATATATATATATATATATATATATATATATATATAATATATTAATTAAAAATATATAAATTACATTTGTTTTCCATTTTACGGATTACACTATATTCTATAAAAAGAACAAAAAAAAAATTAAAAATAAACTATTGAACTATGATTGCTTTATAAACATTACTTCGAATCTCCATTCTCAACAATAAATGATCTGCTCACTGCCCACTTAAAGCCCAAAATGCTTGTTGTGTATACAACATCCTTTAAAACAGAATTATAAATTATAACTGCATTGTAGCTAAGGGATCTCTGAAATATAGGACTTCTAAGTTCCGAAACATTAAACGAGTAATCCTATTATGAATATCACTACCACGACCTAGTTCATCAAATACATAACTTTATGAACAAGAAAAGCCAGATAAACGGCATACTTCTCAATTAACTTAAACCAATTAGGCGACTGAGGGAGAGGGGATCGTGTTTTGTTATTGAAATAAAATTTTAAACAAGTTTTGCAAGTTTTTCAAACTATTTTTTTGCATAAAGTAAGTCAAGGTTAGTAAACAGCACCACAATAATAAACTAATATTAGTAGTTAAAACATCATTGTGAATGTAATTTGTAATTCGTAAAATCGCCTTTTTCATAACAAAGTTGTGAATAAAATATTACTCCTTGATATTTGGAAGAATTTGACGGTGTTAACAATATTGCATTATTACTGTTAAACAACAGTCCATGACAGCGAGATATCTCTAAAATAGTCTTCATATTTTCATAAGTTTTCCAGCTCTTATTTTCAGTTGAAAAAGAACATTACGTGTCACCTGCATAATTTGAAGTAGCAAAGACCTCACTCATATCCAGCAAGTTCTTAAAATGTTCGTTTTGAATAAGCAAAATACACTGATTATAATACTTACTTACTTCCTCTTTTGAGTAGGTCACAGACCTGTTCTACTTCGTTATTAAGCCTCTTGTGATTCGGATGTCCAGCTGTCTCTACATCTCTTTGGTGGTCGTCCTTTTGGTCTTGTTTCGTGTGGTTTTTTGTTCATACATATTTTTATCACTCTCGTATCTTCCGTCTTTTGTACATGTTCACCCCACTCTCTTCTTCTCTTTTTCCCCTATCTGACTATATCTTCTACCTTGTACTGTTCTCTTATGGTGTTGTTACTTACTGTGTCTAATAAACTTTTTCCTGTTATTGCTCTCAGTATTTTCATTTCATTTGTTCTTAGTAGCTGTTTGGTTTTGTTTGTGTCTGCCCGTGTTTCTATGCTATAAGACAGTATGGGTCTAACGCAAGTTCTATTTATTTTTACTTTTGCTTCTACACTTAGATCTTTGTTTTTCCAAACTATATCTGTGAGGGCCCCTGATATTGCTGCTGCTTTATTTGTTTGTTGTCTCACTTCTTCTGTTATATCTCCGTGGCTACTGAATTAGTACTCCAAGATATGGGAATTTCATTACTTGCTGTATTAATTTCCCATTTATTTCTAATTTACACCTTACTAGTTCTTTAGCTATTGTGATGCATTTTGTTTCGTCGGTATTGACTTCCATGTTGTATCTTTCTGCTACTTGTTTAAATATATAGAGCGTCTTTGTAGGGCGTGTTCCCTTTGTGATATTAGAACAACATGATCTGCATATCCCAGTATCTTTATTTGTTTATCTCCTAGTTCGTATCTATCCTTGACTAGTTTTACTTCCTCGATGATTTTGTCCATTATTATGCAGAATAGTAATGGGCTTAAGCTATCTCCCTGTCTTATTCCTACTTTTATATTTATTTCTTTTGTTAATTCGTTATTACTTCTTATTTTTGTTTTGTTATCGTCATTGAGTTTTTGGATTATTTGTGGTCTCGGGTACAGAATTAGGTCCTTTATTAATTCTAATATATCTTTTAACATGACTCTGTCGAATGCTTTCCTTAAGTCAAAGAATCAAAAAAAATGTTGGTTTCTGGTATTCTATAGATTTTTCTCTTATTTGCCTTATTGCAAAGATAGCGTCTGTGGTTGATTTGTTTTGGCAGAACCCTTGTTGCTCGTCGCATATTATTTTCTATTTAACTTTTCAGAATACTTGTGAACACTTTCATAATACTTGCTTGCAGTGTTATTCCTCTATAGTTACTCGGGTCTTGTTTACTGCCTTTTTTAAATATCGGTATCGTGATGCTTTTTGTCCATTCCTTCGGTATTTCTACTTCTTGTAATATCTTATTAAAAAATGTTGTCATTTCCGATATGTAGCTTTCTCCGGCATATTTAATTAGTTCGTTTGGTATCCCATCTTCTCCTGTTGCTTTTCCATTTTTATGTTTCTTAATTGCCATCGATACTTCTTCTCTTTCTATTTTGTAGTTTTCGTCTGTTTGTTGTCTGTTGTTTATGATTTCTGCTATGTTCTCTTCTTCGTCGGGTTGGTTTTCATTTAGTTGTTTAAAGTGTTGTTGCCAATCGTTTGTTTCAATATTTGTGATTGTCAAGTATTCATTAATATGGGTTTTCTTATTCGTAACATTTTCCATACCTATTTTGTTTATTTTGTTGTTTTTCGTTTTTTTGTGATATATGTATTGTATGCGCGCTCTTCTTTTCTTTTGTGAAAGTTCTTTGACTTCTTGGGTGAACCACGGAGTATTGCTTTTTTGTTTCTCACGTTTATTCGTCTTGTAGAGTGTTATTTCTTAATTTATTCCAGCTTTTTTCTACTGTTTCTCTTTCTGGTTATAATAAATTTTAAGAAATAGTGGATGTATGATGTGATTTTCCACTCAAACTAAAAAATAACCGGCCAAGTGCAAGTCGCACTTGCGCAAATAGTGTTCCGTACGTTGATTGCTTTTAAAATAACATTATTTATTACGGAGGTATAAAATGATCAATGACTTCATAAAACACACCCCAAATGAGTTTTCAACAAAGTTTGTTTCCGATCTTTGTTGAAAACTGATGACCTTGAAATTTTTGTTTTTTTTTTATGTACCAGATAAATTACACAGGGGAACAGCTGTTTTGGTGTCGAGGTTTTTTGAGCTGATTCCATATCAATTTGATGTCCTGAATTCAAATAACGTATTCATTTGTACCTAGGAGCTCAAATTTTTAAGATATACAATTTTAGAGAAATATAAGTTACATTATTGTAACTTAAATCTGTAAGTGTAGTAAACAAAAGTAGATACGAAATTTTTATTTTAGTTATACAAAATACAATATTATGTCGTACTTACAAACAAAAAAAAACATTGAAAAAATGAAATAGTCACTCAACACTTGGAAAGCTTCTTTTCCGCGACATTCTTGAATGTTTTTTTAAACAGTCCCTTTTTGAACTCCAGCAGTAATCTGCCATCATGTGCATGTCCCATCTTCCTTGGTAGTGGTCCTCCATAACTTTAATATCTTGGTGAAATCTTTCACCTTGTTCCTCACTCATGTCTCCTAAATTTTCTGGAAAACGGTCTAAGTGGCTGTGTAAATAGTGTATTTTAATACTCATATTGCACCCTAAGGATTTGAAACTATTAAGCATCTTGTTAACCATTTCAACATAGTTTTGAGCTTTATGTTTGCCTAGAAAATTTTCTACAACTGCAACAAATGATGTCCAAGCTTCTCGTTCAACTTGATTCATTGAATTTATGAAGGCAGGATCCTTAATTAATTGTCTTATTTGTGGGCCGTCAAATATCCCTGCTTTGAGTTTTTCTGTGCTCAACTGATGCATTTTTACCCCTATATATGCAAAACAAGACCCATTCTTATCAAGAGCCTTTACAAATTGCTTCATTAAGCCCAACTTTATATGTAACGGAGGAAGTATGATTTTTTCTCTTTCAACCAAAGCGTCGTTAATGACATTCTTTTCTCTCAACGTCCATGTTTTCTCTCTGAGGCCAATCTTTTCTAACCCAGTGGTGTGTTTTGTCCCTACTATCCCAGAGGCACAAGAAACACGGATATTTCATGTAACCACTTTGCTGCCCAAGAAGAAAGTTTACCATTTTTAAGTCTACACAAATCATCCATTGATGTTCGTAATACTTTATCTTCTGCAAGACCAAAGCTATGGTATTATATTCTTCTTTCAGTTTCGTTGAGTGAGCTAGTGGTATTGAACCATATTTATTCCCATTATGTAGAAGGACACATTTGAAACTTCGCTTTGAACTGTCAATAAATAGGCGCCAATCATCTGGAATATATTCAGAAAGTCCCATTTCTTTCATGAGTCCCCTAATTTCGTGACAAAATACAAGATTGTCTTCTTGAGAAAAGAATGGTAGCAGATCTTTTTCTCTTGTACAGTAAAAGGTAATTTTGGTTCCTTGTTTCAGTAAATTTTTGTCGTTCAACCTAGAAGCCAGTACTTCAGAAGCTTTTTTCGATAAATTGAGATCCCTGGTGAGATCATTTAATTCATTTTGATTGAAGCGTTGAGGAACTAATGACGTCCCCTCATAGTCACTGTTAGTTTCATTAGCATTAGAACTTTTATTAGCATCAGAAGAGCGATCAGAGGGAAAATATTCGTCATCAGAGATATGTGGTAGCTGATGAAATGTTGGAATCGGTATTTCATCTGAGTGCGGGATAGGGCGTATTGCCGAGTCTAAATTGGGATAAGTCCACTTACTGCGGTTATTTCGATTGATTCCATTAGTATTTACTAAACAGAAATAACAATCATTGAAGTGGTTTTTTGGTTCTCTCCAAACCATTGGTACGCCGAATTTTAGACATTTTCTTTTCCCGGTAGTCCACTGCCGTAAATGCTCTGTACAAGTTTTACATACGAGATGCGGGGCCCACGTTTTGTCCTGATCACCAAGCTTAACTCCAAAGTATCCAAGATACGCTCGCTTTACAAAGTCAGTAATAGTTTGTCTGTTTTGTTGAAACATGTATTCTCCGCATATATAGCAAAACACATCAGGTTGATTTACACAACTGCTTCTTGAACTGGAACCTGAACTCATTTTAATTCTGTTCAATAACACAAAAACACTCTTTTCTTAACATAAAATAACACGCCGAATTCGATCTACTCTCATTAGTAAGAACGCACAAACTGACGAGACTTAGCCGAGTTAGGTGATTAAAAGGGTCAGTTCAGGTACCTGATAGGCAATGGTTCCACTATTTATAGGTTTACCTGGAATTTACTCAATTACAGACTGACAATAAAACCATTGTACCTACATTAATGAATATATAATAATTTTAGAACTCTCATAAATGAATATACTGAATAAAAACCACATTGGTAGATAAGTTGATGTATCTAAAAAAGTAGAGCTGATAGAGAAAAACGGATTGCATATATAGATTTAGCGTCCCAAATATAGTTAAAATCAGCTCTAAAATCCCAGGCACCAAAACAAAAATATTTTTTTGTTGCCCTGTGTTATTAAAGATAATGTACTCGTGATAATTTTCGTTCAATTTACACCCTGTGGAGAATATTCCAGAGTTTTTTTTCAAAATTTTTTGATCAGTACTTTTCGTGATAAGGGGGGAGAGCGATTTTTGGCAATTTTTTAAAAATAATACAAAGAAAAGTATGCGCAAGTATTACATTATACATATTCTTGAACTAGTGTTTTCACAAGCTTTCATTTGACACCCCACTCGATGACCTGGTAAATTTTTTTTTCACTTTCGAATCTGATGGGGTCATTAATTCTTATATTAGTGCCAAATTTAAACTTTCTATATCAAACAGTTTCGGAGAAAGTCGGGTGTGACACACGAACAGACGAACAGACAGACAGACGGGCAGACACCGAAGTGATCTTATAAGTGTTCCATACGGAACACTAAAAAAACACGCCATTTCAAGTGAAGTTTCGACCACGCGGATTCAAAGCATCGATAATTTTGGATAACCTTGTGATATTATCTATGACAATATTTTCGGACGATATGGGGTCTGACTAAAGTTGTAGATGGGTGACTGTTTTTGGATCATTCAAATTGCACACACACACATATAAGATAAAGTGGTTGTATAAAATTTAAAAGTACGGAACCCTCAAAGCAGTTGACTGACTATAATAAACTTTAAAATCGACACCACTGCCCTGTTTAATATTATTTTATATCCCAGTTGCAAGATTGGGGTTTTATTTGGGTTTGTGGTCCAGTTTGCTCAGCTGCTGTCGTGCATTACCACAAAACGAAAGCTACGTCTGACATCTTTGAGGCGAAATATCGTTCGTAGCTCGTCGCCACGTTCTTGGTATAATAAAACGATAAACATGCTGTGGATGCAACGAGGGTGAAATTAAGGAACATTATGGGAAATTTTAGGGACCGTAGATAAAATTTATATTAAATTTATTATTTAGTATACATAATCAATTTAGAATTAACAAATTTAACAATAAAAACAATAGTGGCATAAAATTATATAAAAAACACCCACTATGTTTTAATTTCCAATATATTTAAAATAGATCAAAACCAAAGCCAAAGAAAACAACATAATATTGACTAGAGCTGATAAGGGTAAGTCTGTGGCAGTTATCTCTAGAGAACAATACATATTTAAAACTCTTCTTTTCTTAATACAGACCAATTTCAAGTATTAAATAATGACCCAACAAAAGTCTACCAAAAACTAATAAAATCTACTTTGACGGATCTCGCAATTTTCAATGAATTTGAAGAAAGTACTTTAACAATAATGAACCCACAAGCTCCAAAATTATATTCCCTAATTAAATTACAAAAAAACGATTTCCCTATTGGACCAGTTGTATCTTTTGTTACGGCATCATCAATTAAATTATCACAAAAACTCATCCCTTTACTACGACAACATTGCAAATTAAAACCGAAATATAGTATTCAACATCTATGAACTAATAGATAAAATTAAAAATATTAACTTATCAGAAAATTCTAGAATTATCTTATTTGAAGTATAAAACTTATTTCCTAATATCCCACCATATGCAGTCATAGAATTAGTAGATAGACTCTTAATCAAGAATAAAATAAACGAAATTATTTAACGGGATATTTTAGATTTACTTACGACGTGCTTGGATCAAAACTATTTTTGAATTCAACGATAACTTTTATATATTTAAAGAAGGTCTAATAATGGGTAATCCTTTAAGCCCTTTACTAGCGGAAATTTTCATGGATCATTTATAACTAAAAATTTGTCACAACGCGGTAAGGAAAAATATTGTTTACTGGCACAAATATGTTGATAATATCATTTCCTGTTTCACGGGAACAGATAGACAATTAACGATCTTATTTAACTTCCTAAATAATTTGCATCCTAACATTAAATTCACTTTAGAATTAGAATACAATAACTCGGCATATTTATGTCAAAAGTGAACAATAAACACGATTTCTCGATTATTCGCAAGCCTTCACATACTGACACAGTTATACACAATAGTTCATCCCACGCTTATACTCACAAAATGGCAGCTTTTAACTCTTTCATACGTAGACTGTTACATATTCCTATGACTAAAACTAATTTTAACAAAGAATTCAACATAATCAAACAAATAGCAATTAATAATGGATGTGACCCTAGCATTATATATAATATTTTGAATAAAAAATGGTTTAAACATGCAATCTCTCTAATTTATCCCACCATTAATGACAAAAAAGGAAAAATTAGGACATTCGCGTACACAGGGAAAAGAACTAGAACAATTTCAAAACATTTAACAAAAAAGAACAATAAAATAGCAATTAAAACCTAGGGAATATAATTTCGAATAACAGAACCAAATCTAATAAATCCATAAAATCAGGAATTTATTTATTAAATTGTGGATCTTGTACTAAAACCTACGTAGGACTGGTAGATCTTTTAGAACTCGCATTAAAGAACAGAAACATATTTATTTAAGAAACAATTGACATTACGCAATCCATATAATAAACGAAACCCATAATTTTGATGATACATTCAAAATCCTGCATGTAGAAAATAAATCTAAAAAAATTAAATATGCTTGAATGTCTTGAAATTAACAAACGGAAAAACTCCAATCTATTATTAAACGAAAAGATAGACTTAAACCATTCACGGTTACTTAATCTTTATTAGGTCTTTGAAATAGTACCACAGATTTGCATCTTTAAAATTACTTTGTCAGTAAATAATATAATAAAACGATTATGTAATTAAGGATAGTTTTAAGCACTATATACCAAATATTTTTCTTTCTAATTCACTTCTGAAGAAGCCATTGTATGGTGAAACAATTGTCAAGTTATTTTAAAAATATTGGAAATTAAAACATAGTGTTCTTTTTTAAATAATTTTATTATGAACTTCCAACAAGTATCGGCTAACACAATTAAAGATACAATAGTGGCAGTCGGAAGAATTTTTAAATAATAAAAAAGTTTTACCCCAACCAAAATTTAAAACTTGGGCTTGAGTTCTGCGAATCTTTTCTAGAAAAAAAAATGGCTGCCTTGCCTTAAATTCTATTTGCCTACTGTCACCTTAAGACCGAATTTCTAAAAAACGTCATTAGGTTAATAAAATTTTTTATTGACAGCTTCCAGAGTAAAGAAAGAAAGAAGCGGGGGGTTAACATTAAGATGTAGTTTATGGTATTTTCCAACAGATTATTTATATAAAGGCAAAATGGTTTAGGTGACAGAGGTATAGGGCACAGGGCCGAATATAGTAAAAGTTTGGGAAAAAATTTGTCACTACTTGTCCAATAAGATCTTCGAAGAACATAGATCAACAGGAGATCTTCTGACTTATGTAACACATGTTTGGAACAACGCAATTGAACACTTCGGAGAATCTCGAGCGGAAGCTCTTGACATATCCAAGGCATTCGACCGTGTTTGGCACGATGGACTGTTGGCTAAGCTACGCTCTTATGGAATGTCTGAAAAGTTCTGTGGCTCTCAGGTTTCCTCAGAGAGCGTTCTTTACGAGGCGCAGTCGACGGATTTCTTTCTAACACATTTACTGTTAACGCAGGTGTGCCCCAAGGCTCCATACTGTCTCCTACTCTCTTTCTTATTTACATTAACGATCTGCTGGAATATACCGGGAATCCAGTCTACAGCTTTGCAGATGACAGTACGCTTATCTCTTCCTTTACCTCGGACATCGGCTACTCAGGCGAATATCCGCAGACAGCAGGAAGTCATTCAAGTTAACAAAGATCTGGAAGAAATTCTATCTTGGGGTGACAGTAACTAAGTGGAATTTAACGCTACAAAAACACAGGCGGCAGTTTTTTCTAAAAAAGTTAACGTTGCTGAACCCGACATAGTTATGTCGGGGCTCTCCATTCCCCTAGCATCGTCACTCAATCTGTTGGGCGTTAATTTAGGAGCAAATATGTCCTGGCATATTGCAGGCATAGCAAGGAGAGCTTCTCACAAGTTGGGAATATTATTTCGAACCAGAAAGCTTTACACTCTACAACTGTTAATTCTTTACAAAGCTCAAATTCGACCAACTATGGAATATTGCTCCCATGTTTGAGGCTCCGCTCCCAAACATACACTGCATTTGTTGGATTCTGTTCAGAGAAGGGCTGTTCGTCTGATTGGAGATCCAGAACTGACCGGCGGCCTTATTTGCTGGAACATCGAAGAACGGTTGGCGACTTGAGTCTATTCTACAAATATTTTCATGGAGAGTGTTCGAAGGATGTAGCCCGCTTAATTCCTCCCAGAGTGGTGCATGTTAGAAGTACACGTCGCGCTGATACTTCACATCCGTATGAGGTTCAGCTTGTTACTCCTCGTACAACGCTTTTCAAGCAGTCTTTTATATGGAGAACATCATCCCTGTGGAATGGCTTACCCAGGACTATGTTTCCCACCGAGTACAATTTACAGCGATTCAAGAACAACGGAATGTGTCCCTTTAGGCCCCTTTGGATGGGAACAAGAAAGGCTATCTCGAACCGAAGCACAAACGAGTGACTCATTTTAGATTTTATGTGATTTCGACGAAAGTTCGGAGTCGATTGATACTTTTACTAAAATGCGTCATAGATATAGGTTCCTTCTAGCGATTTTTTGTAGAATCGCATCTACCAAAAATGAATTATTGCAGACACGTTCTTACTTGACAGAAAAAGCTGTGTATCTTTGTCGCCTGGTTGACATTTTCTAATGTGTATTATGAGAGGTTTAATTAAAAATTAGGAACGGAATTTTAAAATTGTTTCTGCTGTACGTCATGAATTGTTGCGGACTAACCTCAATAACGCATCCCCTTACCTATTGTATGGAGAATAAAAGATGAGACCGTGGCCGGGTCATAATTACAAGTTGCGCCTGCTTTCATTTTATTACAGTAAATGGTTAATTTTGTATTCCTAATACGCAAACTCTTAAAATAAGTTTAAAAATATCAAGAATTACTCATTACTTCAAAAATTTCTAAATGATTTTTACATTAGAAAAATCAATTTTTAATTAAAGAAATCTACCAACCTAGCTGATGAAAACTTCCCATTAGGGAACATACAACGTCACAAACATTATAACTCACTTTAATTTAATAAATTAATAAGTTTCCCGTCCATATTTCATAGAGAATTTTCACAAAAGAGGGGAGAACAGGGGCAAAAGGGACCCGATTTAAATAATTGAATATAATCGTGTTTTCCGGGTGGTTTTCAGATTGTGTAGGCGTTTCGTTCTGCATTGTAATAAGTTAATAGGGTTTTGACACTAAAATCAATCAACTGATAAATGAGTTGTTGTTTTTAAAATGAACGTTATTGTTATTTTAAATAGGGACTGAAAGAATTGGTTACAAAGAACGATTTGATTGTTGTAATTTTAGTTAATTTTTGTTATTGAAAAATAAAATTGATGGAACTAAATATTTTAAAGATAAATACTACTAAGAGGGTTCTAGCTAATGATATATATATATATATATATATATATATATATATATATATATATATATAATAAAACGCAACGTCTCTCTGTCTGTCTGTCCGTTAGTGCGCTTATCAGCCGAGAATCACTAATCCAATTTACGTGTTTCTTTTTTTAATTCATACATATGTTCTCTGGACATATTTATATATATATATATATATATATATATATATATATATATATATATATATATATATATATATATATAAATACAATCTTAGTTGGGGAACTCGGCAAATTTGGGCGTGATAAGAGATCACACAATTTTCATTAAGCCAATATTTCGGTCCTGGATTGGGACCTTCTTCAGGGCAGAACTGAAAAGAAGAACAGAGCGTATTCACTGATCGTGTCTGGGACAACTTAAATTAATGATGTTATCATTAGGTTGTTATAATATATAAAATTAGTGTAGAACAAGAATAAGATATTAGTCATAATAAGTTAAAAAACTCAGATTTCGTTAGCCTGAATGGCCGTAGGTTATACATACAAAAGTTGTTACATATAAAAGTTGGTTAATCCATAAAATATATAAAATACACATTAAAACACTGTAGACAAAATTCTAAAAAACAAATTTAAAACATAGATGTAATTGGGAACCTTGGACGTTGAGAACATCGTTAATTATTTCACTTGTGACCGCCACATATGGCCACCGCCATTTAGGAAAAATGACAAGGACGACAGGACACAGCTGCCCGACAGAGATAAGGGGTTTAGTCAAGAAAACTCAATTAACCAGAATGCGGGGTCGACACCTGGAAGGTACCGATAGAAAAGGAAGTGCAAATATTGGACCCAAGTGAGAGAGAGATAGCCAATTGAGCGACCAAACAACCCGGTATGCGATAGCGGAAGGATAAATCACAACCTAATTATAAGTAAATGGTGAGCGAGGGAGCGAGGGAGCGAGAGAGAGAGTGACAATAATGGGAGCAACGAAGACGAAGATTATCTAATGAAATAATTATTTTTTATTAATTTCTTGTTGGAATCTGATTGGAGGAAGAGAGTGTTGGCAAAAACCAATGAAGACTGGAGGCACCAGGAGGTGTTAGAGGGGTGACGCAAGGTACTGTCAATGGAAGGAAGACAGTAATCGCTAGGTGCAAAAAATGGCCCAGATAAAATGGAAGGAACCAAAGAGAACCGTAAATAAAGAGAGGAAGGAGGAGAGAAACCCTGGAATTACGGAGCTAAAAAAGAGACGACCAACGCGGTTCAGATGGATCATAAAACACTTGAAGACAGGGAATTATTGTGTGAAGTTGATTTATCGCAGGATAGGAGGAAATTATATATGTTACTAAGACCATCTAGGTCGGTTCTTTTATTGATATTAAGGTGATTCTCCTGGATCTCATCTGAAGGAATTCTCTCTTGGAAAGATTGTTAGAGAAATGAAGAATTTTGGGTTCCCTGAAATTAAAAGAATGACCATTGTCAACAGAATGGGTCGCCAAGGCACATCGGTGTGGATGGCATCTAGTGTCACTTTTATGGAGTGCAATACGACGATTCAAGGATTGAGAAGTTTGGCCAATGTAGATTGATGGACAATTGAGGCAGGAAATTGAGTAAACCAAGTCTGACATGGAAAGAACTGGCAGCGGGGCCTTCAGCTTGCTGAAGACACGTCTGTTTTTGAAGAAGTAATATTTAGCGATTTTAATGTTGGGAATGACACGCAATATGTGGACCAATTAGGTTGTAAGGCCAGGAATGAATGGTAAAGAAAGCAGCGACCAATTTATTTCGACTGGGGGAGTTAAAGGGGGAGGGGAGATATGCGGTAGGTGGAGGGGAGGGGGTTCTGGGGGAATTTGATGGATATGAGTAAGCTTGTTGACTTCATCTTTGGTTCTTAGTAAGAGTTTTCGATTGTATCCATTATCTATGAAATGGTTTGTAAGTGTTTCTTGTGACTGGAGTAAGAAATCAGGATGGACTATTATCTTCAGTCTTCTATATAGGCCTTTGATGACGTTGACTTTCACCTTCCAATCATGGCCAGAGTTTGCATGGATATATCTCCCAGAAGAAGTAGGTTTTCTATACCAATCAAGTTTGATGATGTTATGGGAGTCTCTAACGACTCTTGTGTCCAGAAATGGAACAGCATTGTTGGTTTCTTCTTCCATAGTGAATTGCAGGTGTGGGTCGAATGAGTTGAAAACATGAAGAACTTCTTCTTTGCCATCAGCTGGTATGGATAGAATTAAATCGTCTACGTATTGATATAGGAATGGAAGTCGGAAGGATAATCTTTGAGTGCAGCTTTTTAAAGCATATGACATAACGATTGAAGCAAGAACAGGACTGAGGTTACTGCCCATAGGGCATCCAAAAATTTGAGAGTGGAAAGAGTCTTTAAATTTGAAGGAGGTTGACTGGAAAAGAAATTCTATTATTGATAAGAAGAAGGATTTGCTGATTTTGGTGTTGGGTGAGATTAATGCCCATTCGGAGTCAATTATTTGGCGGGTTAACTGCCATGAAATATTCGTGAAAAGACTGACTACATCAAGTGATATGATAACGTGGTTTTTCTGGTAATTGGAAATTATTGACCATTGCACTAAACGCAAAAGAGTCTTTAATAATATAATAAATAAATTTGCCGAGTTCCCCAACTAAGATTGTATTTTTAATAATTTTGGTAGATACGGCAATTTTTTGCTTTCTTTCTTTATTCTATATATATATATATATATATATATATATATATATATATATATATATATATATATATATATATACATATATAATTGTTACGTTAGGTAACATAAGGAATAAGGAGTGACAATGATAGTGAATCAAGACGGAAAAAAGTTTATCGCTAGCAAAAAAACCTAAACGATAATTCTGTAGTCGACTAGTTTCACTATCAGTTAATATATTAATTCGCAGTTAAAAATCCATACCTTTTTTTTGAAAAAATGGAGAGATACAATTTATTTTAAAATATATTTGAAAACAAATATACAAAACTTGTAAACTATAACAGTAAATAAAAAACGCAAGAAACGTCAAAAATATATAGAACAAACAAAGTCTAAGTAAATTCCAAATATTGCAGTGAAGATATTCTACAAGGTTCTACTTCATTTTTGATACGCAAATAGAATCTTCCCTTTTCGTCAGGCAAAGCCTGTTATTTCTATGGGAGAGTGATATGTTTAGAATGTGGGGGGTTGGTTTTTCTGAGTTCATCTTGTTGTCTCCTGGGTCTTTATTTTTCATTAGGTTCTGAAGAATCGCTGAAACTTTTTGGGTTTAACAGTCAAAGGAGACTTTTTTCCTAGATTTTTTTGTGTTAAGTTCCTAACATTTTATGGTAGGAGGGAGTTTTTATCTTAGCAAATGGAGACCTGAGATTTGAACCCCTATGTCCAGATTTTCAAGTTATGATCTCTTTCCCGTTTCGTTGTTGTACTTCTAGATATATTTTCTATTCAATTACTCATTTTGATGGGGTAGAGACTCACGCAGGTTACTATTCTGGCACGTGGATATTCTGGTTAATACTATATATGCCAGGAGTCATCAAGAACTTATGCATTTTGAATAGCGCTAAAGATAACTGAGTACTTCAATAGTATTCTAAGAACTTACCGTATTTAAATTTGACGGTTAGATAACACGTAGGCAGAAAGGTTTTTGGTCTAGCTACTTAAAACACATTTTTTTTACAAAATTCAACTTTATTCATCAATACAGTCTCCTTCAAGAGCGATACAGCCAGCCTAACGGCTATAACTTCTTTATTGGAGCCAAATCTCTTTCCCGCGAGCATTTTTTTTGATGTCTGCGAATAGACAATAGTCGCTGGGGGTCAAATCTGGAGAATACGGTGGATGAGGAAGCAATTCAAACTTCAATTCTTCCAATTTTGCCATCGTAACCATTGACTCGTGACACAGTGCATTGTTTTGATGAAAGAGCACTCTTTTCTTGTTCATTTGGGGCTGTTTCTTTGCGATTTCTGCCAACAAACGCACCAATAACTTTATTTAATATTAGCTATTGAGGGTTATTCCCTTCTGAGCATAGTCGATGAAAATTATTCTATGCTTCAAAACCTTTCTAGCCGACTCACAGTGATTCGGCAAGAACATGCTAGCGGGACAATATTCATGACGTAATTTCCAGGAACCACTGATAACGACTTGTAAACAACCCCCCCATTTAACGAATTCCAAGAATTAATTTGTTTATCACCTCATAAAGGTATCTTATCAGGGGGTCAAAGTAACCCTTATAAGAGAGGTCATTTTCATTTGCAAATCAGTTGCATTTTATGCACACTTGTGATAACATATTTTAAAATTGGTAGCAAAGTGAAACGAGTTTTTTGTGATGGAATATTCTGTTGAAGGTATGTACTCTATTATGACTTATATTTTTTATAAAAAATATGTATACTTTTGGTGTAATATCAATTTGTAAATGTATAGACAAATCCAGCAAATTTTACATTAATTGTAAACTTTAAAAGTAGCAACTTTTTTTATCCACATATATCCACCTAGATTTTTTCTATATGTAATACCTACAACATTCAGGCACAGATTCATATATATTATAGACCCCGAAAAGGCCCGAAAGTAAAATTATTTTATTTTTTTCAGAACGAGTCGTGACTATGACGAAAATGGAGTTTTTTGAAGAATGGCTAAAACATGACAAAACTGAACGAAACAGTGGCATTTTTTATTATATAAGAGAAAAATTCAATATGTCTGATGTTTCTGACGATTCTCTAAAACGACTTAAAATGAAAATATCAAGCCTTTCAGCAAAATTCAATCAAAAGCTCAGACGGAAGTCATTAGAAGTGTGTTACCTCGTTCATATTATACGTTGGTAAGCAAATGGGGCTATGATGGGAGTTCGGGGCATAGCACGTATAAGCAGAAATTTGAGAACACTAACGCTACAGACGAATTTTTGTTCGTATACTCATTTGTCCCTTTGAGACTGCTTGATGGCGAAACTATGATCTGGCAAAATCCAAGACCTTCCTCTACTTTATATTGCAGTCCTATTAAGTTTATTTTTTGCCAAGGAGACAAAAGAGTTTACGAAAGAAGAAACTTCTAAAATTTTAGATGAAGTAAGTCAGCTTCTTCCAACATTATCTAACGTTGCTGGATCTCAAATCTCTGTTAAACACGATTTGTCATTGACAATGACTGATGGCAAAGTGTGCGATGCCTTAACAGACACAAGTTCAACACAAAAGTGTTATATTTGCGGTGCCACCCCGTCTACTATGAACGAGGAGTCAAAGAAATATCCCAGCAACGAAGAACGCCTTGCATTTGGTTTATCTACTTTACATGCATGGATCCGCACGTTTGAATGTTTGCTTTACATCAGCTATTGTTTAGAAATAAAAAGTGGCAAGTCAGGGGAGATAACGACAAAACTATTGTGAAGCAACGCTCACAAGAGATACAAAAAGTGTTTAAAGATCGTATGGGTCTCATTGTAGATAAACCAAAACCTGGGTATGGTAACACACACGATGGTAACACAGCACGTAGATTTTTTTTCCAAAGCTGAATTGAGCAGCGAAATTACAGGATTAGACGTAAACCTTATTCGTAGATTTCATGTAATTTTAAGAACTTTGTCATCGGGATATGACATAAATTATATAGAATTCGAAAAGTTTTGTGTTGATACTAGAAAATTATACCTTGATCTGTATTCGTGGTATTCCATGCCGGTTTCTGTGCATAAAATTCTTGTACACAGCGCGGAAGTTATAAAGTCTTTTCTTCTTCCCATTGGACAACTCTCCGAAGAAGCCCAGGAGGTAAGAAATAAAGACTGTCGTAGATTCCGTGAACGGCACACCAGGAAGCGGTCACGTATTGCCACAAATACAGATCTTTTGAGAATGCTTTTAATTACGTCTGATCCTGTTATCAACTCGTATAGAGAATTACCGCGAAGAAAATTTACTTCTTTGCCATCGGAGGTTCTGCAGTTGATTATCCCACCTTCATTGCCATCCGAAACACCATCAGTAAGTCATCATCACGGATTAAATGAGGAGGATTATTTACTCTCTGAATATTCTACTGAATGGGAGAGCGGTGATGACGACTCATCTGATGGTGATTAGTAGGTTTAAGTATTTTTTTATTGCAATTATTATTCTTATTTTATTGTGTGTTGTAGTTGCTTATAATTCATGCCTTAGTATATAAGTTATTTAATATTATATTTCTTTTACTTATACAACTTGTTATTGTAAATAATTGATATATAGATACTGTTATTGTACTAATTTATTTTAAAAGAAATAATATTTTGTAAATTAATAAATGTGGGTACTATCATTATGTTTTTTATTTTTTTCCTAGAAATTTCTTTGTAAACAAACATGATTGTGCTTTTCACACATAATGAGTAGGTAGACGTATGTAGCTAATTAAAGAACAATTAGCGACAATAGTGAACAAATGAGACACATTAGTAAACCACTTCCGTCTTGCAGCTACATATTTCGATTAATACACATACAGTACACATTTTTCAACTTTTTTTTTCTTAAAATAGCTTAAGATACCTGGAATATACATAAACAATTGAAATAAGTGAAGAAATAATATTGTCCCGCTAGCTTGTACTAGTCGAGACACTGTGCGACTGTTGTGTCTTTGGTCGTTTCGGGCGGCTTTCACCGGCTGCTATCCACTCAGCTGAGTGCTGATTTAATTCTGGTGTGTAGTGGTGGATCCATGTTTTATCCATTATATGTCGTATTGTTCCTGGTGACTTCGCCTTTAACCTGTGCCCATATAAGTTCTATCGGATTGAGCTCGCAATGATATGGTGGTAGGCGATAAACAGTAATATTACGTTTTATTGCCATTTTGTCGATGACGAAACGTCTGTACTTGTCCTTATTTCTGAGAACTTCAAGTTTTACAAGTTCTAATAATCCTGGTTTAACACTTGGTCATGCTGCTCTAAATATATATTTATAGTTGAGGCAACAGGAAGATATGTAAATTGATTTAATCGGCAATAAAACTTGGTTATAATAGAGCATTGCTACCTGAAAGATACCTGGAAATAGATAGAACGCCTCTGGTATAGGACCGCCTGTTAGTCCATTGACATTTTTAGTACTATCAGTTCGAAATAAATAGAGTATAATGTCAGGGTTTTCTATCATGTTAGGAATTACTTTGTTAATTTTAAATTTTGGATACATTTTGCATCATATTCATATTGAGAATGATCCCTTTGTCGTAAAATATTTTTTTTAATTGTTAGAACCGCTTTTCGTAATTATTAAATAAAAAGTTAATATTTCTATGTCGAACGGAATGTTTCTTTTGTTTATGGGTCTCGTGTTTCCTCAGATGGAGTTCTTTACGAGTGGCAGAAGGATATTTTTCTGTTTCCGTTAAAATCGGTAAGCCGCAAGGTTCCATAAAAAAAGGATCACAATTAATGACTTTTCCGGAAGAACGATCCAAAACCCACAGCAGGCCAATGAAACTTCCGAAATCAAGGAACTTTGTTGTTGCAGGACAATTGCAGGGTATACAAGGCTTCTACAAAATTTGTGGATTCACTAAGTTACAATATTCACCCCATTGTCCTGAGTTAGAACCGTGCGACTTCTTTTTATCCAAATGTCTGAAAAAACACCGAAGAGGTGGACAATTTTTCTCAGATGATGGGTTGAAAGTCTTTGTAGCGTATTTGTTTGAGGCGTAAATATAAGAACTTTTTTGGATGGAATAAAACAATTTGAGAAATGCTCTACTAAGTGTATACAGTGGTATTGTATTTTTTTTTAAGTTCTGAGGCTTTTTCTTCATAACTAGGTGGATAACTTACATGGTTTTATTTCTCAAATTATCAAATTTTTTGGTGGACATCGATTAGATGTTCAGCTATAAATCGACAGATACCCCAAAGGCTAACTAGTTAGCGATCATTACACTGCAACTCACAAAGAAATTTTATCGTTTAAATTGACAACGGGAGTAATCTTGCGACAGGCTCTCTGATTTCTTACAAATTAGAACAATTTTAGTTAATACACTATTGTATTTATTTCAATATCAGTCGAGCACTGTCAACCTTTTAGAAAGAATAAAGTTTGCAAATAACAGCAATTATACTTATCATTCAAACTCATTCGTAATTCGTAAAGTTTTGGGTTTGTTGGATCGCTTGGTTCAATAATCTATTTGTTATTTAAATTCATAATGATAAATTATATAACATTAATTGGTTATTAAACTGAAACACAACACTACGAGTGTTACAAGGATTCATTGTGAGAAGATTAGAATTAATTTATTATTTAATGAATTAAAAAATATGGGGATTTTCAACTTTGTTGTGAAAAATCATTTCAAAGTGAAATTTCGACTGTTAGCACAGTTCTCACTATAGTTTTTAAACCTGCTTCTTGATTTTCTGTGCACTTGTAAATCTAATATTTTGGAAGGAGAAATATTGAATTTTGTAAAATTAATGCATAACGGAGAACAGGTTTTAAAGTAATTTGGGCAGCAATAAATAGAATTCGTCTGAACTATGGAATACGTAAGGACCTCCTGTCCAAATGGGAATAAGCCTGAACACCAGAGTATAATTGTGGTATGGTCATTAAACCGACATGTATTCCCGATAAGATGGTATACTAATTTTTTGATTGCGGCTGATTGTGCGATAAGCTTATTAAAAATGGCTGGCTATGGATTTTACAGTTGGACAAGTAAGAATGTCACCGCTCGTATTCTTGAAACAATGTGTTTCGAGAAAATTTTTTTGCCATCAATGTATTCTTTGGAGTGCTAACAACGGCGCAATTACCTTAGTTAGTTGCCCAATCGCCTCCTGCATCAATAATCGCCTGGCATCTTCGAGGCATGCTGTCGAAGAGATTTTCTGCATACACGCATGGCAATGATCTACAAATTTTTCGAATCTCTCGAGACAACTGAATCAAAGTCCTCAGAGTCTTTCCTCTGAACTTTCTCTTAACAAGGGACCAAACGTTTTCAATAGAATTGGCGTCCGGCGATTGTGAAGGCCAATCTAGTATCTTATTGTAAGTCTTTTCGGGTCTCGTGACGATAAAGACACGATTCGTTTTTCGACTTTCAGAGTGACTTTGCCTACCGAGTCACGTTTTGGCAAGTCGTCGACATTTTTCGTCTCGTTAAGACTTTTAACATATTTGGCAGCCGCGGAATGTGTCATTTTAGGCCGCGATGAATGAGAATAAAGAAAGACTGCCTTCAACCAACGCGCAAACAAGTGACTCATTTTGAATTTTACGCGATTTCGACGAAACATCTGAATCAACTGATACTTTCATTAAAATACGTCGTAGTTAAAGGTTACCTCTACGAATTTTTTGTTGAATCGCTAGAATCGCATTTATCAAAAATGAATTGTCGCGGACACGTTCTTATTTTACAGACTGTACAGGGTGAGTCAACGATAGAGTAAAGTTCATTATCTTATTTGTTTCGGAAATGACGAAAAAATGTTAAATACGAGGCATGTTTTTTTAAGTAAGTACCGTTTTGGAATTAAAAAAAGACGTGCAAAGATATCGCTATAATTTTATTTTTACATGAAAGCCTGTACCTTAATCTACTTTTTTCTACATAATTTCCGTGAATATTGAGGCACTTGTCATAACGTGGCACCAGTTTTTGAATACCCTCCTCATAAAATTCTGCCGCCTGACTTGTTAACCACTGTATCACAAATGTTTTGACTTCGTTATCGTCTTGAAGACGCTGACCACCCAGGTGCTTCTTCAAGTGCAGGAACAAATGGTAGTCGCTGGGCGCCAGATCAGGGCTGTATGGAGGATGATCTAGAGTTTCCCATTTAAAAGATTTGATGAGATCTTTGGTCCGATTAGCCACATGTGGACGGGCATTGTCATGCAGCAAAACGATACCCTTACTCAACTTGCCACGTCTTTTGTTCTGGATTGCACGACGCAGATTGTTCAATGTCTCACAATAAGACGCTGCATTGATTGTCTCATTACGAGGCAGAAACTCCACTAGCAATACTCCTTTTCTGTCCCAAAAAACTGTGCACATGATTTTGCGGGCAGAAATTGTTTGCTTAAACTTCACTTTTTTGGGTGATGATGAATGTCGCCATTCCATGGATTGTTGTTTCGATTCTGGTGTGACGTAGGCCACCCATGTTTCGTCACCAGTAACAATTTGGTCTAAAAAATATTCACCTTCATTGTGGTACCGCTCAAGGAAAGTCAATGCACTGCGTTGGGTTTTGTGCAAATCCGTCAACATTTTTGGAACCCAACGTGAACACAATTTCCGGTAATTCAAGTTCTCGGTCACAATGCGATACAAAACACTACGAGAATATTGAGGAAAGCAGTCGCACAATGATGAAATTGTAAAGCGTCTGTTTTCTCTCACCTTTTCGTCCACTTTCTGCACCAAATCTTCATTAACGACCGAAGGACGCCCACTCCGTTCTTCATCATGCACATTTGTGCGGCCATCTTTAAATGCTCTCACCCATTTCCTTACCATTCCATCACTCATAATGTTTTGTCCGTAAACTTCACAGATCTCACGATGAATATCGATCGGTTTTACGCCTTTAGCACTAAGAAATCGTATAACAGCCCGTACTTCACAATCGACGGGACTCACGATTGTCGGAGGCATCTTAAACACTCAGTAAACAACGTATACAATGAAGAATCAGACTGTAATGGCGTCAGTGCGTAGACATGAGATGTAGGTTACCAGCGCGCATGCGCGGAACGCCGACCGTATCGCTGCGGCGGCGGAATCGCAAAACGGTACTTACTTAAAAAACATGCCTCGTAGAATAGTTTAGGGAAGTAGGTGCGCAGTAAATGGAACATCCTATTTTCTAATTTATTTTTAAATTCTGAGTAAAAATTTTATAACTTTTTTATTAATAATGTTATATACCTAAACCTAGTAGTTTTTCTAATATTTCAATTTTTTTAAAAATATATTAGTTTTCAGTTTTGTAAAAAATTGCCAGTAGCATCATTGTTTCTGAAGGTGAAATACTCAGAATTGGTACGAGCGTTCTATAGAGATGAAAAAAAAGCTATATATAAAGAAATTTGAGTTAGATGCTATTGGGTGTTCAAAATAAATTTATGTGATTATTTTACAATAAAAAATGTCAAATTTTTTAAGTGGTACACCCTGTATATTATTATTTTTTCCAATAGATTTTACAAAATCCTCCAACTTTTATTAAGTATATCATATACCTATTTCTAATAGTTTTCGATTTATTTTGAACTTTTCAATTTTTACCTTTGTTTTTAATACGCTTACGCTATAGCATCATAGTTGCCAAGACAAAACAAAAATGTAGGCATTGTCAAATTTTAACATGTCTATTAAGTAACTAAAAAAAGTTTAATTTGTTGTAGTAAGTGACGTATAAAGGTAATAGTTATGGATTTTCCTAAAAATGAATTAACTGATATGGTTTATATACTAGGCAAAGCGGGAAAAAATTGTCTTTTGGCAGTAAGGCTTTACGGAGCGAAGTATCCTAACAGACGTATATCATCTAGAAAATCTTTTCAGTGCTTAATGGAACGGTTTGATGGTAGTAGTAGCGTTGAGTATACGAAACGAAAAGTAAACCAGGATGCTACAAATAAGAGAAAAGAAATGGCGATTTTATTTCATGTTGAAGATAATCCCCAGATCAGCAGTCGTCAACTAGCTGACTTACCTGACACATCCCAATTTACGGCTAATCGCACCACGAGAAAATATAAGTACCATCCCTTTCATATGGAACTACACCAAGAACTTCAAGACCGTGATTTTGAACGACGAGTAAACTTTTGTACCACTATGAATGGAACAGTAAAGGCCGCTCCAAATTTTTTATCCAAAATAATGTTTTCTGATGAAGCTACTTTTCGCAGTAATGGAGCTGTTAACAGCCATAACATGCTTTATTATTCAACAGTTCTGGGAAGTTCCAAACCAAAACCATTGGTCGCTTAATGTATGGTGTGGAATATTAAATTTTCGAATTATTGGTCCATATTTTTTCCGCGAACCGCTTAACGGGCCTAGATATCTAAATTTTTTGCAAAACGAATTACCGCAGCTTCTTAAAGAAGTTGATAACTTTGAAAGGGAACAAATGTGGATTTAACAAGACGGAGCTCCTGCTCATTACCACCGGGAAGTTCGGGAATTTTTAAACCATCATTATCCATAAAAATGGATCGGTAGGGATGGATTCATTCAGTGGCCTCCTCGATCATGTGACTTTACACCTTTAGATTTCTTTTTGTGGGGCTGCATTGAAGATCGTGTTTATATGAATCCTCCTACAGCACCACTAGATATGGAAAAGAGGATACGGGATGCGTGCAGGACAATAATGCCTTTTATGCTAAGGAAAGTGAAGGAAAATATAGTAAAACGACTAAACATGTGTATTCAAGTAGACGGGCGTATTTTTGAACATTTATTACGTCATAATTATTAATCATTAGATAAGTTAAACTATATTAAAAGTATTATTAACTATTTGTTTATGTTTTCACAAGGGTAAAAATTGAAAAATTCAAAATAAATCGAAAGCTGTTAGAAATACCTATTGTACTTAATAAAAGTTGGAGGGTTTTGTAAAATCTATCAGAAAAAATAATAATATACAGGGTGTGTCATTTAAAAAAATTGCGATTTTTTTCAATTTAAAGTAGTCGAAATGTATAAATATATTTTGAACACCCTGTAGCATCTAACTCAAATTTCTTTACATATATCTTTTTTTCATCTCTATAAAACGCTCGTACCAATTGTGAGTATTCCACCTTCAGAAACAATGGCGCTACTGGCATTTTTTTTACAAAACTGAAAACTAGTATTTTTTTTTTAAATTGAAATATTAAAAGAACTACTAGGTTTAGGTATATAATATTATTAATAAAAAAGTTATAAAATTTTTACGCAGAATTTAAAAATAAATTGGAAAATAGGATGTTCCATTTAAAAAAACATATGTTATATCGGCCACACTTTTTTGGAGTACCCTGTATAACTCAAAAATAATTTTAAACTGTCCACCTTAACATTCTCTAAAACTATTGTATTCAACATTTTTTCGTCATTCCCGAAACAAATGAGATAATGAACTTTACTCTATTGTTGATTTACCCGGTACATTTATATTTATGAAACTTTTATATCAATACCACAGAGAAAACTGTGTATCTTTGTCGCCTGGTTCACATTTTCATATGTATTATGAAAGGTTTAATTAAAAATTAGGAACATGTACCTAGTTTAATTATTTCTGAATTACACATTGGCCATAAAATTTAATATCAAAAAATAGAGGTTAGAGGTGTTCTATTACTCTATTTCCGAACGAGTTTAGAGTTCTATTTTATAGATTAAGAATGTTACAGTGATCAGGGGACGTCAAGGACTATTTACGTTTTTTTAAACAATAAAAAATTTTAATATTATACGTTATTATAAATCAAAAATAATAATCTAACGATAATGGTAGTTGAAACATAAAATGTGGCAAATTAAAATCCATCGGGACTATTTTGTATGTTGTCAAATAAAAATTGTTATACCGGAAAATTTCAGTTTTGAATGTCGACGTGTATAATTTAGTTAAAAAACCCGGTATTAATTTGTCTATTTTGTCCGTTTCGGGTTTAAATATGTGAAATGGTGCCGCGACATATCAGTTTATTTAATTAAATTAATTAATCAAACGAGAAATATGGTTTAGTAATCATTATTTGCGAATGACATATGTACTCGAATAAATAGTTTTTTAACACTGGAAACATGCAGCTAAATGCATATTTGTATATATAAATTCAGTTTATGCTATTAAACGAGTAACGACTGTATTCGTTTTGAATGCTTCTTTATTGAAATATCTATGTAATTTGCGGAGTGTTTGCTTTTCATGAAAAAATGCCATAAGTATAAATTTTTTTTTCAACATTAACTTACAGGGTCCAAGAAATGTCACTGATTATTTCATCAGTTACACAGCCCGACAAAAAAAAAGTGAGGTATACTTTTGATGCGATATATCAGATCCGTAGTATTTTTGCCCGCTGATCACGAATCTCACGTCAGAATATCGCCATCACATCTCAATTTTTTTCTAACCTCAAAAAATAGGTAAAAATTAGTAAAAATTAAGAAAAATGTATTCCTAAAAAATTGATTCAAGCTTTTTCATGAATCCAAAGATGTATTAATATGTATTCGGACACGCTAAGCTAATATTCATCGGTTGGATTGAGCCATACAGTTCTATTTTCTTTCTAACCTCAATAAATCAGACAGATGTAGTGCTTCTCGAATGCAAAAACGAATTCAAATTAAAATTCAACCGATCCCAATTTGAACGACGAGAAAATTCATCGGTCGATTTTTATTCTTCTACCTGCCTCCAGGGCACTTCCACGTGGTGACGGTGGGCAACGGTGTTACTCCACTAGCCGGCAGAGTCCCTGGATAATGGATTAGATGCCGTCATGGCAGGTAGAAGAAAGAGAATTACGATGCAGGGACTCGGAAACCCAGTATCGGCGGTTGGTCAGGATGGGAAAGCGGGCCCGCTGCCGTCGTCATCCAGCGACCGTAGCTCTTCATGTGTGGGTGACTTGGCTCATGTAGAGTATAATGCTACAAGAAAACGGTCTTACGGTACAAGGACTTTTCATAAGTGCGATAAAAACAGTGATTCATTTTGTTATATTTGCTGTCAACACGTATTGAGTAAAATGGGGTCACCGATAATGGATAAGATTAAAATCTTATATAAGGATTGTTTTAACATTGAAATACAGCACCAGGATACAGATTGGGTTCCCCACATCATTTGCAGTTCTTGCAAAATAATATTGTACATCAATAAGAAGGCGATTAAATATTCCAGACCAGCAATATGGAATAGACTATACAGTGAAAATGATTGCTACTTTGGTATGAATGTTGTATCTAGGCATAAGCGAAAAAATAAAAGCACTATTACTTATAACGATGTTTCGACAGTAACAAGACCAACTAAACTAATTCCGCCTCCTGAACCACTTGATGCTGATGTTATGGAAACAAATGATTTCACCTTATCAGTTCATGCCGAAAACATTGAGACTGTCGAAAAAGATTCAAACACTGTTACTAATGAATGTTCTAGTGACAACCTATCATATACTAGTGACACAGATAAAGAATTTCTACCATACAACCGTAAACCAGAACCAATACTCGTATCACAGTCAGAACTTAGTGATCTAGTCAGAGATTTAGGCTTATCCAAAGATGGTTCAGAGCATCTTGCTTCCTTTTTAAAGAAAAGATATTTACTTAAGCCAGAAGCTACGATTTCTTATTATAGAAACAGAGATGAAGAATTTCGAAAATATTTCACAATGGAAGAGGAATTGTCACTTTCATATTGTACCGATGGATAAATTTCAAAATAACTCATACGATCCTGAAGAATGGAGACTGTTCATTGATTCTTCTAAACGGAGCATTAAGGCAGTTTTGCTGCATAATACCAACGTTTACGCTCCCATTCCGATTGCTCATTCCACAGTTATGGAAGAGCAATATGAAAAAATGAAGCAGCTTTTGATAAAAATAAAATATGCTGATCATAACTGGAAAATTTGTGGAGATCTGAAAATTGTAACAATATTGCTTGGCCAACAGTCAGGGTTTACACTTTATCCCTGTTATAAATGTCTGTGGAATAGCAGAGACCGGGAACGTCATTATAAGAAAAAAATTTGGCCAACAAGAGAATCGTTCACTCCTGGTGAAAATAATGTATTGTTTCCACCATTGGTAGATCCGGGAAAAGTTCTTATTCCCCCGCTTCACATTAAGCTTGGACTTATGAAGCAATTCACGAGAGCATTAGATACAAACGGCCCATGTTTCAAATATTTGCATAAAAAATTTCCGAAATTTTCTGAAGCTAAAATTAAGGCAGACGTATTTGACGGGCCACAAATAAGAAAATTGTTTCAAGATTCATTATTTGTTACTAAAATGAATAAAGTTGAAAAAGCTGCTTGGCTTAGTTTTAAAGAAGTCGCAACAAACTTTTTGGGAAATAATAAAAGTCCTAAGTACAAAGAAATAGTCGAGAAAATGGTAAAAAATTTTCAAACATTAGGTTGCTTAATGAATCTAAAATTACATTTCCTGGACTCCCACATCGATGATTTCCCAGATAATCTTGGTGACTACAGTGAGGAGCAAGGGGAACGTTTTCACCAAGATCTGAAAATCATAGAAAATCGGTATCAAGGACGATGGGATGACCATATGCTAGCGGACTATTGCTGGTCGCTAAAAAGAGAAACAAGTCCTCAAAAGCGTTTGGGCAGAAAGCCTTTGAATAGGTCATTCGCGGAAAAAAGAACAAGATACAGCCAAAAAAAGGAAAGTTAGGCGCGGGTCTAACCTTCGCAATTCTAGGGCTTAAGGGTCTACTATTTGAGAATATATGGTTTAAAAGTCCTGGTTTTGAGTTTATTGGGTCTCATTTTTAAAGTTACAGGGTTATTGAGGTCTATTTTTTGAGGTTACAGGGTGTGGGAGTATAAGGTTTCAGGGTTTAGGGTTTAAGAGTATCAGGTTTGAGGATTCCCCAACTGTATACCAAATTTGGTAGGAATCGGTTGGTTTTCAAAAATTTTGTCCGCCATCTTGGATCCGCCATTTTGAATTTTGCAAATCCGACCTCAGATTCATGATCAGCAACCCAAAAAACCCCCGCGTACCAAAGTTGGTAAGAATCGGTTGAATTTTAATTTGAATTGGTTTTTGCATTCGAGAAGCAGTATATCTGTCTGATTTATTGAGGTTAGAAAGAAAACAGAACTGTATGGCTTAATCCAACCGATGAATATTAGCTTAGCGTGTCCGAATACATATTAATACATCTTTGGATTTATGAAAAAGCTTGAATCAATTTTTTAGGAGTATATTTTTCTTAATTTTTACTAATTTTTACCTATTTTTTGAGGTTAGAAAAAAAATTGAGATGTGATGACGATATTCTGACGTCAGATTCGTGATCAGCGGGCAAAAATACTACGGATCTGATATATCGCATCAAAAGTATACTCCACCTTTTTTTTGTGGGGCTGTGTTATCATTCTTTTTCGTCTTCCTGTCCCATGTATTGACATATGTCGGGGTCTCTGTAAAATCCGTCCATACATATAGTGAAGTGACTAAACTTCATCCATAAAGGGTAAAAACCATTAACCATAAATAGACAATGAAATAAAATTTTATGGTTTTCTTTGGGCACTTCAAAGTAGGTAAATCATGGACGGTACTTAAAAATATGATATCTGTTCGCTTTACCTGCTTGTAAAAAACAAAGATGGAACTTAAATAATTATTAATGAAATTTTAATATGATTTTAATGGTGGTTATAAAACATGGAATTTACTTTACACATTACTTCGTGTGCGATAGAGCAGCTTAGTATAGAAAATATTTGCGAGTCAAGTGTATCTCAACAGGTGATCCCGTGCAAAAGTAGAAAACACTTATCTACTGATGCCAAGGAAATTGTAAAGAATGTTTATTTAACCCTAATGGAACGTGGTAATGTTAGTAAGCAAGCAGCGCTAGAAGAAACGATGACATTAACGAACATTCCAACATGAACGGTATGGAAAATTGTAAACAACCCTATTCTAGTGAGGAAGAAAAGAAGTAATGCTGGCATTTTCTCAAGGATAGATGGAAGTGATCAAGATATAATACCTCGTAAAATTTACAAGATATACGAGGAATAAAGGGTGTCCACATTGGATAATTTAATGAAAAGGCTTGAAAGAGATGAAACCGTGATTAAATGTAGTAGGACGACACTATGGAAGTGTGTTCAACATATGGGTTTCAAATTTAAAAAAACTTAATAAAAGACAAATTTTAATGGAGTTCAAGAGAATTCAGGAATGGCGATTGGAATAGTTAGAAAACATAAGGTTTTACAGAGACGAGCAAAGGCCAATTATTTACTTGGGTGAAACATGGTTCGACACATACGATATTCCGGAAAGCGGTTGGGTTGACTCAAGTGCTAACTGTAAAAAAAGTACCATCCAACAGAGGTAAAAGGATTACGATTTTGTATGCTAGATCTAAAAAAGGATGGATTCCAAATGCACTCTCCCTATCAGCAAAGAACATAAAAGATTCTTCTCTCGATTACCATGAGGACACCACTGCCGAATTATTTGAAAATTGGTTCAAAAACAAGCAGTTCCGAACATACCTCCAAATAGTGTAATTATGATGGACAACGCAAGCTATCATAGTAGGCAGTTAATCAAAGCTCCCTGCTCAAACGATACAACAGCAACAATTCCAAACTACATGTACGATAATAACATTTACTTCTAAGAAGATTATACCAAACAGCAATTGATAGAAGTTTTGAAGAGTTTAAACATAATAAAGGAATATGTCTGTGACAATTATGCAAAGAATATGGGGCATACAGTTTTAAGAATTCCACCATACCACTGTATATTTAATCCTATAGAGCAGAGGTGCTCAAACGGTCGATCGCGAGTGCTTTTTGAGTCGATCTCGAGAAAAAAATTTCGATATAGAACTATTCACAGATTTTGTTTTAGGTAACTAAAACAAAATGTAATGAATAAACTACTAAAATTTATTCGATCCACAATTAGGCCAAAATAACCCCCTCATCACTTTCTTTTTTCGTAATAACCCCCTGCTAGCGGCAAAAGGCGGCTTTATCAGAGGAACGTGCGGTACTTGTCAAAGAAAAGCCGCGTTTTTGATTCCCGCCGATTTTTCTAGAAACTTCGGGTGGCGTGATTGACGGGAACATTCGAGACTTCGTTCGCGCCGATATAAATGTTGCGCCTGCAGGAATAGGAGTCAGTCTGAGTTGTAACTTGAAGGCGATACATCGATACAAAGTTTATTAAAAAATAGTCCAAAATGAGTGCGGCGAAGAAAAGTAAAACCTATCATTTTAATAACGATTGGGAGGAAGAATTTTTCTTTTGTATGGTAAAGGATAAGTGCATTTGTCTCATTTGCCGTGCATCAGTTGCAATACCTAAGCGTGGGAACTTAGAGAGGCATCATAAAACGGTTCATAAAAACTATGAAAAGGATTTTCCGTCACAGAGTGAATTAGGAAAATGAAAAGTACGTGATTTGATAACTCGTTTGAAAAAAGAACAAACCATGTTCACAAGACCAGCCAAACAATCAAAAGCTGCAACGATCGCGTCATTTAAAATATCTCATATACTGGCGAAACACAAGAAACCATTTGACGATGGATTGGTTGTGAAGGAAGCATTTATTGAAGTGTGTGAGACTTTATTTGGAGATTTTAAAAATAAAACAGAGATTATGTCTGCTATTAGAGAACTTCAGTTATCTCATCCGACTGTTACAAGGCGTGTTGAAGTCATGAGTCAGGACATGGCAGATAAACTAAAACATGATATCATGGAATGTACATACACCGATATGACAGACACTGCCCAGCTGTGTATTTTTATTAGAATAGTATTCAATGACATGTCGGCTAAGGAAGAGTTTTTGACAATGATTCCTCTGAAAGGAAAGACCCGTGGCGAAGATATATATGAAGTTTTCTTCAATTTTGTAACAAACTACAAGCTACCAATATATAAACTAGTGTGCATTACAACCGATGGAGCACCAGCAATGACTGGAAACGAAAACGGTTTTGTGGCATTGTGTCGCGCTAATGATGATTTCCCTTCATTTTTCTCCTTCCATTGCATTATACATCAACAAGTTTTGTATTCAAAAGTTCTAAACATGGAGGAGATTATGGGCGTTGCAATAAAAATTGTGAATTCTATGCGTGCACGTAGCTTGCAACGACGGCTCTTTAAATTGCAGTTGGAAGATAGTGAGTCAGCTGAACACACTGATTTAGTTCTTCACACGGACGTCAGGTGGTTGAGTCGCGGAAAATTCCTAGAAAGGTTTCAAGAATTATTGCCCGAAATAACAGCTTTTTTGGACGAAAGAGGTGATGACACTCAGATGCTGAAAAACGGAAAATGGCTGACTGATTTGGCATTTTTGACAGACATGACAATGCATTTAAACACCATTAATTTGGAGCTTCAAGGTAAAGGAAAAAACTATTATTGAGATGATTAGCGCAATAAACGCATTCAAAAGTAAATTGCAACTTATGATAGATCAACTGAAAGGAAAGGATCTGAAAAATTTTCCGTCTTTGAAAGCAAGGATTCCTCAGTTGAATTATGATATTTATGAGGCAGAATTATCAAATATTTTGGGCCAATTCGAAATACGTTTTTATGATTTCAGTAAATTGGCAAATATCATTTATGAGTTATCCTTTTTCGTGTAAAAACATTGAGGAATTAGCTACTGAAATAGCAAGTCAGTTTAACATGGACTCATGTTCTGTTGAAAATGAGTTAGTGCAGATTATATCAGATATACATTTCAAAGCCACAGCATTTGATACAAAATTCTGGTGTTTTATATCTGAAGATAAATATCCGAATCTAAGGCAAATCGTCCTTCAACTGACGGCAATGTTTGGGTCAACTTACTTGTGCGAGTCTGCATTTTCTGAAATGGAGATAATTAAGTCAAAATATCGCAATCGACTAACTGACGAACATATGTCATCATGCTTGCGATTAGCACTCGGTAATTAAGTACCATATTATGAAAAATATGCTGAGGACATGCAGTGCCACGCTTCAACATCCAAAGTCACTCTTTAGTTAAGTTTAGACACTAGAACTCGTTTGTTTTGTAAGAACCAATAAACTCGCAATTTTGAATAACTACGAGTTTTTTTCATTGACATTTTAGAGCAGACCTACACTTACCTTGACTAAAAAAATGCATATTGTGCGGAAAACTAATATCTATGCCACGATACACCCTCCCTAGGCGGCAATCCTGCATCACACTTACTTGCAGCCTCTCAGAGTCGATCGATCGTAGTCTAACAATATTGAGGTAGATCGCCAGCAGTTCAAGTTTGAGCACCCCTGCTATAGAGCATATTTGGCATCAACTGAAATCTGCCATTCGTCGTAATATTTGCCCCACTGTTAATTCCAGTGTACTGAAACTTATGGAAACCGAAGTTTTTAATATACCTCTACAGAGTTGGGCGAATTCTGTCATACATGTTATATCCATATTGCAAATAATATGGAAAAACTAATAATTAGAACCAATGATAATGAAAGCGATAGTGATATTATTTTAAGTGAATAATGTGATTAATTTTAATGAGTAAAGTAATAATTTGTGTTTGTAATAAAATTAATTGGTAATAATAAGATTTTTAATAATAAACATAAATAAAACATAGTATAAACATTGTTTAATGTCTTTTCAAAAACCAAAATAATTAACTTCTAAGCAAAGTACGGACCTGTTGATGATGTTTTTATTTTACAGCTTGCACTAATAGGAATCAGTTAGTCACTTCACTATATGCATGGACGGACTTTACCATTTCTTCAGTTTATATTGAGGTTGCAATTCTCTGTTAGTCGAAATATGGACGCTGCTTCCGGAACTTCACACCAGTCCCTTATATTCTGGAGCCACGAGTGCTATTTTCTATCGGGTCCTCGCCGACCCTCCATTTTTGGCCTGAAGAATAAGTTTTGGAATCGAGTAGCGGTCACATCTTAGTATATATCCCAAATAAGACACCTTTCTTTGTTTTACGATATTAACCCCTTACCACATACTGTCCCAAATTTGTCGCACATCAAATATATTTTTTTTCCCTGAGTAGCTTAAGGATCTTATTTCAAATTGTTCCATATCCGGCACGTTCGCTGCTCTGACGTAAAACGCGCAGACTCCACCGCAGTCAAATCTCGACGCCAGGAAAAGCCATTAGTCCAGTGGCGGCTTGTGACACGCTATATCCTGTTTTGTGGTTTTTTAGATCAACAGTTTTCATACTCTCTTGTGAATAATTTGTTGTGAAAAAAATATTCTTATAAAGGTAGGTGTCTAATTTTGCTACTAAGGTAATATCATAATTATAATTTGACGTATTGAAGACAAAATATGAGTTTGTTTACCTGTGCCATATTTGGAACAGTTTTATATAAAGACATGATAATTTATAATAATTACATCTCTTTCTTAGATGGACCCCAGTAAGTTTTATGGCACCAGAAATTTCCGAATTCCAAATGGTGACGTTAGTGACAATGAAAATTTATCCTCGGACGATGAACATCAAAGAAATGACTTGTTGGGTCCTAGAAAGTCCGTTCTCCTATATGAGTCAGGCAGTGAAAACGAAAGAATCGTTTCGACAAACGAAGATGTTATTATTGACGAAACCGATATAGAAGATGATGATGATGACATGCCATTGTCCGCATTAGGGCAAACTTTTATAGATCATCAGAATGTGTTACCATCCACATAGACTAATAAACCGACCAAAGAGAAGCCGAAAAAAAAGCAGAAGCAAACCATTGATTGGGAGAATAAATTTCTAGCTGTCTCTGAGGAATTTGTAAAATTTCAAGGTTGTACAATTCTTCCTGATTTCATAAAAGAATTAAAAGATCCTATCCATTTCTTCAATTTCATTTTTACTGAAGAAATTTTCGTTTACATAACTGAACAGTCAAATTTGTACGGGGTTCAAAGTAGATCTGAAAAGCCACCCAATATATCCAAGGAAGAAATTCGTGTTTTTTTGTGGCATTTGTATATATATGTCGATTATTCAGTTACCATCGACCAGGTCTTATTGGAATAATTCGTTGGAAATTCCCAATATCTCCAGTGCTATGGCATGCAACAGATTTGAAGAAATCAAACGATTTCTGCATTTCAACGACAACACACTGCAGGTTCCTCAGGGTCAACCTGACTATGATAAACTTTTTAAAATACGTCCCTTTCTGAACAAGATTCGTGACAGATTTCTACTTGTTCCTAAAGAAGAACATATGGCCGTCGATGAACAAATCATCCCAACGAAAGCACGCTCAACTCGAAAACAATATAATCCCAAAAAGCCCCATAAATGGGGATATAAAGTTTTCGTTCTAAGCGGCGTGTCTGGTTTTTCTTACGACTTTGATTTTTACTGTGGAACTACGGTGCTTGAGAATAATCAGCCTGATCTAGGAGCCAGTAGCAACGTTGTAGTAAAACTTTCAGAATCTATTCCGAAAAATTTAAAATACAAACTCTTTTTTGATAACTGGTTTACAAGCATTCCCCTGCTAACATATCTCACCAAAAATGACATTTTACCATTGGGTACAGTAAGAGCTAATCGTGTACCACGCTTGCAGTTTCCTAAGGAATCGGAAATGAAAAAAAAAGGTAGAGGTACATTTCTGGAAAACGTGGCAACTGTCGATGGTGTGCAAATATCTGCAGTGTCCTGGTATGAAAATAAAGTTGTGAATACCGTATCAACCTATGTTGGCAGTCAGCCTACATCAGAAGCAACGAGGTTCTGCAAAAGATCAAATACCCATATAAAAATCCCCCGTCCCCAAAGCGTTGCTGTATATAATGCTTATATGGGAGGAGTAGATCTCCTAGATAGCATGCTAGGATACTATAGAATCCAAATTAGATCAAAAAAGTGGTATATGAGGGTATTTTTTCGATTTTCTTGATATGACTTGCGCTAACAGTTGGATACTGTGGAGATGAAGTTTGCAAAATGATAACTTATATTTGTCGCTCTCAGAATTCAAGCTTGCTCTTGCAGAAGTATTAACGAAATCTGGCGTGAGTCAGAAAAAAAGGGGAAGGCCAAGCACCTGCCTACAACCTCAGCTAGATTTGAAACAAAGAAAGTATCCCTTTTCACAAATACCAGCCCAGGAAGTTAGAACTGATAACTTGAGTCACTGGCCAGAAGTAAATGAAGATCGCCAAAGATGTAAATATCCTGAGTGCAAGGGAAAATCTCATGTGTCTTGTAACAAGTGTGTGGTATTTTTATGCCTAAATAAAGACCGAAACTGTTTTTATAAATTCCATACTGAATAAACTTTGTATGACACGTTTAAACATTTTTACCGAAATTTATTCTCTAGTTTAATTTTTTTCCGTTTTCCCCAATTTGTGCCAAATTTGGCACATGTCAAAAGGTGATTCATATCTTGATAAAAAAGTGACCAATTTTTTTTTTAACATTTATTTCGTGTATTTAAAAATATTATCTAACATATATATATTTTTTTTGCAAAAATAAAAAAAAGTCACGCAGTAAGGGGTTAAGTAGTTGCCTCCGCATCCCGATCCTTTGAAGCACTTCTTCATTTGTTAGTTATTCTGTCCAAGAAATTCCTAGCACACGAAGCAGTATCCATAGCTCAAAAGCTTCGATACGATTTAATGATCTCACTTATACGACTGTATCTCCACACCATATAAGAGGCGCAGATTATTCATAGGCGCAGCGCGAGGTGGCAATTGTCTTTGAAGCAGCATATTTTTCAACTTTAAAAAGGTATCCTTTGCCATGCCAATCCGCAGTTTAACATCCTTATCAAAATCTCATCGTTCGTTGACGACAGAGCCAAGATATTTGAAATTAGTAATCCGCTCAATCTCTTGATCCTTTATAAAGAGAGATGCATCCTCTTGGGGGTGTCTACTAACCACCAACATTTCGGTTTTTCCAATATTTATACGTCAACCATACTCCTTGTCAATATCATTCAGCTTATTGATTATAATTTGCGGATCTCTCATGGTATTGGCAACTATTGCGGTATCGTCTGCATACCGAATATTATTTATAGGCTTTCCATTAACTTTTATCCCTCTGCATTCAACTTCTAGAGCAAGTTGAAATATTTAAATATTTTCTCGTTCTTTACGTGGATACTAAATAATACTGGCGACAGTATGCACCCCTGCCTAATACCCTTTAAGATACTGAAAGGTTGTGTTGAAATGTCTTTATTAATTTTGATCTCGGCAGATTGATTCCAGTAAAGCTGTCTTATTATTCGTACATCTTAAAAATCTATACCAATCTCATGAACCCCCTGTATCAGAAAGTCATGCCTTATGTTGTCAAATGCCCTTTGATAGTCAATAAAACATATAAATAAGTCCTGTCGTTGGTCGTAACATTTCTGTATAAGAAGTTTCATTGCAAACAATACTTTCCTCGTTCCCAAACCTTTCATAAATCCAAACTGTGTTTCTTCACTTACTTCTTCGCACTTATTGACAATTCTGGAATGAACTATTCAATTCAAAAAAGCTTTGAGGGCGTGACTCATTAGGTTTATCATTAGTTTTTGAATTTTTTGTAAAGGCAGGATCGTACTTTTACAGAAAAGTGCCTAAACCGAGCCAGATTATGAACTACAAATATGCAAAATGAAAGGAAATGGATTATTTTCGAACTTTTCCTTGGTTAGATAAAATTATATAAAAGCAACACTATGTTTTAATTTCCAATATATTAAAAGTCACTTGACAATTGTTTCACCATACAATGGCTTCTTCAGAAGTAAAGAAGGAAATTAAAACATAGTGTTGTTTTTATATAATTTTATCATGAATTTCCAACAAGTATCGGCTAACACAATCAAAGACCTTGGTTAGATATTTATTTTAGGTCTCACGACCGATCTGACGACCGATGCCATTTGGCTATGGAAGCTTACATTTCTTTCTCAAAGAAATTGTCTTTCAACGGTAAGCCTTGGTTCGATCGAAAATGGAAAGAAACAGTTGCTTCTAAACCTCTTGCTTACCGACATTGGTATGAAAATCTGACGTCATAAATTATTACATCTTTGTTAGCCCCCTGAATAGGTGCAAACAAATAATCTATAAATTCAAGAATGCACATAATCCAAGAATTAAAAACAAACTTCTTGCCTGTCTCAACAGTGCCCGGTGATTTTCATAGGTTACCAAGGTTATTACTCAACATTTCCCTTAATGTACTCTACCATTAGTTACAAAGCCAGATAATAATTTTGCAAAAATACCTGTTAAGAAAGGCCACACCTTTTCAACTTATGCTACAAAAAGGAAATATATTCTATAGTTCAGCCGTCACCTAAAACAGGCAAAAAGACCTTGCCAAACAACTACAGGCCAGTCGCATTACTCTTAGTAAAATGTGAGAAAGGTTTTAATCAGCCAAGATCCACACGAAATTATGACATACATATTTGAAACAACGCAATTGATCATTTTGAATAATGTTGTTGCACTTGATATAACCAAGGCATTCGACAGTGTTTGGTATGCCAGATTGTTGACTAAGTTACGCTCTTATGGTATATCTTAAAGGTTTTGTTTATGGCTCTCGTGTTATCTTCAGAGAGCGTTCCTTAGGAGTGGTAGTCGATGGATTTCTTTCTAACACCTATCAACACTGGCCTGCTTAAAGGCTTCCTACTATCTCCTATCCTTTCTCCTTTTCATTAACTATCTGCTGGAAGATCAGAAACTCACTCACCATCTTTATCAATGAGCGTACGTCTCATTTAGCTTGAATATCAACTACCTATACTAATATTTGTAGACAGTAGGAAGTTATTCGCTTGGTTGGAGATCTAGAACTATTCAGCAACTTTCATTCCTTAAAACATTGAAGAACGGTTGGTGATTCTATTAATATTTTCAAAAGAAGTGTTCGATGGACGTAGCTTGCTTGATTTCAACCAGAGCGGAGTCCTTCAAGACCAACTTGAATGGCTTTTTCTGTGTACGCGCTAATCCTGTAGTTCTTTAGAGTTTTCCAACAGCGTTTGCCCATAAAGTACACAGAATATTCACGGTGGTGCAGCACAAGAAAAATAAAAAGACCCATTTTACATACTCTTCCATTAAAGATGGAAAACAACCAATAGCCTAAAGATAATGGTGAAAAAGCTGAAACATTCCCAAAACACCTAGAAAAAATTTACAACAGATGAAGCAGTACTGATGAAAGTAAACTGTTAAACACCAACCAAGAAGAACGAACACTTACAACACCAGAGGAAGTTTATATCTAGATCAAAAAAATGTCAACCGAAACAAAGCACCAGGTTAAGACCTGGTGGCTGGCTCACTTCTAAAACAACTCTCTAAGAGGGGAATAGTAAAACTTACAAATTTAATTAATGCCGCTTTTCGATTAAAATACGTACCAAAGCCCAGTAAAATACCATACGAGGTAGTATTATCGTCCGATATCACTGCTACCAATTGTGTCAAAAGTATTTAAAAAACTGATACTAAAAAGGTTAAAACCAAATCATAAACAATACAAAATTAATACCAGTGCATCAGTTCGGGTTCCGAAATAAGCATTCAACCATCGAACAAGTACACTGGATAACTAATGTGATCGAACAAAGACGTGTCACAGGCGTTCGACAAAGTCTGGTATGTGGCACTTAAGAACAAGATAAAGAATTTGTTACCGAAAATATATGTGGACCTTTTCGTATCGTATGTCTCGAACAGACATTTCAGAGTGTAACAAAATAACGTTTACATAGATCTTCATCCCATAAAAGTATGTGTACTGTAAGGCAGCATACTTGGTCCTTGACTGTGCCTGTTTTGTACATGTGATATGCCGAAAATCGAAAGTGCAACAATAGCCAAAGTATATTTTACCAAACTTGCTAAAAATTACTTGTTACTTATAAACTTGTAGTTTTGTGATATGGGATTTAGGAATAAAATTTCAACGTATCTGATATTTAAGTATTAAATTCTAGAAATTCCGCTTCAATAAATTTCAATTCAATATAGTCAATTAGCCAAATTTTAAATCATGCAACGTATCTTTTTTCGAAGTTTTTATAAGAAATAATATTAATATTTAAGAAGACGAATTCTCATTTATTTTTCTCAATTTCGGTTACCTTTCAGCACAATTCTACCCGTCAAATTAATATGAATGACGCTTTTCTCGCATTTTTTTTTCTTAAGCAATTCCCGAACTGCTTTCAGACGTCTTAGCAATGTATCATCTGTTCTAAAAAGGGTAAATAATTAATTTTCCTGACACCTGAACGTTAAATCTCATCAGAGCTGCGCCACAAATTTAATAAGGCCCTAAGTGGATATGAAAGATTCATTAACCTTTCACAAAGATTGTTAAGATTTAGATTATAATCGATAGAAATTTGGGCCCTCCCCAGTGCGGTAAAATCTAGCTTTTAAACAACTAGGTCATGTTTTGATATGATTCGAAAGTTTGTCATTTACAAGAAGAGGGTATAATAATTATCCTTTTCATGCGTATACATACAAACTCCACAGATGTAACTAAAATTTAAAAAATAAATAAATGAATATGAAAATCGACTTACAGAAAGACTAAGTACAAAATAATACTTTCTCTTAATTTTAAAATGTCAGTGCGTATCTTTTCATAAAAGTAAATATAAATAGCAACATAAATCTGCGCCGTAAACAGTTTAAAAGAAAAACGCAAATATATAAGCAAGATATAATTAACACTTAATATATAAACGTAGACACACAAAATTAAGCAAAATTTTCAAGGTGCACTAGCGGTTTATTTACTTGTCAATTTTGACCAATTTACTTGGTTGCCAGTGTACTAATAACCTTACAAAGATGTATACATTCCAACTTGGTAGCCGTAACCGTTTCGCCAAAGTCTCATTTGGTATTATCGATGCTTATTGGTCGGTGTAAAAACTGACCAGGAAGGATAGATAATGCCAAATAAAATTTTGACTCAATGTCTATGACTACATAGTCAGAACAACACTGATTAACGGATGTACTCCGGGATTCAAAAGGGAACACCTATGCACTAACATATATATATATATATATATATATATATATATATATATATATATATATATATATATATATATATATATAAAAGCGATTGCAGACAAGAAAAACTCATACGCACTTGCTTCACATAGTAATCAGTTTTCACATCAATTTAATTTTAATGAAACCAAAATCATGTGCAAGAAAAAAAATTTCAACAAAAGAATCTTTAGGGAAATGGTAAAAATCCACCTTGAACCGAATTCTGTTAATAAAAAAACTGACAATGAGGTTTTAAATTCAATTTTCTCCAATCTATTGCAGATAGGTTGGCAAAATGAAAATTAACAAAACATATCAGACACATCTCTGTAATAATAACGTAATGACAATTTTTCCAATTTCACAAGCTTTTGAAAAATTAAACGAAATGTCAACGTCATTGTCGTCTCTGGAATAAATTAACTATGACTTTACTAGAAGGCAAAAAGACGCTGGCCTGAACAAAAGAAATGTAAGATGTATAAAAGAAATTAAATAAAATCACCCTAGAAGCACACAGTTGTTCGTACATTTCAAAATGGAGTAAACTACTTCTTTATATTCTTTAAAAGTATTTTTGTCGAAATTTTCTCATGTTTTCCTAATAAATATTAACAGTAATGTGGATTTTTGTTGAAAGGAATTATCCAAAAAGCACCACTTAACAGTAAGTAGTGTAAATGTTAATAATTTGGATTGCTTTCTGTTGTAAACCTTAGAATATTGACAATCTACTATATTTGTAGCCCTGAAGAAGAAAATAAAATATTTTCGAAAGCTTAGCGTAGCTACAAAGGTGTTAAAAACCTTTTAGCCCCATTCCCGTGACCGCTTACCCCCAAGAATTTCAAGACTACCCTCCTCCTCTATATATATATATATATATATATATATATATATATACACATATATATATATATATATATATGTATATATATATATATATATATATATATATATATATATATATATATATATATATATATATATATGAGGCTATGAGCGCAATAGTGGCCTAACCCCCAAGCATCCCTATTGGAGATAAATGCAACTTCTTTTTTTGTAATATTTTTTGCAAATTTTTCTCAGTAATAAGTTCTGATAATCAACAATTTTGTTTTTCTGTCATAAATAATTGCTATTGTTGTAATTTTGGACTACTTAAACATTAAATTTTCAATAGAATAATAAGGAAGTGGGTTAGGCCACTATTGCGCTCATAGCCTCATATGTACATATATATATATATATATATATATATATATATATATATAAACCTTTTTTTACAGCTCAATATACAAATTACCATAAAAAGCGTCAAAAATCAATATGTAATGTACCGTACTATAAGTTTAGCCATGCGATTTATTGAAATATTCATCCTGAATCTAGATAATGTTTTTCTCTTTTATATAATGGCCATTTTTGACAATATTTTCCCAATTTTATATCTTCTAGTCAAATTAACGTCCAGGTATACTTTTCTTAAGTTCTTTGACCTACTGACTTTGAATTTTTATGTACCTTGTTGATATTAGGATATCGTTTCCAAATTATGGTCAGATTTTAGCCACTTTTTGGTCAAAAATGGCTGTAAATTAAAAATGGTGTATTTAAACATATTAATTTTATAGCTAATTGTACACCGGCTGTAAGGTTAATATGCAGTCAGTTCAAAAAGTCTCCATACACCACCTGCTTTCTATACTATTTTTCTGTTATGTTTAACTAATTGGAACTATGAAAAAACATGTTTAAATTAATATTTGAAACTTAACCAACGAGGATTAGTAATAACAACAACTACGGAACGTTTTATTTAAAAGGTACCTCATTGTTATAAAAATGTCAAAAAAGTCTCCATACACTTAAAAATTACCAATAATAGTTTGACGGAGATTAACGAAAAATAACAACTTCGTTTAAACTTATATTTAGTAGTACCACCATTGGCCTTGATAATCTCCTGTAATCTTTTTGTCATGCTTGCAACCAGCTTTCTGGTAACTTCTGATGGTATGTTCTCCCATTCGTTCAATATTCTGTTTTTTAATTCTTCTCTATTTGAAACATTATGTTTGCGAACGCGGCGTTTATGTTCCTACCATAAATGCTCGATGGGGTGAATATCGTGATTGCGGAGGTGTATGAAGCTGCTGTCGCACATTATGGATCATCCTTCCTCGCATCAAGTTTGCGGTATGTTTCAGATCATTGCCCTGTTGGAAAATGTATCTTTTTTCGAGTGCTAATTTTTGGACGCTTTCTCTTCAATTATCTCTCAAAATGTTCAGATAAATATGCTGATCCATGGTATCATTAATAAAATGTAAATTTCGAACCCCTCCAGCGGACATGTATCCCAAAGCAGAACACTGCCACACCCTTGTCTCACCGTGGAACAAATGTCTTTAATTTCGAATGCGGTACTCTTCTTTCTCCAAAATTTAGTTCTGCTATCAGAACCAAAAAGGTTAATTTTAGTTTCATTAATAAAGATTATAGATTTCCAAAATTCAGGAGGTTTGATAACGTATTTCCCAGCAAAAGCTAACCGCGATTAGCTTCGAAAATTACCGGCTTCTTCCTGACTGCACACCCTTTATAGCCTGCTCTGTGTAAACAATTTCTCACTGTTTGTGAACAAACATTTTTCAATAGTTCCCGTACTTCTTCTTTTAATTTTGGTGCACTTTTCTTGGGATCTATAATTATTTGTGTAACAATACTCTCACGTGGAGTCAGTTTCTTGAGACGACCGGAGCGTGGTCGAATTTTATGGTAACCCATTGATTTATGCTGGTTTACAACGTACTGAAAAGTAGCATGCGACTTTTTAACAATTTTTACTATATTTCTATACGACTCTCCATCTTTCCACAAATCAATTATGATCTTGAAATGGAATTTTACAGTTTGTCTCGCTCATTTTTAATACTAATTTGAAAACTCACTGCAAAATTACAAGCAAAAAGTGACTTATAAATTATGGCCAAAATTATTCATTTGTTTTCAGTTTAGCGAGCAATAGATAGCTTGATAAAATGCGGGTGATTATAACGTGTTCTTTTCAATGAAGTTCTTGAGTGTATGGAGACTTTTTTTGACATTAATTTTGTTTATATTTTTTAACAATGATGTAACTTCTAAATAAAATGTCCCGTAGTTGTTATTAATACTAATCCTCGTTGGTTAAGTTTCAAATAATAATTTAAACATGTTTTTTCATAATTACAATTAATTAGTTAAACATAGCAGAAAAATAGTGCAGGTGGTGTATGAAGACTTTTTGGACTTTATGTATATATACATATATACACATACAGGGTTACAGGGAAAGTCGTCCTAGATAATTAAGGACGTTATAGTTTAGGTCGTTTCTGACCGATTTGACTCTATGACATGATGCCCTAAACTTAACCGTTTTCGAGATATTGAAGTTTAAAGATTTTCTAAAAAAAACATGTTTTTTTTTGCTTTTATATCGATTTTTTTTATTAGAGGTTTTCGAGTGCGATTTTTTGGTAATTTTTAGTTAGTCTGTATGTCAAGTATCAAAAAAATTTGAATTAGTTACTAACAGTTTCAAATGGCGGCTTGTTAATGTTTTTAAATTACGAATTTTTACCAAGTGTTTCCTACTTTAAATCAATAAAGAGAAAAAAAAAATGTATGGAAGTTATTCTGCAAATTATTTTAAAAACTTTTACGTCTTTTTAGCTATCAAAAAAGGTATAATACTAGGAGTTTAATAGAAAAACTGTACACAGAATGACACCTAAAGCGGGCTCGGGTAGCAAAAGGTAAACTTTTAGTTCTAGGTGAAAATACAAAAAATACACAAATAAAACAAAAAACCTTGCAATTTAATATTTTTTATTAATTATAATTCATGTTCTATATGGTCGCCCCCTATTTCTAACACAAATTCTCATTCTTTTTCTTAAATTACTTTTTACAACGCTGGTTGTGAGGTGCCGCCTCATTTCGTCAGCCGCATCAATTATTTTTTGCCTTAGGACATCCACGTTTTCGATAGGAGTCATCTGGTCGTATACGAGACTTTTCATGTGACCCCACACATAAAAATCCATCGGTGTTAGGTTTGGGTTTCTCGCCGGCCAAGGTATGGGTCCGCCTCTTCCAATCCATTTGTTGGGATAATTGTCATTGAGCCATGCACGAACACTTCCTCTGTAGTGAGCTGGGCAGCCATCGTGTTGAAAGTACATGTTTTGTCTCAAACCAACAGGTAGGTCTTCCATCAAATTAGGTAAATCGATCCGCAAAAAATGTCGTATTCCTCGCGATTCAAATTATCTGGCAGGAAGAATAGCCCAACCAAATAATTTGAAATTATACCCATCCACACATTTAAGCTGAATCTTGTTTGTGATCCTTTCGTTCTTTTTTTGTTTGGGTTGCCTTCCTCTTTAGAAGCCCAATAGTGGGCACTGTGGTAGTTTGTAAGACCGTCTTTGTTGAATTTCGACTCGTCAGTCCATAGTATTTTCTTAAAAAAAGATTCATCTTCGACATCGGTATTGAGCATAAATCTGCAGAATTCTAATCGTCGCAACGGATCCCCTTCTGCAATGACTTGCACGGGCGTATAGTGGTAAGGGTGTTGCCCAACAGTATGCATTACAAACCATACCTTCCACTGCGAAATACCAAGCTGTTGTGCGACAACATTTGTAGATGTGGTTGGGTCCACCTCAAAGAGACGTCGTATTTCGTTTTCTTCGTCTTCGTCAAAGATACGTGGTCGTCCCATGTCAGTCCGCCGTCTTTGTACGGAACCAGTTTCTCGTAGTCTTCGATAAGTTCCATCAAATACGCTAACATCAGGTACACGACGAGTAGGATATCGCAGTATGTATTCATCACGTGCACGCGACAACACTCCTTCGCAAAATCCGTAACACATTAGGATTTGAGCATATTCCTCGTTGGTATACGTTGCCATATTCACAAGCAGAGATCAAAATCCAGTTACGAGCCAATTCACACAGTCAGAAGATGAAACAGATATTTTTGAAAAGCACGGTATAGCACATCTACCACGGACGAATCGCATGAGCAGACTAAAAATCATTCAATAATGTTTAGTGAACAGAAAATGTCACTCGCACAGAGAGTACCCCGACCGGAAAAAAATGCTTACCCAACCCTTTTTATTGTTTGAAGGTGCAGGTAGTAAACCGGTAATTGGTAGTAGCTAAATTATATTATTATGTTACTCTACATTTGGGCCTATTGAAATCTCATTTTCTTAGAATTTTCAATAGATCCAGTAGATATTATACCGTTTTAGATAGCTAAAAAGACGTAATAGTTTTTAAAATAATTTGCAGAATAACTTCCATACATTTTTTTTTCTCCTTATGGATTTAAAGTAGGAAACACTTGGTAAAAATTCGTAATTTAGAAACATTAACAAGCCGCCATTTGAAACTGTTAGTAACTAGTTCAAATTTTTTTGATGATTTTTGATACTTGGCATACGGACTAACTAAAAATAACCAAAAAATCGCACCCGAGAACCTCTAATAAAAAAAAGTCGATATAAAAGTAAAAAAAAACATGTTTTTTTTAGAAAATCTTTAAACTTCAATATCTCGAAAACGGTTAAGTTTAGGACATCATGTTATAGAGTCAAATCGGTCAGAAACGACCTAAACTATAACGTCCTTAATTATCTTTCCCTGTAACCCTGTATATATATATATATATATATATATATATATATATATATATATATATATATATGTATATATATATATATATATATATATATATATATATATATATATATATATATATATATATATATTTATTTATTTTGGTTTTTTTTCGTATTAAATTTAGATTTTAAAAGAGAATACCTATTATATCTTGTGTATATTTCTTCTCATAACTTTGTGAATACTAATTAATTTTGAACAATAAGTTAATTAAGTGTATTTAGGTGTGACAACACAGAAGATTTATTTTGCTAATTATATTTTCTTCATAAGCTAATAGATACTAACCATTTTTATGATCTAGAAAATATTATATTCCGATTTTTTATCACTTTTTGACGTCGGTTCATTATTTCTAAAAATATTAGTTTTAACACTTCGTTTTTGGTTAAGCACGGGCTACATTCATAGAACAGTTTCCATGAAAGTATTTGTAGAATAGACTCAAGCCAACCGTTCTTCGATGTTCCAAGGAATTAAAGTTACTAGTGAATTCTGGGTCTCTAATCAGACGAACAGCTTTCTTCTGAATAGAACCTAACAAATGCAGTGTATGTTTGAGAGTAGAGTTTCAAGCATGGGAGCAGTACTCCAGCGTTTTTGAGCTTTGTTCAGAATTGGAAGTTGTTGTAGAGTGTAAAGTTTTTTAGTTAGAAATAATATTCCCAGCTTCTGAAAAGCTCTTTTTGCTATGCATGCAACATGTTCATACCAAGACATGCTGTGAATAAAGTGTCCCGACATAACAATGTCGGGTTCCGCAACGTTAACTTTTTTAGAAAAACTGCCGTCTGGGTTTTGTTAAGTTGAACGACTACCTGTTGTCTGCGGATATTTGCATGGGTAGCAGTTCAAAGTAAAATAAAAAATAAGCGTACTACATCTACAAAGCTGTAGATTGGATTTCTGGTTCTTTCTAGTAGATCATTAATGTAAAGGAGAAAGAGAGTAGGAGATAGAATGGAGTCTTGGGGAACGCCAGCGTTCACAGCAGAGGTATTAGAAGGGAATTCGTGAACTACCAGTCGTAAAAAACGCTTTTTGAGGAAACTCGATTACGATCAACAAAACTGTTCAGACAAACCATAAGAGCGTGGTTTAGCCAACAATCCGTCGTGAAAAACACGGTCGAATGCCTTGGATATATAAAGTGTAATTGCTGGATATTCTCGAAAATCGTGTAGTTCCAAACATGTGTGACATAAGTTAGGAGATCTCCTGTTGATGTTGGCTTACAAGAGCTATATTGAGGATCGCTAATATTATCGAATCCTCCAAGGTATGTTAGAAGATGCGGATTGATAACTTCTCCCAAATCATCCGATATTATTGAAAGCAGTGCGAGTGGTCGGTAGTTGTTCGGCAAGGTCTTCTTGCCTTTCTTGGGTATCGGCTGAACTGTAGCGCAATTTCAGCAGGAAGGAAATAGTCTCTTTCTGTAGGATAATTTGAAAAGTCTACTGGAAACTGGTATTAGTTCGCTTGCGCATGTTTTTTTTCTCTTTAAAATAAATTCCAGATAAAGTTAAAGTCTAGATAAGAAAGCTCTTCATTAGACAATGATTGATTGTCAGGGTAAAAAAAAATAAAATACTATATATCCGGGTAACCCTTCCAAGAAAAATTTCTGTTCTATTTTTTTTTCTTTATATGTTTCCACTTTTACCACAGATCGATCAATCAAGTTAGACCTTACAAGATTTATTTCTTTTTCTTTCATTATTTTATGTATTAAGAAAGTTTATTGTAGATCTTTTTAAAAACATATTTTTTATTCGGCTTCGCAAAAAAAATATATTGACATTGAACATAATAAATTATGTTTTGATTTCTATTTCTTTAATCTTGTATAATGTTAAAGATTTAAGAGAGATTTAGATAATGTTAAATAATATATATATATATATATATATATATATATATATATATATATACATATATATATATATATATATATATATATATATATATATATATATATATATATATATATATATATGTGTATGTTACAATGGAGGTTTTCACGGATGGAGGAATGTAATGCATTAAAATTCCGGGTTTCAATCTGTTCGTCTAACAATGAATTTGCACGATGTTTCGCCAAAATCTCATTTGGCATTTTCAAGTGGTCCTGCTGCTGCTGCCACTCGATACTGTGATCTTGCCGCTGTTGCCGCTCGAAGCTAACTGAGAAACCTCCTGATCCTAATAAAATTAAGAGCAACCTCCAAATCTTGAGAACAAGCAGACCTCCCAAGCC
>CM032456.1:38885562-38905562 GCA_019049505.1 Pachyrhynchus sulphureomaculatus | reverse complement strand
AGAACCTTCTTCAGCAGCTCTGATCAAAGAAAATGTGAAATATCAATGTCAATCAATGTTAACAGTAGAGAAGAAATAATTTTAAACGCGGCTTTAGAGCTGATGTTAATTATAAACATTCACTTATTAAATACAGTAGGAATAAAAAATTTAAAAAAAATACAAAACTAACAATTCAATTACCATGATAGTGATGCACCTTTTTTCCATTGAGACTATGAGGAATGTTCTTTGATTATATAAGAACAAATGATACTGAAGATGAAGATTTATGACTTTGAAGCATGTCTATGTTGAATAAATTTGTGTTGATGAAATAATTGGCTTCTCCACTTATTACATCAAAATAACTTTATACCGATTGTAGAAAAAATTAATGTTTAAATAACTTATAATAATAATATATTAAATATGCTGTTAGTGCCTATTGGCTTACTTAAAAGTATCAAATTAGCCATCAGTCTAGTTGTTCTTCGCAAACATAATATTTTTGTATCGACTAACTTCCAACTCTAGTCCAACAACCTATCAAATACAGTGAAAGATACTTTACCAATATGAAACTGTCAATGCCGGGTTTGTAACTACCGTTGTTACAAGAAAACTTTTCCCCTAAATGGTTGATTATTGTCAGGTCTAACTTTACTTAATTTAGAAACTCCAACTAAATAATTCAGACTGAACATATATTTATTTATATATATATATATATATATATATATATATATATATATATATATATATATATATGTATATATATACATATATATATATATATATATATATATATATATATATATATATATATATATATATATATATATATTGTAGGGCTAAAGTTTGATCAGAAATTCTTCTCCATCCATTCTTTTCTGTGGTTTTTCTTTTCCAGTTACTTATCTTTAACCTTTCTAAATCCTCTTATACTGCCTCCAACTATTTTATTCTTGGACATCCTCTTCTTTTCTTTTCGACCACCGCTTCTTCAACATTTTTTCTTGCTGCTCTGGTTTCCGGCAATTTTTCTACGTGACCTAACCATCTGATCCTCTGTGATTTCACTTCTGCTATTATTAAATGGCTATTGTCAAGTTAATATAGTTCACTATTTGTTCGCCACATCCAAATCTCGACCACTTTTTTTTTCCCATATATTTTTCTTAATATTTTTCTTTCCCATATCTCCAATTTGTGTTCTTCGACGCTATTTAGCGTCCATAAATCGCATCCATATAGAGTTACAGGTCTTATCACTGTTTTGTATAGTCTTTCTTTTGCTCCCTTAGACACCAATTTCCATCTAAATAGTTTCTATATATACATATATATATATATATATATATATATATATATATATATATATATATATATATATATATATATATATATATATATAAACATATTCCCATACTTGTATTTATTAATAAAATATATTAATGACGAAATTATAACGTGAGATAAAGAGATGTAATTAAATTTCACGCAATACTTGGCATAAATACCACGGAAATGTTTAAGCATAAGATTAGAAAACAGGTTTTTCACTGCCATAAATGTTTTTTGGATGAAGGAGTGCAGCTTGTAGACAACCAACAAACAGGAAAATTAATATTAGTTCGATCAGCGGAAGCGATCCTAAGAGTGAATTCGTGACAGATGATCATAATGCATTATTAAAAATAATGCAGAAGCTTTTAACATCAACAAGGAAAAAATCTGAACAATTTTGAAAAAAATATTTCAGCAAAACTAAGGTTTACACACAATTTGAATGAAGATATCAGTGCAATATTCCAAGGCAGGCGTACTGGCTTCTAAAAATAATCTAAATTTTCTGGAAAAAATTTTTACTGGTGGCGAGATACGGTCTTGGTAGCGAGATATTGTATCCTCTATGGGATCCACCAACGAGGTATTAAAGTACAGATTGAAAGTCAAAATCATCACCGTAAACTCAAAAAAAACATGGAAAGTTTTATTAAAAATATGTTGATGGTTTTCCACGATAGCGAAGGTATAATTCAGCTTGATTTTTTTCCAATTGGTCGAACTATCAATGCCGAGTATTCACTGGAATAAACCTTCGTAAAAAGAGCACGGAATTGGGAGAATTAAATATAGAAGTAAAAAAAAAACGAAAAAAATTGTTTTATTTAACTAGCACCAGTCTGGAAACTGCTAATTTCCTGCAGTGTGTAGAGTAAGGTTAACAAAAATTTCTCAGCTAATCAGCCAATTTTGATTTTAATGTCACAAAAGAAATGGTGTAATAATAAAAAAGGTGTTGGATAACACACCAAAGACTAATTTTTTTCATGGTAATAAAACACTACCGAGTTTCAGGTTGCCCATTTCTTATAGTACGTCTTTATGAATAACTTTTTAAATATAGACCCAAATACGATAATAAAATATTTTGGGTTAATTTAGGGTAGTTACATAAATAATAATTATTTTCAATAGACTTTTCATTTCAAAATTTTACTTTATTACACTAGGTAAGATGCAAATATATCCGAGATCATAGATACTGCGCGGCTTAAAAAACTCGAACACTTGAATAAGGGATACACATCCATCAGTAAATAATTTTTGAAGCATTTAATGCGTGATGGTTTTCAAGTGTGGCATAAAATTTATTCGCAGATCTTTATTTGAAAATTAGTTTCTGACCGTTCATCAAAGCACGCTGTCACTCCTACTAGTGTAAGTAGGTAGTAATGGAACAAATTTAATTAAACAGTTGAAAAAACACTAATGATAGTTACCATTTTCGACAAAAAAAAGACAACAACTGACGATAGTAGCTCCTCCTAATTTCAAAAATTTCTTGTTTGTCAGTTCATATTGTGAATCATTCATCGTACATTGGGCGCCAATTATTCTCTTTACACAATATATAAAATGGTGACCAATGTGTTTTCAGGCTGGCGTGAATAATTGACAACAATTTTCCAAAAAAATAGCAAAGTTATGGACGGTCAATAGTAAATTATCTTTATAGTTCGTATATAATCGTTACAGTGACTGTCAACTTTTCTGATCCAATCCCAATGTATTATTTAGGCATTTATTAATACTATTCATATCAAAATAACTTTTATTATTATGCAAATTAGGTGCCCCATATGAAAGGGTATAAATACAGTAAAATAATTATTAACATAGAGACAAAATAAATATAAAATGTACCAAAATGCCGCTAATATAAAAAAAATAACCGGTCAAGTGCAAGCTGAACTTGGGCAATTAGTGTTCTGTACGTTGATTGCTTTTAAAATAAAATTGTGGTAACGGAAGTGTAAAAGTTTGTTTCCAATCTTTACTGAAAATTGATGACCTTGAAATTTCTGTTTTTTTTTTTTTTTATATACCAGATAAATTATTACAGGTAATGCACTCGTGATAATTTTCGTTCAATCTACACCCCGTGGAGAATATTCTAGAATTTTTTCGAAATTTTTTAATAACTACTTTTCGAGATAAGGCGGGTGGACAGCGATTTTTCGCGATTTTTTCAAAATAATACAAAGAAGTGCGCGCAAGTATTATATTATATATATATATATATATATATATATATATATATATATATAATATATATATATATATATATATATATATATATATATATATATATATATATATATATATATATATATGTATATATATATATATATATATGTATATATATATATATATATATATATATATATATATATATATATATATATATATATATATATATATATATATATATATATATATTTTTTTACTTGTGTTTTCACAAGCTTTCATTTGACACCACACTCGATTACCTAGTAAAAAAAAATTTTTTCACTTCCGATTTCATCCCCCAAAAATAACCCCTTAAGTCAAAATTTAACTTTCAAAACTACATGGCTCTGATGAGGCCATTAATTCCTATATTATTACCAAATTTCAGCTTTCTATGACAAATAGTTTCGGAGAAAATCGGGTGTGACAGAGAGACGGACAGACAGACGGAGTCATGTTATAAGTATTCCGTACGAAACACTAAAAACAATAGAACATCATAAGATCATCAGAATTAATGGTTATGACGATGACTTAGTAAACAAGTTAATAAATAGACCTAAGTTCAAGTTAAATATTCAGAATCCATCTTTTTTACACGCGAAGAAAATAAGACCAAGTTTGTCTCCATACCATATAATCCGAAATACAGCTGGGGACTCAATAAGGTATTTAATAAGGTAAGCCTCACCTTAGTCTATAAGTCATCAGACAATCTGCGGAATATCTTAGGAAATCCCAAAGATAAGATTCCCAATTGTGAGAAAAGTGGAATTTATGAAATTAGTTGTAATGATTGCGACAAAAAGTAAGTTGAGCAAGCTAAAAGGTCAATTAAAACACGATTTAAAGAACATTTAGCACACTTAAAATACAATAGAACAGAAAAGTCTAGCATTGACGAATATGCCCTTGAAGCTGATCATACTGTAACATTAGATAATCTAAGATTAATTAAAAATGTATCTGATAGGAGATTGTTGAACACATACGAAAATATGGAAATTATAAAACGTAAAAGTAGTTTAAATAAAGACAGAGGGTCTATTCCTTATAGTCCTCTCTACTGGTTACTTGACCGGAACTGATGGCCTCGCCTATGTCATGAGTAATTCAAGGGTTAGGAGTATAAATGGGGTAGATTTGTAATTGATGAAGCTAACATGGTTAGCGAAACGCGCGTCGAGTGCAAAAATAAAGTGCTTGGTGGAGTGGTGATATATACTGAGTAATATTTTGTATTGTTAAGTTATCGAACGAGTAAGAGAAAAAATAATGGCAGTGAAAGTTGGAGATTAGTTTTTTTTTTAAGCAAATTAAAAGGAAAAACTGTGATTGCCGATTTTTACAGTCCTCAAAATAACCTGTTGTCACCTTTAACCAATTTAATCTTTCATTTTGTTATCGTCGTTATCCAAAGACTTAACAAAACATTTTTTTTATTAAACAAATCTTAAAAAGTGCCAATTCAATTTATTGTTACCTTGTTAAAACAAAAACACTAAACTACTCCAATAAATTTTTAAGGAAATTCGACCCACTTAACCCTCCTAACCTACAAGCACTTTTGTTTCCACCAGCACACAAGGAAAGGCAGCGGGCCTCGAGAAAAGATTTTGCACGTCATTGCGAGCCTCATTTGTCGATTGGCTGACAGCCTCTCCCCAAATGAAACGTTTTCGGGCTATTTATCAATTTCGGCCACAATCATTCTTCGCTATCCGTCACTCTACCTTCTTAAATTTAAACCGATATGTTTTTGTTGTAGAGAAATGATTTTGTGGCTTTTAGAGAAAATTAAAAATATTTTTAACATTTACAATAGGATTTTTTTCTTATGCATAATGCAAAGCGGAATGCTTGCTGTGTATCCGATTAAATTATGTATGGTAGATAATTTATGGCACGTAAAAGAATAGAATAAAAGCATTGGTAAGTTTTAAAAAACTGTCACACTCACTTCAATATGTCGTTATTTAATATCCTTAATTTTTTTATGATGCAAGTCATGTAAGGTAGTTAAATAAGAAAAAAAAATGATATTATGATCTTGTTACGGTTGTATGAGTGTATGTATTTATTCCCACAAAAGATAATATTCACCCGAAGGGAAGTTTTAACATCTAATTTATAAACTAATATAATGCAATGTTCATTATATAACAAAGGAAAAAAACATTTTAACTACTAAGTTTATTTTTTATTAAAAAAGTACTAAATTTAAGATGGAGTAGTATGACTTCACAAACAGACTTGACAGCACACCCTTGGTCAAAGTAATTGTACATACAGTTCGCAGAATGAGCGTACATTTGTGAGCTGGAAAAAAACTTTGGCGTTTAGACTGTGGACTACATGTACGATTATTTTTTACACGGCTGTATATATTTTTCTTATTTCATAATTCGCTTCATTTTATATTTTGGGGAGAATTTGATAACTGAGTCGAAAAAATCAAAATATGCGATTGCTGATACATCGTACTTTTTAAAACAAAAAAAATATGAATTATACTCGACTCGATTCATGTTTCAACTTTTAACTAAAAACTAGCATATTCGCCGCACGGGCCATTATGACATAAATCCATTTTAAAAACAATTTCATGAATAATTGTCCCATATGCTGACTCGTCAATTTGAAGCAGATAATTAACTAGTGATGAGCTTTAATTCTGCTATAATATATTTATATATATATATATATATATATATATATATATATATATATATATATATATAAATACATATATAAATATATATAAATATATATCATGTATATATATATATATATATATATATATATATATATATATATATATATATATATATATATATATATAAATACATATATAAATATATATAAATATATATCATGTATGTATATAAATATATATCATGTATATATATATATATATATATATATATATATATATATATATATATATATTATATATATATATATATATGCACGTGTATATATCATCATACATGTTAAAGTTGTAATCTTAAAATACATATATGCGCTCTTTATATTCCGGTAGGAATTTTGGAAACGTTATAGCAAGAGCTAACTTGGCATCTTCAAAGTTGACTAGTAGGAGTTAAGTGGCTAACTCAGAATTTACGTTGTTGCCGGGTATTTTATGATCCCGGAGGTTGTATCTAATTGAACGAAGTTGGCTTCGTCCTCAACCGTTCTTTCAGTAGCTTCCACTGTTGTCATTATTGTTCGGTCTATAGATTGATTTAGTGCTGTAAACAACAACAAAATCCACTAAGAAACTTGGACAACAAAATACAGGCCATTTTACCACACATTAAAGTAACCGTCGATAGGATTAGACGCCTTATGGGGAGACAAAACATATCAACTAGCGTGGAGATACTAAGTTAGACCAAAAAAATATCTATATCTATATATATATATATATATATATATATATATATATATATATATATATATATATATATATATATATATATATATATATATATATATATATATATATATATATATATATATATATATATATATATATATATATCAATCGTAATGTCTTCCGTCTTCCGATGCCTAATTTCCACTCCTCCTCCCGGTTTCTCCGTCCCTCCAGATCTCTCTCTAGTACTTCCTTGTTGATTCCTGCTCTCCAGCTTTGACGTGGTCTTCCTCGCTTTCTTTTTCCATGAGGGTTCCAATTTAAAATCTTTTTAGGTAGTCGGTCTTGTGACATTCTCTGTACATGTCCGTACCATACCAACTGTTGGGTTCTGATTTTGTCCACTATATCGTGCTATATTTCTAAAGCTCGCCTTATCGTGTTATTTGGTATGCGACCTTTTCTGGATTTTCTGGCTGCTCGTCTCCAGAAATTCATTTCTGTAGCTTTTAGTATTGTTTCTGTTCTTTCTTTAATGGCCACACCTGGGAGCTGTAAGTTATTATACTTTTCACTATTGGGTTGTAAATTCTCTTCTTATTTTCAATGGTTATGTTTTTGTCCCATAGTATACTATTAAGCATTGCAATCGCTTTTCTTCCTTGGATATTCCTCTCGAATATTGCTTCTTCCAGTGTTCCGTCCCTAGATATTCTCGTTCTCAAATACTTATAACTGGCACAGTGTTTGATGGTGTGTCCTGTGGCCAGTTTCAAGTCCTGCTGTTGTTCTCCGACGCACATGTACTCGGTCTTTTTAATATTGACTTCTAGGCCCCATTTTTCATAATTCCTCCATAAGTTTTCGTGTCATGTATTCCATATCATCGATGTCCTGAGCGACTACTATTTGGTCATCTGCGAATGATAGCGTGTACAATGTAGTATCGTCATCCAGTGGTAATCCCATACTGCTGCATTTCCTTTTCCAGTTCTTCAGTGCACTCTCCAAATAGATTTTAAATAGCGTTGGGGATATACAGCAGCCCTGTTTGAGACCCTTTGTGACCGGGAACCCTGTTGTTATATTTGGTTTTCACACTACTTCTTGCGTCTTGGTATAAGGATTTTACGGCTTTAATTATTTCGGTGCTTACATTACTCTGTTGTAGTGTTTCCCACAATCTCATTAGGGGCACGCTGTCGTAGGCCTTTTTTAAATCAACAAACAGACATGGACTTCCTGATCAAATGCGGTTTTCTTTTCTAGGATTTGTGTCAGTGAGAAGATATGGTCTATTGTGGATTTTCCTGCTCTAAAGCCTGCCTGTTCTTCAGCTTCTACGTCCGCGTATTCCGTTTCTATTCCATTTTTAAGTATTTTTCCGTATATTCTGCTAATAGATCCTGTAACCGTTATTCCCCTATAGTTATCGCAATTATTTTTGTCTCCTTTCTTATGAATTGTTGATATGTATGATATTTTCCATTCCTCAGGTACTTCTGATGTGTTAATGCATCTTTGGAATAAGTTCTCAAAGCGCTAAATAGCTTTTCAGTTTCGTATTTTACTATCTCTCCTGGGATATTTCCTGGCCCTGGAGCTCTACCATTTTTTAGCGTTTTACATACTTCTTTAACTTCTGATGTTGTTATCCTTATTGGGGATCCTCGTATAACTATATTTGGGTTTCCATGTTGGGTACTTTTGAACTCTGGTCTATCTTCTGTTAGCATATTTGTAAAATATTGGTTCCATTTTTCTGGTGTTATTGGTGAGAAGATTTGTCTTTTTCCGTTCTGTTTTCATATTCTTAAGAAGTCTCCAGCTTTCTATGCTTTTTCTTCCTCCTATGTAAGTGTTGAGTCTTGAGCATGTCTTTTCCCATTGGTTGTTCTTTTTGTCACTAATCATTTTGCGTACTCTAGCTTGGGATTCTTTGTATTTTACTTTGTCGTTTGTGCTCTTTGAACTTAAGTATTTGTGAGAGCTTTTCCGTTTTTCTTCAATTTCGTATTTAATTTCTTCATCCCACCAATATGGTTTTTGCTGTTTTTTTTTTCCCTTTTCTCTTGGTATCCTAATGCTTCCAGTGCGGCTGCGTGTAGGCATTCCTTTATATACTTATATTCTTCTTCTATATTAACAAATCCCGTCCGTTGTATCTTTTGGTCCAGTCTACTCTTGTATATATTTCTGATACTGTCATTTTGTAAGCTGTCTGTATTATATCTTATTGTTGTTTCACTGTTGTGTGCTGTGTACTTGTATCTTCCAGTTTGCTTTCCCGTGTTGTTCGTGAGGTTATCTTTCCTTTCACGAGGTAGTGGTCGCTGTCCACATGAAGCCCCTCTTTGGACTCTTACATCTAGGAAGTTTTAATCTAGATCTCTGACGTATTATCATATAGTCGATAATACTTTTTAAATCTCTTGTTGTTTGTCTCCACGTATATTTATGAATATCCCTATGCTGGTAGTGTCCGTTTAATATTGTAAGGTTGTTTTGTTCACATATCTCTATAATTCTTCTTCCGTTGTCGTTAGTAACTTCTTCGCCATATTTTCCTACCACTTTATCGTGTTCTTTCCTTCCTATTCTTCCATTTAGATCATCCAAAAGTAACATCTCTCTTGATGTTCCAATTTTGCGTATTTCCTCATTTAGTTGTTCAAAAAATGAATCCTTGTTATTAGCCAGATCGTCGTCGTTGACAGCGTATACCCCCAGTAAGGTTGTGTTATTACCTAGTATTTTGAGATTCATCTTTATGATTCTTTCACTAATCGGTTCCCAGGTGGTTATGAATTTCCTCAGTTTTCTGTGTATTAGTATGGATACGCCTACGTTATTTAATTTTAACATTAATTCTGTCAAAGTCGCCCAAAATTATAATGCATAATCAAGTAACGTACTAGGTTTAAAAATAATATATCCTAAAGTACTAATTCAAAGATTAATCAAAATGTATCATTACTAATACAACCAACATAAACTCTCAAACCAAAATATCTAACGATTCCTATCGAGAGTTATCATAAATTTATCATTAAATGGAATTAATATTTTTTACATATATTTTTTAGTGTTCCGTACGGATCACTTCGGTGTCTGTCCGTCAGTCACACCCTATTCTCTTCTCTGAAACTATTACTTATAAAGTTGAAATTGAGAAAAAATATAGAAATTCATTGCCCAATCACAGCCGTGTGGTTTTGAAAGTTAAATTTCGATTGAAGGGGTTAGTTTTTGGGGGTAAATTAGTTTACCAGGTTGTTGATCAAATGAAAGCTTGTGAAATGTATAAAGTAATACTTTTTCAGAACTGTTTTTTAAAAAAGGCCAAAAATATACATAAAGTGTAGATTGAGCGAAAATTATCATGAGTGCATCACGTTTGATAATTTTCATGGTATAAAAAAAATAAAAAATTTAAACTATGAACCTTGACAATTGGTGGAGGTTCTTTAATATGCTTTTCAGTTTATTACTCCTTCCGTGTAGCGCATTGCTGCTGTACCGAGAGATTTTTTTTTTTTTATTTATAACCAAACAAATATTTAGGTAGTAAATATTTGTTTTACACTTATATTACTAGATTCTAGATTGAGCTAGATTCATTTATCGGCGTAAATACATATTGGATCTCAAGATATAGACATGGCAGGTACCTAATTAACTTAGCCTAGGTAAGAATTTTATTTTATTTTAAACGCAATCACTGTACGAAATACTAATTGCACAAGTCTTTGCACAAGTCCGACTTGCACTCAACTGTTTTTTATTTGTTTTTCATTCGATCTTTTTTATAATTTTTTCCTTCTAAGATTTGTAAACGCCATATGCTAAAAAATCAAAAAAAAACTAATTAATAATATTTATTGCTTTTTAACCCTTGAATCAATATAATTTAGAACAATATAGGTGATCCATTCATTAATATTATTGTTATTTACTATTGACGATGTAGTTTTCTTTTTAATTTCCTTGTGTATACATTTTTTTATAACCTTCATGCATATATGTATAAGAATAAATATAATATTCGCACAATAGACGTAACTGCAAACAAATCCTTTAAAGAAGCGTATAGAAATGCTCGTTTTAAGAATGGCTTGGGTAATTATATTTTTTCCGATGAAAATGGCAGCACTTTCTAGTTCTTGTCCTTCACTGTGGAACTGTCCTAATGTTCTGCCGGTATCGAAGGGTTATAATCCTGCTGAAATGTCGGGGTTTCGCTTCATCAGTATCTTGCCGACTTTGTCTAAGATACTTGAGAGACTTTTGAATAATCAACTACGCAAATACATAGCTGCAGAAAATATTTTACCAAATACCCAGTTTTCGTCCGTCATATAGCACTAGTACTACTCTATCTCAGGTGAGTGATGACTCAATTGGTGCTTGTAATAATAAAATGACTCTCTTGTATTACTGGATTTTGGTACAGCTTTCATACTTTAGGTTATTATATTTTTTTACAAAACTTGGGTACTTTGGCTTGAGAGAGAATGCAGTAAAATGGTTTAAAAGTTACCTCGAGGAAAGAAAGTAAAATGTTAAAATTGATAATAAATGTTCTGGCATTGTTTTTCTTAACAGATGTGTATCGCAAGGCAGTACAATATAATTTTTACTATAGACAGCCAATTTCAATAAATACTTAAAATTTTGTCGATCTCAACAATATGCTGATGATATTCAACTGTATTATTTTTTTTCAACAAAAAAATATAGCTGAGACGGCTGGAATACCAAATGAAGATTTGAAGACTATCTTAGAAATGTGTGTTTCATGGCTTGTTGCTTAACGGCAATAAGTCCAAATTGTTTCTATTTGGGCCTTGCCGTCGGAAGGTGTATATTTACAACTCCGCTACGAAGAGCATGTTTCTAATTTATAAAAAAGATTTTATTGCAAATTGAAAATTCTTTACACAAACCAGGATATTTTACAACCGATATTAAATTGCTTCTCTGTGACTTCTTAATTTTATCATTGATTTTCTATTGTGATATCTTTACAGGGCGTCACTTACTTTACGAGAATGAAATAATTTGCAAAAGCCTGAGAACTTCTGTTAAAAGTTTTGTTACAACGTTAGAAAATACGATCACGTGCCAGTTTTGCTGCGAGCGTTTAATTGACTTATCCTAGGCGAGAGATATACTGTTCATCTGACTACTCTTATTCATAGGGTTATTTTGTCACAGGCTCCCTGTTATTTGTTTGATAAACTAGTCTGAGGCAATGATGTTCATAATAGGATAAAGTTGTCACAGTTGTAAGTTTAGTGTTTCAAAACAAAGAATGTTATATTCCAGAAATATGTTTGATATAACGCAATTGAAATTTCTAATTCTCTTCCAAAAGATATTGTACCGCGAACGAGCATTTTTGAATTTAAAAGGACACTAAAAACGTGGATGAGCGAAAATAGAATAGAATTGTGTTTTTTTTCTTGATTTTTTAATTGGTGTTCTAAATATGGAAATGTGTAATATTACTTAGTGATTAGTTAGACGTCACATAATTGTTAAGTCAAATGTTTCGTCAAATATTTTTTGTAATATGTGTTATATTTATAAATAAAGACATTTATTATTATTATTAAAATGTAATTATAATATCTTTTTTTTTCAAAGAATTCTTAATTGTTTTCTTTTCTAGTTATGTATACACACTCGTAGGCTGAAAAGTTTTTGGTCTGACACTGTTTTTGATGGGGAAAAAATACCGTTGAAGCAAAGCAATGGCTTGATAAGTGTTACGGGGACTCTGTCCCTGGTAAATCACTCATCGTTTACTGGTATGTTGAATTTAAACGCGGCTGTACAAACACAAATAATACTGAACGCTCTGGACGCCTAAATAAGGTGGTTATACCGGAAAACATCAAAAAAATCCACAAAATTGTTTTGGATGATCGTAAAGCAAAAGAACGTGTTGGTCATATTTTGCATGAACATTTGGGCATGAGAAAGCTCTGTTCGAATGGGTATCGCGTGTGGACCAAAAACAACAACGTGTTGATGATTTTAAGCGCTGCTTGGACCTGTTTGGGCCAAATAAAAAGGATTTTTTCATTGATCCACCACTACACACCGGAATTAAATCGGTAGTCGCTGGAAAGGTTTTGGCCTCTGTATTTTAGGATTCGCATGGAGAATTTTTATTGACTATGCTGAGAAGGGAAAAACCATCATAGCGAATATTATAGTTAAGTTATTGGTGCATTTGAAGGCAGAAATCGCAAAGAAACGACCCCAAATGGACGAGAAAAAAGTGTTCTTTCTTCAAGACAATGCTCCAGGTCACAAGTCAATGGTTACGATGGGAAAATTGCATGAATTGAACTTCGAACTGCTTCCTCATCCACCGTATACTCCAGATTTGGCCCCCAGCGACTATTATCTATTCGCAGTTATCGCTTATTTTGAAGGCAAAAATAAATCTTTCTACGACAAAGGTATAAAAAATGTTAGAAAAGCGTTGGACTGATTGTATCGCTCTTGAAGGAGACTATATTAATAAATAAAGACGAATTTTGCAAAAAAAATGTGTTTTAAGTAGCTAGACCAAAAATTGTCAGCCTACGTGTGTATATGTATATATATATATATATATATATATATATATATATATATATATATATATATATATATATATATATAATTTTTGGTCTAGCTACTTAAAACACATTTTTTTTTTTGCAAAATTCGTCTTTATTTATTAATATAGTCTCCTTCAAGAGCGATACAATCAGTCCAACGCTTTTCTAACATTTCAAATAATTCTGTTTACTCCACCATGACGACCACTCATAACATTTGCTCCATCATAGCTTTGTGAAATTAATTTATTTGGTGTATCTGTAACTTTGAGCAAAACGTCTTTAATACAGTTTGCTAAACTAATTGCATTATGATCTTGTGGATTCAAAAAAGTCCAGATCGTTCAGTTGGGGTATCGTCTTTTAAAATGTATCTGAAAACTACTCCCATTTGAAACTTACAAGAAATATCTGTTGTCTCATCTGCTATAACAGAGATGAATTGGGCGTCTGCTATTTTATTCTTCATATATTCGTAGCAAACTTATATACATTTATATATATATATATATATATATATATATATATATATATATTATATATATATATATATATATATATATATATATATATATATATATATATATATATATATATATATATATATATATATATATATATAAATATATATATATATATATATATACATATATCGATTTACTTTAATATTTGCACAGAGCGTCTTTACGTATATATCCAATTTAAAAACAATTTTACAAACACTTGTCACACGATGCGACGTATCGATCTAAAGCAGATAATTGGCTAGTGATTTCGTCATCAACTTTAATTGGTCCTCGACGCTGATGCTGTTTAGAACTCAGTAATAATAAAGGCTGATGTTTATAAAGCGCAAACTTACTAACGTCGAACAACTCGAAGGTAAGTTAAACAAGTTCTTAATGACGTAATTTTGGTTCTCAAGATATATGGATATATATATATATATATATATATATATATATATATATATATATATATATATATATATATATATATATATATAATATATATATATATATATAAAATATATATATATATATATATATATATATATATATATATATATATATATATATATATATATATATATATATATATATATATATATATATATATATATATATATATATATATATATATATATATATATATATATATAATATATATATATATATATAAAATATATATATATAATATATATATATATAATATATATATATATATATATATATATATATAATATATATATATATATATATATATATTATATATATATATATATATATATATATATATATATATATATATATATATATATATATATATATATATATATATATAAATATATAAATATATAAATATATAAATATATATATATATATATATATATATATAAATATATATATATATATATATATATAATATATATATATATATATATTCAAAAGATGTAAAAGAGAAAACATGACGAATCATAAAAGTAATACAAATGAAATCGAACACAATCATCAATATAAGAAATGATAGAGAAGAAATTATTCACATAGTGAGTGAAAAAATCAAATACAGTAAAAAAATTCATTATGAACACCGGTTCCGAAGAGATACCTAAAATAGAAGTAAACAAAACGAGAAAAGCAATTAGAGAAATACAATTAAGTCGTGTTCGAAGAGAAAATGAAATAATCCTCGAACTTATAAAATACAGAGCAGAATCTTTAATAAAAATTCATAGGAAGTAACTGAAACAAGTACTTAGAACAAAGGAAAATTCAGCACTACTGTAACAATGCTGTAATCGTATTAATGTAAGAGAAATCAGAAAGACCGAGATCGGAAAATTTTATACCAATAAGTTTTCTCAATTATATAGTTATAAATGAAAATAAAAACTAACAGTCTAACAAACATCAAAACAATGAGCAAGCGGATTTAAGGAAACAATATAATGCTTTAAATCATAAACAAACAATTCGAAAGAAATATTTATTGCATATAATATGGCCCTTATTAAATCAAATTATAGACAATTATAAATGTATTACAAAATTGCCGTGTAAATTCAAGATATATCGAACTCATTAAAAATATATTTAAGCAGATACAAAAATAATCTGAGAAGATAAAACCGAGTATAAATATAAATAAAAACAAAATAATGAAGATATCCTCAGAACACCAGAAGAAATAGAATAATGTGTTTTTTTTTTTTAAATTCTTAACTGAATATTTATTAAAAATAAAATCTGTAATATATAAAACGCAACGTCTCTCTCTGTCTGTCTGTCTATCCGTTAGTCCGCTTAGCACTCAAGAACCACTTATCCGATTTATGTGTTTTTTTTTTATAAAATACATATGTTCTCTGGCCAAGTTATAGGATATATTTTATTACGTTAGGTAATTTAAGGAATAAGCAGTGACGATAATAGTGAATCAAGTCCACGCGAGCCGAGCCGCAGGCACGGCTGGTATAACAAATAAAAGAATTAATATATACATAAAAACAATAATATTAAATTATCCACAAAAAAAAAGAGTAAGATGCCAACTACCCAACACTACACAGATATGGCCATCCGAATATTATATATATATATATATATATATATATATATATATATATATATACATATATATATATATATATATATATATATATATATAATATATATATATATATATATATGTATATATAATAAGGTAACAACAAGGAAATGATTGAAGATGTCAGTGTTTCAGTATTTTTGACTCCTTCAGTAAAACTCAATGAAGTTGTAATATAGTAAAACTTAGTGTTCTAACTTTAAATTACAGATTATTTATAAAGTTTTAATGAATACGGATTACATTGCTAACCTTTAATATGTGTAAAAGTGTAAAAGTTTCGACAACAAGTATTTAATTGATATATTAGCAAATCTCGATTGTACTGCTTATTCTTCTTTACAACACTCGGTATGTAAAATACGAGTATTTAAAGTGGAAAAGCCAGACTATACGAACTGCCAGACTATATTATTAAATATTAGAACAAAGTTCCAAACATAAATGAGCAGTAAATTACAGCCGAGTTGGTTTATGGTGGTAGCTAATTCAGTTTGAAAATTGAATTAGCCACGCTGCCAAATATAATTATAATATTTTGTTTATTTGATTTTGATTTGTCCGCATGGATACGGCAGACAACTCAATTATAATCAATGTAAAATTATTATATTGATGTAAAATTAAATTCAATATTTTCAAATTAATAGAATATAAACAATATATATATATATATATATATATATATATATATATATATATATATATATATATATATATATATATATATATATGTATGTATATACATAGATATATGTATATATATACATAGATATATATATATATATATATATATATATATATATATATATATATATATATATATATATATATATATATATATATATATATATATAGGTTGCCCCATATGTATGGAATAATGATTCCACAGCATTTAGTGTATCAAAAAAATGTTTAAAAAAAAAATTATAGGGTGTTTTACGGCGCACATGCTGACGTTAATAATAAAATATTTTGAACTGTCAGTTCGAAGTAAATACGCCATCTTGATTTTTTTTAAATGGAAAGCCCTGTATATTATTCTAGTTTTGAGTCCTACTATATATTATTGGTTTAACATACCATATGTCTAAATTGAACTGTCTTGGAATTATTATCATTTGAAATTTAAAATAAAAAAAGACAAAAAATCTGTTTATAAATACTCTAGGTTTATTTTTAAGGTAATAATTACTCAAAATGTATACCGTTAATAGCGAGGCAATGACCCAATCTGTCATAAACAGCCTGAACAGAGTTTTTCAGAGAATCAGGGGTGATCTGTGCTACACTTTCAGGTCGACTTCGGCAAACTTTGGTTTTTAAATGACCACGTAAAAAATCACGAGTGGCGTACAGTCGAGACTCCTTGCAGGCCATTCTACAGCACCTCTTTTGCCTATCCATCGATTAGAAAAAATTGCATCCAAATATCTACGAACATTGATTTCATAGTGAGGAGGTGCTCCGTCCTGTCGATCCCTCAGATTCCTGTTAGGGGTATCCAAATTATTTTCGTCGGATAAAAGACCTGCACAAATTGAAATAACTTGCTCTTGGAGCAACTGTAAATACCGCTGTCCTGTAAGATTTCCATATATAAAAAAAGGGACCAATGATATGATGTTCACAAATTCCTGCCTACACGTTTATTTTTTGTGGTCTTTGAAAATGACTGTCGATTATCCAGTGGGGATTCTCAGTAGACCAGTACCGGCAGTTATGCCTGTTAACTCTTCCGACAAAATGTGGCCTCATCAGAAAAAACAATATTATGAATTAGATTAGGATCATTATTAACTCGTTCCATCATGACCTCACAAAATTCAACGCGTCTATCGTAGTCATCTTCAGATAAACTTGATAACCCCTCATCAGCATGGTTTCTACAAGGGTAGGTCTACATCTACAAACTTAATTACTATAATTCAAGAAATAGCAGAGGCAATTGACGAGGGTTGCCAAATGGATATCATTTATTTAGATTTCACCAAAGCCTTTGATCGCTGGATTTTTCTCTCCTACTTAATAAACTACTACTAACTAACTTTGGTTTTTTCAGGCTCATTAATACCTTTGATTCATTCTTACCTTACTAATCGTAAGCAATATGTGGAAATTTATGGCTCCAAATCAAGATCTTATGATGCTACTTCTGGGGTTCCCCAAGGATCTGTACTGGGACCATTGTTTTTTAATCTCTTTATAAATGATATTGGGAGGGGTTTAGGTGCTGGTTATTTACTCTATGCCGATGATGTAAAATTATACAGCAGAGTGAGAGGTATTCGGGATTGCATAAATCTTCAGAAGGACTTACAGATAATTGGCCAATGGTGAGTAACAAACAATTTACAGCTTAACATTAAGAAATGTAACATCATGTCTTTCTCAAATAAAATCTCACCGATTATTCATAACTATTTGCTGGATAACAGTAGTATCTCCCGTGTGAATGTCTTCAGGGACTTGGGCGTAACATTTGATCCAAAACTTTCTTTCACAGATCATATAAACACCATAATCTCCGAAGCTTTTAAAACATATGGCTTTATTGCACGCTGCACCGGTGACTTTCATAATCCTGACGTAATTAAAACTTTATATATTTGTTATGTTCGTTCTAAATTGGAATACGCTGCTATGGTCTGGTCTCCAGGCTATGACACCCATACTGATAATCTGGAGAGGGTCCAGCGCAAATTCTTAAAATATATTAGCTTTAAACGAGATGGTATCTATCCACAACAGGGGTTTCCGCATGATGTACTACTTGCAGATAACGGCTGCTCGTTATTAAAGGTTCGTCGTGGTTACTTGCTCCTGACGACTCTCTGTTCAAAATTATGAATAATGATATAGATTCTCCCGCTATTCTGTCTAGAATAAATTTTAGTGTGCCGCGTATAACTAGCAGACAATATAACACTTTTTATCTACCTGTTCCAAGAACAAATATATTAAAATTTTCCCCCACTTTTTTCAATGTGTGTATGTATAATCAAGAAATAAGCATCGACTTTTTCAACACATCTATGTTAACGATAGGTAAAATATTGCAATACTGAGGGGCTGTGGCATCTTTCTTTTTTTATTGTTTTAATATTTAATTGTTTTTATTATTATTATTATTACTGTGATTGGAATTTGTATCTGCTTAATACTCTATTATTGTATTACATTTCTATGTATAGTGGCTCTTATCTGTATCTCCGGCCTTGTAGTTGGGTCTTGTAACCTGTAAGGCATGTATGATAAATAAATAAATAAATAAAATAAATAAATAAATAAATAAATAATTCTTGCAATAGAATGAATTTGTATGGATGCAATTTTTCTTCATTCAGTATACGACTTAAGGTACCTTTACTTACGTTGTGGTCTAGGCAAAGCTGACGAGTGGCTGTATGGGCATTTTCTGTAATTTCCAATAAAACATCTAACTTTTTATCATCGCTTGTTTTAACTTTTGGAGGTTCAGATTTAGAACGATCCTTAACATAACCTGATTGTCTAAATTGTTTTAATGCTTTGCTAACTACGGATTGGGTAATAGGCTCTCAATTCGGATATTCTGCATTAAAAAGATCACATACCTTCTGTTGTGTTCTCCTACGGTCTCCGTAACCAACCATCATTAACAAAGTGATTCTTTCAGTTTCTGTTTAATGTACCATTATGATATAAACGTTTTCGTCAATAAATCATTTTTTGACGCGTTCAGTTGTTACCTGACAGTAAATGTTTGACCCAAGCTAGCTTAAAAAACATTTTTAATTAGATCTCCTTAATCTGAAATATCAATAATTCCAAAACAGTTCAATTCGGACATA
>CM032456.1:38862177-38885462 GCA_019049505.1 Pachyrhynchus sulphureomaculatus | reverse complement strand
AACTCAGCTTTTTCATTTTTAGAACTTCATGCAGGTTATTATTTTGTACCTATTTATAAGAGATATCTACCATCTCAGCAATCTCACGAAGCTAAAATGCGCCGATCTTCCATCATAGTAATCATAAATTTTATCGACCATTTCTTCAGAAAATATCTCGATCGGGCATTTAAATTCATTTATCCAGTAACAAATGGTTTAGAGTGTTGGTACCGGGTCGCCATGAAGATCCTTAGCAACAAGATCACAGTATCGAGTAGCAGCAGCAGCAGGAGCAGCAGCAGTAAACTGAAGAACTTACACTGCGGAGGTACCAGTTGCTGATGTTGGCGAAGGACAGGATAGGGAGAGATAAGGTATGGACAATGGATGGAAGGATATTTGTAAGAATTAATGGAAAAAAGACAATTATTAGATTGGAAGATGGACGTTTTGCAACAGGGAGGGGCACTTTGACCGTAGTTCAGATATTAGTTACATTTATTTTTTTACTTCTTGCTTTTAATTAAATTGGTGTATATTTCTTTTTCCTTTATTGCATCATTTTTTTTTTTCTCTTGAATTTGATAAGTATTTTTACTGTTAGATTATTACTGTTCATTTCATTATTATTCTTCTTTTTTCTTTGTAACATATTTTTGTAATTTTGGTACGGAAAAGAGAGAGGGACAGAGGATGAAGAAATTGTATATCACATTTTTGAATGTACGTTCTCTATTGGCTCATTTTTCTGAGGTTAAAAGTATATTATTGCAGGAAAAATATGACATCTTAGGTATATCAGAAACATGGTTGGGTGAAAATATTTCAAATGATCAAATACAAATTCCAAACTACATCTTTATTAGAACTGATAGAGTAACAAGAGGTGGCGGTGTGGGCATGTACTTTAGGAATAATTTTAATTATGATGTTTTAAATTCTATTCAGACAGACCATTTGGAACAGTTATGGGTTAAATTTAATTTCAAACAATATTTCATATGCTGTAGGTGCATTATGTAGACCCCCTAAGGGACAATTTTGTGAATTTTTGAATAACTTTGAAGATTCTCTGTCATCCTTTTCAATGGAGTGCAGTAGTATTTTTTGTGGCGGTGACTTTAATTTAAATTTTTTAGATTTGTTTAAAAAAAGTGTTCAGGATTTTATTTTTTGTATAGAAAACTTTTAATTTGCAACAAATTATTAACGTACCCTCTAGAGTTACGAATAAAACGAATAGTTTGATAGATTTAATTTTGATATCTAAAGAAAAAAGAAAAAGAATACTTATACTATACTTGCTGCCTCAACGAAAAATTTCCCTCAGGTTTCCGATCATGCGCTTGTGGATTGCTGCCTTAATATTAATTTAATATCAGAAAGTAAAAAGCATTGTATAATAAGAAATTTAAAAACGTATCGATCAGGACTTATTAAGAACTTTTTTTAGAAAATGACCCATTTGAGGACATTGTGTATATTGTAGACATTAATGACAAACTTTCATATTTGAACACTCTAATATTAATTATTTTTGATGTTCTGGCTCGTTTAAAACCCGTTGTAATAAAGAAACAAAAACCGGTTTGGGTGACAGACACTGTGCAAACTATGATTAGATCGAAAGATAGAGCGTTTCATAAATACAATATAACAACAAATCAAGAACATTGGAAGTATTATAAACAGTTACGCAATCAAACTAACATCGCTATAAGAACTGAAAAAAAGAAAATATTTAGAATTCTGCGCGAATAACGGTAACAGCAGAATACTGTGGCAAAGACTGAGAAACTTGGATATTGTGAATAAACCTACAACTAAGCATCTTCCGGATGTCTTAAATAGACCTTCTTATATTAATGATCATTTTTTGCAATTCTCGAGAAATGACCGACAGACGGATCCATATTTGATAGAATATTATTTAAATAATATGAAAACAAACATAGGATAAAAATTTGAGTTTTTTACTGTCACTACAGATGAAGTAAAATCTCAGTTACTTAGTATAAAATCACTAGCTACAGGTTCGGACTCTATAGGTTTGGAAATGTTGTGCTTATGTTGTCCCAGGATTTTACCTTTCCTTACTAATATAATGAATTGTTGTATTTTGGAGGGGATATTTCCAGATACCTGGAAAATAGCTCGTGTTACATCCTTACCAAAAAATAATGATATTAAATCTTTTAATGAACTACGTCCTATAAGTATCCTACCATGGCTTTCAAAAATTTTGGAAGAAATAATGGATAAGCAAATAAGATTTTTCTTAGAAAATAACTCTGTTTTACCCATGAATCAGTCGGGTTTCAGAAGGGGTACAGCTGTACAACAACTTTATTAGGTCTGACGGATGACATATTTAGAGCCTTGGACGTTGGGAAATCGTCGATTTTGGTGTTCTTGGACTATTTTCAAGGCGTTTGATATGGTATGCCATGACTTACTGTTTCGTTGGTTTTTCGGATAGTGCTATCGGGTTTGTTGGAAATTATTTGAGCAACAGACTCCAGTACGTTGGAAAACGTCCATGGGGCGGTCATCGAGGGAATTGGTGAAGAGTGGCGTGCCACAGGACTCTATATTGGGACCTCTAACTTTTTACAATTTATACGAATAATTTTTATTTCTTGTTTGAAGCATGTCAAGTCATACCTCTATGCCGATGACACTCAAACTGTTGTACTCCTTTTTGTCTAGTGATTGGAGAATGGCTGAAGCAATGGTAAATAATGATTTAAGTGCTTTGGTGGAGTTTTCGGAGCGCGCACGCGCCATGTTTTGTTAATTGCTAATTAACCCTGATAAATCATCTGTAATGATTTCTGCAGCGTGATATCAGTATAAACATTGCTGGTCAACGTTTGGAATTTCAAAATAGTTCAAAAAATTTAGGTGTTATAATAGATACAGATTTGCGTTTCAAAGAACACGTAGGGCATATTATACAAAGAGCCTATATGTCACTGAAAATGCTTTACCCACATCGACATCTTTTAGAGGAATCTCTCAAGGTAAAATTGGCAGATTCCCTTGTTCTAAGTCACTTTAATTATTGTGATATTATGTACGGACCTTGTTCAGATAAAGTAAACTTAAATAGAATTGAAAAAGTGCAAAGGAGGTGTTTACGTTTCATTTATGGTATAAGAAAATTTCAGTCCGTGTCCCACAAATTAGAGGATGCTAAGTGGTTGAATATGCAGGATAGACGTAGACTACATTCTTTGTTTCATGTTTTTGTTGTTAATAACTGCCCACCATACTTAACAAATAAAATTATTTATAGAACAGATGATAGATAGATTGAATTTAAGATTTGGTGGACTTATATCTCCACCACCTCACCGAACGGCTCTTTTTAAAAGAAGCTTTTCCTACAATATTTATAAACTTTATAATACTGTACCTGTTGCTTTAAAAACCCTTAAACCTGAGATATTTAGAAAGCAGATAAAAAATATTTTAAACCAATTAGTTAATTAGGTTACTTTTTGTCGCATTTCTCTCTCTTTCTCTCCCTCTCACTCTATCTCGTTGAGTTTTATTTATTTTCTTTAATTCATGAACATTTATGCTAGATGATGTAATTTACATGGGGTTGAACTCTGAACAGTTTTTAATTGTTTTTCAGCTCCTTTTTCTTCTTTTTGTAGCAGAAATATTGAAATGTGTATAATGTAAAGTGTAATATTAATGTTGTTTTGCAGAAAAGAGGAAATAAAATTATTATTATATATATATATATATATATATATATATATATATATATATATATATATATATATATATATATATATATATATATATATATATGTACGTATTCAGGACTTATATAAATTACTACTAACTCATAGTAATATTCTTTTACAGTATTCTAAATGCCTGCGACACAATTTGCACATTTAATTACCCGTCATAATAAACGCACCTAAGCAATATTTTAGTGCCTATTCGTCCACCCAGCTCCGCTTTGTTTGAAACCGTTGTATTTAGGGATTGCAAAATATGCAGATTACATAATGTAAAACTGTTATTACTCAAACAGGTGTGAATATTCATCGGGTCGCCGGTTTGGCGGTGCATCTGGTAAAGCGGCTCCCGGCTATGTTCGAGCTGAAGGTGTACTTATTATCCAGTCCAAACAGACGAAAAAAAGTGGTAACTTCGCAATAATTTGCATAGAGCTGAAAATTGGAAGAGGTCTTAAATACACTATTACAAATAAAATATCAAAAGTCCCCACCGATCCTACGTTTGCTAAAAATTTTATTCAAGGTCAAAGGTAAAAATATCGGTTTTTCGCATTTTTCTCGTAAACGGTGTTATCGTAAAAATAGACAAATTTGTACATCTTGCAATTCTCTACAAAAATTGTTCTTATACTTTTTTCCTACGAATCACCATTCTTGAGATTTCAAACATTGAAAATACTAATATGCACTCTTACGCGGCCTGTATACGTCATTGGAAGTTCAATATAAGTAAAAATACGGAAATATTGGTATGTGTGATTCACACACTAAAATACGTATAAATTGTATGATTCTGAATGAATATACACTAGGTCTCTAATTCCGTTCGCCCTTATAACCTTGAGCAACATCTGTCAGCTACTCCATTGTTCGAATGGCGACAGTCGTATACCTGCCCTTTTCTTTAAAGGACGTAAATGAAATAACTACTTTGAACTACTGAACGTTTCTTTGTAGTGAACAGACGTGCTTATTGATAATATTTTTGTTTTCAATTTGTGTCGTTAAATAATTTTTAAAAGATGTACTTTTGCTTTATTTGTAGTAAAACCTTTGAATGAAAGTGAAATTGTTGTTGATCGTGGAATGATTGATTCAAGTGTTGAAAATGGGTTTCATGAATACCTGAAAGACAATCAATCTGTGATGGAACAAGCCAGTACATCTATGATTAGTCCACTTCATACTAGAGTGCGAGTAAGTGAGTCGGTTTTTTGTTTAAAAAATTATTGATTATTTTGCTGTGGTGAAGCAAATGAAGAGGCTAAAAAAAAGCGCAGAATGTTCGGCGTAAAAATTTATCATGTTGCTAGAATTCCATTTAAAGATTCTATTCTGAAGGTCATCAGAACGAGCCCGAGCTAGCTCGTTCTGATGACGTAGCAAAAGCTGTTATTGCACGCATTGAATATGAATATGATTTAGTTGCTGCTGAGGCTAAGTACCATAATGATTGTTATAATTCCTTTACGAGACTCACTACGGGGGGTGGTAAAAAATCGGTCGTTCTGAAGATGATTCTATTTACTCTGGCAATGGAAGAAATATTTGCATACATTAAAAATAGAGATGATGGTCAGTTTTTATTGGAAGAATTAAAAAAATATAAGCAAAAATCCAGCTATAGATAAAAGAACAATTAGGACAAGATTAAAGTTAAAGTGTGGTAATAAAATTATTATCACTGAGAAACAAGGAAGTTTAACGTTTATTTGTTTTATTGACAATCAGCACGATATTTTCAACAAAGCTTGGTAAGACTAAAATTTTCCCGAAATCAATAATAATCCGTTCCACTTTAATCATTTCCAATATTACCATTTTTTCAATCAGTAGAATACTGTCTAATAAAACTTAATCACAATAGATCGTGGAGTCTGCCTACTGGGGAAACCACGTTAAAAAAATGTACACTACCTCATAGGTGGTGCGAAGATGTGTGCTTATTATGTAGAATACGACTTCTCCAACTTTTGGAAACGCGATATCTTAGGAAGGTTACTCGTAGGAAAAAAAATATAAGAACAATTTTTGTAGATAATTGCATGATCTGCAATTTTTTGTTTGACCTATTTTTACGATAACACTTACCGTTTACGAGAAAAATGTAAAAAAACCGATATTTTTGAATTTGAATAAAATTTTCAGCAGGCGTAGGATCGGTGAGGACTTTTGATATTTTATTTGTAACTAGCCGTGCCCTCGGCTCTGCTCGTATGGACTTGATTCACTATTATCGTCACTGCTTATTCCTTAATAAAATATATCCTATAACCTGGCCAGAGAACATATGTATTTTAAAAAAAAAACACGTAAATCGGATAAGTGGTTCTTGAGTGCTAAGCGCACTAACGGAAAGACAGACAGAGAGACGTTGGGTTTTATAGATTATGAATTTTTTTTGATAAATATTAAGTTAAGAATTAAAAAAACAAAACACGTAAATCGAATAAGTGGTTCTCGAATGATAAGGACACTAACGGACAGACATAGATCATTATTATTATTATATAACCTGGCCATAAAATATATGAATGAATTAAAAAAAAACACGTAAATCGGATAAGTGGTTCTCAAGTGATAAGCGCACTATCGGACAAATATATAGACAGAGAGACGTTGCATTATATATATATATATATATATATATATATATATATATTATATATATATATATACATATATATATATATATATATATATATATATATATATATATATATATATATACATATATATATATATATATATATATATATATATATATATATATATATATATATATATATATATACATAAACGCCCTAACGGACAGAGGGACAAACAGAGAGATGTTGCATATAATATGTTCTTTGCTACATGATATTATTCCATATTTAATGGTTTAGGCGGTGTATTGCTTTTTTCCGACTTGATTCACTATTATCGACACTGCTTATTCCTTATATTACCTAACGTAATAAAATATATCCTATAACCTGGCCAGAGAACATACGTATGTTTTAAAAAAAAGCACGGAAATTGGATAAGTGGTTATCCAGTGATAAGCGCACTAACGGACGAACAGACAGACGGAGACACGTTGTATTTTTATATATACAGTGACTCAGCTTAAATGATGTAGTCGCTATAAGAAAAGACTAACTGGTCTCACTGCCTCTTTATTTATTTGGAAAAAAACAACTTATTGAAATTAAATTAGTAAAGAGTCTTCTAAAAAAATATGAACTACTTTTTGTTTTAAATATGCCTTACTTAATTAACAATAAATAATTAATTAAATTATATGCGATTTTAACGTCACAGCTTAAATTCAATATACCAAAATTATTAGAGAAAACAAATTGTAGAATTTGAAATAAGCCTGCTAATATTTGGTCGGGGCTCCTTCATTATCAATAACGGCTTATAATCTCCTGGACATTGATTAAACTAACTTTCTAGTATATTCCGGGGAAATAGTGTTCCATGCTTCAGTAATTTTTACTTTTAATTCAGTTTTATTTGATATTGGGGTACTATTTACTTTATTTTTTAATGTCAGCCACAAATTTTCAATTACATTTAAGTCTGGTGACTGGGCTGGTGTTTTAATAACATTTGGACAGTTATAAAGCAACTAACTGCGGACTCGAAATGACGTGTGCTTTGGATCATTGTCGTGATAGAACCGATAATTGTTTTCAATTTTTGGGCACTAGCGACGAGATGCTGCCTTAGTATATTCAAGTACACATATTGGTTCATATTCCCTTCGACGAAATGCATGTTACCTACCCCTGCAGATGACATACAGCCCCATAACATCACTCCACCTCCACCGTGCTTTACCGTAGCTTTCATATTTTTCAATTTTAATTCTTCGTTAGGCTTTCTCCACACTGATATTTTTCCATCGGACCCAATAAGTTTATTTTGGTCTCATCAGCAAATTATTACTGAATTCCAGAAGTTCAAGTCTTTATTGATATGCTCTCTGGCAAATTCCAATCTCACGTGTCTATTTCTTTGGCTAATGAAAAGCTTATTTCTAGCAGTTCGACCATGTAAAATTATTATTTTGCAACATCCGTCGAACTGTTTCGGGGTTACACCTTTTTCCAAACTGTCTTTCCACCTCGGCGCACAACTTTGGCGCACCTTTTTTTGGATTATTTGATACCTCTCTTAAAATCCATCTTTCTGCACGTTCGTTGAAGATCTTATTTCGAGCCAACCTTGACTTATTTTCGACTCTATTTTCATTCCGGTAACGTTCAATGATATGCTGAACAGTTGACGGACATTTATTTACGATTTTGGCTATGTCTCTTTGGCTGTATCCATTCCTGTAATGAGTAATAATTAAATTTCTCTCAGAAATTGTAGTTCGACGACCTATTCTTAAACAATTTCGTTTTATTGAATGAAAAAATGTAAAACTAAACAAAAAACAATTGCACTAAGAAATCAAAGCAACGCCGCCTTCGTAAATTTCAAAATGCGATAAGTTTTGACCCCTGTTGTTATTTTGCATCATTTAAGCTGTGACGTTAAAATTGCATATGATTTGATTAATTATTTATTGTTAATTAAGTATGGCATATTTTAGACAAAAAGTAATTCATACTTTTTTAGAAGACTGTTTACTAATTTAATTTCAATAAGTTGTTTTTTCCAAATAAATAAAGAGGCACTGAGACCAGTTAGTCTTTTCTTATAGCGACTGCATCATTTAAGCTGTGAGTCACTGTATTATAGAAGATTATAAATAACCTATCCAGAGAATAAATGTATAAATTTAAAAAAAAAAACATATATAATATAAATATTCTTTGCTACATGATATTGTTCCATATTTAATAATTTGGGAAGTGTATTGCAAGAGAACGCGGTAGCGGCAAACTTTTTCTCGACTTGATTCACTATTATCGCCACTGCTTATTCCTTATGTTACTTAACGTAATAAAATATAGCCTAGAAACCAGGCCAGAGAACATATGTATGTTTTAAAAAATAATCACGTAAATCGGATAAGTGGTTCTCCAGTGATAAGCACACTTACGGACAGACTGACAGAAGAGACGTTGCATTTTATATATATTATAGATTATAGATAGTATATTTAAGACCTACATCAATCTTTAGCTCTATGTGAATTTTTGCAAAGTTAAATGTCTATTTTGACTGGATAATTATTACGTATAAACACGATAATTATAGACGATAGTAGTTTTTTTAAGTAAATTTAAAATAAGGCTTTAGATGTTATGCTGTATGCGATATTTTTTATATTTGCACTTTACCTAGATAGTGGCATAGCGTGTTTAACTAAACTATTCCGTCTTATTAATGCCCAATAACGCCTCTTTGTTGTATCAAAAAAAAAACGTCAATTGAATCCACGTGCTCCCTCTTCTAGACTGTAGCTACTCCAATTAAGTAGCGCTGGGCGCTGTGCCTTACAAGGCTTTAAATTTTAAATAATATCGAAATAAGTTTATTTTGTAAAGCAGCCGCAAGATATATTAAGTTTAAACTGTCGTGGAATAGCGAAAAATAACAATAGTGAAGGTGAGGAGTGCCTTGGCAACGCCACTGCTAAGCCGCCATATGCAGTGAGAGGCTATAACAAGTATAGTTATCCATGTAAAAAGGTTTTTATTTTATTTCGAATATATTTTATAACATTTCGTGTATCAAATCAATACTAAAACTACCTAATTTTACAAGAAAATTCTTTTTTACAAAGTGTCCTTAAACAAGCTAATACCATAAATAATTTTTTGGAATTTGTAGACTATTTATTTCTAAGCAAAAAAGCAAAAGTCTATAAAAACAAGCCATAATTCTTCCTGCACGGCCGGAAAAACCAAATAAAACATAAAATGAGTGAAAACCAGTGACCGTTGCAAGTTCAGTGTAGAAAGGCGCTATTAAATTGACATAGTGCTTTTTATTTTTTGCTATTTTTGCTTGTTTTCTACCATTCTGAGTTTGTGTGTGTGTTTCGACTATACGTAAGCAGCTAACTAGTTAAGGTGTTTCTTATGAGTAACGATTAAAAGTAATTTTGCTTGAAATTTTGAGAAATAATACATTTTTAGCATCATGAATTCACTGCTTCAATATAAAGATGGTTTACCACGCCGTTTTGCCACAATTAATAGTAAAAGTTTCAGATATTTAACACGTATAAGATAGTATACCATACTTTTCCTCGATCAAAAGCATGCGTTTTTTACAATTTTTGTTGTAGTATGTGCATTAAAAAGTAAAAAGTCACAAAAAAATACATATACATAAAAAAAAAGCTTACTTTGCTATCGTTTCTTAAAATATGAAAACAGTTTACCACCTAGTTGTTGCAAGAATACTAGATAAATATTACTTTTTAATGAATTTTATGAGGTGAATTTTCGTTGTGGCAGCGTAGGTTGAATAAGACTGCTAGTGCAGACGCGGGCGTTCTTACAAATTTTAAATCATATATAGTCCGGGAGTTCATAACCAAGATTTTATATATATATATATATATATATATATATATATATATATATATATATATATATATATATATATATATATATATATATATATATATATATATATATATATATATATATATATATATATATATATATATACTCCTGGACAAAATTAACGCAACAATATATTAAATCATACAAATCTCTATAATGAATTAATTTTAATAATTTTTTATGAACATTGGTTACACTAAGAGTTAGAAAAAACTTATTCGGATACTTTAAAAGTGAATTAGCTACCAAAGTTCTCTATAAGATTCGAATTAAAATTATTCTAAAGACCTAATAACAAAATCATTGAAATTATGTAATAATGAAAAAAATAAACTGGGACACTAGTAGCAAAATTAATGGTGTAACTGGGACACTAGTAGCGTGTGTTGCCTCCTCTACTTCGGATGACAGCGTTTATGCGCCTAGGCATGCTTCTAATTAAATTTTGGATAAAATCTTGAGGAATTTGCTCCCATTCTGTGATAATTGTATTTTCAAGTTCCTCCTCAGGTTTCTAGGTGCAGGTATATGACGTTTTACATTTTTCTTAAGGTGGTCCTATACATGTTCTATCGGATTCAGATCCGGGCTTTTTGGTGGCCATTACATAATCGGTATATCAACTTGATTAAGATAATTGAGTACCTCCCTAGCCACGTGAGGTCGAGCGTTGTCTTGCATAAACAGGAAATTGGCCCCACAAAATGACCGAAAGGCATCACATGTTCTATTACAATATTCTCAAGATAGTAGTCAGCATTCATGGATCTCGTACGAACACGAACTAACTCTGTGCGAGCATCAAAGCAGATGCCACCCCAGAACATAACAGAGCCACCGCCGAATGGAATCCTTGCAGAGATATTGCAAGGAGCAAACCTCTCTCCAGGTCTTCGCCATACTCGCTCACGACCATCTGGATGTTTTAGACTAACCCTAGTTTCATCTGTGAAGAAAACTTGTTTCCAATCATCCACAGACCAGTTTTCGTGATTTCGAGCAAAACGTAACCTGGCAACTCTGTTCTCTCTAGTAAGCAAGGACGCAGTGGCTGGTCTCCTACTGTTTAATCCAGCTCCATTTAACCGTCTTCTAACTGTTTTAGAAGAAATTGTGACATTACGAACAGCTTCGAGTTCGTTTCTTCTTATAGAACTAGTGACAATCCTGTTTCTTAAAGCATATTGTCTTATAAAACGTTCATCTAGGTCGCTAGTGCATCGTTTTCGCCCTTACCCTAGCCTTCTAGAATAAAGTTCCTAATTCATTCAAGCGTCTTACCATACGACTTACTGGGGAACGATGTTTACCTAACAAATTGGCAACATAACTCTGACAATATCCCTCGTCCAATAAAACTGAGGCTCGCACTACCTCGTGTTCAGTTAAATTCCTTGTTCGATTCATTTATCTAATTCTTCGGGGTCAAAAATAAAACAGTCTACCACAAAAACGTATTAATTTGAAAAAGGGAACAATTTATAAGCTTACTTTTAAAGAAAATCTATCGCATTATTACAGAAAATTGTTTATCTTCTAAAAAATTCTTTAAAACTGTAAATCTAAAACGAATTGTTTTGATTTCCGTCATGAACAACGAAACAAAATATGCATAGCCTACTATTCAAATACTCGATAAACTTTAAAAACTGACATAAGAAAAAGATAAATTAATTTTCAGATTGTTGCGTTAATTTTGTCCAGGAGTGTATATATATATATATATATATATATATATATATATATATATATATATATATATATATATATATATATATATATATATATATATTATAATGTGACAAGCTGAACCAAAAAATACAACTTATAGATCCAAATTCCGGTTCCTGCCGTAGTTAGGGAGGGGGGAAATTGCAAAGAATTGAGAGTAGGTGAACCCATCGCAGAATGGCAGTTTTATATGTTGTGAGGATACTATAGCCTTAATATCTGCCACGGAGACCGGTTCCTGTGGAAGTAAACCTTTTTCTTCTTGAAGAAAATGGGCCTAAAAAGAACTCATCGCTGAGTGGCAGATATTCGAGATATAGCTAGTTTAAGACCCAAAAAGAAGTGAAAAAATATTATTTGCCATAGATCCTAGTTCTTTGAATATCCATGAATTTTTGAACCTGTAGAGTTTTCAGACCCACCTGAACTCATTCGAGAGCGGCAGATAAATGAACCAGTGTTCGAATACTATAATACGAGGTGAAATCCCCAATATGTGCCATGAAGTCCAGTCCCTGCTTTTATCAGCAGAATTTTTATATTTTTAATGCAAAGCTTGAGTTATAAAATAAATTGATTTTTCCTATTCGCACTCTATTACCTAGCTGAGATGCATGAGTTCATATGTTTTTGCTCTGTCTTCTTCCAAGAAATATCTTGCTTGATAGATTTAGGAGTTTCTTGACTCGTTCCATTCTACGGCAAGTTTCATAACCCCAGAAAACGTGTAATTGTCGCATGCATGGAGGGAATAATAGAACAAACTATCCAACAGAATGTGCCACCAATATTTTCAGGGTACCTATAAAAATCGCTTAATAGACTACCAAGCTCGTCTTCAATTAAAATTTATTAATTTTAGGATCGCGAAAATCGACTGAGCAGGCTCGGCTACGTTATATTATGTTTTCTATGAGATTAATCAAAATGAAATTAGTTCAAATACTCCAATAGTCTAGTTGCAGAACGATTCTGTTAAGAACTTGTGCTTTAAGTGAAGGTACACTTTTTTCCAAAAGAAGGCGTATTTTTATGATATTAGCCAGTCTAAACCGATGCAATTTTTAATGTTTTGCTAGAAACTTTTTACTAAAAGTTACATTCTTGGTTATTGCAAATAGAATAAAACAGAATTTAAGAGAGTAAGCTGTGTAGCTTATTCCGTAAATAATTTTAATTTTTTTTACGTATTGCGTGACCACAATCCGGTTTATACGCTATGGAGCGTTTCGCTGGAAAGGAGTGCGTTTAAAATCATTTACAGAGAATATGAAGATTTAATCATTCAACTGAATAAAAAATAGGTGCAAGACTTCGAAGAAATTGGTTGGGCTTTAAGTAAAAGTCTTGTTGTCACTGAGAAACCAGTAAAAACATGTTTTCAAAATCAGAGAACTACATCGAAATCGGCTTGAAACATGCATTATATCATTGTTACGGAATCAGCTAGCAATAGTTACATTTAGTGCTGTCACAAACTGCCGCCTCTAGGGGGCGTTTGTTATCTCGTAATCTCTGACATCGCCATATCTATGAAGTCGACCTTACGTCAATAAAATCTACAGCACTAGACTTATCATATCATATGTCATTTGTTATCTGTTATTTGTCAAATGTCATGTACCAAATATTTAAGTTATAATCTGACCAAAACAAAATCGGAGAAGTGATTTACCTAGTACTGCAGTACTTCAAGTACTGTGTTCTAAAATAAATATTGAAGCTGACTTTCTTATTCTAAGAAAAAGTACTTTAAGGTACAATATTAAACACGAAAAAGTATGGAGACATTTAAAACTGAAACCTACTACTTCCTTTACATACTTCTTCTTACGACGCCGTCTCCTCAAGAAGGATGGCGATCCATATAGCTAAACGATCTTTAGAAACTGCTGCTCGAAAAATATCACTTGAAGCGCATCCAAACCACCTACTCATGTCCTTCAGCCAAGAATTCTGTCGTGTTCCGATCGATAGTGTGCAAGTTATTTTACCCTTAATAATTAGACGTAGCAATTCGTACTTTGGGTCCCTCATTATATGTCCGAAGTATTGGGTTTTTCTTATTTTTATGGTTGTTAGTAATTCCTTTGTTTTGTTCATTCTTTCTAGTACTTCTGTGTTTTTTATTTTCTGTACCCACGAGATGCGAAGAAGGTGTCTATAAAAGTACATGTCAAAATATTTTAGTGGTTTCTTTGAGCCAGGGTGAAGGGTCCAGCATCCACATCCATATACCAGACGTACAAGTATGACAACAGATGGTGCACTAATGCAGTGCTATAAAGATTTGACACTGCGCCATTTTGTTGTGCCATCAACAAGTGTCAGACGCGCACGAGTGATAAATTGGAAAAGTGTATGCATAGTGTTGTTGTGTTCAATATGTCGAAATCTATACCGAATAAAGAGCATTCGCGGACAGCATTAATTTTTTGTTTTCATTTGAAGAAAACTGCTGTTGAATCATACCGATTACTTGGAGAAGCTTATGGTGAACATGCTCCATCGCAAGATACGTGTGAACGATGGTTTCGGCGTTTCAAAAGTGGTGACCTCGATGTTGCAGACAAGGAACGTGAAAAACCGCCAAAAAAAATACGAAGATGTGGAATTGCAAGCAATGTTGGACGAAGATGATTCGCAAACACAAAAACAACTCGCCAAGTAATTGGGCGTTAGTCAACAAGCTGTTTCCAATCGGCTACGAGAGATGGGAAAGATTCAGACGCCGGTAGATGGGTACCACATGAGTTGAACGACAGGCAAATGGAAAAAAAAATAGAAAAAAAAAGCGCAAAAACACGCGTGACATTTTGCTCGCTCGGTACAAAAGGAAGTCGTTTTTGCATCATATAGTTACAGGGGATGAAAAGTGAATTTATTTCGAGAATCCCAAGCGCAAAAAATCATGGGTAGACCCAGGCGCACTATCCACATCGACCGCAAGACCGAATCGCTTTGGCAGAAAGATGATGCTCTGTGTTTGGTGGGACCAGAGGGGCGTGGTCTATTATGAGCTGTTAAAAACCTGGGGAAACGGTTAATACTAAATGTTACCAACAACAATTGACCGATTTGAACCGTTTGCTGCTTGAAAGAAGGCCAGAATACCGAAAGAGGCAACATAAAGTCATTTTTCTTCATGACAATGCTCCATCACATACGGCAAAACCAGTTCGCGACACGTTGGAAGCACTCTCAACTGGGAAGTTCTACCCCATGCGGCTTACTCACCAGACTTGGCTCCTTCCGATTACCACTTGTTTGCATCTATGGGTCACGCACTTGCTGAGCAGCGCTTTGGTTCGTACGAAGATGTGAAAAAATGGCTCGATGAATGGTTCGCAGCAAAAGGGGAAGATTTTTACTGGCGTGGTATTCACAAATTGCCCGAAAGATGGGAAAAATGTATAACAACCTTTTTTAGAAAAAAAATCCGCATTTCATACTTGTACACCTGGTAATAGCACGGAAAATACATATACTTTCACCATTCTCATTCGAAGTTCGAGACTGATACTTGTGCGATGGAAAAATTTATTCATATTCATATATGTTATTCGGGCCTGTTCAGTTCGGGAATATATTTCCTTTCTTGTGCCCCACTTGTCATTTATATTAGTTCCCAAATATTTAAATGTGGAGACCTGTTCTACGGTGTTTTCCCTGATTTTGAGGGATTCTGGTGGTAGATTTTTCTTTGTTATTACCATCTACTTGTTTTTTTTTTATATTCGTAGTTAATCCAAATCTTTTGCTGGCTGTTCGACTCGATTAGTTGATTGAGATCTTTGATATTGTTTGCTAATAGAACAGTATGATCAGCATACCGTATGTTGTTCAGTGTTTAACTGTTATTCCCTCAATGGATTCATAGATGGCCTCATTAAACATCGCATCAGAATAAAATTTGAAGAAAAGTGGTGAAAGAATGAGGAGATTTCCAGGTCAATTTTAACCTCCATTGATTGATTCCAGTACAGATTTTTAATAATATTTAGATCCCTTTTGTCTATATTTGTTGTTTCTAGAATTCTTAATAATTTAATATACTACTTCTGTTAAAACTGAAAATAATGAATAAAATTCTTATTTTCAAGAACCCTGACAAGGATATAAACACGCTATATACGAACTAAACCCTCGTCGCAATAGCCCCTTACATGTCATATTATATATATCAGTAATTACTAGAAAATGATGAAAAAATTAATAACATTTTCAGATTCAACAACAATTCCAAGAGCCCTGAAAAGATATTTAATAAAAATATATAGGTATAAAAACTAAATTAAAACTCGATTTTTTTTTATGGGTTTAGCACACGTGCTGCAGGGAAGTCCCTAAAGCCCTATAGGAGCGACACGTGTGCAGAAAAAAAAAAGCGATTCACGTTGTTCTTAAATCGCTGCATATTGTACTCGGTGGGAAACACAGTCCTGGGAAAGCCATTCCAAAGGGATGATGTTCTCCCATATAAAAGACTGCTTGAAAAGCGTTGTACGAGGAGTTACAAGCTGAACCTCATACGGATGTGAAGTAATGGCGCAACGTATACTTCTAACATGCACCGCTCTGAGAGGAATTAAGCGGGCTACATCCTTCGAATACTCTCCGTGAAAATACTTGTAGAATACACTCAAGTCGCCAACCGTTCTTCGATGTTCCAGCGAATCGAGGCCGCCGGTCAGTTCTGGGTCTCCAATCAGACGAACAGTTCTTCTCTGAACAGAATCCAAGAAATGCAGTGTATGTTTGGGAGCGGAGCCCCAAACATGGGAGCAGTATTCCATAGTTGGTCGAATTTGAGCTTTGTAAAGAATTAACAGGTGCTATGGAGTGTAAAGCTTTCTGGTTCGAAATAATACTCCCAATTTTTGAGAAACTCTCCTTGCTATGCCTGCAACATGTTCATGTCAGGACATATTTGCTCCCAAATTAACGCCCAACAAATTGGGTGACGATGCTAGGGGAATGGAGTGCCCCGACATAACTATGTCGGGTTCAGCAACGTTAACTTTTTTATAAAAAACTGCCGCCTGGGTTTTTGTAGCGGTAAATTCCACTTGGTTACTGTCACCCCAAGATAGAATTTCTTCCAGCTCTTTGTTAAGTTGAATGACTTCCTGCTGTCTGCGGATACCGGGCGCCCTCCGGGTGTGGGCATTCAGGCCGCAGTCGACCCTTCTTTCCTAGGATACTCGTGGGAACACTATGTCGAATAATAATAATTATAAGCCGAAACTATCCCGATAGTTTTTACCAGATCCGACATTCTAGATGATGGAAATTGCCGTTTGTGTGCAGTTAGCTTACACTTATATGGCCACCAAAACCACAATGAAAAACTCCGAGAAGTTGCTCTAAGATATATACAACAGAACTGGTCGGAACTTCTCACATTTTCATTAATTGAAGACGACAGTATGAAAGACTTCGATAACTACTATAATTATATGAGGAAAAATGGCACCTATGGAACGAGCCTAGAGATACTTGCCCTCTCGAAAACCCAAAATAGCAACTTTCGTATCTTCTCAAAACAACGAAGAACAAGAGATACAAAAATATCTCATTTCACTCGAAGTTTATCGTGATCCACCTCTAGATCGGCACACCAGCGGACTGACAGACAGACAGACTGATGAAAATCTGAGTCTATGGATGTAGGGACCCTGACAAGTTAAAGAATGCAAAAATCTTGAAGAGCGAGTTTTTCACGAATACAATATAATATTTATTTTCTTCAAAAGGAGCAAAAAAGAAAGAATGAAATTGGATACATAGTTAGAAAGTTCTCGTTTTTGGCTATTTACACTTAAGTAACAAAGTATTAAAGTGATAAATTGATATCACTGCTGAGGACATTAAGGTTTCATATGTCAGGGACAAAAATTTCTTTTTCTTCAGGTGCGTACTCTTCTAAGAACAATTTTCGCGATCATGATCCGGGATACCGCCGTTCTAAATAATTGGGCAGATGTTAACGCCTACCAATCTCTCAAATTTTCAACCAAGACAGACCTCGTTTACTTGGCGGGCGACGTCTCTCGATTTTGCCCTGCAGTACCAATTGCAGTAAGCGATACTTGCCATTTCGCAATATATGCTCTAGGTATTGCAATTTTCGTTTTTGAACAATATCAAGGCATTTTGTTGTTTCTTGCATTTATTCAACGACGGTCTTATTGATCACTCTATCTACCTTCTATAAGTCCTTATTTCAGCGGCCTCTATTCTTCTCATAGCTTCTTTGCTCAATGTTCAGGTCTTCGTCCCATAAAACAATACCGAACATAGCCTTGCTCTTCTTTTAATATGTATTTGTGGCGAACACAGTATTTGTCTTATGTTGACAAAGGGTGTGCATGCTGTTTCTAAATGACATGATTTCTTGAAGGTAGTTACTTCGATTGTTTAACATCGAACCCAGGTAGGTAGCATATTTAAAAAATCTTGATAATAGTGATTCTTCTTCTTCTTCCTACGTTAGGACCATGTCCTGTGTTTACTTCAAAGGTTTCCCAGAAGCAATTGCGATGATGAACACCAGCTCTGATACCATCTTATTGGTGGTCTTCCAAGCGGTCGAGGTGTGTTTGGTCGCTTCTCTTTTGCAACCTTCGCCAACCGGTCATTTGGCATTCTTTCCACATAGTCTCTCCATTCTCTTCTCCCATTCCTTGCCCTCATCCTGTATTTCGCACATTTCCCTTATTTCTTCACATCTCTTCCGGTTAAATAAAGTCTGTCCTGTTATCGATCTAAGTGTTCGCATTTCTGTTGTTCTTAGGAGTCGTTTAGTTATTGTGTTCTCCGCTCTGATTTCTATCGCGTACGTCATGATCGGGCTTACGCATGTTTTGTATATTCTTACTTTGCTCCTGGTGCTCATATATTGATTTCTCTCCAAATTATATCTCTTAAGTATCCTGATATTAATGATGCCTTTGTTGTTTGAGTTTTTACTTCCCCCTTAAGGTTCCTGGTACTTGTTATGTTCGCCCCTAGATATTTGAAGGACATCACTTGTTCTACACTCTGATCATAAATCGCGAGTTTGCATCTTTTCGGTTCTTTAGATATTGTAAGGGATCTTGTTTTCTTTACAGATATTTGCATATTAAACACTTTTGCTGTTTGTTGGAACTTATGTAGGAGTCTCTGTAAGTTATCTTCGTCTTCTGATATGATTACTGCATCATCGGCGTAGCATATTATTTTTATTTCTTTGTCTCCCAGTCGATATTCTCTCCCAGTTTTCTTTACTTCGTTTATAATTTCATCCATTATGATGTTAAATAAGATTGGGATATCTCCTTGTCTGATTCCGGTTCTCATAGATATTTTATTGCTTAATTTATTTGCCACTCTTACATATGTGTGGTTGTTGATGTTCAACTCTTCGATAGTTTTTATTATATTCTTGTGAATTCCCCTTTTTTATAGTAGTGTTATGACTCAGTTAACCGTACCCTATCGAATGCCTGGGTAAGATCAATGAAACACATAAAGGCTATCTTATTAATCTCTATGGCGTCTATAGTAGACCTGTTCTTTCTGAACCCTTGCTGTTCTTCACAGATTCCGGTTAGCATTATTTCTTCTGCTAATATTTTAGTGAACAATTTTAGTGAACAATTTTAGTAACGCATTCATTAAGCTGATACCTCGATAGTTTTTTGGATCTGTCCTTTCTTCTTTTTTGAAAACTGGTATCAAGATGCTTTCTTTCCATTCGGATGTTATAATCTTGGCTGTGAGTATTCTATTAAAGGAAATCTGTAATTCTTCTAGTAATTTATTACCTCCATATTTGATCATTTCGTTCTGAATTTAGTCCATGCCCAGGGCTTTTCTGTTTTTTAGTTTCGCTGCCATGTGCTGTATTTGATTCAAGGAAATGGTCCTATTTGGTTGGACAACATTTTCATCTTCATGCTGTATTTCCTGTGTTAACGAATTGGTTTCTGATGGACTATAGAGTTTTTTCGAAATATCTTTCCCATTCTTCCACCGTAATTTTTGTATTTTGTAAATACTCATTTATTGTTTTTTTTTTTCTATTTCTCAGTAGATTCCATATTTTTTTTTGTCCTCCGTACAGATCATGTTCCATATCGTTCGAAAATTTCTACCAATTCTCTCTTTTGATTCTCTGGATATTCTCGTTGACCCTGTTTCTTACATTTTTATAATCATGGCATGTTATAGCATTGGATCTGCATTCTAGGTACGATTTTCTTTTTTCTTCAGCTAATGTCTTAACTTCTTGTTTGAACCAAGGCTTTGTGTTTGGTGTTCCCCCTTTCTTTATAGTCCTTCTTCCATATGCTTCTTCTGCTGCTTCTAGCATATTAGTTTTTAGTTTTGTCCATGCCGTTTCTATGTCATCGGACTCTCGAATACCATTTATGGCTATTTTTTCTGTTAACCTTTGTTGATATAGATATTTGGTTGAGCCGTCGGATAAAGATTCTATATTGATTTTGCTTATTTGTTCGACGGGTTCGCTACGAAGTCGTTGCATGCATAATAGTGATTAAAAAGTAAAATTTGCTCCCAAAAAACAATTTGGATTCAAGCAATTTTTTAACTTGCCATTTATTACTTGTCATTAACAGTAAATTGACCATAAAGGCTTTATTTAGTCCAATGTAGTTAGATTTTTAGAATATTTTGCATAAACCAAAATAAAAGACAATTTACTTATTACCAATTTATTTAACCTTCCGGTACCTTTAGCCGTCACTGAAATATGATGGTAACTAATTTCATTCCGGACTTTACAATACAAATGTATTCAATGCATCATTTATTATTGTTTATTTAGGGATAATCACATTTTGATTACCTCAAATGTTGTGCTCATTTGCTCTTAGCTATTTAATGTTTACCATGCACCATATGATACCTTGATCTATTACTAACGCTAATACAAATATTTAAATTAACATACTGGTAAATGCAATTAGTTAAAATTTGTTTAAATTAAACGAGTTTAATTAAATAAATTGTGTAATCAGTGCCTGCAGCAATTATTTATGTATATATATATATATATATATATATAATATATATATATATATATATATATATATATATATATATAGTGCCATTCATAAAGTTTGCACCATATGAGAAAATTTTTATTATAAGAGTTTTTGAAAATTTAACTCCGAAATATGTTAGTGCATGTTTTATGTTTAGGATTGTACCGAAATTAAGTCATGACGTCACATGCCTTGCCTGTCAAATTTGACATTTAAATTTTAAAAGGTGAAAATTTTATATTGAAAATATAAGTTATAAAGAAAAAATGTAATGCAGTTTTACATTTATGAACCAATGTTCGAAAAGATTTGATGAAATTGACTTTTTTCAATTATTTCAATTATTTTCGCCTACAAGGACAATCAAATATTTTTTCAAATAAATTATCTTATATATTCACTTATTAGTTGATGCTTCACTAAATGTCAAGAAAAAATAATTAGGCCTTAAAATTAAGCTGAAAAACGAGTTCTGTCAAAAAGTCGTAGTTTAACAATGTAATCTTAGTGCAAAGCTGCATAATTTTTATGACAGCTCAACTTCTAAGGCCTAATATAATAAATATTAATGTTATGTAATAAATTTCAGCAAATTTGTAGTTTCTTAAGTTTCTTAATTTCTTCTTCAATGCACAAAATAGTTCTTTTATAAATTATATGGCGAAAATTCGCGAGAAGCAACGCAATATTGGCGGAAAGAATATACATTCATTTTTGCTATTAACTCAAACAAAATTGTAATATGATAGGCTTTCACGTATTTTTTGTCGCAGTTGCCATGGATTTCATGTTTTGTTCCTTTGTCACATAAAACATCAAACTGACATCAGTTTGTTCACTATTCTCAAGGAATAATAACAGTTTTCTAAATTTTCTTCTTTAATAAAAATGCCAATTAAATTGACTAAGCAAGATAAAATAGAAATAGTTTTGATCGTGGGTGATAACTACAAAAACTCAAAGAGAAGTTGCCGTCATTTTTAACCAACGACATCCGGAAAAAAAGTTATAACGTATACAACAGTAGGAAGAATTCTTTCCAACTTTAAAAATACTGGATGTGTGGAGAATAATTTTAAACGTCTACTAATGAGGGAACTGAGTTTGCAGTTATGCAGAATGTAATTAAAACGCCTAGAACTTCAATTGCCAAAATATCGCACAATATAGGTTTATTTTATAATTCAGTTCAAAAAGTGCTTAAGAAAAATAGGTTTAAACCTTATGAACCAAAGTTTGTCCACACTCTCAAAGAACAAGATTATGATAAGCGCATGTATTTTTCTTTGTGGCTACAAAGTAAAACTAAAGAAGACCCGTCATTCACAAAGTATTTTTTGTTCAGTGATGAATGTACTTTTAATTCTAATGGTGTTTGTCTCGTCGCAAAATTGTAGATGGTGGGCGGATAGCAATCCAAATTTTACAATAGATACAAGAGATCAATATTCCTTTAAAAACTAACGTTTTGTGCGGTATTTTTAATAACAGAATTATTGGCCGTTTTTTTTTAGAGAAAATCTTACAGCCGCGAGGTACTTACAGTTTCTAAATAACGAACTTTCCAATGAACTGGAATATTTTAGTTTAGAGGAAAGAATGAAAATGTACTTCCAACAAGATGGAGCACCTAGTCACAGCACCTTGGAAATTAGAAATTGGCTGGACGAAAACTTTTCTGGGAAGTGGACTGGTAGGTTTTCTTATGAAGTACCTTGGCCGCCGCGGTCACCCGATCTTACGCCCTGTGACTTTTTGTGGGGGGATATTTAAAAAATTTAGTTTATGCTCAGAGATCTTTTACAAATATCGCACACTTGAAGGAAACTATCCGCCAGTCTGTAAATGAATTCAAGGAAGGAAGAAGCGTAGAAACTTAAGAACGTTTCTTTATTTAGTAAATAACATTAATTTTTTATAACAGTAATCATTAAAAATTGACGTGTCATAAATATTAAGCAGCTTTGCACCAATATTGCATTGTTAAATTACAACTTTTTGAAAAAAATAAATTTTCAGCCTAATTTTACGGCCTAATTAATTCTTTTTTGTAACATTTAGTAAAACATTAACCACTAAAAAAGTATAAAATATAATTTATAAGAAAAACTTTCGATTATCAATTTTTGGTCAAATTTTTTTGAAAATTGGTGTATAGACGTAAAACTAAAATACAACTCACCTTTTTTTTTAAAACTTTTTTTCGATATATTTTTTATAAAAATCCGTTT
>CM032456.1:38819677-38859677 GCA_019049505.1 Pachyrhynchus sulphureomaculatus | reverse complement strand
ATCTGTGTTATTTATCAATAGTTGAGTGTAAGAGCATTGCCCATTTTTAACGGATGAATGCGAAATCTATCTTTGATGATAGGTGGTTAAAAATACTCTAGTATGTAAATGATTTAATAAAATTTGTTAAGAGCTTTTACACTATCTTGTCGAGTCTCAAAAACATTTACTATTATCTGAAATAAGTACAGACTAGGTGACAGAGATTTCTAAAAAATATTTAACAGATTTTTACAGATAGATGTCCTCGATAAGATATCAAGTTTGTGACTTTGTCCGGTCGCTGTTCGAGCAGTCATGTTTAAATAACCGTCCAAGTGCAAGTCGGACTTGCGCAATTAGTGTTCTGTACGTTGATTGTTTTTAAAATAAAAAATTTTGTTACGGAGGTATAAAATGATCAATGACTTCACAAAATACACCCTCAATTAGTTCAACACCTTGTGGAGAATATTTAAGAATTTTTTCAAAATTTATTGATTAGTGCTTTTCGTCGAGATCGAGATCGAGATAAGGTGGGACTGCGATTTTTGGCAATTTTTTAAAAATAATACAAAGAAAAGTGTGCGCAACTAGTACATTTATATATTTTTTATCTCGTGTTTTCACAAGCTTTCATTTGACACCCCACTCGATGACCTGGTAAAAATGTTCTTTTCGCTTCCGATTTCACCCCCCAAAATTAACCCTTTAAGTTAAAATTTAATTGTCAAAACTACACAGCTCTGAGGGGGCTAAGAATTCCTATATTAGTGCTAAATCTCGACTTTCTATGTCAAATAGTTTTGGAGAAAATCGGGTGTGACAGATGGACAGACAAACGCACAGACACCGAAGTACAGAACAGTAAAATGATGTCAGTAAACAGTTCTTTCCTTCTACGTCATTAACGAAAAAAATAAATAGTTATTACAGGAAGAATTTAGCAGAAAATTATCTAAAATTTGGTTAAAAAATTTTTAGTTTACCAAGTTCGACTTTATAATAAAATATTTGCAAACGTTTATTTACTTACAACAAACAGATTAAAATCAATATCAATATACGGTGATTTATTACACTCCTACGACTTTTCATGGTATATAAATTCGAAATCTTAATTTTTCGTAATAAGTAAGGGACTTGTAAATCCTCGGAGATACTTACAAAGTGGTCGAAACGTTGTAAGTAAAATGAAATATATACAATGAAGATCTGAAAAAATATATCGATACATTGTCTAAATCTTTTAAAGGAAGATTTTATTGCGTTATAAATTAATATACCGCGCCGCTGTCGGCTTCAAGCACTCGTTACCCTGGCTACCACTTGTGCTCTCTTAATTGAAAATCAACCTGCCTGATGACGAATCAATAAAGAGAGAACCACCACACCCTACGCGTTCGACGCCGCTGTTATACGTTCGGAGAGCAGCAGCTAGAGCTGAATCCATCAACGTGATGTGGCTTCGTGATGCTGATCTTGCTGGATGCTGTGCGTTGCGTCGCCACGGTGACGAAATCCAATGTAATAAATACGTAAACATATTTTTTTAAGGACTATAACTGAAGGAAATGGTAGAATGTTGATTGAATTGAAATATTTTTCAGGAAAAAATAAATGTTTTAATAAAATATTAAAAATCCTAGTTTTACAGGTACAGTCAGTTTGAAAAGTTTTAATTCCTTAAATTGGAACTAAATTACCAGACACAAAAAAAAATAATAGATATGTAACGTGTTAATCAAAAACGTTTTGAAGCTTTATGAACAACTATAGAAGATTTATTCAGAGTTATGTCAACAAAAATATATTTTATGTAGAAGCGACATTTTAATGGCACGACTTGTGTGTTTATTCTACTTAGTTTAAAACTACACCTTCAATTCCACCTTTTAAATGAATTTATCTTGGCTAGAATTTAGGTTTGAGCATTCATTTGGTACACAGATGGCCCTAAAAAAAAATAACCGGTCAAGTGAAAGTTGGATTTGTGCAATTATGATCAGTAACTTCACAAACACATCCTAAATGATTTTTCAACAAAGTTCAACAAAGATCTTTAGTGAAAACTAATGACCTTGAATTTTTTTATATACCAGAAAAATTATTAAAGTTAATGCACTAGTGATAACTTTCCTTCAATCTACACCCTGTAGAGAATATTCCAGAATTTTTTCAAAATTTTTCGATCAGTACTTTTCGCGATAAAGGGGAGACAGTTATTTTTCGCACTTTTTTAAAAATAATACAAACAGAATTGTGTGCAAATATTAAATTATATACAGTGGCGAACAAAAGTATGGAAACATTTTCTTAATGAAAAATATAAAATACTATAGGATAGGAATAGAAAAACTAGTCTTCTTTTGTTGACAATTTCTTTATAGAATTTTATTATTGACTATAAAAATTTTGTTTACCTTTTATTGGTAGATAAGGTTTTTAAGAAACGCGTTTTGTCCTTATCGAAAGCACTATCATTCTACTTTAAGAGTACGTTATTGTTGATACGAAGTAATTTAGTAGCATTGTTTAAGAGTGCGGTTTTTGCCAAAATACATACAAATGTTACAGTTCAGATCTGAAACATAAAATTATTTCTCTGTATCAAAGTGGAAAGAAGTAAATTAAAATAGCAAAATCTTTAAACATGCCTAGGAGCACTGCCAGCATAATTTTTAAGAAGTTCTCGAGAAGGCATTTAGAAGTGGTAGACCTCGAAAAACAAGTAAAAAAATTGCTGTTGAAATTAATAAAGAACTAAGGCAGGAATATCAGGGTGTATTTTTGTTAGACATGACTATTAGGCGTCGTCCGTTATCTGAAAATTTTCATGGTAGGCGTGCAGTTAAAAAGTCATTCCTTACAAAGCGTCACAGAAAAGAGAGCACTTAAAGACTGGACTCAAAATCAGTGGTCTCTAGTAATTTTTAGTGACGAAAATAGGTTTAATATCTTCTTGTTAGCATGTACACGATTAATAAATAAATATTGTAATTGTAAACCTTTTAAATGTTAGGACTAGAGATGGGTATTTAAATGTTTCCATACTTTTGTTCGCCACTGTATATTTTTGAACTCGAAACTACACGGCTCTGATTAGGCCATCAATTCCCATATTAGTGCCAAATTTCAACTTTGTATGTCAAATAGTTTCGGAGAAAATTGGGTGTGACAGACGGACAGACAGACACCGAAGTGATCTTATAAGTGTTCCGTACGGAACACTTAAAAAGAGGGCGCGGAGAAGGCGCATACTGTCCACAAATAGGAAAAAAGCTGCAATATTTCTGAGCAGTATGCATCCGTCTTGCAAGCGTAAATCTACGCAAACTTTATGTGAAGCAGGAAGGCGGTAAAAAACAATATATCAAGCACATGTATAGTTTGCCAAGTAAGAACGTCTCCGCGATAATCCATTTTTAGTAGATGCGATTCTGTTGTTTACAATCCATTTTAGTAAAAGTATCAGTCGCTTCCGAACTCTTGCCGAAATCACGTAAAATCCAAAATTAGTCACCTGTTTGTAAGTCAGTTCGAGGCAGTCTTTCTTTGATCCCATCCAAAGGGGCCTGAAGTGACGCATTTCGCGGCGGTTAAATATATTAAAACGTCGGTATCGTTTGTGAAGAAGTGGGTAGATCGTTTTAACGAGACAAAAAATGTCGACGACTTGTCAAAACGTGGCTCGGTAGGCAAAGTCACTCCGAAAGTCGAAAAACGAATGGTGTCTTTGTTTTCCGGGACCCCAAATTGACGCTGCGTTAAGAAGCGGCAAAATTAAGAAAATCGGGCTCATGATGTCAAATTCCAAAGCAGGTGGAAGAAACCTTTGCTGGGCGAAAATAACGTTGCGAAGCGGCTCGTTTGGGCCCACGATAAGATACTAGAGTGGTCCTCACAATCGCCGGACGCTAACCCTATTGAAAACGTTTGGTCTCTTGTAAAGAGAAAGTTTAGAGGAGAGACACTGAGGACTTTGACTCAAATGTCTCGATCGTTGCTGTGCGAGTATGCAGAAAATTTCATCGACGGCATGATAGATAATCGCGTTGTTGTGAACACACCAAAGAATATATTAATGGCAAAAAATTTTCTCGAAACACATTTTTTCAAGAATATGAGCGGTCACGTTCTTACTTGACAGACTGTACATTTATTCGGACAACAAAGCTGCTCTGATGGCTTTAAAACAGGTCAGGTGTTAACTGGGAAGCAAGTCTAAAAGCTTGCTGGGCAATCTAGCTGATAGAAACAACTTGCTTCTTGTCTACGTATCTGCCCGCATAGGTATCCAGGGAAATGAGACGGCCAACGAACTGGCTAAAAAGCGAACATTAGAGAGCCCTAAGAGACCCGAACCCTTTTTGGGAATCCCATGCAGTGTAGGACGTGTAATAATTGCAGAACTGCTGCCAGTTCCTGAAAGACTGGAATACAGCATCAGGATTAAGATGGTCTAAGACTCTCATACTGAGACCTAAGCCTAAGTACACTAGGTGTCTGTTGAAATTAAATAGGCAAGACCTCGAATGATATCATAGTCAAAGACGATCTAGATTATAGGCAGCTGTTCATCTAATTTTTGTAGATGTTGTAGATATTATAAATTACCTTTGTATAACGATAACATCTACAAAAATGCCTGTATGACGGTGAAACGCCACGAAAACAACAAACGACACGATGTCGCTTAAACTATTCACCGCAGTTTTAGAACACGCTTTCAAGAAACTCAACTGGGAAGGAAAAAGCCTTAACATAGATGAGCAAAGTCTGACAAATCTGCGTTTTGCAGACGATATAGTCCTGATATCTCACAATCCTGGAGAGCTTGCAGTAATGCTTTAAGAACTTCGAGAAGTATGTGCAGACGTGGAGTTGGAAATAAATGCTTCTAAAACAAAATATATGACGAACTTGGTTCCAAGCGAACAGATTAATATCGGCAATAAAAAGGTAGAACTAATGGACAAATACACCTATCTTAGTCATGAGATTCTTATCACAAGGGACAACCAAACGTGCGATTTGAAGAGAAGAATAACGTTCACTTGGGCAGCCTACGGAAGACTTAAAGATGTCTTTAGGAGCGATCTATCTGCCTAAAAAGGAAGGTATTTGTTCAGTGTGTGCTTCCAGTGATGACTTATGGGGTGGAAACTGTAACCTTAAGTATCGCAACCGCTAAAAAGTTTAGAATAACACAGCGCAAGATGGAAAGATCAATGATTGGAGTGTCACATCGGGATTTACCAGAAATGAAGTTATCCGTCAAAGAACCGGAGTTACTGATGTATTTGCTTACATCGCGAAACTTAAATGGAACTGGACGGGACATACAGTCCGAATGTCGGATGGGAGATGGACTAAGAGGATGCTTGAGTGGAGATCTAGGAGCGAAAGGCGTAGTAGGGATAGACCTACCACACGCTGGACCGACGATATTAAGAGACTGTGTGGTAACTGGATGCGGAGAGCGCAGGAGAGGAGAGGGTGGACTAGATGAGGGAGGCCTATATTCAGCAGGGGACGCAAAGGGCTGATTGATGATGATGATGATGATGTTCATCTAATTATGTTTTGCCCTGCAATCACGGGATCTAGACAAATTCACCTGGGATCTTCAAAAACTTGGGACCAGGAATATATTAAGGAGATTCAACAAGGGCTATTGCTCTTTCACAACTCTAAAATCAGACAGGTGCCCAATGGGTCCTTAAGAGGACTAAGTGATGTAGCCAAAGCCACCTGATGACCATATGGTTCCTTCGGTTAACTAAAGGGGCTACTTTTGCTTTCTTAATTAGGAAATCTTTAAAACGTTATTTGTTAGTCCTTCTGAACGTCTGTTACTGACGTCACTCTTGTAAAAGTTAATTTTTAAGACGTTTTGATAAAAGGTATTTTCTTTAAAAAAAAATCCCAATTTAAATCACGACAAAACTGTTGCCAATTCAAGTAATAATAGTTATTCTTACCAATAACATATTACTATTTTACAAAATCTTAATAATCATTGTAAATGATAGATACTTTATTTTTGTTCAGTTTAACAAGTAATATCTGTCGTGAATATCCTAAAATTATGACTTTATTACCACCATAACATTAACATAATCTATTACTGTTTACTGCAATCATGAGCGTACGTGCTAGAAAACCACCTTTTTCAGGATGAATTTTCTTAACAATCATCATTCTCCTATTACATATAACATTGAAAAAGGGTGTTAGATCCGCGTTCCTGGCAATATGACTTTGGTTGGTACCACGCAATATCTATTTCTAGTATTTTATGTGGTACAACGGCTGCTACTATAGTGCCCGTAATAAGATTGGTTTTTGCAAGCAAAATTCAGTGCGACCTCGATAATCCGGACTAATTAAAACCGCGGTGATCCGAATTAGTAAATAATTCTGAAGCAGGACAATATTAATATTAAAAAATGAATCATTTAATACGAAACAACTAAAAAATAGTACATACATAGAATAATATTTAAAATAGAAGCATATCTTATCAAGTTTTATCTTATTTTGTAAAAAAAATTGTAATTTTTGTTTGCTTGACCCTTCTCTGGTTCATGATAAAAGCAATTTCTTTTAATCTTGGAAGTACAAGAACATCACTTAGAGGGATATCATTTTCTTCTGCCCATTTCATGCACACATTGAAACATTTAACCGCCTCATCATTCTTCACAGTATTCTTAACAGTCTGGTTTTTTATTAGTATTTAACTCTGAACCTTCATTATCACTTTCGTGTTGTTCATCTGTATCATCTATGTCTTCCAGTGGTAACAAATCTTCATCATTTTCAAGCCAATTACATATTTCCACGTTCGTGAGATTCTGCTCAGTGAAAACATTCAGCATATCTGAAACATCTGTTAAATATTTACGAATTAACGAAAACAATACTAAAAGAAAAATGTCAGGCTTTACCTTTCATTTCTTCATTCGTGGAAAGAAAATTGTGCCGCAATTCACTCAGAGGAATCAGCATCATATTTAGTGTCTGGGTTGGTATTTGCCACATAAGCCATAATTTTGTGCCAGCACTTTTTCAGGATTCATGGGAGACTTTTTCCCATGAATTGCATAGTAGACATACAGCATGCAGACATACTTCATTATTTGATAAAATATGGGCTAAAAGACTTTTCCGATAAAATAATTTTGTCAGTCTGATTGCATTTTGGTCCATAGGCTGCAAAAGTGCAGTACAATTTGGTGGAAGAAATAATGTTGTAAACTGTCCATCCTCACTAGTCAGCTCTTCTATAGTTCCATGGTGAAAAGCGTTATCAACGATTAGCAGGGCTCTTTCAGGAAAGTTGAGACTTCTTAAATGACTTTTGACTTGACGAATAAAAGAATGATGAAACCAGACTAAGAAAATTGCTGGAGTCATCCATGCATTGGCAGATGATTTGTACTCACATTTTTAAAAGTCCTCGGATTTTTTGCCTTTCCTATCACTAACAACTTTAATTTTTGTGATCCATCAGCATTGCAACATGCTAGAAACCAGCGTTTTTTCAGGCCACATTTTCCAATACAGAGCTGATTCATCTGCATTGTATATTTGAGTAGGTCCAAGGTTTAATTCTTTTATCTTATCTGGGAAAAAAGTTAGGAAACGATCCACGGCACTTTCATCATTGGATAGTTTTTTCGCCACAAGCTTTTAAAGCATGCAGACCATGTCTTTTTCTGAAGTTAGAAATCCAGCCTCTGCTAGTTCTAAAATTATCATTCTCGTAGGTTTCAGTGTAAAACTGTTTTGCTTTGCCTGATAAAAATTCGCAGGAAATTGGGACGTGCCTTGATCGTTGCGTACAAAACCATGTATACAAACGAGTTTCCATTTCTGGATATTCGGCTTTTCGTAATGTTTTTCTGACGCCAGGACCGGAATCACATTTGGAAATAAATCTAAAAGAAGTTACACGTCCATAGTGAGTGTCCACAATTATCTTATTAAAATAAATCATATATACATACCTTTTGATTTTCCCTTGCTTCTTTTTTATATCCGAAATTGTGGATGTTCCTATTCCGTATTCATTTGCCAACACTTTTCCGCTTTCACCAAGAACTAGTCTTTTTAATATTTTACTTTATATTTTATTGTTAGTGTAATATGTTTTCTTTTAGAAGATATTTTAATATGTACGTACATATACGTAAAAAAAACGTTTATATACTTATATGAACCACATAAAGTAAAATAGAACGTAGGTATGTTGTACTTTTGACAATAAACAAACAACTACAAAGTCCTTAACCTTTAGACGCGATGCGTTATAGGCAAATCAAAGGCACCTACAGTTTGTGTGAATCCCAGATGTATTAAAATGGAAGTTAGGGGAATCCCCTCACTATCGATTTCAGTTTTCCCATGTAGTTTAAATTAAGTAGATGTCTAAAAACGCAGGTCCGGATTACCTAGTACTATCAAATCCGGATTATAATGTACACAATGCAATAGAAATGTTTGTTCGGATTATTAAAGAATCCGGTTTAATGGAGATTCGGATTATCGAGGTGGCACTGTAGTTGGTTTTAGATTAAAAGTATAAAAGTTTTACACATGAACATTGTGCATTCCTTGTGTTTTCTAATTATTAAGTTTCTCGTTTTATAAACCAAAGAGTCAGAAATGCGCATCCAGCACTATTTTTCCTTTTGACGGTATTCCCAGCTTCAATAGGAAATTAGTTAAGAGTGGTGCAAACTGGCTTTGAGATCAAAACGCGTTTTGGTGGAGTATATATTTTAAATCTCTAACGTTTGTGTGTGTAACGAAAATATATATAATACTATAATATATTACATTACAATACAAAATAGCGTATTCATTTGTGTGTTATAGTTGTAGTTATATTATTTTATATATTATATGAACACAAATCAACAAACCGACTTATAATAATTAAATTAAAAGAGACACAATAAAAATACTTTGAATTTGTTTTACTTCGTGTCCTCGGTGGAATTTGTCGTATAGCAAAACTTCCAAGTTATATAAATATTTAATCTCCTCGTACATATCTGTCGATTTTCGAAATGAATATTTTATTTTCGAGGCTAAAGTATTTCGGTAAAAGATTTTTAGATAAAAAATTGACAGTAAAAAAATAGCTAGTCTGTAAAACTTTCTCGGGGGCATAAATAACCTAAAGATTCCGTAAAGGGAAAGTTGTAATCTTTGAAAATATTGTAGTGCTCGAATGCGTCGCATATACATCAAAGGATATATACCAAATATATATATATATATATATATATATATATATATATATATATATATATATATATATATATATATATATATATATATAAGTATTTTTTTGTTATTGTTCATGTCACAAAAAACATAGCTCTAGAAAAATTTAATTTTACATTAAAAGGGACTCGTGTCTTTAATAACATTTTATTGTTTGTTTAGGGCAATGGACTGTCTACACAAGATATGGAAAGGTCCATAAAATTTCGACATGTATCTTTTTACATAGATCTTTTCGTAAAGGGATGATTTATTTTAAAAGGGAAACGAATATATTTCATTGTATCCATACGTCTTCGTTAGAAGTGTTCTGTAGATTAGGTAAGTTCTTACACTAACCTGACCTAACTGTCGCGTTAGTGGACTAAGTTCAATTAACTGTTATAAATATTTAATCCATAATTTTGAAAGGTTTAGAACATTTTTTAGGTGTATAGAATACTTAGAACTATATCATATACATTTTGTAATAGAAAAAAATATGAAAAATGAACTCTCAAATGCAGCTGTCACATAAAGAAAGTGAAGTGAATGGTTTTATTCCGCGATTTAGTTAAACCGTGTTTTTTTATATTCCAAATCAAGCCCAAATTTTTTGAATGGCATATTCCTAGCCTATCTAATGTCCTTAAAAATCTGATATTGGTACATATTTAAATTTGATTATGCCGATCAATGCTAATACGTCAAAACATTTTGTGTAAGTAACTTGGGAGCTTTTAAGGAAACTGCTACAAAACAAAAATATAAGTAAAATATAGTATTGCTAATACCTTTTTAAGACTCTGCCTTACTATTATTACCTTTTTTACTATTGTTTGCCTACCAACATTTTTCAATTAACTTCTAAATTAAAAAATATTTTATCAAAATTTAAAATAAATATGTAAAGCAATGTTATCAGTATTAGAAAAATGTAAAAAAAAATAAAAAAAAGAATTTCAGTTAAAACAATAATGATGAATGAAAATCTGAAAAAAAAAACTGATTATAGAGAATCAAACTCTCTAGAGGTTAATTCAGCTACTTAAAAAATGGAGATTGATTATGGCATTTAGGAGTTATTTTTGAATATAAAAATATACTTATAATTTACAAAGATAAATTTGGAGTAAAAAATAATGTAAATATTAATTTTATGTTAAATATAATTTATAAATTTTGTGCATGATAATGCTCCACCCAAAGAGTCTACGCAATATTGACTGAAAACAAAATTAATCGTAGTCATATACTTCCGTTTGTATACTTAAGTGTTTTCTCTTGTCGGTTTTCTCCTGGGTTCGCACCACTACGGATAGAGTTCAGATATGCTTTGAATTTTTATACTTTCCAATCAAAGGTACAATTCGTTGTACACAGGCTGACATATTTTTGAGCATTGTTTTCATTTTAATAGCTATTTTTTTTTTCATTTCACGTGTTCTGAATTCAGAAGTATCCGTATTTTCTTTCTTTCTGTCTACAAAATTAAAAAAAACGTTAACTTTTTAAGATAAAATCAATTAAGTTAAAAATATATTGATTTAAACAATTAGAAAGAAAACATCAATTACGGTGCAGGGGAAAAACCCCGTCAGTCAGTTTTTTCAAGGAACCGGAATAATGATGCCATCTAGTGGTTGCTAAAGTATACCTTTCGAATAGTCTATCATCTTTTGTATCAAACCCCGTATGTCAGCTCAAATATTTGTTTGAAAATAGGCGGTACTGGGGAAAAATCCCGTCAGTCATTGGGCGTGTATGGAAGAACCCCGGAAGTCAATAACATGGCGCTCCTATCGGCCAGCTTTGCAAACCTGTTACCTCTGTGATTTATCGTTTTGTGTTTGTTATTGCCTTGTGTTTTGTTGTTCGCATCTCAATCATCAGTTTCTTTGTATTGTTGTGAGCGTCTCATTCATCTGTCAGTTTCTTTGTGTTAGTGTGTTTCAAAACAATGGAAAGTGACTACTCAGGCAGTGGCAGTGAAGGTGATGAACTCTTCAGGAAACCCACAAGTAAGAATCGGAAAAAAACTGGTAGAGTAAGGGATGTTATGAAACATTTGCGAGCCGGGTCTCACAAGCTTGGCCCGAATTGGTTTTGCAAACGGCTTCAATGTTTTCAGAGTGTTCCAGAAGAGGATCGTAAACGAATTATACGGGAGTACAATTTGCTGGGAGACAGAGATAAACAAAACTCTTACTTGAGTGGCCTCATCACTTTGTTACCGGTGAAGCAAAGACGGCCAAGAAATGATGACCCTACACACAACGTAGCTTCATTTTCATATAGAGTTCGTGTGATAAAAGACAATGTTTCATGTGATGTTCAGGTCTGCTTAAAAGTATTCATCTCGCTACATGGTATCAGTGAAGATAAGGTTAGATACATAAGAGGGGCTCTTCTTGCTACTAGTACATCTCCTAATGACCGTCGTGAAAAACATTCCACTAGACGCCACAAACTTTCACATAAGACCATGGAAAAAGTAGTGTTTCTTGAAATCTCTTAAAGGAAGAAAATCACACTATTCATTGAAAGACACCAACAAAATATACCTGCCTGCTGAGTTCAATATTTCAAAGCTACACACTATTTATTTATTTGACAATCCAGAACATAAACTGTCATATGAATCATTTCGTGGGAATTTTGAGAAAAATTTTAATTTTTCGTTTGGCTACCCACGTAAGGACACGTGCAGTACTTGTGACAAGAAAAAATCTGCTTGCAAAGCTGAGGGAGAGGGACGTACACCAAAAGAGGGGTGAGCGTTTTTATACCGCAAACGTTTCATGAAATTTTTGACGATGGAAGCTGTCACAATGGACTTTCAAAAAAACTTACCATGTCCCAACATCACTACTAATGATGTCTACTACCGACGCCAACTAAATTTCATTAGTTTCAACGTTCACAGACTGTCAACTCAGCAGGCAGTTTTCTATACTTACGATACTTATGACGAGTTTGTGGCGAAAAAGGGCGCAGATGAAGTATGCTCTATGTTTCGGCATTTTTGTATTGAAGTACGTGAACTGTGTATATTTTGTGACTCGTGTGCGGGCCAAAATAAGAATTATACCCTCATTCGGTTTATACACCATCCGGTTACAAGGGAAGAACATTTTGAAACCATTAAGGTCATATTTCCGATAAGGGGCCACTCTTAGAGTGTGATCGTAATATGAGCATTCTTAAACAAAACTCATACACAGAGGTTCCAGAAGGGAGGTCTTGCGGAATACTCGAGTGAAACCCACTCCGTTTACTGTGACTGATTGTGGAGTGGATGTGGTTTTTCAAGATAGGACTGATCACCTCTCGTCACTTTACCCCAAAAAATGCCCATTTCATACCAGATCAATTCCAACGTTGAAAATTTCAGCAACTTACAGAGGCCTGTTTTATAAACCATCTTTTTTTGGGAGGTATACATCTTCAGTCCTTCAAAAAAAAACCTCAGAGTAAAAACTCCAAGAAAACTCAATACAAAGCCACTCCTGTTAAACCACTGCAAAATTTGTATAGTGGAAAACTTCCAATAAATGCTGCAAAATATCGCGATCTCCTCCATTTCTCTCAGTTCTTGGAAAGTACAGAGGCAAAGATTTTTTACCAAAATTTAACTTCAGAAAATGTTCACAATGGAGAAAGTGACGAGGAATTACCTGGAGAGAAGTGATGATGGTGTTACTTGTATTGGAATCTTACTGATTTAATTCGATGTTTTTGTGCTTCTTTTTGTTCATTTTGCGAGCCTCCATGAAATGGAAAACATTCAAATGCGTTTTTCTCAAAATTAGCTTTTTTTGACTGACGGGGTTTTTCTCCTGCACCCTTCAATTGTTATATTGCGATTATTCTGAGCGACATATTTTGCGTTTTTCCATAAAATTAAGCCTGGGAGTGATTTTTTATGGATTGCGTCTGGAATATCACGTTTTATTTACCAACAGTAATCAGCCATCATATTCACATTCCATCGACTTTGGTATCTTGTTTTTATAGTTTTGATGTCGATGAATTCGTTCTCCCTGTTCTTCACTAAAATCATCAAGTTTTTCAGGGAAAAATCCAGATGTGAATCTAGAAAGTGGAGCTTTATACTCATATTGCATCCCAATTTTTATATTTATCAAACAACGTGTGCGACAATATTTTTATAGTCTGGATGTTTGTGATTACCCAAAAAATTATGTTCATTTTTGAACGCAAGCCAAGCTTCTAATTCGGTAATAATTATTGTCGCTTCAAATTCCTTATTATTCATCAAGGATCTGATTTGTGTTCCAACAAAAAGTCCTTCTTTTATTTTTGCATCAGGTAATGGAGGCAATTTTTTACACAGATACTTAAAACAGTCACTTTCTTTATTTAGGGTTTTAACGAACTGTTTTATTAAAACTAATTTAATATGAAGCGGAGGTAACAAAACTTTTTTAGGATCGATTAAATTTTTTCGTAATATATTTTTGGTTCCAGGTTCAAGCTTATTCCGAGGAGTCCATTGTTTTTTTTTACGTCGGGTAGTTGTCGTGTTCTCTGGCTAGGTTATAGGCTATATTTTATTACGTTAGGTAACATAAGGAATAAGCAGTGCCGATAATAGGGATTTAAGTCGGAACAAAGTTTACCGCTAGCGCGTTCTCTTGCAATACGCTGCACCATTTAATATGGAACAATATCATGTAGCAAAGAATATAATATATATAAAATGCAACGTCTCTGTGTCTGTCTGTCTGTTTGTCGGTTAGTGCGCTTTTCACTCGAGAACCACTTATCCGATTTACGTGTTTTGTTTTTTTTAATTCATACATTTGTTCTTTGGCCAGGTTACCTATAATCTTCTATGATATATGTAAAATGCAACGTCTCCCTGTCTGTCTGTTCATTAGTGCGCTTATCACTTGAGAACCACTTACCCGATTTACGTGCTTTTTTTTAAACATACATATGTTCCCTGGCCAGGTTATAGGATATATTTTAAATACGTTAGGTAATGAAATAAGCAGTGACGATAATAGTGAATCAAGTGGGAAAAAAATTTGCCGCTAGCGCATTCTCTTGCAATGCACTGCCTAAACCATTAAATATGGAGCAATATCATGTAGCAAAGAATATAATATATATATATATAAAATGCAACGTCTCTCTGTTTGTCTGTCTGTTGGTTAGTGCGCTTATTAGTCGAAAACCACTTATCCGATTTACGGTTTTTTTTTTTTATTCATACGTATGTTCTTTCCCCAGGTTATATAATAATAATAATAATCTAGAATCTATAATATATATAAAATGCAACGTCTCTATGTCTGTCTGTCCGTTAATGCACTTATCACTCGAGAACCACTTACCCGATTTCCCTTTTTTTAGAATTATGTATATATTCTCTGGCCAGGTTATAGGACATATTTTATTACGTTAGGTAACATAAGGCATAAGCAGTGACGATAATAGTGAATCAAGTCGGAAAAAAGTTTGCCGCTAGCGCGTTTTCTTGCAATAGACTGACTAAACTATTAAATATGGAACAATATCATGTAACAAAGAATATAATAAAAATAAAATGCAACGTTTTTCTGTCTGTCTGTCTGTTCGTTAGCGCGCTTATCACTCGAAAACCACTTATCCGATTTACGTGTTTTTTACTCATACATATGTTCTCTTGCCATATTATATAATAATAATAATAATAATAATAATAATAACCTCTTCCGAACAACCTCTTCCGAAGAAGCGAAAAACAGTTCTACCGGAAAACTATGTACAACAAACAGATAGCAGTGACTGAACCACCAAACAAACAAGAACTCACAGATTATTGGAAAAGTATCTGGTCAGAACCCAAACAACACAATAATAACACCCCCTGGATCAAAGCCGAAGAAGACAAACATAAACATGTGACAGAACAAGAAAATACCACATTTAATACACAAGAAATTACAGAAACTATCAAACACACACACAACTGGAAATGTCCTGGAATAGACAATATACAAAACTTCTGGTACAAACAGTTTACCACCACACACGAAGCACTCACACACCAAATCAACAAAGCCATTCTACAACCACACACATTTCCCACTTTCCTCACACAAGGAATAACATACGTTAAACCCAAAAGCTCAAACACCACAAACCCGTCAAACTATCGACCTATCACCTGTCTTCCAACCCTATACAAGATCATCACAGCCACAATATCGAAGAAAATAGAACAACACCTAACAGACAACAATATCCTCACAGAAGAGCAGAAGGGATGCAGGAAAAATAGTCGAGGATGCAAAGAGCAGCTGATTATAGATAGCGTGATTATGGGACAAACCAGAAAAGAACACAGAAACCTTCACATCGGTTACATAGACTATAAAAAAGCCTTCGACTCCATACCCCACAGCTGGTTAATCAGGGCCCTAGAAATCTATAAAATCAACCAACACCTCAGGCAGTTTCTCGCGCAAATTATGAAAACATGGAAAACCAAAATACGCCTAGAAACACAAACCGAACGGATCCAAACAGAAGAGCTGTACATCAGACGGGGTATATTTCAGGGAGACTCGCTCAGTGCTCTATGGTTTTGCCTCTGTCTCAATCCACTCTCAAATATACTAAACAGAACAGAGCATGGCTTCAATATCAGACACCAAAAAGAGAATCAACATAAAATAAACCACCTCCTATATATGGACGACATAAAACTCTACGCTGCCACACAAACACAGCTGAAAGAACTCCTCAAAATCACAGAAATATTCACCTTAGATGTCAATATGGAATTTGGTATAAGTAAATGCAAAGTGCTCCACATCAACAAAGGCCAATGGAAGCACCACCATGAGACAGAAACCATCAACAATGAAACGCTCGATAACATGTTCGATAAAGAAACATACAAATATCTAGGCTTCCAACAAAGCACCAAACTCAACCACACTCACATCAAAACAGAGCTCAGAACCGAATTCAAAAACAGACTGACGAAACTTTTGCAAACAAAACTCAACTCTAAGAATCTCACTAAAGCCATCAACACGTTCGCTATACCTATACTCACATATTCATTTGGTATCATCAAATGGTCACAAACAGACATAGAAAGTATTCACATCCTTATACGATCTCAATTCACCAAATACAGGAAATTACACCCCAACGCATGCAAAGAAAGACTTACCATCGAGAGGAAGGCAGGAGGAAGAGGAATTATAGACATCAGATCATTACATACAAAACAAATACAAACACTTAGGAAATTCTTTCACAGCAAGCAAACCAGCCTCCACACAGCGACAGTGAAAGCAGACAAAAACTACACACCTCTCGACTTAGCCCGGGCAGACCACTCAGCAGACACACACGGTCACACCCAATTACAACAGGAAAAGATGAAAACGTGGTCAGAGAAAACACTCCACGGAAAACACAGATACCACATAGAACAAGACCACGTAAATAAAAAACAATCATACACCTGGTTACGGGATGGGCAGCTATTCCCTGAGACTGAAGGCTTCTTACTTGCCATCCAGGATAAAGTCATATTAACCAGAAACTACCAAAAGCATATCATCAAAGACCCGACTATTGCAGAGGACAGATGTAGGAAATGCCACCAGCAGAAAGAAACGATCGAACACATAACGAGCGGATGTAAAATATTAGCCGGAACGGAATACACAGCCAGACATGACTCAGCGGCAAAAAGTAGTTCACCAAGCACTAGCCACAATATACAGGCTCATAGAAAACACAGATCCCTACTACAAATACACACCAACATCCGTACTTGAAAATAAAGATTACAAACTCGACTGGGACATCAGTATCCATACAGATAAAACAGTCTCCGCCAATAGACCCGATATTACTTTTTAGTGCAAAAAAGAAAAAGTCACCTATCTAATTGACATAGCTGTCCCCAACGACACAAACATCCAAACGAAATACACAGAAAAAATTTCCAAATACACAGACCATGCAACGGAAATAAAACGGCTATGGAAACAAGAAAAAGTCATCATTGTCCCCCTCATTATATCAGCCACAGGCCTTTCACCAACAACATTCACACCACACTTAGTACAATTAGGACTCAACACAAACATACACAAAAACATTCAGAAGTCAGTGATTTTGAAAACATGTAACATTGTCAGGTCATTCCTTAATACACAATGGTAATGCGTTTGTGCTGACTTGGTTTGCGCCCGTCAGCCAAACATGGAACCACATTGACCAAATGTGAGAAAGAAGAACTTTTTTGTAATAATAATAAAAAGACCCAACTATTACAGAAGACAGATGCAGAGAATGCCACCAGCAGAAAGAAACGATCGAACACATAACAAGCGGATGTAAAATATTAGCCGGAACGGAATACACAGCCAGGCATGATTCAGCTGCCAAAGTGATTCACCAAGCACTAGCCACAACATACAGACTCATAGAAAACCCAGATCCCTACTACAAATACACGCCAACATCCATACTTGAAAATGAAGATTACAAGCTCTACTGGGATATCGGTATCCATACAGATAAAACAGTCTCCGCCAATAGACCCGATATTACTTTTCAGTGCAAAAAAGGAAAAGTCACCTATCTGATTGACATAGCTGTCCCCAACGACACAAACATCCAAGCGAAATACACAGAAAAAATTTCCAAATACACAGACCTTGCAATGGAAATAAAAAGGCTATGGAGACAGGAAAAAGTCATCATTGTCCCCCTCATTATATCAGCCACAGGCCTTACACCAATAACATTCACACCACATTTAGTGCAATTGGGACTCAACACGGACATACACAGAAACATTCAGAAGTCAGTGATTTTGAAAACATGTAACATTGTCAGGTCATTCCTTAATACGGAATGGTAATAGCGTTTGTGCTGACTTGGTTTTGGCCCGTCAGCCAAACATGGAACCACATTGATCAAATGTGAGAAAGAAGAACTTTTTGTAATAATAATAATAATACCACATAGAACAAGACCACGTAAATAAAAAACAATCATACACCTGGTTGCGGGATGGGCAGCTATTCCCGGAAACAGAAGGCTTCTTACTTGCCATCCAGGATAAAGTCATATTAACCAGAAACTACCAAAAGCATATCATCAAAGACCCCACTATTACAAAAGACAGATGCAGGAAATGCCACCAGTAGAAAGGAACGATGGAACACATAACAAGCGGCTGTAAAATATTAGCCGGAACGGAATACACAGCCAGACATGACTCAGCGGCAAAAGTAGTTCACCAAGCACTAGCCACAACATACAGGCTCATAGAAAACACAGATCCCTACTACAAATACACACCAACATCCGTACTTGAAAATAGAGATTAAAAACTCTACTGGGATATCAGTATCCATACAGATAAAACAGTCTCCGCCAATAGACCCGATATTACTTTTCAGTGCAAAAAAGAAAAAGTTACCTATCTAATTGACATAGCTGTCCCCAACGACACAAACATCCAAACGAAATACACAGAAAAAATTTCAAAATACACAGACCTTGCAACGGAAATAAAAAGGCTATGGAAACAAGAAAAAGTCATCATTGTCCCCCTCATTATATCAGCCACAGGCCTTACAACCAACAACATTCACACCACACTTAGTACAATTAGGACTCAACACAAACATACACAAAAACATTCAGAAGTCAGTGATTTTGAAAACATGTAACATTGTCAGGTCATTCCTTAATACACAATGGTAATGCGTTTGTGCTGACTTGGTTTGCGCCCGTCAGCCAAACATGGAACCACATTGACCAAATGTGAGAAAGAAGAACTTTTTTGTAATAATAATAATCATCTATCAATCAGTGATAGGAGTAGCTAAAAGAATAACTTACACTATTCGTAAAAATATTTTGCGATACTTTGACCACATTGCTAGGCGAAATAACGATATGAAGCTGCTAGTTTATGAAAAAAGTAAAAATTACCACTATATGGATTTTCTTTAAAACCTGAAGTGATAAAACGAGTGGTGAATTCGCAATTAGTGTCACCGAATTAGTAAAAAAAGTTAACAACATTTTAGACAATAAAAATCATGTCGGCCTATGTTATTAATTATTTTTATTATAATATATATATATATATATATATATATATATATATATATATATATATATATATATATATATACATATATATACATATATATACATATATATATATATATATATATATATATATATATATATATATATATATATATATATACATATATATACATATATATACATATATATATATATATATATATATATATATATATATAATATATATATATATATATATATGTATATATATATATATATATATATATATGTATATATATATATATATATATATATATATATATATATATATATATATATATATATATATATAAAATGCAACGTCTCTCCGTCTGTCTATCTGTCCGTTAATGTGCTTATCACTGGAGAACCACTTATCCGATTTACGTGCTTTTTTTTTAAAACGTGCATATGTTCTCTGGCCAGGTTATAGGCTATATTTTATTACGTTAGGTAACATAAGGAATAAGCAGTGCCGATAATAGGGATTTAAGTCGGAACAAAATTTATCGCTAGCGCGTTCTCTTGCAATACACTGCTTAAACCATTAAATATGGAACAATATCATGTAGCAAAGTATATAATATATAAAATGCAACGTCTCTGTGTCTGTCTATCTGTTTGTCCGTTAGTGCGCTTTTCACTCGAGAACCACTTATCCGATTTACGTGTTTTTTTTTTTTAATTCATACATTTGTTCTTTGGCCAGGTTATCTATAATCTTCTATAATATATGTAAAATGCAACGTCTCTCTGTCTGTCTGTCCATTAGTGCGCTTATCACTTGAGAACCACTTACCCGATTTACGTGCTTTTTTTTTAAACATACATATGTTCCCTGGCCAGGTTATAGGATATACTTTATTACGTTAGGTAATGAAATAAGCAGTGACGATAATAGTGAATCAAGTCGGAAAAAAGTTTGCCGCTAGCGCATTCTCATGCAATGCACTGCCTAAACCATTAAATATGGAGCAATATCATGTAGCAAAGAATATAATATATATAAAATGCAACGTCTCTCTGTTTGTCTGCCTGTTGGTTAGTGCGCTTATTAGTCGAAAACCATTTATCCGATTTACGGTTTTTTTTATTCATACATATGTTCTTTCTCCAGGTTATATAATAATAATAATAATCTAGAATCTATAATATATATAAAATGCAACGTCTCTATGTCTGTCTGTCTGTCCGTTAATGTACTTATCACTCGAGAACCACTTATCCGATTTCCCTTTTTTTTAGAATTATGTATATATTCTCTGGCCAGGTTATAGGATTAATTTATTACGTTAGGTAACATAAGGCATACGCAGTGACGATAATAGTGAATCAAGTCGGAAAAAAGTTTGCCGCTAGCGCGTTCTCTTGCAATAGACTGACTAAAACTATTAAATATGGAATAATATCATGTAGCAAAGAATATAATAAATATAAAATGCAACGTTTTTCTGTCTGTCTGTCTGTTTGTTAGTGCGCTTATCACTCGAAAACTACTTATCCGATTTACGTGTTTTTTTTTTTATTCATACATTGTTCTCTTTCCAAGTTATATAATAATAATAATAATAATAATAATCTATCAATCAGTGACAGAAGTAGCTAAAAGAATAACTTACACTATTCGTGAAAAAACTTTGCGATACTTTGACCACATAGCTAGGCGAAATAATTATATGAAGCTGCTACTCACAGAAGGAAAAGTAAACGGCAGTAGACCCAGAGACCGGTCTCCTCGAATCAGATTCGGGAGGTGACTGGAGTTAAAGCAGTTCATCTTGCTGATGATAAGAACCAATGGAAGGACTTAGTGTCATTGGCAGTCACCACACCTCTGCTAAGAGGTGCAATAGACTGACTAAAGTATTAAATATGGAACAATATCATGTAGCAAAGAATATAATAAATATAAAATGCAACGTTTTTCTGTCTGTCTGTCTGTTCGTTAGTGCGCTTATCACTCGAAAACCACTTATCCGATTTAAGGGGTTTTTTACTTAATACATATGTTCTCTGGCTAGGTTATATAATAATAATAATAATCTGTGTAATATGTATAAATCGCAACGTCTCTCTCTGTCTATCTGTCCGTTAGTGTGCTTATCATTCGAGAACCACTTATCCGATTTACGTGTTCTTTTTTAAATCTTAACTTAATATTTATAAAAAAAATCTATAATATATGTAAAACGCAACGTCTGTCTGTCTGTTAGTGTGCTTAGCACTCACTTATCCAATTTATGTGTTTTTTTTCTATAAAATACATATATTCTCTGGCCAGGTTACAGGATCTATTTTATTACGTTAGGTAGCATAAGGAATAAGCAGTGACGATAAGAGTGAATCAAGTCCACGCGAGTAGAGTCGCGTGAACGGCTAGTAATTTATATAATCTCGAAGCATAAAAATAACCCTGGAGATGCGTCGTGCAATCGTAGGTAAAACGTGGGAATTTAACAGGGTCTAATCCTAAGACTGACGATTCCTCACTTAACTAAGGTAGGAACAATTTGTTGTTAGATGTGTAAGAGATAAAGAACAAAGTAACTTTCTTTAAATCTAGAGTTTTAAGCTGTTTTCTAATAAAACACAATAAACAGGGAATTTATTTGATTTCTCTGTTAAATTAACAACTGAACGTGAAATATGATGGCACTCAAATCTCCACCGCGGATACGATAATTTTGTGTGACTTTTACATCCATTTGAACGGAAGTTGACACTTAAAATGTGTGTAATTCTATCCAAGAAAACCACAAATCGTCGGTAATATTGACTGAAGCTGAATTGAAGATTTCAAAATCGACTGAGGATGACCAACTTCCTGATACTTGAAGGTACTCAAAGTTTCAATCGTTACTAGTGATGAAAAGTGGTTTATTCCGATTTTATGTGACACTTTTAAACAAGAACCAAGTTTGCGTCTTAGATCACACATCGTGTTCACCTGATTAAATACTCTATAACATCTTTCTCTTTCTCAATTTCGTTTGCCAACGAAAGGAAAACGATACGACACCGTACACCGCCATAATTTAAAAACTTATATAAAAAACTCATTAAGAAAATTAAGCTGAGACCGAGTATATCAATTGAAACGAAGGATTTGACCGATTATAATGGACCTACGCCTTAGTTTAAATTAAATCTTTGGTTTCTTCTTAAACCGAGAGGGTGTACGCTCGGCATTAATTTATTAAGGTCAACTACAGTAATAAAAATAATAAGAAATGTTTCTAGTACCTCTTTGGCGAAAGGTTACAAAAGTAAAATAAAATATAATAAACTCCAGACGTTAAGAATAGTTTTAATTTATTGCGTCTTGAACAAGAATAGATGTTTTTTTTTCAGTTTCAATAGGCCGTATTTTTATCAAATTTAAAATCCGATACTGAATCTTCTAAAAAATGTTCTTGATTGTATAACAGGCTTTGTGAATACTAAAATATTGCCTAAAGCAATGGCTTTTCTTTTACAGATTTCCTATGTTATTTATACCGGAAAGAACTCTTAGCGACTAGGTAATTTTTTTGCTGTCAATTCCGTATTCGCAATTTTCTTACCTGAGTGTTTTTCCTCTTGAAATATTTGCGTTTAAAATCGACAGATTTGTATGTTGGGAGTTCTGTTATAGACCGTGCCAATTGAAAAAAAATTATTTATAAGGAGTGTGAATTAATTTTGAGGGAATTCTAAGACTTGAATTATTTCGCATCGGGGCATATTATTGCTATATTTATGGTGAAGCATCATCATTAGACTTTAATTTTTAGTATATGCCATTTTGCCGTAGTGTAAACAACATATTTTTTTGACCATTGAAAATGTCGAATTACGAACAATAAAACACCATTTGCGGGAAGTATTACTTTCCCTGTTTAATTCGAAGAAAAGCGCTGCTGAAAGTCATCGATTGCTGTCGGAAATGGTGATTATATTCCATCGAAAAAAACACGCGAGCGGTGGTTTCGATGCTTTAAAAGTGGCGATTTCGGTACGGAAGAGAAAGAACGTCCAGGCGAGCCGAAAAAGTTTAAAGATGAAGAATTGGAGGCATTACTCGAAGGCCCGTGCTAAATGGAAAAAGAACTTATAGAATCATTAGGAAAAGATCGTTGCTTGTATAGTTTAAGATAAAAAAAATAAGATATTTTCCACCAGTCATTATAAATATCATATATCATAGTTAAAAGTGTATTATTTTGTTAAATTAAGCAAACTGTAATAAAAACTAATTGGCAATAAATCTCGCCAGCATTAACAGAACACTTTTAACATTACTCATTTCCAATATCCACAAAAAAATATTTTTGGAAATACATTACACAATGTAAACAAACCGTTTTGTCGCTGCCAGCGGTGTGCCATTTCTCTTCATCTTGCCTTAAAAAATCCCGCTTTCTCTTTTATTTGTGTTGATCTTAGCGGTGACAAGATTGACGCGATGCCTTTTTAAATTACGTGGTCAAGAGATTTTATAAATTGTCAGCATAGATAAATTTATTAAAAATTAGTATTAGGTGTGCCTCTAATTGACTCTAGGAGTTACCCATTTCAACACACTGAACTATTTTTATCCTTCCAGTCCGAACCTCTTAGCAGAGGTGTGGTGACTGCCAATGACACTAAGTCCTTCCATTGGTTCTTATCATCAGCAAAAATTTCAGAAATCTCCTCTGCACTTTTTTAAGTGAAACTCTATGCACCTCGTATATTGGACTCCAGACAATACTTGCATATTCCAGTTTCGAGCGAACAAAGCAGAAATACAAAACCTTCAGTGATGCAATATTAGTGAAACCCCTACAATTCCTAATGATGAACCCGTAAGACTTCATTGCTTCAGAAACTTTCAATGCTATATGCTGAGCAAATGTTAGTTTTGCATCAAAAACAACTCCCAAATCCCTAGCTGTGCTACACCTACTTAAATTATGGTCCTGAAGTCTATATTGAAACTCTATTGACGCTACCCTCCTAGTATATGTTAGAACTTTGCATTTTTGAGCATTTAGATGTAGTTTGTTGTCACACAACACCAAGAATGTACGAAATTCAACTGGCTTTATAGATAGGAACAATCCTCAGTTTTTTCTATTGGCATAAACATTTTTAAATCATCAGCATAAATTAGTCTGTTACATTTTAAATCCTCGCAAAGATCATTTATGAACATAATGAAGAGCAAGGGTCCCAAATTTGAACCTTATGGAACGCCGGAGGTAGCCCCAAATCTTTCTAATTTGAATCCGTTGTAGGCTACAAACTGAGTTCGATTAAACAAGTAACAACTTATAAGAGCCCTCGCACCATCAGTGAAACCAAAGAAAGACAACTTATTGATGAGAACATGATGGTCGATTCTATCAAAGGCCTTCGAGAAATCTGTATAAATAACATTAACCTGCCCACCATCATCTAATATTTCCGAAATAAACTGTGTCGTAACAGTTAGATTTGTTACCGTAGATCTCTTACTAACAAATCCGTGCTGATAAGGAGAAATTTGATTTTTAATTTGGCTATAGATACGTGCATACAAGACTGACTCAAAGACCTTTGAGAAGTTACAAAGTAGAACAACACCCCTGTAACTTTCGACATTTCCCCTGTCTCCATTCTTACAAATAGGATATAATCTACCTTCTTTCCATCGTTTCGGATAAACACCCCGTTTAATTGATAAATTAAAAATATACTTTAAAGGTCTTACAAGGACAGTCGCACAGTCCCTAATGAGAAACGAGGGAATATTATCAGGGCCAGAGGTCATCTCATTTTTTAATTTTTTCGTGGCCATCAATACGTACTAAGCGAGTGACAAGTCCCTGCTGGTTCCGACTGTGCGAAGACACTCTTGAAAAAATCTGCAAACGCGTTAGCAATGCCCGACGGAGACTTCAGAATGTCATTTCTATACATCATCATACTGGAAGTCCTAGAAGATTTACTTTTGGAATGGACATAACTCCAGAAGCGTTGGGGATCCAGTGCCAGAGAAGCCTGTGCATCCTCCATGTATTTAATATATGACGCTTTAATTTGCTGCTTAGAAATTGATCTTAACCGTCTAAATTCTAGATAATCATTGTGATTACCATATCTCTTGAATTTTTTTGCATGCTTTGCTTTCCTTTTTATATTTTTAATATCAGCAGAAAACCATGGAGGATACTGATGAGCAAAATTTTTGTATGCCGGAACATGTAAGCAGTAGTCTGCGATAATATCACATCTCCGACGCTTTAGTCTTGAGCTGTCTCTTTCTTTAAGCGTCCATGTCTCTGAGGCATATAGTAAAATAGAAAAACTAGAGAATGCACGAGTTGAATTTTTGTTGTTTTAGATATATTATGATAGCGCCAAATTTTTGTTAGTTTCACAACTGCATGACGGGCAATCCTCTATCCTTCGGCGTATTTCTGGTTCACAACTTCCAGAATTTGGAATTAAAGAGCCGAAATATGTAAACTTATCAACAAATTCATAGTTAAAAACTTTCGTGATATTGTGTTGATTATTGTCGGTTCTATCTATGATCATAACCTTGGTTTTAGAATTATTTGACTATAGTCCTAGCAACTCGCTTTCCCGCTGTAATTGTATCTTGATACGTCCAAGGTGTTCGATGTTTTCGGCGAAGATAGCAGTATTATTAACATATCTCAGGTTGGTTATATGTATTCCATTTACCAAAATGCTCCCATCGTAGTTTTCCGTAGTTCTTCTCATGATATATTCTCCATAGATATTAAAGATAATAGGTGACTACATGCAACTTTGACGAACTCTAGAGTAGACTGGAAAAAGTTCCTATAGGACGTCATTCACCTGGATTTTCGACGTGCTGTGTTAAAGTTCCCTGATAATGTACGAAAGGTGGATAGGAACTCCCATACCATTTAGTACCTCCCAAAGACAAGACCACTTAATCGAGTCAAAAGCACGCTGATAATCAACAAAGCAGATGTACATTGAAACAATAAATTCTAGAGTTTTTTCAGTTAGTTGACGTAAATTCAGAATATGCAACATGTTTACTTACAATTAAAAAACTCCTATTCATTACCGGAGTTACGGGCGAGCAGCAAGTTAAGCGGTCACTCTTGAAAGTTACGATCATGGCGCATTGTGACTTGCGCTGTTTATTTTGCATTAGCAGTCAGGTAATTGATCTCTATATTATTTCTGAAGTATAAAATTTTTTAGACATGACTGTGCTTGGTGTGCGAGCGAAAAGAAATAAAACATAATTATATCTTATTAGAATGCAGTCAGTATTTCTTCTGACTTCTACTGACGTCAATCACATTTTCCATATTTAAATTATCAAGAGACAGGCGCCAATTTGTAATAGAATTAAACTAGGTCCCTTATCAGATTGATCCGTCGTCTCTCCTTATTCGTATTCGAGTACAGAAGCGACGTGGCCGAAGTTCAATTTAAGTATTTACGTTTTAACATTAACCGTATGCCTTTTAAGACTTTAGTGTTTTTCCTTTTCCAGATTATTTTTGTTTATATGTTGTTTACTGACAGTCCGTACTTTTAAGAACGAAAGTACACGCCGATGAGAAATAAAAGAACACTGAATTTTGTTTAATTTTATGTTTTTTTTTTTAGTTTTTAACAAAAAGTAATTACACAGTAAACATCAAACACAGTAGCGATGCTCAAGAAAATTTTTAGGTCCTTTTTTTTATTACGCATGCGTCCCCTGTCATACTAACAACATGGCTGCCAGCGCGGTAGCAGGTTGCATTTACATCTGGATTTAAAGAAGAATCTTTTTATAACGTGCTCCGAAATTCATTATTAATAATTTTCCAATAAGTAAATGACTAGTTTAAGGTTATAATTGAAAATAATTACAAAAAAAAAAAACGGTCAAGTGCAAGTTGAACTTGCGCAATAAGTGTTCCGTACGTTGATTGCTTTTACAATAAAAAATTTTGTTACGGAGGTATAAAATGATTAGTGACTTCACAAAACATACCCCAAATGAGTTTCAACAAAGTTTGTTTCCAGTCTTTACTGAAAACTGATGACTTTGAAATTTTTGTTTTTTTTTTATACACCAGATAAATTATTAAAGGTAACGCACTCGTGATAATTTTCGTTCAATCTACACCCCGTGGAGGATATTCCAGAATTTTTTCAAAATTTTTTGATCAGTACTTTTTGAGATAAAGGAGGGACTGCGATTTTTCGCGATTATTTAAAAATGATACAAAGAAAAGTGTGCACATCTATTACATTAAACATATATATATATATATATATATATATATATATATATATATATATATATATATATATATATATTTTGCTCGTGTTTTCACAAGCTTTCATTTGACACCACACTTGATGACCTAGTAAAACTTTTTTTTTTCACTTCCGATTTCACCTCCCAAAACTAACCCCTTAAGTCAAAATTTAACTTTCAAAACTACACGGTGTCGATGAGGCCATCAATTCCTATATTAGTACCAAATTTCAACTTTTTATGACAAATAGTTTCGGAGAAAATCGGGTGTGACAGACGCACAGACACCGAAGTGATCTTATAGGTGTTCCGTACGGAACATTAAAAAGATGTCAAGAAGAAATTTTTGTTGTGCGATTAGTGCTAGCAAAAATGTATGCGATATCTCCAAAGGAGTTATTTTTATTTAAAGAAGAATTTGGATATTTCAAAAACTCGCAGGCATCATACCAGCAATATGGCGACAGATCATGTGATCCTTACAAACTCGAACTTCTTCAGATTGAAGGTCCCGAGTCGAACTGTCGCTGTGGTAATTAGCTGATCAATGTTCTTTTTTACAAACAAATTAAATGCAATGATTTTCGGTGTGTGTATCAGTGTGAAAATTGACACTTTTTTCATAGACAATATTTTTTAACGTTACCACGTCACGTGTGCGAAATATTTTGCGCCCTGATGTGTCAATTATTTTATACATATTTCCAAAATTAGTATTATCTTTGATTAATTTTTACAATTTTTTTATTTTTAAACTTTAAAAAATTGAACAATAAACTAACTAAATCTAGAAACTGTGCAAACTTTTATTCTATCTATTATTGTTTACAATAATAACATTAATTTTATAACCACTATATCAACCAATATTGATTTCAGTTAATGCAGATCGAGATGTAGAGGTTAAAGAATCCTGTATTTTTGAAGTAGATGAGGCAACATCTGAATTCGTAGTTTAGAATTTTATTTGAAATTTTATCATTGATTTAATCTTCCACATATCGCTTAGCAACAGTAGAAAATGTCTATCCTCCGTGGCGCTTTAAATCAGATTTATCGTTCTCTTCATTGACAAGAACTGTGGTTGACTTTCAGCGAAAGCAATGACCAGTCCTGGAAACGGCTACCTTCAAGTACTTTGCTATGCCTCCAATTAAATTAATTCCAACAACTTGGTTTACTCATTTGTTGTTTCAACAAATATTCGCTAGTTGTATGGTTTGGACATGATGCCGCGTATTTTCGATAAAACCCAATATAATATAATTTGGTAACTGAAAAAATGTGTTCTACGTTAGTTTTGTATCAAAAACTTTCACAATTAAAATAAAAATCTTGTCTGTATTATCGACAGTCATTTTAGTGAGTCTTTCACGGCGACGCACCAAATACCAATAAACACTCAAAATACCCACAATTATCCTAATATAAAACAATAATTCAAAATATTATCTATCTACTTATCTCTATCCGGCTTTATAGCGTCCTACGTTTTCCGGTTTCCTGTCACCTGCCTTTGCTGTCTTCCCAATCTTTCGATCGTAAATTGCTTTCCAACATAGCTCTCTGGATGCCACCAATTCATGTTGTTTTTGGCTTTTCTCCCTTTCGTTTCTCGATGGGCCTCCATTTCAACACCAGCTTTAAAATTCTTTGTTTTACCATTCTTTCTACGTGTCCATGCCAGACTTTGTTGGATATCGTCCATTATTGTTCTTTCTATCTTTATGGCTTCTGTTACTCTTTCATTTTTGATAATATTCAGTGTTAATATTCCAGCTGACCTTCACCAGTAGTCTATCTCGAGAGCAGGAATGTTCTGTTGTAAATTGTTTAATTGCCAACCTTTCCAGCTGTAAGGTACAAAGATCTTAAAGATTGCATTATAGATCTAGTGCTTCTTTTCAATAGATATATTCTTTGACCCAAGGACGAAATTAAGGTTTTGTATGACGGCTTTTCCTTTGCTTATTTTATCATATTTTTATTTTTTTGTTCTACCAGCTCAATCTGTTCTTGTTTTTAAATAGATGTCGTCATTACAGACATCAATCACTTAACCTCCGTCCGTTTAAGATAAGTTTTTTCGTTTCTCTTCGAATAGTTCAAAAAGGCTTTTGACATAATAGAAAGATTAAGTCATTTAGAAATGCTGGAGTGGACCAAACACCTATTAGAAAATATACTATCATGAATAATGACCATCAAGGTTCACATTCTAACAGACAAGGAGATATAATCTCGCCAAAGCTATTTATATTGGAGGATGTTTTGAAAAAACTGGAATGGGAAGACAAAGAAATAAATATTTATGGCGAGCACCTACAGGGTTTAAGATTTGCTGACGATGTCGACCTGTTCGGGAAAAAATTGGGAAGAACTAGCGCAGATGTTAGAAGAACTACTTGAAGCGACAGCAAAAGTAGGAAACGGATGAATAATGAAAAGACACAAGTCTTGACAAGTGCCCCTAAACGACGAAACAATTATAGAACATGGTCAAATAACAAAAAGGATTCGTTTATACATATACCTCGGACAGTCTGTCACAATGGGCAAACAAAAGACATTGAAAAATCGATAGGCGAATCAGTCTGGAATGGCTTCCTATAGTAATCTGAAGTACTTCTTAAATATGAAAATCCCCATGACCCTAAAAACAAAAATGTATAACGAGGGTATATTCCCAGTTGCTACATACGGTCCTGAAACTTGGGTCCGGACTAAAAAGGTTATTAATAAACTCAGGGTACACCAGAGAGCTATTGAAAGAAGTTGGATATATCACTCCGATATCGAAAAACAAACGAATTCAACATCCTAGATAACAAACAACGTGAAAAGAATTAACTCCTTAAAGTGGCAATGGTCAGAACATGTCGCTAAATACATTGAAAACTGAAGTGGGAACATCATCAATGGATAGAAAATAGCTAACAAAAAAGAAGATATATATATATATATATATATATATATATATATATATATATATATATATATATATATATATATCTATATACACAGGAATGTTTCTACTCTTGTAATAACAAGCCTCTGACCAAGCGACCTTTGAAAAATTACCGCATTACGTATATATCAAGATTTTGAATGCAATAACAAAAATTATTAATTAGTCAAAATCATTAAATATTTTTAAGAATACCTTTCATAAATAAATGGTATTTTATAACACGGCAGAATTTAGAGAGTTAATATGTGTGCTTTGAATTTTGGCTTGTGCTAGATTTGTGTTGCCTGCTTTATGTTTTATATTATTTGATTTCCATATTTTAATTTACTTTTAAATTTAATCTTGACATATATCATTTATATGATTTGATGGACAAAGAAATGAATATGAGAATATGTTCAATAAAAAAACCGGTCAAGTGCAAGTTGAACTTGCACAATTAGTGTTCCGTACGTTGAATGTTTTTAAAATAAAAATTTTTGTTAGGGTTGTATAAAATGATCAGTGACTTCACAAAACACACCCCAAATGAGTTTTCAACAAAGTTTGTTTCCAATCTTTACTGAAAAAACTGGTGACCTTGAAATTTTTTTTTTTTTTTTATATACCAAATAAATTATTAAAGGTGATAATTTTCTTTCAATCTATACCCCGTGGAGAATATTCCAGAATTTTTTTCAAAATTTTTTGATCAGTACTTTTCGAGATAAGGTAGGGGACAGCGATTTTTTAAAAGTAATACGAAGAAAAGTGTGCGCAAGTATTATATTATATATATATTTTTTACTTGTGTTTTTACAAGCTTTTATTTGACACCACACTCGATGACCTAGTAAAAAAAAATTTTTTTCACTTCCGATTTTACCCCTCAAAACGAACCCCTTAAGTCAAAATTTATGTTACGGTGGTATAAAATAATCAGTGACTTTACAAAACACACCCCAAATGAGTTTTCAACAAAGTTTGTTTCCAATCTTTACTGAAATCTGATGACCTTGAAATTTTTGTTTTTTTTTATATATACCATATAAATTATTAAAGGTAATGCACTCGTGATAATTTTCATTCAATCTACACCCCGTGGAGAATATTCCAGAATTTTTTCGAAATATTTTGATAAGTACTTTTCGAGATAAGACCCGGGACAGCGATTTTTCGCGAATTTTTAAAAATAATACAAAGAAAAGTGCGCGCAAGTATAATATTATATATACATTTTTTACTCGTGTTTTCACAGGCTTTCATTTGACACCACACTCGATGACATAGTAAAAAATTTTTTTTTTCACTTCCGACTTCACCCCCCAAAAATAACCCTTTAAGTCAAATTTAATTCTCAAAACTACATGGCTCTGATGAGGCCATCAATTCCTATATTATTACCAAATTTCACCTTTCTATGTCAAATAGTTTCGGAGAAAATCGGGTGTGACAGACAGACAGACAGACAGACAGACAGACAGACAGACACCGAAGTGATCTTATAAGTGTTCCATACGGAACACTAAAAAGAGACAACAGAAAAAATTCATTTATCTACTGTTTATAGCACCAGTCTAGAAAATTTACTGTTGTAGTCTGAGTCAAGAAGAACACAATATTAAAATTTTAGGTACGCCACTGAAAAATCAGACACTTTTAACGTATTATGACCTTAAATATACACCCCGGAAAAAAATCAATATCTCTTCGTTATTTCGTACAAATAAATCCCTAAATCATAATATTTGTCAGCATTCGGGCTTATTATGATTTTTCTTTCGATACCAAAAACATTTTTCTCACTTTTTATCTACGTGAGCGACGGAAAGTATGCAGATTTTCGTTTTGTGTGTATATTGTACATCAAAAAGCACTTTATGTCATTATATATTACCAGATTTAAAACGTAATTAAGGAGCAAAGCGAGCCTGTGTCATCAAAACATGTTATAATGGTTTTATTACTGGCATATTATGCATGTATTCGAATAAAAAAGTACTGAACGGACTTAGTGTAATTAGTATTTTATATTATAAAACACAAAAAATATTTTATTGAAAGTACAATCTTAAAAGTTTACGGTAAGAAAATACAAGATATTTCATAAACAAGTTAAATTTTGATAGGAAAATTTCAGATATTACAAGGCTTATAGGTATAATTCTTCTAGATTTCTACCGTGTCTATTGAAAATGTGATACTAACGTTTCGTTAGTCGTCTTGCCAGCGTCTTCAGAGCTTGTACCGAGGACTGACTTCTTCGGAATTGAGCACAAAGTTGATTAATTTTGCTTGCGCATGCCTGTGGGCTGGAGTGGGAGATGGGCGGGGCTTCATAGATGTTCTGTTCCCAGATAGGCGAGAGGTAAAGATCAATGTCACGATTAACAGAGGTTTATGCTTTTGGAGGTTCCTCCCTTTATTAAACAAGCTTTACCTTGTATGTGTCCTTTCTTTCTAAAGAAACGCTCTTTGTATCCAACTGACCTCCCAACTGGCTGCTTCACTAATAATAAACATCATCATCATCATTAGTTTATTCCATCCATATTCAGATGTAAGCCTCCTCAAGTTGTTTTTTAATGAGCTTTGTTGTTTGCTATTTGCATCCAATCGTGTCCTGCTAATCTTTTTTATGTCGTCCGTCCATCTTGTCTGTGGCCTATCTCTGCATCTTTTGTGTTTTCTAGGCCTCCATTCAACTATACGGCATGTCCATCTGTTATCATTCAGCCTTGCGATATGCCCCGCCTAATTCCACCTTAATATACATATTCGTTGTATTACATCTGTCACTTTTGATCTTCTTCATATCTAGATGTTAGAAATACGATCTTGAAGTCTAATATTTAGCATTCTCCTCTCCATTGCTCTTTGGGTTACCTGGAGTTTATTTATTATACTCTTATTTCGTTTTAGTGCCAAATGTTAATACCGGCAGTGCATATTGATCGATAATCTGGCTTTTATTGTATTTGGGATGTCCAATTTAAATGTAAAATTGTAACCTTCCGAACGTAGACCAAGCTAACGAGACTCTTCTATCCAAGCCTTTAAATTAATTTTGGATATTTCGATTTTTTGTCCTAAATATATGAACGTTTGTACCTTTCCTATTCTCGCACCTTTTATTAATAGTTCTTGGCTGTTATCTTTACTTTCGTTGTTCAAATATTTGGTTTTGCTGAAGTTTATTTTTAGACCTATTTCTCGAGACTTGTTATTTAAATCCATCAGCATTTCTTGAAATTCTTCTTTTGTGTTGGCGATCAGAGTAATATCATCTGCGAACCTCAAGTGATTTAATCGTTCACCGTATATTAATATTCCTTTATTTTTCCACTTTAGCGATTTGAACATGTCTTCTATAGTCAAAGTGAACAGCTGTATATATATATATATATATATATATATATATATATATATATATATATATATATATAAATATAAATATATATATATATATATATATATATATATATATATATATTATATATATATATATATATATACATATTCTCAATTTAGTGGGGCTGCAGTCTATATTTAAAGATTTATGGCCTTGGGTGGTGAGTCGAGCTTTCGAAATTACATTTATTTCTTCTTCAGGACATCTGGAAAGACAAAATTTTTCTTTTTTCTTTATACTGTTAAGTGAAAAAATTACTTTTTTTATAAGTACATTCCTATGGTTGAAAAAACAAAAAAGAAAAATACAAAACGGCCAAAATGACTGGCCTTGGTACGTAGAGAAAGATCGAAGGTATTGCTTCGTTTAGATCTGAGATATGCTTTCAGTTTAAAACTTATTTACATGGCAAATAGTGTAATAAATAAAGATAAAAATAATAGTTGCATACGGGGGATAACAGAAAGAAACAATGCATCACAGTTTTCGGAAAATAAAAATATATGTATAATAGATAATATAATGTAATAGAACGATTGGATGGAAAAAAAAAACATTTTGTCTATGTGTTATTCGTCTGGTGCAGGACGATCTATTAGTGATTGGTATTTTTCTAATTCTAATTTAAGGATGTAACTGTATATGGAACTGAGTCCCTAATAAAAAGTTGGATCTGTATAAGTTCAGGTTACCAGCGGAAGACATGACGAAGTTCGTAACAACGAAGAGGACGATGAGAATACAGATAACTCCGACGCAGATTACTGGAATGGCAAGCAGTCCTGGCATATCGAAGACAGCTTTTGTCGCTTCTTTCAACAACATTATCACCAGCTTGATCTTGTTTCTGCACTCTTTTTATTCATGGTGTAGGGTTCCCGGTTAATATGGGCCATTTCTAATAAAATTCGTTTGTAGTAAGAATCAGAGCGATCCAGGACCTCAGTCTCATCCCAGCTCATCCGATGGTCATTGTTAATGACATGTTGTGCTAAAGCACAAGATTGTACATTACGTCTGCAGTCACTTTTGTGTGATGTAATCCTACCCTTCAAATTTCTGGAGGTTTGACCTATGTACACTTTATTACAATTTGAACAAGGTATTTTGAAAATTACGTTCCAATTTTCATTTTTTAGATCACTAATAGATCGTCCTGCACCAGACGAATAACACATAGACAAAATGTTTTTTTCCATCCAATCATTCTATTACATTATATTATCTATTATACATATATTTTTATTTTCTGGAAAACTGTAATTCATTGTTTCTTTCTGTTATCCCCCGTATGCAGGTTGACACATGCGCTATTAAAATAAAAATCTACATTCTCAACTATTATCTTTATTCATTACACTATTTGCCATGTAAATAAGTTTTAAACTGAAAAGCATATCTCAGATCGAAACGAATCAATACCTTCGATCTTTCTCTACCACATAAAAGTTATATCGGTCTATCACACTCCATTTTTACCGCCAAAAATTGATAATTTTTTGTTAATTACTGGTTTACGGGATTAGCAGAGAGTACCAAGGCCAGCCATTTTGGCCGTTTTGTATTTTTCCGTTTAAATTATAATGTTATGTAGTTAACAACAATATATTGGGGAATATCCCTCTATGCAAATGGCTGCTTGTTTTGTTATAAAAAAAAACCACTTTGGTAAGTCAATCATTTTTCTTTTTTCTCATGCTATCTTTCTTTTTTGTTTTTTCAACCATATACTTATAAAAAAAGTAATTTTTTCACTTAACAGTATAAAGAAAAAAGAAAATTTTGTCTTTCCAGATGTCCTGAAGAAGAAATAAATATAATTTCGAAAGCTCGACTAACAAAAAAAAAGGTTGTTTCACTACCCAAGGCCATAAATCTTTAAATATAGATTGCAGCCCCACTAAATTGAGAATATATTTTTCTTAACTAGTCAGTCGCAACTACTCCTATCTTTATATATATATATATATATATATATATATATATATATATATATATATATATATATATATACGAGGCTGGTTTGAAAAGTCCGTGCAAAGTCCGAGAGATGGCACCACCGGCGCGTATCGAGGTCATGTTTAGTTAGTAGCATCTCTTGAATGAACGCACACCAAGTTTCAGCCATATTGGTCTATTTCTTTGTGTTTGGCATTCGTGTGAATCAAGGAAGTCGAGTGATTTTCAACAAATGGACGAAAAAGAATTTCGTGTGGTGATTAAACATTACTTTATGACAGGCAAAACGCCTCAGGAGACTAAAGAGAAGCTTGATAAACATTATGGTGACTCTGCACCTTCGATTAGAACAGTTTATAAGTGGTTTCAAAATTTTCGGACTGGCCATATGGGCACAAGTGACGCTGAACGTTCTGGACCGCCTGTGGAGGTTACGACTCCAGAAAACATTGATCAAATCCATGATATGGTGATGGATGACAGAAGAGTTAAAGTGCGTGAGATTGCTAGTGCTGCGGGTATCTCGACTGAACGGGTACATAATATTTTGCATAAACATTTGGACATGAGAAAGCTATCCGCAAGATGGGTGCCGCGATTGCTCACGCTTGACCAAAAACGGAATCGTGTGAAGTGTTGCAAGGATGATTTGCAGCTGTTCCAGAAGAATCCGGAGGACTTTAAGCGTCGTTTCGTCACTGTGGATGAAACATGGATACATTACTATACTCCTGAGACCAAACAACAATCTAAACAATGGGTTTACCAAGGGGGAATCTGCACCAAAAAAGGCGAAGACCGTTCCTTCGGCCGGAAAGGTTATGGCGACTGTCTTTTGGGATTCGCAAGGGATAATCCTCATCGACTATCTGGAAAAGGGTAAAACTATTATAGGTGAATATTATTCATCGTTATTGGACCGTTTGAAAACCGAGCTGCAAGAAAAACGCCCGCGATTGGCCCACAAGAAAGTCCTTTTCCATCACGACAACACACCAGCACACACCTCAGCAGTTGTGGTCGCAAAATTAATGGATATAGGATTCCAACTCGTTTCACATCCCCCCTATTCTCCAGACTTGGCTCCCTCGGACTACTATTTGTTCCCCAATTTGAAGAAATGGCTGGCGGGACAAAGATTTTATTCAAACGAGGAGGTGATTGCAGACACTAATGGATATTTTGCAGACTTGGACAAATCCTATTATTCGGAAGGGATCAACAAACTAGAACATCGTTGGACGAAGTGTATAAGCCTAAAAGGAGACTATGTCGAAAAATAAAAAAGGTTTACCCAAACACATAAGTAGTTTTTATTTTTGCACGGACTTTTCAAACCAGCCTCGTATATATATATATATATATATATATATATATATATATATATATACATATATATATATATATATATATATATATATATATATATATATATATATATATATAAATACATATAATGATCAGTAATTAAAAATTACTTCATACCTATAACTTCCGCTCTAGTTAAATAAGCACCAGGATATAGAGATTCTTAGAAAAAAGATCTCACAATAATAAGACAATTTATTTGTGAATCACAAAAAACAAGTTTATGATAAATAAATAAACAAATATTAATGACAACTTGACCACATAATTTGATTAAATAAGTTTGCGACTACCCACTATTTCATGGGCCTGACAATGCCATTTGTTTAATACTTGAAGACCAGATTTTGTTTGTTTGGTGTAATGCGTAGTTTGATTGAACAGAGTTTGCTCTAGAGTTCATAAAAAGAATTTGTTCTTGCGTAAATATGAGTTATTAATTTGGTTTCCTACTTACGATGTTCATAGAACTTTAGAAAAATTTTTTAGTAAAAACAGTCCATATATTTGGCACTGGTATGGAATTGCATTCAAATAGTTTAGTTTGTAGATAAACGATTTTTAGCTAGCAGTAGTTCAACTTTCTCTTTTACAAATTGTTAAAATAAGACGAAGTTTTTTTTCCAATTACTGATCTTAGTAAATTTAAATTTACTTCACGTATATTTTCAGATATTTCATTTAACCGATACTTGTTTTTTTTGTTATTTACCTCACCTTGAACATAAATAAAAATTTAAGAGGAATCTAGTTCAGACCGACCATTTATGGTAAGAACTGAGAAAACCAACAAGCTTATTGAGGGCTTGCTACTGTCGGAGCGACAAATGAAAGTCCCGGTGCTTGCTAAATAACGTGGAATATTCGCAATTTTAAAGAATATATAGGAAGATTTAAGGATGAAAAATATCTGCATGATGGCTCCCCAAACTGCTTATACCAGGAGCGAAATTGGCGAGGCAAGAAATTTATGAACATTTGGCTGCTTTAGAAAACTATGAGAGTTATTTTTTTCGCGAATTGCCTCTGCTAACGGAACTCGGATGTTTTGATGAGATCCGCCCACGACGTCGGAATCAATGACTTTCTACCTCCAAAGAAGGTAAATACTTCGTCTTCTGGAAAGTTTCTAACGACCGTTTTTAGTGTTCCGCACGGAACGGAACGGATTACTTCAGCGTCCGTTTGTCTGTCTGTCGGGTCGCACCCAATTTTCTTAGAAACTTTTTAACGTATAAAGTTGAAATTTAACATAAATATATAATTTGATGACCCAATAAGAGCTGTGCAGTTTTAAAAGTTAGATTTTGACTTAAGCGTTTAGAAGACATCAGTTCAAAAATATATACGATGTAATATTTGCGTACACTTTTGTTTGTATTAATTTTTAAAAAAATGCCCAAAAATCCCTGTCTTCTCATCCATTCTCGAAAAATAGTGATCAAAAAATTTTGAAAAAATTCTGGAATATTCTTCATAAAGTGTAGATTGAGTGAAAAATATCACGAATGCATTATATTTGATAATTTATCTGGTATAACTGCCCTGTCCTGGTAATATAGAGGTTTTTTAATATACTTTTGAGTACACTACTGATCCCTAGTCGCGCGTCGTTGATGTACTGAGACAAAATAATTTTATTTTAGTGGTTTATAATTAAACAAATATTTAGGTAGGTAGTAAATATTTGTTTTATACTTTTTATTACTAGATTATAGATTAACCTAATTAACTTAGCCTAGGTAAGAATATCATTTCTTTTTAAAAACACCATACGGAACACTAATTGCGCAAGTCCGACTTGCACTTGGCTTTTTTTATTATTATTTTTTAGGTTGCGAAGGAATTTGGCTTATCAAATATATAGAAAATATTCACAGAGTTACAATCTTTCAGTCCTGTTTCAGAATTTCGATTTTTTTTGTTTTAACGAAGGCCTAAGATTTTCCTAAGATGATGGTTAAAAGCCACTGTAGAATTGTTTTTAATAGCGCAAATAACTTATTTTTTTGGATGTAATCAGCAATTCGAGAAATTTTAAAACTCTGTGTATTAATATAGGTAAAAGTTCTGTAGAAAAAATTATAGCATTTGATATTTTTCATTTACATTACCAGGTTATTACAAGTATGAAATGCGGATTTTTTTTTTCTAAAAAAACATGTTAAATTCGGAAGAATGATAAAAAGTGCTTTATTCAAAGTATGTTCCAACGCTTGTTATACATTTTTTCCCATGTTTTGGGCAATTTGTGAATACCACGATAGTAAAAAATGTTCCCCTTTTGCTGCGAACCATTCATCGAGCCATTTTATCACATCTTCGTACAAACTAAAGCGCTGCTCAGCAAGTGGGTGACCCATCGATATAAACAAGTGGTATTCGGAAGGAGCCAAAAATCTGGTGAGTAAGCTGCATGGGGTAGAACTTCCCAGATGAGTGCTTCAAAGGTGTCGCGAACTGGTTTTGCCGTATGTGATGGAACATTGTCATGAAGAAAAATAACTTTGTGTTGCCTCTTTCGGTATTCTGGTCTTTTTTCAAGCAGCGAACGGTTTAATCGGTTGGTAACGTTTAGTATTAACCGTTTCCCTAGGTTTTAACAGCTCATAATACACCATGCCACTCTGGTCCCATCAAACACAGAGCATCGTCTTTC
>CM032456.1:38778371-38819577 GCA_019049505.1 Pachyrhynchus sulphureomaculatus | reverse complement strand
AATCGAACTCATGAACTCAAAACATTTATTTCTAAATCATTTTTGTACATTTTTATGGTAATCCTCAAAGCAATTAAGGAAAAAAACCTGGTTGTCCAGGGCACATTTTGCATTCATGCACTGTTTGCTTTCTTATTTTATTTTTTTCTGCATTCTTTGCATTCCTTTCTGCTTACCCGTTTTGTTTCTTTAGTTCCTTTTTTTTCACTAACAATTTTTTCCACTTTGCTAATGCTGTGGACATTTATTTGGCCTGGAGGAATTTGCGGCAAATTAGTAATTGGTCGTCTGGCTAGTAAATTTCTTATGACATCCAATCGGAAGTCATATAATCGTAACTGGTCAGACCGCGAATATTTATTGTACAAAAAATAGGCGTTTATCATGCTCATTTGCAGCACATGCATGAATAACTTTTTGTACCACCGAATGGCTTTACGGCTGCAAGGATAATATGCCATCATTTGATCCTGTCTATCTATACCGGACATAAAAGCATTATATCCAATGATTGCGGAAGGTTTTTTCAGATTCTTGATTTCTTTTGTTTTTAAAAATGCCCATTTCGCTTCCAAATTCTGTTGAAATGTATTGAACATTGCGTTTATCGCGCCATTTTCCGACATGCACTCCATTGCAAAACATAGATTTATTCTCACCACGTTTTAAGTTTGCACTCATTACCTCTTTCGGATTATCTTTCCTCTCAGCTCTCAGCGTACCAGTGCAGTATGTATTTGTTGAAGTAATTTCGTAGCTAAATTAACACTATTGTAAAAATTGTCTAGATAAACAGCATGTCCCACACCCAATTTTTCCTCCAATAAATGTAAAACAATCTTTTCAGTATGTCCGCTTCCACCATAAATATCTGTCGCACCTTCGTAGACACGAAATTTCAAAATAAGTCCATTAGGCTCTGTCAGCATGTATAACTTCATACCATACTTATGACGCTTATTCTTGATATACTGTTTCAACTGGAGACGACCCCGATAAAGTACCATAGCTTCATCCAAAGACAACTCTCTTCCAGGATAGTAAATTTCTCCCATCTTGTTGTTAAAAAAATCTGCCACAAATCTAATCTTTCCTAGCCGATCTGCCGGATCCATATCTGGAGATGTAAAATGCAAACACCTCAAGATAAGCAAAAATCTATTCCTTGACATATATTTTCTAAAAACAGGTAGATTAAATAGCGGATCAATTTTCCAATAATCGTTAAGACGGCTCAAGGATATTGTGCCAGTGTGAAGTAACAGGGCCAAAAAAAATTTTAGTACGTCAAGAGTAAGATCTTTAAAATTAGTAATACGTGATTTTGTACTTGTTTCTGGGCGCAGCAAAACCTCGACTGCGTAAGAGTTCGTTCGTTCTACAATAGTTTGTAAAAAATCATCATCAATGATCATTTCGAAAAAATCGATAGGTGCACCCAGTGTCCTGGAATTTGCACCAATAATTCCTGGGTTTTCTGGAACAAAATTTGTTTTAACGCACCTCTGTCGTTCCGTTTTATCTCATCAAGGCTAGGAAGTGTTTGATGTGGCCGAATAGGGTCTATAAAATTCTCTTCTTCGGACTCGGAGCTTGAATTTACATCACTATCGTCTGTGTCTGGTACGTAATGTTCGTCACTACTACCTCCGCTTTCTTCCAATAGCTGCAATAATTCAGTGTCAGTTAGCTTCTTTTTCTTATCATATACCTTTTTTTCATCACTACAATGTCTTTTTTTAATACCAGAAGGCCCAGGTTGATTGTCCATATTGTACGGCAGATTACAACCAAACCAAAAGCAAATCCGCGGAACCACTTAAGCACCTGTTAGAACTTGCGTTTTTAAGCAACGCCACCACTAGAAACACATTTCATATACAACGCCGATGGAATACTAAAACGTTTCGTAAGAACGCATGTCGAAACTCCGATCGGAGTAGACGGCGTTGGCGAAGAGACCCAACGCACTCCGATCGGAGTGGTCGGCAGTCAACCTGTTAATTAGTCAAAATCATTAAATATTTTTAAGAATACCTTTAATAAATAAATGGTATTTTATAACACGGCAGAATTTAGAGATGTAATAAGAGTTAATATGTGTGCTTTGAATTTTGCCTTGTGCTAGATTTGTGTTGCCTGCTTTATGTTTTATATTATTTGATTTCCATATTTTAATTTACTTTTAAATTTAATCTTGACATATCTCATATCATTTATATGATTTGATGGACAAAGAAATGCATATGAGAATATGTTAAATAAAAAAGAGACAACAGAAAAAATTCATTTATCTACTGTTTATAGCACCAGTCTAGAAAATTTACTGTTGTAGTCTGAGTCAAGAACACAATATTAAAATTTTAGGTACGCCACTGAAAAATCAGACACTTTTAACGTATTATGACCTTAAATATACACCCCGGAAAAAAATCAATATCTCTTCGTTATTTCGTACAAATAAATCCCTAAATCATAATATTTGTCAGCATTCGGGCTTATTATGATTTTTCTTTCGATACCGAAAACATTTTTCTCACTTTTATCTACGTGAGCGACGGAAAGTATGCAGATTTTCGTTTTGTGTGTATATTGTACATCAAAAAGCACTTTATGTCATTATATATTACCAGATTTAAAACGTAATTAAGGAGCAAAGCGAGCCTGTGTCATCAAAACATGTTATAATGGTTTTATTACTGGCATATTATGCATGTATTCGAATAAAAAAGTACTGAACGGACTTAGTGTAATTAGTATTTTATATTACAAACACAAAAAATATTTTATTGAAAGTACAATCTTAAAAGTTTACGGTAAGAAAATACAAGATATTTCATAAACAAGTTAAATTTTGATAGGAAAATTTCAGATATTACAAGGCTTATAGGTATAATTCTTCTAGATTTCTACTGTGTCTATTGAAAATGTGATACTAACGTTTCGTTAGTCGTCTTGCCAGCGTCTTCAGAGCTTGTACCGAGGACTGACTTCTTCGGAATTGAGCACAAAGTTGATTAATTTTGCTTGCGCATGCCTGTGGGCTGGAGTGGGAGATGGGCGGGGCTTCATAGATGTTCTGTTCCCAGATAGGTGAGAGGTAAAGATCAATGTCACGATTAACAGAGGTTTGTGCTTTTGGAGGTTCCTCCCTTTATTAACAAGCTTTACCTTGTATGTGTCCTTTCTTTCTAAAGAAACGCTCTTTGTATCCAACTGACCTCCCAACTGGCTGCTTCACTAATAATAACATCATCATCATCATTAGTTTATTCCATCCATATTCAGATGTAAGCCTCCTCAAGTTGTTTTTAATGAGCTTTGTTGTTTGCTATTTGCATCCAATCGTGTCCTGCTAATCTTTTTATGTCGTCCGTCCATCTTGTCTGTGGCCTATCTCTGCATCTTTTGTGTTTTCTAGGCCTCCATTCAACTATACGGCATGTCCATCTGTTATCATTCAGCCTTGCGATATGCCCCGCCTAATTCCACCTTAATATACATATTCGTTGTATTACATCTGTCACTTTTGATCTTCTTCGTATCTAGATGTTAGGAATACGATCTTGAAGTCTAATATTTAGCATTCTCCTCTCCATTGCTCTTTGGGTTACCTGGAGTTTATTTATTATACTCTTATTTCGTTAATACCGGCAGTGCATATTGATCGATAATCTGGCTTTTATTGTATTTGGGATGTCCAATTTAAATGTAAATTGTAACCTTCCGAACGCAGACCAAGCTAACGAGACTCTTCTACCCAAGCCTTTAAATTAATTTTGGATATTTCGATTTTTTGTCCTAAATATATGAACGTTTGTACCTTTCCTATTCTCGCACCTTCTATTAATAGTTCTTGGCTGTTATCTTTACTTTCGTTGTTCAAATATTTGGTTTTGCTGAAGTTTATTTTTAGACCTATTTCTCGAGACTTGTTATTTAAATCCATCAGCATTTCTTGTAATTCTTCTTTTGTGTTGGCGATCAGAGTAATATCATCTGCGAACCTCAAGTGATTTAATCGTTCACCGTATATTAATATTCCTTTATTTTTCTACTTTAGCGATTTGAACATGTTTTCTATAGTCAAAGTGAACAGCTGTATGTATGTATATATATATATATATATATATATATATATATATATATATATATATATATATATATATATATATATATATATATATTCTCAATTTAGTGGGGCTGCAGTCTATATTTAAAGATTTATGGCCTTGGGTGGTGAGTCGAGCTTTCGAAATTACATTTATTTCTTCTTCAGGACATCTGGAAAGGCAAAATTTTCTTTTTTCTTTATACTGTTAAGTGAAAAATAACTTTTTTTATAAGTACATTCCTATGGTTGAAAAAACAAAAAAGAAAAATACAAAACGGCCAAAATGGCTGGCCTTGGTACTCTCTGCTAATCCCGTAAACCAGTAAATTAACAAAAAATTATTAATTTTTGGCGGTAAAAATGAAGTGTGATAGACCGATATAACTTTTTATGTGGTAGAGAAAGATCGAAGGTATTGATTCGTTTAGATCTGAGATATGCTTTTAGTTTAAAACTTATTTACATGGCAAATAGTGTAATAAATAAAGATAGAAATAATAGTTGAGAATGTAGATTTTTTGTTTTAATAGCACATGTATCAACCTGCATACGGGGGATAACAGAAAGAAACAATGCATCACAGTTTTCGGAAAATAAAAATATATGTATAATAGATAATATAATGTAATAGAACGATTGGATGGAAAAAAACATTTTGTCTATGGGTTATTCGTCTGATGCAGGACGATCTATTAGTGATTGGTATTTTTCTAATTCTAATTTAAGGATGTAACTGTATATGGAACTGAGTCCCTAGGTGTCACTCTTTTTATTCATGGTGTAGGGTTCCCGGTTAATATGCGCCATTTCTAATAAAATTCGTTTGTAGTAAAAATTAGAGCGATCCAGGACCTCAGTCTCATCCCAGCTCATCCGATGGTCATTGTTAATGACTGTTGTGCTAAAGCACAAGATTGTACATTACGTCTGCAGTCACTTTTGTGTGATGTAATACTACCCTTCAAATTTCTGGAGGTTTGACCTATGTACACTTTATTACAGTTTGAACAAGGTATTTTGAAAATTACGTTCCAATTTTCATTTTTTAGATCACTAATAGATCGTCCTGCACCAGACGAATAACACATAGACAAAATGTTTTTTCCATCCAATCATTCTATTACATTATATTATCTATGATACATATATTTTTATTTTCTGGAAACTGTAATTCATTGTTTCTTTCTGTTATCCCCCGCATGTAGGTTGACACATGCGCTATTCAAATAAAAAATCTACATTCTCAACTATTATTTCTATCTTTAGATCTTTACACTATTTGCCATGTAAATAAGTTTTAAACTGAAAGCATATCTCAGATCGAAACGAATCAATACCTTCGATCTTTCTCTACCACATAAAAGTTATATCGGTCTATCACACTCCATTTTTACCGCCAAAAAATTGATAATTTTTTGTTAATTTACTGGTTTACGGGATTAGCAGATAGTACCAAGGCCAGCCATTTTGGCCGTTTTATATTTTTCCGTTTAATTATAATGTTATGTAGTTAACAACAGTATATTGGGGAATATCCCTCTGTGCAAATATCTGCTTGTTTTGTTATAAAAAAAAAAAACACTTTGGTAAGTCAATCATTTTTCTTTTTTTTCTCATGCTATCTTTCTTTTTTGTACTTATAAAAAAAGTAATTTTTCACTTAACAGTATAAAGAAAAAAGAAAATTTTGTCTTTCCAGATGTCCTGAAGAAGAAATAAATATAATTTCGAAAGCTCGACTAACAAAAAAAGGTTGTTTCACTACCCAAGGCCATAAATCTTTAAATATAGATTGCAGCCCCACTAAATTGAGAATATATTTTTCTTAACTAGTCAGTCGCAACTACTCCTATCTTTATATATATATATATATATATATATATATATATATATATATATATATATATATATATATATACGAGGCTGGTTTGAAAAGTCCGTGCAAAGTCCGAGAGATGGCACCACCGGCGCGTATCGAGGTCATGTTTAGTTAGTAGCATCTCTTGAATGAACGCACACCAAGTTTCAGCCATATTGGTCTATTTCTTTGTGTTTGGCATTCGTGTGAATCAAGGAAGTCGAGTGATTTTCAAGAAATGGACGAAAAAGAATTTCGTGTGGTGATTAAACATTACTTTATGACAAGCAAAACGCCTCAGGAGACTAAAGAGAAGCTTGATAAACATTATGGTGACTCTGCACCTTCGATTAGCACAGTTTATAAGTGGTTTCAAAATGCCATATGGGCACAAGTGACGCTGAACGTTCTGGACGGCCTGTGGAGGTTACGACTCCAGAAAACATTGATCAAATCCATGATATGGTGATGGATGACAGAAGAGTTAAAGTGCGTGAGATTGCTAGTGCTGCGGGTATCTCGACTGAACGGGTACATAATATTTTGCATAAACATTTGGACATGAGAAAGCTATCCGCAAGATGGGTGCCGCGATTGCTCACGCTTGACCAAAAACGGAATCGTGTGAAGTGTTGCAAGGATGATTTGCAGCTGTTCCAGAAGAATCCGGAGGACTTTAAGCGTTGTTTCGTCACTGTGGATGAAACATGGATACATTACTATACTCCTGAGACCAAACAACAATCTAAACAATGGGTTACCAAGGGGGAATCTGCACCAAAAAAGGCGAAGACCGTTCCTTCGGCCGGAAAGGTTATGGCGACTGTCTTTTGGGATTCGCAAGGGATAATCCTCATCGACTATCTGGAAAAGGGTAAAACTATTACAGGTGAATATTATTCATCGTTATTGGACCGTTTGAAAACCGAGCTGCAAGAAAAACGCCCGCGATTGGCCCACAAGAAAGTCTTTTTCCATCACGACAACGCACCAGCACACATCTCAGCAGTTGTGGTCGCAAAATTAATGGAAATAGGATTCCAACTCGTTTCACATCCCCCCTATTCTCCAGACTTGGCTCCCTCGGACTACTATTTGTTCCCCAATTTGAAGAAATGGCTGGCGGGACAAAGATTTTATTCAAACGAGGAGGTGATTGCAGACACTAATGGATATTTTGCAGACTTGGACAAATCCTATTATTCGGAAGGGATCAACAAACTAGAACATCGTTGGACGAAGTGTATAAGCCTAAAAGGAGACTATGTCGAAAAATAAAAAAGGTTTACCCAAACACATAAGTAGTTTTTATTTTTGCACGGACTTTTCAAACCAGCCTCGTATATATATATATATATATATATATATATATATATATATATATATATATATATATATATATATATATATATATATATATATATATATATACATATAATGATCAGTAATTAAAAATTACTTCATACCTATAACTTCCGCTCTAGTTAAATAAGCACCAGGATATAGAGATTCTTAGAAAAAAGATCTCACAATTTATTTGTGAATCACAAAAAACAAGTTTATGATCAATAAATAAACAAATATTAATGACAACTTGACCACATAATTTGATTAAATAAGTTTGCGACTACCCACTATTTCATGGGCCTGACAATGCCATTTGTTTAATACTTGAAGACCAGATTTTGTTTGTTTGGTGTAATGCGTAGTTTGATTGAACAGAGTCTGCTCTAGAGTTCATAAAAAGAATTTGTTCTTGCGTAAATATGAGTTATTAATTTGGTTTCCTACTTACGATGTTCATAGAACTTTAGAAAAATTTTTTAGTAAAAACAGTCCATATATTTGGCACTGGTATGGAATTGCATTCAAATAGTTTAGTTTGTAGATAACGATTTTTAGCTAGCAGTAGTTCAACTTTCTCTTTTACAAATTGTTAAATAAGAAGAAGTTTTTTTCCAATTACTGATCTTAGTAAATTTAAATTTACTTCACGTATATTTTCAGATATTTCATTTAACCGATACTTGTTTTTTTTTGTTATTTACCTCACCTTGAACATAAATAAAAATTTAAGAGGAATCTAGTTCAGACCGGCCATTTATGGTAAGAACTGAGAAAACCAACAAGCTTATTGAGGGTTTGCTACTGTCGGAGCGACAAATGAAAGTCCCGGTGCTTGCTAAATAACGTGGAATATTCGCAATTTTAAAGAATATATAGGAAGATTTAAGGATGAAAAATATCTGCATGATGGCTCCCCAAACTGCTTATACCAGGAGCGAAATTGGCGAGGCAAGAAATTTATGAACATTTGGCTGCTTTAGAAAACTATGAGAGTTATTTTTTTCGCGAATTGCCACTGCTAACGGAACTCGGATGTTTTGATGAGATCCGCCCACGACGTCGGAATCAATGACTTTCTACCTCCAAAGAAGGTAAATACTTCGTCTTCTGGAAAGTTTCTAACGACCGTTTTTAGTGTTCCGCACGGAACACTAATGGGATTACTTCAGCGTCCGTTTGTCTGTCTGTCGGTCGCACCCAATTTTCTTAGAAACTTTTTAACGTATAAAGTTGAAATTTAGCATAAATATATAATTTGATGACCCAATAAGAGCTGTGCAGTTTTAAAAGTTAGATTTTGACTTAAGCGTTTAGAAGACATCAGTTCAAAAATATATACGATGTAATATTTGCGTACACTTTTGTTTGTATTAATTTTTAAAAAATGCCCAAAAATCCCTGTCTTCTCATCCATTCTCGAAAAATAGTGATCAAAAAATTTTGAAAAAATTCTGGAATATTCTTCATAAAGTGTAGATTGAGTGAAAAATATCACGAATGCATTATATTTGATAATTTATCTGGTATAACTGCCCTGTCCTGGTAATATAGAGGTTTTTTAATATACTTTTGAGTACACTACTGATCCCTAGTCGCGCGTCGTTGATGTACTGAGACAAAATAATTTTATTTTAGTGGTTATTTCTTTTTAAAAACACCATACGGAACACTAATTTGCGCAAGTCCGACTTGCACTTGGCTTTTTTATTATTATTTTTTAGGTTGCGAAGGAATTTGGCTTATCAAATATATAGAAAATATTCACAGAATCTTTCAGTCCTGTTTCAGAATTTTGATTTTTTTTGTTTTAACGAAGGCCTAAGATTTTCCTAAGATGATGGTTAAAAGCCACTGTAGAATTGTTTTCAATAGCGCAAATAACTTATTTTTTTGGATGTAATCAGCAATTCGAGAAATTTTAAACTCTGTGTATTAATATAGGTAAAAGTTCTGTAGAAAAAATTATAGCATTTGATATTTTTCATTTACATTACCAGGTGTACAAGTATGAAATGCGGATTTTTTTTCTAAAAAACATGTTAAATTCGGAAGAATGAATGATAAAAAGTGCTTTATTCAAAGTATGTTCCAACGCTTGTTATACATTTTTCCCATGTTTTGGGCAATTTGTGAATACCACGATAGTAAAAATGTTCCCCTTTTGCTGCGAACCATTCATCGAGCCATTTTATCACATCTTCGTACAAACTAAAGCGCTGCTCAGCAAGTGGGTGACCCATCGATATAAACAAGTGGTATTCGGAAGGAGCCAAATCTGGTGAGTAAGCTGCATGGGGTAGAACTTCCCAGATGAGTGCTTCAAAGGTGTCGCGAACTGGTTTTGCCGTATGTGATGGAACATTGTCATGAAGAAAAATAACTTTGTGTTGCCTCTTTCGGTATTCTGGTCTTTTTTCAAGCAGCGAACGGTTTAATCGGTTGGTAACGTTTAGTATTAACCGTTTCCCTAGGTTTTAACAGCTCATAATACACCATGCCACTCTGGTCCCATCAAACACAGAGCATCGTCTTTCTGCCAAAGCGATTCGGTCTTGCGGTCGATGTGGATGGTCCGCCTGGGTCTACCCATGATTTTTTGCACTTGAGATTCTCAAAATAAATCCACTTTTTATTCTCTGTAACTATACGATGCAAAAACGACTTCCTTTTGTGCCGAGCGAGCAAAATGTCATACGTGTTTTTGTGCTTTTCCATTTGTCTGTCGTTCAACGCATGTGGTACCCATCTACCGGTCTTCTGAATCTTTCCCATCTCTCGTAGCCGATTGGAAACAACTTGTTGACTAACGCCCAATTACTCGGCGAGTTGTTTTTGTATTTGCGAATCATCCTCGTCCAACAATGCTTGCAATTCCACATCTTCGAATTTTTTTGGCGGTTTTCCACGTTCCTTGTCTGCAACATCGAAGTCACCACTTTTGAAACGCCAAAACCATCGTTCACAAGTATCTTGCGATGGAGCATGTTCACCATAAGCTTCTCGAAGTAATCGGTATGATTTAACAGCAGTTTTCTTCAAATAAAAACAAAAAATTAATGCTGTCCGCGAATGCTCTTTGTTCGGTATAAATTTCGACATATTGAACACAACAACACAACACTATGCACACGCTTTTCCAATTTATCACTCGTGCGCGTCTGACACTTGTTGATGACACAACAAAATGGCGCAGTGTCAACCCTTTATAGCACAAACTGCATTGGTGTACCATCTGTTTGAAATCCGCATTTCATATTTGTACACCTGGTAATTTCTATTACCCGTTTCTTAAATGATAGTATAAAGATAAATTAATTTTGGTGGGCACTGAGAATAATAGTTATTGATTTATTCATTAATGATATTAGGGAAATTATAATTTTTCTTTGTAGCATTCCATATTTATACTTTTACCTAGAAAATGGATGTATTCTATTATAAAATTATTTATTTATTTAAATTATTATTATCTGCGTCTTAAACAGGATTGTCGGTCAATATATTCGTAGTTGTTCTGTTGAGACCAACAATAACAAAACCACTAAACCATAGCAGCATAAAACAAAGACGAAAATATTTATGAGTTTCAACGCTTTACTTAAGGGATTTAAATTTATTTTATATTTCACACCCTCATTGTATAGAAAAGGAGTCTTTTTTATGATAAATGCCATTTTTGAAATATATTCTGCATACCTTTTTGAATACAAAGCATCTTATAAAATAAGTAAAATCTTTAATATCGTTTCCATATAAATCTGCACGGAACAAAAGGCAACTGACACTTTTCCACTTAGTCTTCAACGCATAAGGAGAGCAGGCGATAAAAAAAAATAGATATACAGCTTCGAGTAATTCAGCAAAGACTCGCATTTTAAGTTTTGGATGGTTGTAGCTTCTACTTGATGGAAATTCGTCTATAATATACGAGGTATATCCACAAAGTAAGTTCCGTTTCTATTTCTATCCGCGGCAGCGCTGCGATCGCAGTTCCGAGCATGCGTGGCAGTTACTCTGACTCAAGCAGAAGAAATGTACGCCATTTTCAGATCGCTGCTGCCGACGTGTTCTTTATAGTGCTTCTTTATGATGTCGGCCTTAATTGAAAATGCCGCCGCTTGTAAAATCAGATCTGTGATTCGTTTTCTAAATGCAAAGAAAGTTAAACCAAGTGAAATTTATCGGCAAATCTGAGGGGTTTACGGACAAACTGCTATGAGTGATTCAATGGTTAGAAGATGGGTCAGACAGTTCCATGAAGGACGTGATCAAGTGCACGATGAAGAACGATGTGGACGCCCGTCTTTGGTTACTGATGAACTGGTTCACGCAATTGAAGAGAAGCTTAAGCAAAACCGTAGGTTTACAATTAGTGCTCTTGCTATGGAATTTCCGCAAATCTCACGATCACTAATTCATGAAATTGTTAATAAAAAACTGAAATTTCGAAAACTTTGCTCACGTTGGGTACCCAAAATTCTTACTGAACAACACAAAAAACAACGGATGGGCAGTGCACTTCAGTTTTCGACACGCTACAATGAAGACGGTGATGATTTTCTTTCTCGGATAGTCACGGGGGATGAAACTTGGGTATCTTACGACACCCCTGAAACTAAACGGCAATCAATGGAATGGAGGCACACTTCGTCCCCAACGAAAGTTAAGCCTAAGCAAATCTCGACACCTCGAAAACTCATGTGCACCGTTTTTTGGGACAGAAAAGGCATTTTGCTGATTGATTTCTTACCACGAGGCCAAACAATCAATGCACATGTTTACTGCGAGACCATTAAGAAATTGCGCCGCGCAATACAGAACAAGCGCCGAGGATTACTGTCGAAAGGCGTTGTTTTTTTCCACGATAATGCCCGACCTCACACTGCGAACGTGACAAAAGAACTCCTGCAGGAATTTGACTGGGACGTGTTTGATCATCCTCCGTACAGCCCGGACCTCGCTCCTAGCGACTTTCAACTCTTCTTACTCCTAAAATCTTTTCTTGGTGGTCGACACTTCAACGATGATGACGAGCTGAAAGAACATGTTACCACATGGTTGAAAACACAGGCGGCAACCTTCTATGAAGAAGGCATACAAAAACGTGTGAATGCTATGTAGAAAATTAGTTTAACAGTTGTAGATTTTTGTAGAATAAATATTTTTTCTGTATCTGTACACGTTTTTTTTATATAACCAAACGGAACTTACTTTGTGGATATACCTCGTATATAAAATGCAACGCCTCTCTGTCTGTCTGTCTGTCCGTTAGTGCGCTTATCACTGGAGAACCACTGATCCGATTTACGTACTTTTTTTCTTAAAACATACATATGTTCTTTGTCCAGGTTATAGGCTATATTTTATTACGATAGGTAGCATAAGGAATGAGCAGTGAAGATAATAGTGAATGAAATCGGAAAAAAGTTTGCCGCTAGCGCGTTCTCTTGCAATACACAGCCTAAATCATTAAATATGGAACAATATTATGTAGCAGAGAATATCTATAATCTATAAGATATATAAAAATGCAATGTTTCTCTGTCTGTCTGCCTGTCCATTAGTGCGTTTATCACGCGAGAACCACTTATCCGATTTACGTGTCTTTTTTTAGATTCATACATATATTCTTTGGCCAGGTTATATAATAATAATAATCTATATCTATAATATATATAAAATGCAGCGTCTCTCTGTCTGTCCGTTAGTACGCTTATCATTGGAGAACCACCTATCCGATTTACGTGCTTTTTTTTAAAACATACATATGTTCTCTGGCCAGATTATCTATCTATAATATATATAAAATGCAACGTCTCTCTGTCTGTCTGTCCGTTAGTGCGTTACGTACTTTTTTTTAAAACATACATATGTTCTCTGACCAGGTTATAGGATATATTTTATTGCGTTAGGTAACATAAAGAATAAGCAGTGACGATAATAGTGAATCAAGTCGGAAAAAAGGTTACCGTTAGCGCGTTCTCTTGCAATACACTGCCTAAACCATTAAATATGGAACAATATCATGTTGCGGGTTTTTATAAATTTATACATATGGTATGCCCTATATAATTCGATATAAGCCTAGATAATGAGAGATAAGGTGATATAATGGGAGATCAGTGTAAAAAATGGGAGATAAGGAGAGAGATAAGTCTAAGTTATGGGAGTTATGGTGAGATAATGGGAGATAAGGAGAAATAATGGGAGATAAGGAGAAATATTGCGAGATAAGTCAAGATAAGCCTAGATAATAGGAGATAAGGTGAGGTAATGGGAGAGAAGTATAAATAATGGGAGATAAGGAGAAATATAATGGGAGATAAGGAGAAATATTGCGATATAAGTCGAGATTAGCCTAGATAATAGAAGATAAGGTGAGATAATAGGAGATAAGGAGAAATAATGGGAGATAAGGAGATATAATGGGAGATGAGCAGAGATATGCCTAGATAATGGAAATTATGTAGACATAATGGGAGATAAGGAGAAATAATGGGAGATAATCGGAAATAATGGCAGATATTTTATTACGTTAGGTAACATAAGGAATAAGCAGTGACGATAGTAGTGAATCAAGTCCACGCGAGCGGAGCCGCGGGCACGGCTAGTTATAAATATAAAATAAAAGACTGTTTTTAGTCAATTTCCACTGGCTTATTTAAATTGCGATGACGCGTTTCGCTGTCGATGCAGCTTCTTTAGATCTACATTTTACACTGCACAGTGCACTGCACAGTGTAAAATGTAGATCTGAAGAAGCTGCATCGACAGCGAAACGCGTCATCGCAATTTAACTAAGCCAGTGGAAATTGACTAAAAACAGTCTTTTATTATATATTCGCATGTTAAGCTTCAAACGGTTATGAAATAAGCCGATAGACGAATAGAAACTAGACGGTTTTGAATATTTTTTTCCTTACACCGCTATAGGAGCGACACGTGTGCGAAAAAAAAAACCGATTCATGTTGGTCTTGAATCGCTGTAAATTTTACTCGGTCGGAAACGCAGTCCAAATGATTCTAAAGGGATGAGGTTCTACATATAAAAGACTGCTTGAAAAGGGTTGTACCAGGAGTAACAAGTTGAACTTCAAAAGTATTAGCCCAACTTGTATTTCTAGCATGCACCGCTCTGGAAGGAATTAAGTGAGCTACAACTATCGAACACCGTTCATGAAAATGCTTGAAGAATACACTCAAGTTGCCAATCGTTCTTCGATGTTCCAATGAATCAAGGTTGCTGGCCAGTTCCGGGTCTCCAATTAGGTGAACAGTTCTCTTTTGAATAGAATCCAATAAATGCAGTGTACGTTTGGGAGCAGAGCCACAAACATGGAAGCAATATTCCATCGTTGGTTAAATTTGAGCTTGGTACAGAATTAACACTTGTTGTGGAGTGTAAAAATAATATTCCCAGTTTTTGAGAAGTTCTTCTTGCTATGCTTACAACATGTTCATGAGAAGATATATTTACTCCCAAATTAACGCCCAGTAAATTGAGTGATGATGCTAGAGCACCGTTAACTTTTCTAGAAAAAACTGTGGCCAGGGTTTTTGTAACGTTCAATTCTATTTGGTTACTGTCACATCAGACCTTTGTTAAGTTGAACAACTTCCTGCTGTCTGCGGATATTTAAATGAGTAGCAATTATAAGTATTTTTATTTATATTGAATTTTTAGGCCATTCATATTTATAGCTTAATTTTTACGAGGATGTTTCCTACAAAAAAAAATGCCGGGTTGTAAGGTTACTGTCGCTGTTTTAAGTACTTTGTATCTGTTCGTTGCGTTTTGCAGTTTTTACGATTTTTTTTCTTTCAAAAAATGAGTGAAAGTAATTTGAAGCATTAAGCAATGATAAAGTTTCTTACTAAAGGGAGAAATGGGTCCAAAATTATTCATGGAAGAATATTCCAGGCGTACAGTAATGACGGTCTATCTTATTTTCAAGCCAAATTTTGGTCTAACTAGTTTCGATGGGGCCGAGACTCAATTCAAGAGTACCAGGAAGACCTTAGATTGGGTTAACCTGTGGAGGCCAGAACTTAGAAAATCGTTCGGCTTGTTGAGGATTTGCTGCTGTCAGATCGACGAATGAAGATCCTAGTGATTGCTAAAGAAGCTGGAATCTGCGAAACTACAGTTCTTTAAGATTGAGTTGAAACTGTTTAGACGATACTCCTTACTCCTGGGTAGAAACTGTGACGAAAAAATTTTTTAAGAATATTTGTTAACCTTAGAGAACGATAAGAGTTATTTTTCGCGTTTGTGACGGGTGACCAGACTTGAATGTTTTACTGGGATCTTTCCAGAGAGGCGGAATTAATTTTCATAAGGGCTTGCTTTAAATTCACTGTTGGTTTTAAAAGTTCATGGCGACTGTTTTTTTTTTGGGTCTGTGAAGGAATTTTGTTCATTTAATATAGGAAAACAGGTTTACGAAGGGACGACCGAAAACTTGCAGGCAAAAGCATGTCATTATAGAAAAACAGGGTTCACAAGGCTCGCATATTTCAAGCTATTACGGAAAGCTGTGGATGTACATTACAGCAACCATTCCACAACCTTGACTTAGTGTGCTGCGACTTCTTTTGGTATAAATATCTGGAGAAATTGTTTTCTATCGTGTGTTCTCCTTATCCAGTCATGCCCATTTAATTTTTTTATGTCATCTAGTTTGTGGCCTTTTCCTGCCTCTTTTATTTGCTCGTGTTCACCGATTGCCTTTCATCCTTCCGATATCCCTGCCCAGTTTCACTTTAATGTACATACAAATCATATATATTACATCTGTTGCCATGGATCTTCGTCTTATTTTGTGTCTGGTTTGCGATCATTAAGTTTAATGTTTAAAATTCTTTTCTCCATGGCTCATTGGGTCACCTGTAGTCTACGGACTATACTTTTATTCAGTGCCCATGTTTCTGTTCCATAGGTAAGGGCTGGGAGAACATATTGGTCAAAAATCTGTGCTTTAAGCGTGTTAGGCACATCTGGTTTAAATATTCCTCCAAACGCCGACCAGGACATGGATACTCTTCTTTGCAGATCTGCCGTCAAATTGTTTTTTGACAACTGAAATTTTTGGCACAAGTATATGTAACTAAAAAGTTTTTCTATTTGTGTTTTTTCTAATACTATTATATCTTGGTTTAGTCCTATGTCATTAATATATATATATATATATATATATATATATATATATATATATATATATATATATATATATATATATATATATATATATATATATATATATATATATATATATATATATATATATATATATATATATATATATATGTATATATATATATATATATATATATATATATATTATATATATATATATATATATATATATATATATATATATATATATATATATATATATATGTATATAAATATCTCGAAATCTAACGATTTTGCACTAAGATCATTTTTACATATTCTGGTGAGTTATAAGCTATCAGCCCTCGAAGGGAATATGTTGGTTTTTAGGACACCCATATATATTTGTATATATATATATATATATATATATATATATATATATATATATATATATATATATATTACTCAGTATATATCACCACTACACCAAACACTTTATTTTTGCACTCGACGCGCGTTTCGCTAACCATGTTAGCTTCATCAGGAGCGATGATTGACAATCAATCATCGCTCCTGATGAAGCTAACATGGTTAGCGAAACGCGCGTCGAGTGCAAAAATAAAGTGTTTGGTGTAGTGGTGATATATACTGAGTAGTATCATTGTGCCAAAGATTCCACATTCCCAACTTAATATATATATATATATATATATATATATATATATATATATATATATATATATATATATAACAACACTGACCAAAGATTTGACACCCGGATACACCAGGAAACACTTTTTTACATTTTTTTATACAAAGTTGAACTTAATTAAAAATTTTATAAATTGACTGGATCAGATAATTTTAAAAATATTGCGTAATATGAAGAAAAAAAAACATGCCAAAAATACTTAAGGTTTATTTCGCTTTCTGAACGACACCTGCCTGTTTATTTTCCCAACATCATTATTTAACGTCAGATATATCAGGCAATATTAAGTTTTACAAAGAAAACATGCAGAGGTATATTATTCAGCATAGCTTGCATGTTATCCTTTACGGTAAATTTCTACGAAATTAAATACCAGAATCCTGCGGTAAATATTTCAACGGTAGTAGAGACAACATTATCTCAAAAGCTTGTTTTTAGATCTAGTTAATGTAATAAACAATGTTACAGTACCGACTGAGTTGACAATGAGAAGAAATGATTCATTCTGGATTATAATTTATTAATATTTTAGTTCTGGTACCTTTTAGTGAGATAACATATTTCTACAATTTTATATAATATTTCATTACGAAATCAGTTATATTATACTATTTTTACTAAATTCTAAAAACATCTATGGCGGTATTAGTGAATGAGCAATAAACGAATAAAAAATAAAACAATTTTTATGAGGTTAATCGTATATATATATATATATATATATATATATATATATATATATATATATATATATATATATATATATATATATATATATATATATATATATATATATATATATATATATATATATATATATATATATATATATATATATATATATATATATACGATTAACCTCATAAAAATTGTTTTATTTTATATATGGATATATGTATATGTAGTAGTGGTTTTTCTCGTATTAGCTTATAGTCCCTTGATGGACGGTTTCGCTGACGTTTTAATGAAATCTCATCCATCATTTTCAAAGCGTGGGTAACTAGACGATGTGTTGGCGATCGTCTAGCGACCAACGCTATAGATATATGAGATTTCACAGAAACATCTGCGAAACTGTTCATCAAAGGACTTTAAACTGACACGGGATATCCGAAAAACCACTAGTTCATTTCACATCGGTGAGAACATTCGTCAAAATATATATATATATATATATATATATATATATATATATATATATATATATATATATATATATATATATATATATATTTAGAGTGACCGGATCTCATAGAGGGGGAAAAAAATGTCGGAATCTTGTTCGTCTGGACCCCATAAAACGATTCCCCTTTCCAGATATTGAGATAGCCCAAATTTGAGCTCGATTAAACGACGTTAACCCGTGCCGCTCGTCGCTCAAAGTTTGAAAAAATCCAAATTTTTGGCCAAAAAGCTGACATATGAAGCCATAACTCCAGAACGGTAAATAATAGAAACACGCTTAATATCTCAAAAGACAGCTAATGTTGTTCTTCAAAATTTATATTCTAAATATAATTGTTGTTATTTTAAGCCAAACCGAGTTACAACAGCCTTTAGCCCCAAAAACGTGACCTGGTACCACTAGGAGCATATTTCGTATATTTTGTTATTAAGTGATAAATTTTGCTTTTTTTTTTGGTATATTTTTGAGTTTAAAGTAGAAATATAATAAAAAAATAAGTAATACTGATAAGTCTAATGACATTTTTTATTTTAAAATATAAAAATTAGGTATATAATACATACAAAACAGACACAGAAAAGATACAGACGTAGTACCTACATGAGTTGATAATTTTACATAGATATCTAATCTATTCTAGAGCTTTTGTTAAAGTAGTTTTTGAAACGTCAGGATATAATGCTCGGCATTTACTTACAACTTGCAGGACATATTGCTTTTGGTCTTCATCTTTTGTCAGAAGGTCGTTAAAGTCGGTTATTAATTTAACACCACGCTCAGCCATATCATTAACTACTTTTAATGTTTTGACAATTTTCAATCCTTCTTGGAAGTCATTATTTTGAGGCCAGGTGTTTGGATGTTGTCTTAGGAAATCTGTTTTTATATTAAATTGGTCAAAGAATGTAAACGTTTCTTTGGTAAGTAAATTTACCAATCCTCCATCAACTACTTCTTTTAAGTTTTCTTTCCTAACTTTTGGATTTACAGCCCTAGCGTGCTGTGATGGTTCATCTGTGCTACTGAGCAATTTATTAGCCATTAACAACTTTTCATTGTCTGTAATGGTGGGATCAAAAAACGATAATCCCACCAACTTTGCATTCAAATACCACAAATGGTTCGAAAATTTGGTCAGGGCTATTTCTGCAATGTCGTTGTCACATTCTTTATAGTCTAACAGACTATGCAAAATACCTAAGTCTTGCTTTGGTGCAAGATGAGCTTTTGGAGCATTGAACCAAGCTTTACAATAAATTTTAACTAGGAAAACAGAAATGGCACGCACAGAACTTTCTTCTTCTTTAGACATCTTAAATTGACGACGAAAAATGAACATTTTTAAGCAGTAAATAGCCTTTGCCATCCACCTAGCGTGATGAATGGCTCCTGGAGTTCTAAAACCCACAACATTGCCGTCTAGTGATCCAACAAATACGAGAACCAACTGCAATAGCTCCTTGTAGTCATCTCTGGGGTGGCTCTCAGTTAATTTGGTCTCGAATTCAGCAGTAACATTTGCAATTACTTCTGGAGTTAGCTGCTTTTGTATTAGATTGTCACTGATACCTGTGTCGTATTTTCCTTTGTCTATCTAGGGCCACGCAGTGAGACATCTCTTGAAAATGTCTAGATGAGGTCCAGTGGTTGATCCCATTTTTGTGTCGAATACGCCTCTTAACAGAATTTCCAAGATATGGTGACGGCAAGCTAGGTATAACAATTCTCTTCCTAACATTTGCTCCAATATGACGCATGCTCCTTTGAGTCTTCCCGTGTTGGATGCTGTAGTGTCGAAGCACATCGCCTTGACGGTGTTGAGAAGACCCCATTCATGTAGGCATTCATATACGGCTACGGCTTGCTCCTCTCCAGAGCTGTTTGCTATTACAGGAACTCCCAGAAGCTGTTCCTTTTCGCCATATGAAATAGCTATAGCTATTCGCTCACATTGTTCATTTTTTAAAACACCCGGTAAAAGTTTACCGTCCCAATGGACAACCACGGGCTCTTTTTCAGGAATGTTTACTTTATCAAAAAATTTTTTATTATATTGTTCTCTGAACATTTGCCTTCTATCATGTAATAAAGTTTTCGAGACTTTGTACTCAAGAGGGTCAAGGTTTAGTGCTTCTAGAGTAGCTATTAAAATTCTCGTGGCATTTCTGTCGGATACCTTACATCGATCTAATAAAATGGACAATTTCATGTTTAAAATCTCTTTAACGCCCCTTGCAAATGAAACTTTCATCCTCTTGCTCTCAGATGGTCCTGGATCTTCTACAGCTTCTTCAGGGATGTCCATTTCCTCCAAGCTCTCAAGTTCCTGGTAGATGCTGTCCTCTTCAGTGTCTTCTTCTCCTTCTTCGAACTTGTCTTCATCATCCGTCTCTAAGAAGCAACAAAAGAAAGAGAAAAAAAAAGACTATAAAAAAACTTGTCGTTTTAGCAGAATAGTAATAATACTTAGGTACTAAATTACCTACTTCTAATTATCAAAAGGTATTATTTAAAAAATATAAACTCAATCATAAAGATGCCAAATCATGCTCTCATGTACAATTTTCTTTCAATTATAATGAAACTATTTACTTATTTGTTTATCTATTTTTTTAGAATATTAATAATAAAAAAAAACTCACCAATATCAAAAGTTGCTTCTTGGATTTGTCGGTTTGTTTTTGCAAGTTCCTTTTGCACCTTGATTTCTTCAGCTCGAGACAACTTGAGATCCACTCCAGTCATGGAACCTGGGCGGCCCTTCTGCCTCTGTTTCACGAGAAATGCCTTATCTTCTTCCGATTTCATCAGAGCCAAGGCATCTTGTTGAGCAATATCAAAGAGATCATCCAACTTTTCAACAAACTGTTTAAATTTGTTCTTGGCCGTTTTCGATGTTTTCTTCCGGTCTTTTTGAAGAGTTCTCCACTCGGCGTGAAGTTTTTCCAGCTTAGTAATTGCATCTTGCTCATGTTTAGTCGGGATTCGAGCTTTCTCCCCAAAAAATTAACACTTCTCGTATTGTAAGTTTTGCTGATTCTCTTACAGTTAATTTCACAGTACGTAAATTATAAAATAAAGCACACAAAACTTGACGATTTGAGGGTAGTTTACAACCGGTGATCTGGTGAATGGGATAGCCCACAAGAAATATTTTATCCTTGGTCCGACTTTGTACACCTGATGTGGATGCCATTTCAGAGGCCAATAGGTAAATAACAGTTAACTTGGAAAATGAAACAAAATATATTGCAAACTTTAATTTCATTAAAATGTTTTCAAATGTCTTTTAAAATAATACTATAATAGTTATAAAAACAATAACACACACACTTGGAAAATTAAAAAAAAAAAAACGTTAAAATATCTTCACTAGATAATTGTTCGATCTAACCAGCTCAAAGGCACTTTAGAAACTAAACTGAATAAATAAAAGGTCGGTTGTACACTGAAGTAAAAATTACCATCCCTAAAATAGAAATTAGATGCATCCTCCTTTTTACCTGTCAAACGGGTCTTTCTTTGGTAAACTAGTCAGGTAATCCCCATATAATAAAAGATTAAATTTGAACAAAAGGCGTTTTATGTTTGAAAATTGAGTTCCAAAATACTTTTTAACAAAAAAATGTTAATTCCGAGACACATTATGTAAAAACCCGTAAAATTCTTAGAATACTTCCAAACTGGCTCCTACTGGTACCAGGTCACGTTTTTGGGGCTAAAGGCTGTTGTAACTCGGTTTGACTTAAAATAACAACAATTATGTATAAAATATAAATTTTGAAGAACAACATTAGCTTTCTTTTGAGATATTAAGCGTGTTTCTATTATTTACCGTTCTGGAGTTATGGCTCCATATGTCATATATATATATATATATATATATATATATATATATATATATATATATATATATATATATATATATATACATGTAAGCTGAAAAGTTTTTGGTCTGATATATAGGTGTCAGTTTACAAATTACAGTGGTTTTAGTGACGCCACTTTTGATATTTTCAAAACAATGAAAAAAATCGAATTTCATGTGTTGATTAAACACTGTTTTTTGATGGGAAAATATACCATTCAAGCAAAATAATGGCTTGATAACTGTTATGGGGACTCTGCCCCTGGAAAATCACTCATCATTTTCTGGTATGCTGAATTTAAACGCGGTTGTACAGATACAAATGATGTTGAACGCTTTGGACGCTCAAATGAGGTGGTTACACCGGAAAACATAAAAAAATCCACAAAATTGTTTCGGATGACCGTAAAGTGAAATTGTGTGAGGTAGCTGACACCCTAAAGATATCAAAAGAACCTGCTGATCATATTCTGCATGAACATTTGGGCATGACAAAGCTCTGTTCGAAATGAGTACCGCATTTGCTCACAATGAACCAAAAACAAGAACGTGTTGATGATTCTGAGCGCTGTTTGGACCTGTTTAAGCGCAATAAAGATGATTTTTTCAGGCGATATATGACAATGGATGAAACATGGATCCACCACTATAAACCGGAATCAAATCGGCAATCAGGTGAGTGGACAGCAGCCGGTGAAAGCCGCCCGAAGCGACCTAAGACACAACAGTCGGCTGGGAAGGTTTTGGCCTCTGTATTTTGGGATGCGCATGGAATAACTTTCATCGACTATGCTAAGAAGGTAAAAATCATCAATAGCGAATATTATATGAAGTTAGTGGTGCGTTTAAAGGCAGAAATCGCAAAGGAATGGCCGTAAATGAACAAGAAAGAAGTGATCTTTCATCAAGACAATGCATCATGTCACAAGTCAATGGTTACGATGGTAAAATTGCATGAACGAAGTTCGAATTTCTTTCTCATCTACCGTATTCTCCAAATTTGGCCCCCAGTGACTATTATCTATTCACAGACCTCGAAAAAATGCTCGCGGAAAAGAGAATTGGCTCCAATGAAGAAGTTATGGCCGAAACTGAGGCATATTTTGAAGGCAAAGACAAATCCTTCTACAAGAAATGTTAGAAAAGCGTTGGACTGATTGTATCGCTCTTGAAAGAGACTATATAGATGAATAAAGTCGAATTTTGCAGAAAAAAAAATGTGTTTCAAGTAGCTAGATCAAAAACTTTTCAGCCTACGTGTTGTATATATATATATATATATATATATATATATATATATATATATATATATATATATATATATATACATATATATATATATATATATATATACATATATATATATATATATATATATATATATATATATATATATATATATATATATATATATACATATATATATATATATATATATATATATATATATATATATATATATATATATATATATATATATAAATATACATCAGCAAATTAAATGTCTCCACATTTAATTTATTTCAAGACACTATCGCTATATCGACTCTATTTTGAATAACAAGACTGTAGTTTTTTTTTTAATTTGAAATTGAATATTTTGTCTTTTATTTACTCCTACCAATTTTCATTCATAAATCTGAAGTCATTTGGAAACACTTTTAGTCATCAATGAAAATAACAGAACCATTAATTCTAAAGACTTTTTACACAAAAGCTTTGTTGTAAAGTAGCTGCCTACTTTAAAAACAGGTTCATTTCCTAAATGGTAGTCCCTAAAATGTAAAGGCAAATGTATATTTCTCTCACTAAGCTTATTATTTTTTGTCGTTTTTACTTTTTTACGCCAATCTTGCTTTTTTTTTTTGTTTATTAAAGGAAACGGATTAATTTTCCTGCTTTAACACAAATAGCGGAGGCAAATGCCATAAAATTTTCATGATTTTTGAAAACTTTTGGGTACAGCTTGGAAATCGATTTAACTACTTTGAAACAGTGCTAACGCAATGTAAAAGAGTTTTCCAGCCTAATTTTGATCGCAAGGCCACTTTTCTTCTATATTAGTGCATTTTTTCACATTTTAACGCTTAACGCTCACTATTTCTTAAATATCTCAGCTTCTGTTCGTTGTTATGTGATAGAAAATATTTCATTTCACTCGTCATAAAATTGCCTAAAAAAACTGCGTAAATTGTATTAAAAAATATTAAGTACATAACCTAGAAAAAAGTATTTACTACGGCAAATTGAAAAATGTTTTTTACGGGTAACTTTCGTTCAATTCGATATTACGGCTTCAAATTATAGGACAATATAGCTTTTATTTTGACAAAAAAGTGTGCCAAATTTTATTTAAAAATATTAAGAGGATTGGTCAAAATTCGCATTTTAGTCCAAATGCGATATGGATGGATTGTTTTTGTGGATATAAAGTTGTAGGAAGCTTTTTTTTAAATATGCGAAATTTTATGCTAATCAAGATGAAATTATATAAAAACAACACTATGTTTTAATTTCCAATATATTTAAAGTCACTTGACAATTGTTTCACCATACAATGGCTTCTTCAGAAGTAAATAAGAAAGAAAAATATTTGGTAGTAATCCTGGTTATATAGTGCTTAAAACTATCCTTAATTACATAAGATTATGCTAATCATTTTATTATTAGTGTTCCGTACGGAACACTTATAAGATCACTTCGGTGTCTGTCCGTTTGTCACACTCGATTTTCTCCGAAACTATTTGTCATAGAAAGTTGAAATTTGGAAATAATATAGGAATTGATGGCCTCATTAGAGCCATGTAGTTTTGAAAGTTAAATTTTGACTTAAGGGGTTAGTTTTGGGGGGGAAATCGGAAGTGAAAAAAAAAATTTTTTACTAGGTAATCGAGTGTGGTGTCAAATAAAACCTTGTGAAAACACGAGTAAAATTATATATATATATATATATATATATATATATATATATATATATATATATATATATATATAATGTAATACTTGCGCGCACTTTTCTTTGTATTATTTTTAAAAAATCGCTGCCTTATCTCGAAAAGTACTTATCAAAAAATTTTGAAAAAATTCTGGAATATTCTCCACGGGTGTAGATTGAACGAAAATTATCACGAGTGCATTACCTTTAATAATTCATCTGGTATATAAAAAAAATCAAAAATTTCAAGATCATCAGATTTGAGTAAAGATTTGAAACAAACTTTGTTGAAAACTCATTTGGGGTGTGTTTTGTGAAGTCACTGATCATTTTATACCTCTGTAACAAAATTTTTTATTCGAAAAGCAATCAACGTACGGAACACTAATTGCGCAAGTTCAACTTGCACTTGACCGGTTTTATTATTTAAAGACAGAATTATTTTAAGAATGCAAATCTGTGGTACTATTTCAGAGAACTAATAAAGATTAAGTAAAGGTGAATGGTTTAAGTCTACCTGTTCGTTTAATAATTGATTGGAGTTTTTTTAATTTCAAGACATTCAAGCAAATTTAATTCTTTAGATTTATTTTCTACATGTAGGATTTTTAACATATCATCAAAACTATGGGATTCGTTTATTATATGGGTTGCGTAATGTGAATTGTTCTTATTTTTTAAATAATCATGTTTATGTTCTTTAATACGAGTTTCAAAAGATCTACCAGTTTGTCCTACGTAGGTTTTAGTACAAGATCCACAATTTAATAAATAAACTCCTGATTTTAAGGATTTCTTAGATTTGGTTTTGTTATTCAAAATTATACTTCCTAAGGAATTACTGGTTTTGAATGCTATTTTATTGTTCTTTTTTTTTTAATGTTTGGAAATTGTTCTAGTTATTTTCCCTGTGTATGTAAGTGTACTAAATTGTCCTTTTTTGACATTAATTGTGGGATAAATTAAAGAGATTGCTTGTTTAAAGGATTTTTTATTCAAGATATTATCTATAATGTTGGGGTCATATCCATTACCACCATTGTATGGTGAAACAATTGTCAAATGACTTTAAATATATTGGAAATCAAAAAACATAGTGTTGTCTTTATATAATTTTATTATGAATTTCTAAGCTAACTGATATGTAGTAGCGCCAGCACGGAACCTCACTTTATAAGCAACTGCGCCTTTTGGAGACATGAAGCCAAGTCACCCACACATGGACATTGGACAACTTTTCTAAACCGCTAAATATGTTTTCATCATCCCAAAAATAATTCTCTTAGAAATATGTTCCCGTAAACGATTTTTTCAAAGATATTACCGTAGAATGGTGTGGGAAGTATCTTAACATTATACCTGCCTAAAAATTTTGCAGGATTATGTGTCAAAATATATTCTTATATTGTCACCTTTTATCATAATAATGCTTCTTTATGAGATCGCATTTACTTCCATTTTAACTTAAACGGTAAAAAGATGAAAATGGATCAATATTACACAAATTATAATATTCTATAACTTCAGGGCGTTACACGCTCTATCAAACACTTTATTTTTGCACTCGATGAGTGTTCGCTAACCCTGACTAAGATTAAATAACCGGTCAAGTGCAAGTTGAACTTGTGCAATTAGTGTTCCGTACGTCGAATGCTTCTAAAATAAAAAAAAAATTATAATGAAGGTATAAAATGATCAGTGACTTCAGAAAACACATCCCAAATGAGTTTTCAACAAAATTTGTTTCCGATCTTTAATGAAAACTGATGACCTTGTTTTTTTTTATATACCAGTTAAATTACACAGCCCCACAAAAAAAAAAGTGGGGTATACTTTTGATGCGATATATCAGATCCGTAGTATTTTTGCCCGCTGATCACGAATCTGACGTCAGAATATCGCCATCACATCTCAATTTTTTTCTAACCTCAAAAAAAATAGGTAAAAATTAGTAAAAATTAAGAAAAAGATACTCCTAAAAAAATTGATTCAAGTCTTTTCATGAATCCAAAGATGTATTAATATGTATTCGGACACGCTAAGCTAATATTCATCGGTTGGATTGAGCCATACAGTTCTGTTTTCTTTCTAACCTCAATAAATCAGACAGATATAGTGCTTCTCGAATGCAAAAACGAATTCAAATTAAAATTCAACCGATCCTTACCAAATTTGGTACACGGGGATTTTTTGGGGTCGCTGATCACGAATCTAAGGTTGGATTTGCAAAATTCGAGATGGCAGATGTTTTCGCGCCATTTTGAACGCCGAGAAAATTCATCGGTCGATTTTTATTCTTCTACCTGCATCCAGGGTACCTCCACGTGGTGACGGTGGGCAACGGTGTTACTCTACTAGCCGGCAGAGTCCCTGGATAACGGCTTAGATGCCGTCATGGCAGGTAGAAGAAAGAGAATTACGATGCAGGGACTCGGAAACCCAGTATCGGCGGTTGGTCAGGGTGGGGGGGGGAAAGCGGGCCCGCAGCCGTCGTCATCCAGCGACCGTAGCTCTTCATGTGTGGGTGACTTGGCTCATGTAGAGTATAATGCTACAAGAAAACGGTCTCACGGTACAAGGACTTTTCATAAGTGCGATAAAAAACAGTGATTCATTTTGTTACATTTGCTGTCAACACGTATTGAGTAAAATGGGGTCACCGATAACGGATAAGATTAAAACCTTATATAAGGATTGTTTTAACATTGAAATACAGCACCAGGATACAGATTGGGTTCCCCACATCATTTGCAGTTCTTGCAAAATAATGTTGTACATCAATAAGAAGGCGATTAAATATTCCAGACCAGCAATATGGAATAGACCATACAGTGAAAATGATTGCTACTTTTGTATGAATGTTGTATCTAGGCATAACCGAAAAAATAAAAGCACTATTACTTATAACGATGTTTCGACAGTAACAAGACCAACTAAACTAATTCCGCCTCCTGAACCACTTGATGCTGATGTTATGGAAACAAATGATTTCACCTTATCAGTTCATGCCGAAAACATTGAGACTGTCGAAAAAGATTCAAACATTGTTACTAATGAATGTTCTAGTGACAACCTATCATATACTAGTGACACAGATAAAGAATTTCTACCATACAACCGTAAACCAGAACCAATACTCGTATCACAGTCAGAACTTAGTGATCCAGTCAGAGATTTAAGCTTATCCAAAGACGGTTCAGAGCATCTTGCTTCCTTTTTAAAGAAAAGACATTTACTTAAGCCAGAAGCTACAATTTCTTATTATAGAAACAGAGATGAAGAATTTCGAAAATATTTCACAATGGACGAGGAATTGTCACTTTCATATTGTACCGATGTAAAAGGTCTAATGGATGAATTTCAAAATAACTCATACTATCCTGAAGAATGGAGACTGTTCATTGATTCTTCTAAACGGAGTATTAAGGCAGTTTTGCTGCCTAATACCAACGTTTACGCTCCCATTCCGATTGCTCATTCCACAGTTATGGAAGAGCAATATGAAAAAATGAAGCAGCTTTTGATAAAAATGAAATATGCTGATCATAACCGGAAAATTTGTGGAGATCTGAAAATTGTAACAATATTGCTTGGCCAACAGTCAGGGTTTACACTTTATCCCTGTTATAAATGTCTGTGGAATAGCAGAGACAGGGAACGTCATTATAAGAAAAAATTTTGGCCAACAAGAGAATCGTTCACTCCTGGTGAAAATAATGTATTGTTTCCACCATTGGTAGATCCAGGAAAAGTTCTTATTCCCCAGCTTCATATTAAGCTTGGACTTATGAAGCAATTCACGAGAGCATTAGATACAAACGGCCCATGTTTCAAATATTTGCATAAAAGATTTCCGAAATTTTCTGAAGCTAAAATTAAGGCAGGCGTATTTGACGGGCCACAAATAAGAAAATTGTTTCAAGATTCATTATTTGTTACTAAAATGAATAAAGTTGAAAAAGCTGCTTGGCTTAGTTTTAAAGAAGTCGCAACAAACTTTTTGGGAAATAATAAAAGTCCTAAGTACAAAGAAATAGTCGAGAAAATGGTAAAAATGTTCAAACATTAGGTTGCTTAATGAATCTAAAATTACATTTCCTGGACTCCCACATCGATGATTTCCCAGATAATCTTGGTGACTACAGTGAGGAGCAAGGGGAACGTTTTCACCAAGATCTGAAAATCATAGAAAATCGGTATCAAGGACGATGGGATGACCATATGCTAGCGGACTATTGCTGGTCGCTAAAAAGAGAAACAAGTCCTCAAAAGCGTTTGGGCAGAAAGCCTTTGAATAGGTCATTCGCGGAAAAAAGAACAAGATACAGCCAAAAAAAGGAAAATTAGGCGCGGGTCTAACCTTCGCAATTCTAGGGCTTAAGGGTCTACTATTTGAGAGTATATGGTTTAAAAGTCCTGGTTTTGAGTTTATTGGGTCTCATTTTTAAAGTTACAGGGTTATTGAGGTATATTTTTTGAGGTTACAGGGTGTGGGAGTCTAAGGTTTCAGGGTTTAGGGTTTACGAGTATCAGGTTTGAGGATTCCCCAACTGTATACCAAATTTGGTAGGAATCGGTTGGTTTTCAAAAAATTTTGTCCGCCATCTTGGATCCGCCATTTTGAATTTTGCAAATTCGACCTCACATTCATGATCAGCAACCCAAAAAACCCCCGTGTACCAAATTTGGTAAGAATCGGTTGAATTTTAATTTGAATTCGTTTTTGCATTCGAGAAGCACTATATCTGTCTGATTTATTGAGGTTAGAAAGAAAACAGAACTGTATGGCTTAATCCAACCGATGAATATTAGCTTAGCGTGTCCGAATACATATTAATACATCTTTGGATTCATGAAAAAGCTTGAATCAATTTTTTAGGAGTATATTTTTCTTAATTTTTACTAATTTTTACCTATTTTTTGAGGTTAGAAAAAAATTGAGATGTGATGGCGATATTCTGACGTCAGATTCGTGATCAACGGGCAAAAATACTACGGATCTGATATATCGCATCAAAAGTATACCCCACTTTTTTTTTGTGGGGCTGTGTTATTAAAGGTAATGCACTCGTGATAATTTTCGTTCAATCTACACTCCGTAGAGAATATTTCAGAATTTTTTCAAAATTTTTTGATCAGTACTTTTCGAGATAAAGGGGGGACAGCGATTTTTCGCGATTTATTAAAAATAATACAAAGAAAAGTGAGCGCAAGTATTACATTATATATATGTTTGGACTCGTGTTTTTACAAGCTTTCATTTGACACCCCACTCGATTTCACCCCCGAAAACTATCCTGAGAAGTCAAATTTAACTTTTAAAACCACACTGATGAGGCTATCAATTCCTATATTAGTACTAAATTTCAACTTTCTATGTCAAATAGTTTCGGAGAAAATCAGGTGTGACAGACCGACAGACAAACAAAGGGACAGACACTGAAGTGTTCCGTACGGAACACTAAAACAATTTATACTAATTGTATAATTGAGGTGTCCGTTACCTTGTGACAGTACATTTTAAATTCCTAAATGAAATGAAACGAATTATTTTTGTTATTTGTCACTTATTGACAACGTAGAAAAACCTACGAAACTGCAGTAGCAGAAAAATAAAATATAAGTAACAAATAACAAAATAATTTGTTTTTCACTTAGACATTTATACTAAGATTCTGATTTATTCGAGTTAAACGACCAATCACGGCCGCCGGTTAAGTTTCAGACAAGCAACCAGGACAAAGGACTCTAAGGAATATGTCCTTTGTCCTTATTTAGACCACCGTTACAAAATGCCAACGAAACGTAACGGTATATCAATTTGTGTTAAATTCTACAATTTGAATTGCTACATGCTACTTGCAACTTGAAAATAATTGAACAATAATATTCTGCACGTAAATGTAAGATTATTCCTTTTAAAATATGTAGTTAAATATCAAGACAATAACAACGACTGACATCTATTGCAAATACCGTTGTTTAAACAAAATAGTTCAAAAATTACTCAAGGTATAGCCTGTCCCAAAATATAAGATCCTAGTTTTTTTGCCGTTTTAAGTGGACAATATAAAAATTCTGACCTTTTGTTCATGATAGGATGCAGAGATGAACTTAAGAATTTTATTTATTAATGCAAATAAATAAAATTATAAATGTTTTTGGAGATGTTTATTTATAGTTACATGTAACAACGAATGGATAAGAAGTACAAATATACAGTTTGAATGAATTGGGTTTACAAGAGGGGACATATTGTATAAATAAAAATATATTTTAACTTAAGCCTAATTCGGTTTCACTATCACTGTCATCAGCTGAGGTAATTATTAGTGGTTTTATATTATTTACATAAATATATGAATCTTCAAATTTAATAACGTGCTGAACGGAATTTTTCCAGCTTTCACTAGGTATATCATTTATAACTTTTTTTACTAATTCAACCACTGACACGCTTAAAGTAGGAGAAACATTTTGTGCCCTTATTTTTGATTTAACTTGATGCCAAATATGTTCAATTTAACTTGATGCCAAATATGTTTAATTGGATTAAACACACAAGAATACGGAGGAAGCCGCAAAACAGTGTGTCCCATTTTCTCGGCCATACTATCACAAACATATTTCTTTTTCAGTTTATAGTCGTTCAAAACTTCCAAAAAAATCGCTTTTTTACTAACTAAAGTCAAAATAAATGTCATTTTATAACATATATTCCTGTATTTCCGATTTGGTGTTGGCTGCATTAGGAACCTTATTTAGCGGGCGACTATGGTAACTTGCATTGTCCATAACTATAACACTCTGTTCGGGAACATTTGGCAAAAGGGAATTTTGAAACCAATTTTCAAAAAGTTCTGCGGTTGTGTCCTCCTGATAGTCCAAACTAGAATCTTTTTTTGCAGATAATAGTAGACAATTTCAAACCCAGCATGCAAAATGGTTATTCGTTTACCTTTATTTGAAGGTGCGTTAGTCTGAGATTTTATACTGCTGTCAACCCACCATTTTTGCACAGTGTGATGGGTATCGAACCATGTTTCGTCAAGGTAAATTATTGGCCAATGCTCTGATCGATACTTTTGAATTTCTTGAAAATACGTATGTCGCAAGATTCGTAATCTTTGTGAGTCCATCACTACTTGCCTTTTGTTGATTTTTCGGAACGTGAATCCCATTCTTAAGAGAATTCTGTGAATGGTTGATCGGCCACAATGTATATTAGTCCCGTCCTGCACCAGTCTTAATTTTATTTTGTTTAGTGTCGACACCAACATACATAGAATATATTTTTCTCCTGATGACGTCTTTTTCACAACCGTCTATATGATGCATTTGAAAATCTTTCAGTTTTTTTCCTGTTCCTGAGTGATGGTTTTCCTACAATACCCTTAATCGTAGAAATTGGGGTTTTTGTTAGTTCACTGGTTTCTTGCAAAACACTTTGTTTATTCAAATTTCTTTTTGCTAAACTGTCGTAAACATTTTTCACTATTTGTTTAGCGTTAAGTGATAAATGTTTTCTCTTGCGATAGCCACTATTGCAATTTTCCCACGGACGCCACATAATTAAAATAGAACCGTTACGTTGTAAGTTGTAAGTAAAACTAAAAATAAAAAAAATAATAAGTATCTTTCCAATCTTAATGAGGACCTGTGGTCATTAGGCCTATATTATCAAAGACTTAAAGGGCTCCAAACCGGGTTGCCAGGTAGTAAATATATAGGTAAAAATAGATCCAATATGATTGCAGGTGCAAGTGAGGGCGGTATACAAAGCAGGTAAAATAAAAATACGTTCATCGTAATACCTGGCAACTATGCACAAAATCTTAATAGGGTCGTGTATTGCCCCATTGAAAAAGCAAAAAGGATCTTATATCTTGGGATTTACCATACTTTCAATTTTTAAAATTTTAAAACATTTGTAATTTATTTAAAAAGGTAACTATAATAGATGTGTGGTTATTTACAGAATAACCTTTTCTGGCCCTAGCAATAGCTGTTAAAATGATACTTCAAGTCTAAAACCAATAGTGTTGTTAGTACCGAGAACAGTAAACTCTATCCACAGTTTTCTATGCAGAATTCATGACTTTCTGTTGGTTCTTTTTCAATGGCTCTATCTATATTTACTTAGTATGGTGGCGGTGCTAATACCCACTCTTATCACAAAACTGCGAAGGAAAAATTTTTAATAAATCAGAAAATTGTATTATTCGTATAAGAATAAAATTTTTATAATTTAATTAGGCGTACAATATTTAAACGTAAATTTAAATAAATTTTCCACTAAAGTCGTTTTAAATCTGAAAATGCACATTTTAAAACTGCTGAAAAGGTCGATTTTGTCAAGTGCATAAACCGAAAAAACCGAAACAACACTGGAAAGGCTTTAGGCGAGAAAATCCACGTGTATATTTTAATTGTTTTAAGTTCCCTTTACTGCGACATTCGCAAATCCGGGCCATAAGCCCATTTGCCTGGTTCCCTGTAGACTGTAATTGTTTCTCTTAAAAGCCTCCGATGAATAAAATTGTAATATTTTGTGAAATTTAAATTAAGCCGTTATTTTTATAAACCGTTAACAGGTTACTCGTTCGAATTTGAAAGGTTAAGATATTTTAAATGACGTTAGTAGGACTTTTAAACAAAGTTTTACGTCCGTGAAAAATAGTCAAATTCAATGAAATTTGTTACATTATGTCAGCCGTAGCATTAAAAGTACGGTAGGAGCAAGGATAATCAGGTGCAAGGTCTATCAGTCATAAAAATAGTACATTTCGTGTGTGTGTGTATATATATATATATATATATATATATATATATATATATATATATATATATATATATATATATATATATATACTGGCCGGGCCCTCGGCTCCGCTCGCGTGGACTTGATTCACTACTATCGTCACTGCTTTTTCCTTATGTTACCCAACGTAATAAAATATCTCCCATTATTTCCCCTTATGTCCTAATATTTCTCCTTATCTCCCATTATCTCCACATAATTTCCATTATCTAGGCTTATCTCTGCTCATCTCCCATTATTTCTCCTTATCTCCCATTATTTCTCCTAATTTCCCATTATCTCACCTTATCTCCCATTATCTAGGCTTATCTCGACTTATCTCACAATATTTCTCCTTATCTCCCATTATTTCTCCTTATCTCCCATTATCTCACCATAACTCCCATTATCTAGACTTATCTCTGCTTATCTCCCATTATTTCTCTTTATCTCCCATTACTTATACTTATCTCCCATTATCTAGGCATATATCGAATTATATAAAAACACATGTATAAATTTATAAAAACACGTAAATCGGATAAGTGGTTCTCGAGTGATAAGCGCACTAACAAACAGACAGACAGACAGACAGACAGACAGACGTTGCATTTAATATATATTATAGACTTTGCTACATGATATTGTTCCATATTTAATGCTTTAGGCAGTGTATCGCAAGAGAACGCGCTAGCGGCAAACTATTCTCCGACTTGATTCACTATTATCGTCACTGCTTATTCCTTATGTCACCTAACATAATAAAATATATTCTATAAGTTGGCCGGAGAACATACGTATGTTTAACAAAAAAGTACGTAAAAAACGGATAAGTGGTTTTCCAGTGATAAGCGGACTAACAGACCGACAGAGAGGCGTTGCATTTTATATATATTATAAATATTCTTTGCTCCTTGTTATTGTTCTGTATTTAATGGTATATTTAGCATGTTTAAAAAAAAAGCACGTAAAACGGATAAGTGGTTCTCCCGTGATAAGCGCACAAACGGACAAACAGCCAGAGAGACGTTGCTTTTATATATATTATAAATATCCTTTGCTACATGATATTGTTCCATATTTAGTGGTTTAGGCAGTGCATTGCAAGAGAACGCGCCAGTGGCAAACTTTTTTCCGATTTGATTCACTGTTATCGTCACTGCTTATTCCTCATGTTACCTAACGTAATAAAATATAGTCTATAACCTGGCCAGAGAACATATGTATGTTTTAAAAAAAAGCACGTAAATCGGATAAGTGGTTCTCCAGTGATAAGCGCACTAACAGAGCGACAGAGAGACGTTGCATTTTATATGTATTATAGATATTCTTTGCTTCTTGTTATTGTTCTATATTTAATGGTATATTTAGCATGTTTAAAAAAAAAGCATGTAAATCGGATAATTGGTCTCCCGTGATAAGCGCACAAACGGACAAACAGCCAGAGAGACGTTGCATTTTATATATATTATAGATATCCTTTGCTACATGATATTGTTCCATATTTAGTGGTTTAGGCAGTGCATTGCAAGAGAACGCGCCAGTGGCAAACTTTTTTCCGATTTGATTCACTATTATCGTCACTGCTTATTCCTCATGTTACCTAACGTAATAAAATATAGTCTATAATCCGGCCAGAGAACATATGTATGTTTTTAAAAAAAAAAGCACGTAAATCGGATAAGTGGTTCTCCGGTGATAAGCGCACTAACGGCCGGACAGACATACAGACGAACAGAGAGACGTTGCATTTTATGTATATTATAGATATAGATTATTATTATTATATAACCTGGGCCAAAGAATATATGTATGAATTTAAAAAAGACACGTAAATCGGATAAGTGGTTCTTGCGTGATAAACGCACTAATGGACAGACAGACAGACAGAGAGACATTGCATTTTATATATATTATATTCTCTGCTACATAATATTGTTCTATATTTAATGGTTTAGACTGTGTATTGCAAGAGAACGCGCTAGCGGCAAACTATTTTCCGATTTCATTCACTATTATCGTCACTGCTCATTCCTTATGCTACCTATCGTAATAAAATATATCCTATAACCTGGCCGGAGAACATATGTATGTTTTCAAAAAAAAAGTACGAAAATCGGATAAGTGGTTCTCCAGTGATAAGCGCACTAACGGACAGACAGACAGACAGACAAACAGACAGAGATGCGTTGCATTTTTATATATATTATAGATGTAATAAAATATATATCTATAACCTGGTCAGAGAACATATGTATGAATTTAAAAAATCACGTAACTCGGATAAGAGCTTCTCGATGGATAAGCGGACTAACGGACAGTCAAACAGAGAGACGTTGCATTTTATATATTTTATAAATATAGATTATTTATTACAAAAAGTTCTTCTTTCTCACATTTGATCAATGTGGTTCCATGTTTGGCTGACGGGCCAAAACCAAGTCAGCACAAACGCTATTACCATTCCGTATTAAGGAATGACCTGACAATGTTACATGTTTTCAAAATCACTGACTTCTGAATGCCTCTGTGTATGTCCGTGTTGAGTCCCAATTGCACTAAATGTGGTGTGAATGTTATTGGTGTAAGGCCTGTGGCTGATATAATGAGGGGGACAATGATGACTTTTTCCTGTCTCCATAGCCTTTTTATTTCCGTTGCAAGGTCTGTGTATTTGGAAATTTTTTCTGTGTATTTCGCTTGGATGTTTGTGTCGTTGGGGACAGCTATGTCAATCAGATAGGTGACTTTTCCTTTTTTGCACTGAAAAGTAATATCGGGTCTATTGGCAGAGACTGTTTTATCTGTATGGATACCGATATCCCAGTAGAGTTTGTAATCTTCATTTTCAAGTACGGATGTTGGCGTGTATTTGTAGTAGGGATCTGTGTTTTCTATGAGTCTGTATGTTGTGGCCAGTGCTTGGTGAACCACTTTGGCAGCCGAATCATGCCTGGCTGTGTACTCCGTTCCGGCCAATATTTTACATCCGCTCGTTATGTGTTCGATCGTTTCTTTCTGCTGGTGGCATTTCCTACATCTGTCCTCTGCAATAGTCGGGTCTTTGATGATATGCTTTTGGTAGTTTCGGGTTAATATGACTTTATCCTGGATGGCAAGTAAGAAGCCTTCAGTCTCAGGGAATAGCTGCCCATCCCGTAACCAGGTGTATGATTGTTTTTTATTTACGTGGTCTTGTTCTATGTGGTATCTGTGTTTTCCGTGGAGTGTTTTCTCTGACCACGTTTTCATCTTTTCCTGTTGTAATTGGGTGTGACTGTGTGTGTCTGCTGAGTGGTCTGCCCGGGCTAAGTCGAGAGGTGTGTAGTTTTTGTCTGCTTTCACTGTCGCTGTGTGGAGGCTGGTTTGCTTGCTGTGAAAGAATTTCCTAAGTGTTTGTATTTGTTTTGTGTGTAATGATCTGATGTCTATAATTCCTCTTCCTCCTGCCTTCCTCTCGATGGTAAGTCTTTCTTTGCATGCGTTGGGGTGTAATTTCCTGTATTTGGTGAATTGAGATCGTATAAGGATGTGAATATTTTCTATGTCTGTTTGTGACCATTTGACGATACCAAATGAATATGTGAGTATAGGTATAGCGAACGTGTTGATGGCTTTAGTGAGATTCTTAGAGTTGAGTTTTGTTTGCAAAAGTTTCGTCAGTCTGTTTTTGAATTCGGTTCTGAGCTCTGTTTTGATGTGAGTGTGGTTGAGTTTGGTGCTTTGTTGGAAGCCTAGATATTTGTATGTTTCTTTGTCGAACATGTTATCGAGCGTTTCATTGTTGATGGTTTCTGTCTCATGGTGGTGCTTCCATTGGCCTTTGTTGATGTGGAGCACTTTGCATTTACTTATACCAAATTCCATATTGACATCTAGGGTGAATATTTCTGTGATTTTGAGGAGTTCTTTCAGCTGTGTTTGTGTGGCAGTGTAGAGTTTTATGTCGTCCATATATAGGAGGTGGTTTATTTTATGTTGATTCTCTTTTTGGTGTCTGATATTGAAGCCATGCTCTGTTCTGTTTAGTATATTTGAGAGTGGATTGAGACAGAGGCAAAACCATAGAGCACTGAGCGAGTCTCCCTGAAATATACCCCGTCTGATGTACAGCTCTTCTGTTTGGATCCGTTCGGTTTGTGTTTCTAGGCGTATTTTGGTTTTCCATGTTTTCATAATTTGCGCGAGAAACTGCCTGAGGTGTTGGTTGATTTTATAGATTTCTAGGGCCCTGATTAACCAGCTGTGGGGTATGGAGTCGAAGGCTTTTTTATAGTCTATGTAACCGATGTGAAGGTTTCTGTGTTCTTTTCTGGTTTGTCCCATAATCACGCTATCTATAATCAGCTGCTCTTTGCATCCTCGACTATTTTTCCTGCATCCCTTCTGCTCTTCTGTGAGGATATTGTTGTCTGTTAGGTGTTGTTCTATTTTCTTCGATATTGTGGCTGTGATGATCTTGTATAGGGTTGGAAGACAGGTGATAGGTCGGTAGTTTGACGGGTTTGTGGTGTCTGAGCTTTTGGGCTTAATGTATGTTATTCCTTGTGTGAGGAAAGTGGGAAATGTGTGTGGTTGTAGAATGGCTTTGTTGATTTGGTGTGTGAGTGCTTCGTGTGTGGTGGTAAACTGTTTGTACCAGAAGTTTTGTATATTGTCTATTCCAGGACATTTCCAGTTGTGTGTGTGTTTGATAGTTTCTGTAATTTCTTGTGTATTAAATGTGGTATTTTCTTGTTCTGTCACATGTTTATGTTTGTCTTCTTCGGCTTTGATCCAGGGGGGTGTTATTATTGTGTTGTTTGGGTTCTGACCAGATACTTTTTTCCAATAATCTGTGAGTTCTTGTTTGTTTGGTGGTTCAGTCACTGCTATCTGTTTGTTGTACATAGTTTTCCGGTAGAACTGTTTTTCGCTTCTTCGGAAGAGGTTGTTGGTGTCTTTCCTCTCATTTGATTCTTTGTATCTACGGAGTCTTGCGGCATATACAGATAGTTTTTGTTTTTCAAGGTATCGAGGATTTCTGGCAGTGTTCTGTTGGGAGACTTAGATTTGATCTTGTTTGCCCCCTGTGTGACACGTTTGGACGCGTTCCCGCTTATAAACTGGGTAAGATGTCCTAGATCTCTCCTGATGTTGTTGATTTTGTTTTCTATTCTTATTTGCCATTTGAATTTTGGTTTTGTCCTGTTGGGGTTTCCTTGCCGTTGAGGGAGTTTTTGATTATTTTGTGTTAGAGTGGTGATTGCTGCTGCGTATATTATTGTGTGAATGTCTTCGATTGTGCTTGAGTCTGTTATATACTGAGGTATTATGTGCTTGTTTAGTGTGTTGAGGATTGGTTGCGTGCTCTGTCTGAAGATTAAACGAGGGATGGGATTTCTTGTTGTGGGGTTGGTGCCTGACCATCGAGCTAGATGTGACTCCATTTTTGCTTTAAGTGTTTGTATGAGAGGTGATTCGGGGTGATGTTGTGTGGATGTCGTTGAGGGTGGCGAGTGATTCATGTTGTTGTCTGTGATATGGTGTTGCGCTTTACTCGCAATATTATTTTGCGTTATGCTCCTCCTGGGTGGTGGGTATTGTTGTGTTCGACTGGGTGGTTGTGTGTGTGAGGCTGGTTCGGAATCTGCTTTATTGTTTCTATTGTTTGGTTGGTCTGTGTTCAGTTCAACAGCCACTGTGTCCTTGATGGTTTGCAATTCGAGAGGTGTGAGACGATTGTTCTTGGTAATAACTCTTTTTTGGTCTACTACTCTCTGTTCTGAAACAAGTAATTGCAGATGTGGATATTCGGTCAAGAAAAGTCTGTGCAGTTGCTGTCTGTAGCCCGATGTTATTGTTTCGAGTTTGGTGGCGGTGTAGTAACAGCGCATCACCGTCCTATTCATCTCATCCGTCCACTTTAACCGCTGTCTTGGTTTTCCAGCCTTGGTAGTTGCATGTTGTCCTTGCAATACATACGGGCCCTGGCCTGGCTTTGGTGGTTGTGTTTGTCCCGTATCTACGTCGGTTGCGCTTGGGATTGATGTTGGTGGGTCCAAGCGGCGAGTGATTCTCTTCTCAGTGATTTCTTTGTCAGGTTTTGTGTTTTCATTACAGCAACGCATGGCGTGTTCGTTGATTCCTGTGGTGCAACTCATGCGCTGCTGTGATTTTCCCGCCTTGGTGGGTGTCGGCTTAGTCGCCAACACAACACTTTTGGCAGGTCCATTTTCGGTTGCCTGGTCTTCATCGTTTTGGTCGAGCTGCCATTTCCCGCGACGTCCTCGACCGTTACGTCGCTCGCCCGATGCTTCTTTTATTGGTCTGTTGTTCTCTGGAATGTTTTCAGTGTTTTGTGGTGTCAGAAGCTCAAAGTGTCCCGACACTGGGTTGCCTGTTAGTAGAAGGTAAATGGTTTTGTTGTATTTTCCCGTGCTTATTATTGTTGGTCTGTCCGTAAAAGTTATTTTTGTATGTCTTGTTCTTCGTTGTTTTGAGAAGATATGAAAGTTGCTATTTTGTGTTTCCGAGAGGGCAAGTATCTCTAGGCTCGTTCCATAGGTGCCATTTTTCCGCATATAATTATAATAGTTATTGAAGTCTTTTATATCGTCGACTTCAATTAATGAAAATGTGTGAAGTTCCGACCAGTTTTGTTGTAAATATCTTAGAGCAACCTCTCGGAGTTTCTCATGATGGTTCTGGTGGCCATATAAGTATAAGCTAACTGCACGGAAAAGGCAATTTCCATCACCTACAATGTCGGATCTGGTAAAACTATCGGGAGTAGTTTCGACTGAGGCGGTTGTTTGGTTCGTCTGTAGTTGTTGTTGTGGAGTTGCTGTAGCTGTTTGTACGACAGGGGTCCGCCTCTGCAACACCCTTCCATTTTCAATATTATAATTATTATTGTTTAACATAGTATTCCCACGAGTATCCTAGGAAAGAAAGGTCGACTGCGGCAGAGCCTGGATGCCACAGTAAGGCTACTCACTCCCGGAGGGCGCCCGGTATCCGGGGGGAACCGTTCGCGACTCATAAACGCTGAGCCATTCATCTTCTCGGCACGGTAAACACCTTAAGATTGCGAAGAATATTATTATTATTATTATTATTATTATATAACCTGGCCAAAGAACACACGTATGAACCTAAAAAAAGACAGGTAAATCGGACAAATGGCTCCCGCGCGACAAACGCCCCAATGGACAGACCCAGTTCTCCAGTGATAAGCGCACTAACGGACAGACAGACAGACAAACAGACAGAGATGCGTTGCATTT
>CM032456.1:38763371-38773371 GCA_019049505.1 Pachyrhynchus sulphureomaculatus | reverse complement strand
GTGCTCTACGTGAGCACACGACTATACAGTTAAAGTTATTACGATTTTGTTGCTCGAATCATATCGATCAAGTCGAATTGAATAATGTGATGTTTGACTTTATTGCTTTAGTCGTCTCGCTTGAGGCGGTCGTACACGTCGAATACATCATTACAAATGCTAAACATAAATATTCATATTTCCACTGATTTCCTCTTCGTGCAAACATAAAATGCTGCGAGTCGGTTTGTTCATTTTGTTCAAGCAGAAAGAAATATAGTTTCTTTTTTTTGGATAATTTCCTATATGAGAAATGTTTACAGGCAAACGAAGCACCGGGATTCAATTTATTTAAATTACCTGCCAAAGGAAAAGGAAAATATCGTAATAAAGGCGCGCAGGATAAATAGATGTGAATTTAACGAGTTTATATTTGCAAGCATTTAGGCCAGGCTTTTGATTAACTTAAAGTTAGATATAAAATTTTTACACTTATTTTTTTTGTTCGGTGTCTGTCCGTCTGTCTGTCTGTCCGTCTGCAGGTCTGTCTGTCACATCCGGTTTTCTCTGAAACTATTTTTGCAGAGAAAGTTCAAATTTGGCACTAATATAGGAATTGATGGCCCCATCAGAGTTGTGTCGTAGTTAGATTTTGACTTAAAGGGTTAGTTTTAAGGGGTTAAATCGGACGCGGAAAAAAAAATTACCAGGTCATCGAGTGAGATGTCAAATGAAAGCTGGTGAAAACAGGAGTTTAAAGATATATATATATATATATATATATATATATATATATATATATATATATATATATATATGTATATATATATATATATATATATATATATATATATATATATATATATATATATATATATATATATATATAGAATTTTCTTCGTGTCTTCCCCTTTTATTTCGAAAAGTAGTGATCAAAAAATTTTGAAAAGTTCTGGAATATTCTCTACAGGGTATAGATTAAACGAAAATTATCACGAGTAGATTACCTTTGATAATTTATCTGGTATACAAATTTAGTAGTAGTAAAAGTGGTATTTTTGAAGATATCAGATAACGGATCCGAGGGTCACCTTAATACATATATTAAGGTGAGTCCCCTGCTATATATGCTATAAATCATATTAAATCAGACTTCATTTTATCTTATATACGTATAAAAATTTAGAATTACGAATATTAAGCTTAAACTTTTGTCTACCATGTATATGAACTCTGTTATTAGGTTTTTCACTATAACTACTCATTCCAGCTATATTCTTAATACGATTTTTTTTCGTAATGAGCCAAAAAGTATAATGAGTTAAGATTGGGCTGTTTGCCATAAAATAAATCATTAGAAAGATATCTCTTTGTTACGGTATCTTTCCTCTAAATGCCAGATTCTAATTTAATGTTGATCTTTGTTCTCAATTTCACAAGTGAATAAAAAATCATTAATACGTTATTCAAATATCTATACTACGTGCTGCGAGGTACTAAAATTCTCGACTTGCGCCTCAATTTGAAACTGCATAGATAAATTGACCATGACAGGTGAGCAATCACCCATAGTTGTGCCTTCTTTCTGAGTAAAAATTGATTTATATATAAAAAAAAAACTCATTTGAGAGTGTTTTTTGTGACATTATTGATCATTTTATACCTATGTAAAAAAAGTTTTTATTTTAAAAGCAATCAACGTACGGAACACTAATTGCGCAAGTCCATCTTGCACTTGTCCACATATTTTTTTGGCGGCCTCTCTATAATCACATCTCATTACGTACTATTTTTGTTAGGAAGGGAAATATTAAAAAAAAATTAATTAAAAATTAACATATTTTTCAGATTTCTCAACTCCAAGACTCCTGAGAAGAACATATAAAATGATGTATTCGAAGAAACTCCTTTTGAACTTTCTTCTTCATTCTTTCAACCTCATATGAGTTCGACTATCTCCGCCAAAAATCAGCAAAAATTTTCGCAATATCATTAAAATTGTTATTGACGGTCAATCATCGCTCCTGATGAAGCTAACATGGTTAGCGAAACGCGCGTCGAATGCAAAATTAAAGTGTTTGGTGTAGTGGTGATATATACTGAGTAGTGTCATTGTGCCAAAGATTCCACATTCCCAACGTAGTCGAATATTATGGTTAATACCTTTTGCTTTACAGATAACAAGAAGACTATTTTTTTCCAGGTTTTGGCTTTAGTGGCACATTTAATTAATCAATTTATTATTATTATTTATGATTTAGCCAAGCAGCGTTCACACTCCCTTTACGGACAACCTTGATTCATCCCAGGTATGATTAAATATCATAAGGGTTGAACATTGACACTTTTCGGCCCTAAATGCCGTTATGAACTTCTCACAAACTTTCGAACAGCCCTTGGGGTTTTAAGTAGTGATGCATGGTCGTGTAATTATCCAGTAAGATTCAGACGCTTGATGCTTTGTTTGAGACTTTTTGATATATTAATAAAATTATCATTTGGATGCGGTTCTTTCCCAATTGTCTCTCCATGTTTTCTTCTAAATCCCTCTATTTGGATATCTTTTCATCGTATTTGATTTAATGATTTATTTGGTATAATGACATCAATTTCCGGTATACTTAGCAGTTAAGCTTGATTCACACTATGAGGCCGCGCTCGATATGCTCTCGCTTCCGATTTAGATCTTGCTTCAGTTTTTCTTCATCAACGATTTAAGTTAGATCGGAGCAGTTCAGAAAAATGCATATATAATGTTATTTAACTTTTCAATTGAAGAATTACCAAGTCTTTCAGACGATGATTCAAAAATCATCGAAAAACAGAGGAAACCGAGAAGAAGGATATGGGTACATCCATTAAAGGCTCAAAAAAGGGAAGATAAATATTATACACTGTACTGTCATCTAATTGACGAAGAGGAAGAGTTTAAAAAGTATTCTGGAACGGATTCTGGGAAATTTGAAATGATATTAACAAAACTAGAACTAAAAATTAAGAAGTTAAACACCACATTTCGAGAAAGTTCTACTCCCCGCCAGTGATCATGGACCAAATTCATCTGAAGATATCAAAGAGAACCAAAGATGACAACCTCTGCATTTTTGCTGTGAGTCACCTGAGATACATCCGGCTAGTACCTTTTTCACGTTTTAAAAATGTGCTTTCAACTCCAATGACAAGGCATATTGTTGCTACTGAATATTTTGTGATCTCTGAAATAAAACTTGTGACTGTAAGAATAGAAACCTTAGTTTTTTTGAATAGTTGCAGTGAATTGAGCAGAGAACACCGTGTTGGGTTTTTTCAGTATACTATGCGTAAAGATGTTGTTATTCCACTGTTTTTGTAACCGTAATTTCTATTCTTCTTGTTATTTTGATCCATATAGTTGAGATTAAGTAGAGTTCGTTCCCTGAAAAAATACTATACTATAACATATTTATGTAATATCTATAGAATTTTTCTCTAATTATAAGCTGGACTTTTGAAAATAACTCTATCTCAAATTGTTATAAAACCTCATGTCCGTTTCAAGTCTGACAAATATTAATCAATTCTAACCCTTTTTAAAATCGAGTTTTTATCGTTTTAGTCCCATTTCCGTTTCTCTACAGCAGCAATTTTGGCAACGTTTTCGAGGGGGAACGAATAACGTACGGCATGTCCTAAAAAGGCACTCTTTTGTACGTTCGGCACTAAGCTTACGTTATTATATTTTGTCTTTGTGTAATACATTATTATTTTATAAATACCGGCAGATAGGGATTGAAGAAAATTGAGGGGAAGAACGGTTGGCGACTTGAGTCTCTTCTACAAGTATTTTCATGGAAAGTGTTCGAAAGATGTAGCCCGCTTAATTCCTCCCAGAGCGGTGCATGTTAGAAATACACGTCGCGCTAATATTTCACATCCGTATGAAGTTCAGCTTGTTACTCCGTGTGCAATGCTTTTCAAGCAGTCTTTTATATGGAGAACATCATCCCTTTGGAACAATTTGCCCAGGGCTGTGTTTCCCACCGAGTACAATTTACAGCGATTCAAGAACAACGTGAATTGCTTTTTCCGTACACATGCCACTCCTGGAGCGCTTTAGGGACTTCCCTTTAGCGCGTGTGGTAGACCCATAAAAAAAAAGATATCTTAAATTGAATATGCCAGTTAAGAGAGCACTCCCCAGCCCAAATTAGCTGTTTTTTGATAGAATGCTTTTACAAAAAACCCTTTCCAGCTTCTGTTGATAATAGAATATAGATTATTATGTTACTGTCAGTGCATTTGTATGTTCCAGTTGAGTTTGGCAAGAATTCGCATTCAAAATTTGCTCCAATTTCTCGTCTTTTTTTTTTTTTTGGTTGACGTTCATAATCCTGAAAATTAAAGTTTTCTTTTTGAGTATCACTGAATCACGTTCTACATGTGCTATACGATATAAATATATGACTTATTTAGCGTCAACTACTTTTTAGTGTTCCGTACGGAACACTTATGGGATGGGAGGGGGTGTCCCTCTATCTGTCATATCCGATTCTCTCCGGAACTATTTGACAGAGAGAAAGTTGAAATTTGTCACTAATATAGGAATTGATGGCCCAATCAGAAGCGTGTGGTTTTGAAAGTTAAATGTTGAGTTAAGGGGTTAGTTTTGAGGGGTGAAATCGGAAGTGAAAAAAAAAAAAAATCTAAGGTTATTGAATGGGGTGTCAAATGAGAAAAATACGAGTTGAAAAATATATATGAAATAATACTCGTGCAAATTTTCCTTCATCTTATTTTTAAAAGATGGCCAGAAATCGCCCCAATTATCTCGATAAAAATTCTCGAATATTCTCCACAAAGTGAAGATTGAGTGAAAATTATTACGAGGGCATTATGTTTGATAATTTATCTGGTATAAAACACTATTTATATAGAAAAACCATTGCTGCAATTCATGATGCAGCAAAGGAAGTCTTGGGTGTGTGTGAAGGATCGGAAAAGGTGAGAAACGACACATTAACGTGGAAACAAAGACTGGGAGGAAAAAAAGCAGAATAAACAGAAAGCATACGAACTGTGGCTTACGACAAAAAAAGATACAGACAGAGAAAAATACAGAGAGACACAAAGAAACTACAAAAAAATGATCAACAGAATAGAGACGAAACGTGGGAGAAGAAATGCTATGAGATAGAAAATTAACTTGGGGGAAGCCGATCATCAGATGCTTGGAAACTCGTTAGAGCACTAAGAACAAATAACTCTCAAACACACCATTACCCATTATAAGCATGAAAACGTGACAAGACCATTACCAACACGAAATGGCTGAACATCACAAGTATAAAAATAAATAGAGATATGATATTAAAAGCAATCAAAACAATAAGGAACGGTAGAGCTAGTGGACCAGAGGGAATTCCTGCAAAATTATTAAAATCTGGATCTAACAAATTAAAGGACATGTTCAGCAACCTTTTCGAAAAATTTATAAATGGCGACCAAATTCCTGAAGAATGGAAAATGGCATGGATAACGCCACTTCACAAAAAGGGAAGGAAGGATAAATGTGAGAACTACAGGTGCATATCGGTCACCAGCTCCTTAAGCAGACTTTATGGAAAACTGATTAGATTGAACAAGAATATGCTCAGTACGAAATTGAACAGCCAGCGGGATTCAAAGCAGGAAAAACTTGTATGAATAACATGTTTAGCCTTAATCAACTAACCGAAAAGAAAGTAGCAACCAACAGAGAAGTCCATCTAATCTTTATTGATTTAACAAAGGCCTACGATAATGTACCAATAAAGAAACTGTGGCAGGTATTGGAAAGAACATCTATTAACGTTACCACCATACAAGCGATAAAACAACTATATTCAAATTGTCAATCAAGAATAAAGATTGGTAAAGAAATATCTGAAAGCTTTCACATCACAAAAGGTCTTAGACAAGGGTGTTGCTTGTCCCAACGTTATTCAAAGTATATATTGATGCGGCCCTCGATCATTGAAAGAAGAGTTGTCGAGGAATGGGTATCGAAATAGACGATGAGACAACACTCTATACGCTACATTTTGCCGATGATCAGGTGGTTATCGCCCAAGATTCAGAAGATCTGGAATATTGACAAGGAAGCTCATAGACCAATATAACAATTGGGGACTCACAGTAAACATGAGCAAAACAAAGTGTTTGCGGATCGGGGGGGGATAGGCAGGACCTGAAACTGGACAATAACATCGAAATTAAACCATGCGACCAATATACTTACCTGGGAACTAGAATAGACAGCACTGGAAGAACAGAAAATAAAGTAGGAGAGAGGATAGCAAAGGGGAAAGGACTGATCGGTGCCATGAATTCCATTTTTGGCTCAAAAAATATCAGTAGGCAAAGAAAGCAACAGATACAACGTCATCTTCAAAAGTATATGGGTGCGAAACATGACAACTAAACAAAATTCTTAAAAGAAGGTTAAAATGTTCTGGAAATGGATTTTTGGCGAAGATCGGCAAAAATTTCCAAGCTCGATCAAATGAAAGGGTCCGGTCAAAAATGAAAATGGAAAGAAACACTGATAGAGGACGTACAGGAGAGACAATTAAAGTCATACGGTCATGTCCAAAGGATGCAACACCATAGAATCCCAAAACAAATCCTACAGTGGACACCTATAGAGAGAAAGAAAAAGGGAAGGCTGAAAATAACCTGGTCTATGGGCATAACAAAAGCAATGTCCGAACGAAATCTACGACCAGGTGACTGGGATGATCGGCGAGAATGGAAGCTAGGAACCGGAAGGCGCAGAGTGACGCTATAAACTGGATATATATATATATATAATATATATATATATATATATATATATATATATATATATATACAACACTATTTATCTTGACAATATGGCGAAGATTTTTTTCGTCGAAAATTGTAAATTTAACTGGGGACTAAGAGCTACAAAATATCAATACATATTAGGTGCAATCAGTAATAAACTCATATATTTTTTTAGTAGATCACTGCATTTGGCCTATCACAGATAAAATAAATTCAATGATGACTGGTGATTATCGTATAGGTACCGAGACAAAATAATTTTATTTTATTTGTTTATAATTAACCAAATATTTTAGGTAGTAAATATTTGTTTTAAATTGTCCTAGATCCTAGATTCATTTGTTGATTGTTAGCTAGCTAAGAAGCTGTAACTATTATACATCACTGACTAAGAAAAAACGTGAAAATACATATTGGATCTTAAGATATATGTATATCAGGAACTTAACTAACTAACTAACTAAGCCTAGGTAAGGATTTTATTTTTTTAAAAGCAATCACCGCACGAAACACTAATTGCGCAAGTCCGAGTTGCACTTGGTAAGTTTTTTTTTTTTTTATAGATGAGATACCTAGAAAAGGCGGAGCCTCAAATGTTGCTTTTCGAACGATGTCGTGTCTATAACTGATGTTTCAGATTCTACTTATGTTAGATCAAATATTATACCTCGTCTTAAGCCTAAAAGATGGTACTTTAAAATAAGTCTAGCCCGGCAAAAAAATCCAATTTAAATAGATTTTGTTGTTGATGGTGGTTGGGTTTGTTAATTTTATATTAACCGGAATTTCACACTTAGTTTGTTAAAGATTATATCAGCGAGAAATATAAACAGTTTACTAGGTTATCTAAAAATTTTACAACAGGCACTTAGTTTTGATTAAAATATACCTCGCTAGCCCTAATTTCGCCGTCATTCTCGAGGATCCTTAACCTATGTTGTTTTATTTAAGAGCACAAGTTTGAAGGACCCTTCCTAATCATACCCAATTTGCTCACACTAACAAGTCTTGGTCATAGGACTAACAATGTTCAAGCAAAATGAAATAAGGTACCTGGATCTCAACAATAATTAAACCTATACAAATATCTGGGCGTTTGAAATTTAATTGGGTCGAACCGCTTGCTTTCAGCCCGTTTAAAGCAACGTAAATGTTTCACAAACATTAAGAGGAAATAAATGGTCTCTAAGTGGTGTTGAGATAAGAAAATAAAGAAAAACCAAGGGTTATTACTAGGTAAGGCGAGATTTTTATATATGGCGGGAAAACAATCGAATGAAAATTCGAATATCTCAATTTATAATAAATTCTTGGATGGGCCCACGAAGCAAATAGAATATATTTTTTTAGGCTTCACTCTACTATAAAAAATTTAAATGTGTGTTTTACTATGATTTGGGATAAGGTTTGCTTCTATCATATTATAATCTAAGTTCCGTTTGTCATAATTATCATTAGTTATGCAATGCTCCACGCAGTGACTACAACAGAACAATTAAGTTAATTTTTTTCCTTTTTCCTCTTTTAGATAGATACAATCGTCTGTTTATGTATTTGTTTATTTTATTCTATCTATTTAATACCCAGCTATTTACATTATCTATTTTTCATATCTGTTCAATGTTGTTGCTTCTCTCTCTCCAATGGGGACTTTCCAGCTATTCTGTGCAGCATTTTTTTAATACTATTGCTTCTAGTTGTCAGTGTACTAACTTGTCTAACTATTCTATCCATTATTATAAATAATCGGTCAAGTGCAAGTTGAATTTGCGCAATTAGTGTTCCGTACGTTGATTGCTTTTAAAATAAAAAATTTTGTTACGGAGGTATAAAATGATCAGTGACTTCAAAAAACACACCCCAAATGAGTTTTCAACAAAGTTTGTTTCCAGTCAAATCTGATGACCTTGAAATTTTTGTTTTTTTTTATATACCGGATAAATTACACTGGTCAACAAAAAAAAGAAAATTGCTTGTTTCCTGTGATTTTTTTTTTGTTTCTATCTCAATTGACGCGTATTTTTTAAATATGGCAACAATTTTTCTCTAACAGCTTTTATTTTTGAGTTATAGCTAACTACCCTCATTTACTATTTTTTACTTAGATTTTCGTTTTTTATTGGACACTAAAATATATTTTGTTGTTGTTTTAGATATGGCTTCGTCAAGAAGATATTGTGTGCTTAATCCCAATTGTTTTTGCTATATTTGTGGTGAATATATATTTGCAAAATATCGAAAACCTATATCGGACTTTGTGAAAACTGCGTATCATCAATACTTTAAAATAAAATTGTGTAATCAGGACAAGCCATGGGTTCCTCATATTGTATGCCAGAAATGTGTGGTATGTCTACGGTTATGGTCCAGTGGAAAAAGAGATGCAATAATGTTCGTAACACCCATGATTTGGCGAGAACCTCGAAACCATCATGATGATTGCTACTTCTGCGTTGTGAAAATAAACGGAATTAACTCTGGAAATCGAAGTAAGTGGTCATATCCTAACTTATCTTCTGCTCAACGACCTCAATTAAAATCACAAGAGGTACAACCCAGCACATCTAAATCTTCTGATGATCCAAATCTCTGTGAACCCGAACGAAATACATCAAGTGAAGACTCTGATTCAGACTACGAATGTAGCCTTTCAGAACCTCAACCATTTAATCAGAAAGAACTAAAATGACTTAGTAAGAGATCTGAACTTACCAAAAGAAGCTTCTGAAATTTTAGCATCTCGTTTAAAAGAAAAAAATTTGCTTACTCCGGAAACCAACATTACATTTTATCGTACCCGAGAAAAAAATCTGTTACCGTATTTTTCTCAAGAGAAGGATTTAGTTTTTTGTAACGATGTTGGTGGTATTTTGCAGCAGATGGGATTAAAACAGTACCAATCTAGTGATTGGCGTCTTTTCATAGACAGCAGCAAAAGAAGTTTAAAGTGTGTTTTGCTTCATAACGGTAACAAGTACGGATCTATACCTATTGCACATTCGACCACTTTAAAAGAAGAAACGTAAATGTTTCTAAGGTTATGGAAAAAAAATTAAGTATCAAGACCACAAATGGGTCATTTGTGTTGATCTGAAAATGGTTAACTTTCTTTTAGGTCAACAAGGGGGGGGGGTACACAAAGTTCCCTTGTTTCATATGTCTCTGGGATAGTCGTGACAAACAACACCATTGGTCA
>CM032456.1:38756785-38763271 GCA_019049505.1 Pachyrhynchus sulphureomaculatus | reverse complement strand
CAATTTGAATTGCTACATGCTACTTGCAACTTGAAAATAATTGAACAATAATATTCTGCACGTAAATGTAAGATTATTCCTTTTAAAATATGTAGTTAAATATCAAGACAATAACAACGACTTGCAGATACCGTTGTTTAAACAAAATAGTTCAAAAATTACTCAAGGTATAGCCTGTCCCAAAATATAAGATCATAGTTTTTGCCGTTTTAAGTGGACAATATAAAAATTCTGACCTTTTGTTTATGACAGGTTGCAGAGATGAACTTAAGAATTTTATTCATTAATGCAAATAAATAAAATTATAAATGTTTTTGGAGATGTTTATTTATAGTTACATGTAACAACGAATGGATAAGAAGTACAAATATACAGTTTGAATGAATGGGGTTTACAAGAGGGGACATATTGTATAAATAAAAAATATATTTTAACTTAAGCCTAATTCGGTTTCACTATCACTGTCATCAGCTGAGGTAATTATTAGTGGTTTTATATTATTTACATAAATATATGAATCTTCAAATTTAATAACGTGCTGAACGGAATTTTTCCAGCTTTCACTAGGTATATCATTTATAACTTTTTTTACTAATTCAACCACTGACACGCTTAAAGTAGGAGAAACATTTTGTGCCCTTATTTTTGATTTAACTTGATGCCAAATATGTTCAATTGGATTAAACACACAAGAATACGGAGGAAGCCGCAAAACAGTGTGTCCCATTTTCTCGGCCATACTATCACAAACATATTTCTTTTTCAGTTTATAGTCGTTCAAAACTTCCAAAAAAATCGCTTTTTTTACTAACTAAAGTCAAAATAAATGTCATTTTATAACATATATTCCTGTATTTCCGATTTGGTGTTGGCTGCATTAGGAACCTTATTTAGCGGGCGACTATGGTAACTTGCATTGTCCATAACTATAACACTCTGTTCGGGAACATTTGGCAAAAGGGAATTTTGAAACCAATTTTCAAAAGTTCTGCGGTTGTGTCCTCCTGATAGTCCAAACTAGAATCTTTTTTTGCAGATAATAGTAGACAATTTCAAACCCAGCATGCAAAATGGTTATTCGTTTACCTTTATTTGAAGGTGCGTTAGTCTGAGATTTTATACTGCTGTCAACCCACCATTTTTGCACAGTGTGATGGGTATCGAACCATGTTTCGTCAAGGTAAATTATTGACCAACGCTCTGATCGATACTTTTGAATTTCTTGAAAATACGTATGTCGCAAGATTCGTAATCTTTGTGAGTCCATCACTACTTGCCTTTTGTTGATTTTTCGGAACGTGAATCCCATTCTTAAGAGAATTCTGTGAATGGTTGATCGGCCACAATGTATATTAGTCCCGTCCTGCACCAGTCTTAATTTTATTTTGTTTAGTGTCGACACCAACATACATAGAATATATTTTTCTCCTGATGACGTCTTTTTCACAACCGTCTATATGATGCATTTGAAAATCTTTCAGTTTTTTCCTGTTCCTGAGTGATGGTTTTCCTACAATACCCTTAATCGTAGAAATTGGGGTTTTTGTTAGTTCACTGGTTTCTTGCAAAACACTTTGTTTATTCAAATTTCTTTTGCTAAACTGTCGTAAACATTTTTCACTATTTGTTTAGCGTTAAGTGATAAATGTTTTCTCTTTGCGATAGCCACTATTGCAATTTTCCCACGGACGCCACATAATTAAAATAGAACCGTTACGTTGTAAGTTGTAAGTAAAACTAAAAATAAAAAAATAATAAGTATCTTTCCAATCTTAATGAGGACCTGTGGTCATTAGGCCTATATTATCAAAATACTTAAAGGGCTCCAAACCGGGTTGCCAGGTAGTAAATATATAGGTAAAAATAGATCCAATATGATTGCAGGTGCAAGTGAGGGCGGTATACAAAGCAGGTAAAATAAAAATACGTTCATCGTAATACCTGGCAACTATGCACAAAAACTTAATTAGGGTCGTGTATTGCCCCATTGAAAAAGCAAAAAGGATCTTATATCTTGGGATTTACCATACTTTCAATTTTTTAAAATTTTAAAACATTTGTAATTTATTTAAAAAGGTAACTATAATAGATGTGTGGTTATTTACAGAATAACCTTTTCTGGCCCTAGCAATAGCTGTTAAAATGATACTTCAAGTCTAAAACCAATAGTGTTGTTAGTACCGAGAACAGTAAACTCTATCCACAGTTTTCTATGCCGAATTCATGACTTTCTGTTGGTTCTTTTTCAATGGCTCTATCTATATTTACTTAGTATGGTGGCGGTGCTAATACCCACTATTATCACAAAACTGCGAAGGAAAAATTTTTAATAAATCAGAAAATTGTATTATTCGTATAAGAATAAAATTTTTATAATTTAATTAGGCGTACAATATTTAAACGTAAATTTAAATAATTTTCCACTAAAGTCGTTTTAAATCTGAAAATGCACATTTTAAAACTGCTGAAAAGGTCGATTTTGTCAAGTGCATAAACCGAAAAACCGAAACAACACTGGAAAGGCTTTAGGCCGAGAAATCCACGTGTATATTTTAATTGTTTTAAGTTCCCTTTACTGCGACATTCGCAAATCCGGGCCATAAGCCCGTTTGCCTGGTTCCCTGTAGACTGTAATTGTTTCTCTTAAAAGCCTCCGATGAATAAAATTGTAATATTTTGTGAAATTTAAATTAAGCCGTTATTTTTATAAACCGTTAACAGGTTACTCGTTCGAATTTGAAAGGTTAAAATATTTTAAATGACGTTATTAGGACTTTTAAACAAAGTTTTACGTCCGTGAAAAATAGTCAAATTCATTGAAATTTGTTACATTATGTCAGCATGTTTGGCCGTAGCATTAAAAGTACGGTAGGAGCAAGGATAATCAGGTGCAAGGTCTATCAGTCATAAAAATAGTACATTTAGTGTGTGTGTCTATATATATATATATATATATATATATATATATATATATATATATATATATATACTAGCCGGGCCCTCGGCTTCGCTCGCGTGGACTTGATTCACTACTATCGTCACTGCTTTTTCCTTATGTTACCCAACGTAATAAAATATCTCCCATTATTTCCCCTTATCTCCCAATATTTTCTCCCTTATCTCCCATTATCTCTACATAATTTCCATTATCTAGGCTTATCTCTGCTCATCTCCCATTATTTCTCCTTATATCCCATTATTTCTCCTTATTTCCCATTATCTCCCATTATCTAGGCTTATCTCGACTTATCTCACAATATTTCTCCTTATCTCCCATTATTTCTCCTTATCTCCCATTATCTCACCATAACTCCCATTATCTAGATTTATCTCTGCTTATCTCCCATTATTTCTCCTTATCTCCCATTATTTATACTTATCTCCCATTATCTAGGCATATATCGAATTATATAAAACACATGTATAAATTTATAAAAACACGTAAGTCGGATAAGTGGTTCTCGAGTGATAAAACGCACTAACAAACAGACAGACAGACAGACAGACATTGCATTTCATATATATTATAGACTTTGCTAAATGATATTGTTCCATATTTAATGCTTTAGGCAGTGTATCGCAAGAGAACGCGCTAGCGGCAAACTTTTCTCCGACTTGATTCACTATTATCGTCACTGCTTATTCCTTATGTCACCTAACCTAATAAAATATATTCTATAAGTTGGCCAGAGAACATACGTATGTTTAAAAAAAAAGTACGTAAATCGGATAAGTGGTTCTCCAGTGATAAGCGCACTAATATACCGACAGAGAGACGTTGCATTTCATATATATTATAGATATTCTTTGCTCCTTGTTATTGTTCTATATTAATGGTATATTTAGCATGTTTAAAAAAAAAGCTCGTAAATCGGATAAGTGGTTCTCCCGTGATAAGCGCACAAACGGACAAACAGCCAGAGAGACGTTGCTTTTATATATATTATAGATATCCTTTGCTACATGATATTGTTCCATATTTAGTGGTTTAGGCAGTGCATTGCAAGAGAAAACGCGCCAGTGGCAAACTTTTTTCCAATTTGATTCACTATTATTGTCACTGCTTATTCCTCATGTTACCTAACGTAATAAAATATAGTCTATAACCTGGCCAGAGAACATATGTATGTTCGGATAAGTGGTTCTCCAGTGATAAGCGCACTAACAGACCGACAGAGAGACGTTGCATTTTATATATATTATAGATATTCTTTGCTCCTTGTTATTGTTCTATATTTAATGGTATATTTAGCATGTTTAAAAAAAAGCACGTAAGTCGGATAAGTGGTTCTCGCGTGATAAACGCACTAATGGACAGACAGACAGACAGAGAGACATTGTATTTTATATATATTATATTCTCTGCTACATAATATTGTTCTATATTTAATGGTTTAGACTGTCTATTGCAAGAGAACGCGCTAGCGGCAAACTTCTTTCCGATTTCATTCACTATTATCGTCACTGCTCATTCCTTATGCTACCTATCGTAATAAAATATATCCTATAACCTGGCCGGAGAACATATGTATGTTTTTACAAAAAAAGTACGAAAATCGGATAAGTGGTTCTCCAGTGATAAGCGCACTAACGGACAGACAGACAGACAAACAGACAGAGATGCGTTGCATTTTATATATATTATAGATGTAATAAAATATATATCTATAACCTGGTCAGAGAACATATGTATGAATTTAAAAAATCACGTAACTCGGATAAGAGCTTCTCGATGGATAAGCGGACTAACGGACAGACAGAGATACGTTGCATTTTATATATATTATAAATATAGATTATTACTATGATTATTATTATTATATAACCTGGCCAAAGAATATATGTATGAATTTAAAAAAAGACAGGTAAATCAGATAAGTGGTTCTCGCGTGATAAACGCACTAATGGACACACAGACAGACAGAGAGACATTGCATTTTATAAATATTATAGATTATAGATATTCTCTGCTACATAATATTGTTCCATATTAAATGGTTTAGGCTGGGTATTGCAAGGGAACGCGCTAGCGTCAAACTTTTTTCCGACTTCATTCACTATTTTACGTCACTGCTCATTCCATATGCTACCTATCGTAATAAAATATAGCCTATAACCTGGCCAGAAAACATATGTATGTTTAAAAAAAAAAAGTACGTAAATCGGATAAGTGGTTCTCCAGTGATAAGCGCACTAACGGACAGACAGACAGACAGACAGAGAGACGTTGCATTTTATATATATTATATATATATATATATATATATATATATATATATATATATATATATATATATATATATATATATACATATATTGAAAAGTCTTAAATTTCTTTACTTTTATTTATTAAATAGAAGTCGTTATTTGCCCCTTATGTATATCTTAATTTCGAGAATGGATTGAGTGGAAATTAATACTGATAGAGGACAGCATTTAAGACATCAGCTAGCTCGTTTTTTATTGGTAGAGTACATGGAGATCGAGGTAATTTTTGTACGCCTTTTGAAAATTTGGTTGTACAGTTTTTGTGGGCACCATTCATTTTAGGATAAAAGGAATCTAAGTTTAGCTCAAAAAATAAAAAAAAAATACTGAAGAGTTATTTAGTTGTTGAAATAAAATTAATTTAGATACAACCGTTGCGGCTTGAAAGAAAGAGCAGGAGTTTACTCTACACATTAAAATAAAAAGGGTATATTTATTAACAAAATAAAAATTCCTAACTTTATTACACTCCTAAAAATTACTTCTACTAAATAAAAACCCCTAAAGCTAGAAGAGTGTACACTATGGCATAGAGCCTTTAATTAGGATTATTAAGTTTTTAATTAAAGGCTTGATAAAACTCGATTTTAAAAGTTTTTGAAATTAACTCCGCGTATTACCCGTGTTGAGTAGTCGATGGAAATGCACTTGCAGACAGAAAGTGAGATTTTTAGACTGGTGTGCTTATGACTTACGATTGGTTTCTCCTCGTGGGTTTTCCATAAGTTACCTGGCCTCTCCTGGTGAGACTCTCATAAAAATATTGTCTCAGCCATCACCATCCTAGTTTCATTTGGGCTACTAAACACTTTTTGACTCGAAATGCCTGAGGATGAGCAAGATATTTTCAGAAAGGAAAAGGGCTTACACTTGAGAACTGGAAATTGTTACTGCACTACTACATTACTAAAAAAAAACACTCTGGCGTACTGGAGAAGAAAGCCACTACGCCTTCATGGACGAAAAAGGCACTACTGCTTTATGGTGGAAAAAAGTCCTGATCGATTCAAAATGTCTCCTTAAATATTTTTGTCCCTTCCTATTCAAAGTGACGTCTTTAAAATGGCTCACTTCCAGCCGCAAAATTTCTACGCACTCAAAGCGAACTAAATGAGACAAGTCGACAACACGCGTTACACACTGCCGGTTTAAATTGAACTGCTCAAAAATGTATATATATATATATATATATATATATATATATATATATATATATAT
>CM032456.1:38416785-38751785 GCA_019049505.1 Pachyrhynchus sulphureomaculatus | reverse complement strand
TGTAATTTATCTGGTATACAAATTTAGTAGTAGTAAAAGTGGTGAGTCCCCTGCTATATATGCTATAAATGATATTAAATCAGACTTCATTTTATCTTATATACGTATAAAAATTTAGAATTACGAATATTAAGCTTAAACTTTTGTCTACCATGTATATGAACTCTGTTATTAGGTTTTTCACTATAACTACTCATTCCAGCTATATTCTTAATACGATTTTTTTTCGTAATGAGCCAAAAAGTATAATGAGTTAAGATTGGGCTGTTTGCCATAAAATAAATCATTAGAAAGATATCTCTTTGTTACGGTATCTTTCCTCTAAATGCCAGATTCTAATTTAATGTTGATCTTTGTTCTCAATTTCACAAGTGAATAAAAAATCATTAATACGTTATTCAAATATCTATACCACATGCTTGGAGGTACTAAAATTCTCGACTTGCCTCAATTTGAAACTGCATAGATAAATTGACCATGACAGGTGAGCAATCACCCATAGTTGTGCCTTCTTTCTGAGTAAAAATTGATTTATATATAAAAAAAAAAAACCTCATTTGAGAGTGTTTTTTGTGACATTATTGATCATTTTATACCTATGTAACAAAAGTTTTTATTTTAAAAGCAATCAACGTACAGAACACTAATTGCGCAAGTCCATCTTGCACTTGTCCACATATTTTTTTTGCGGCCTCTCTATAATCACATCTCATTACGTACTATTTTTGTTAGGAAGGGAAATAATAAAAAAAAAATAATTAAAAATTAACATATTTTTCAGATTTCTCAACTCCAAGACTCCTGAGAAGAACACATAAAATGATGTATTCGAAGAAACTCCTTTTGAACTTTCTTCTTCATTCTTTCAACCTCATATAAGTTCGACTATCTCCGCCAAAAATCAGCAAAAATTTTCGCAATATCATTAAAATTGTTATTGACGGTCAATCATCGCTCCTGATGAAGCTAACATGGTTATCGAAACGCGCGTCGAGTGCAAAATTAAAGTGTTTGGTGTAGTGGTGATATATACTGAGTAGTGTCATTGTGCCAAAGATTCCACATTCCCAACGTAGTCGAATATTATGGTTAATACCTTTTGCTTCACAGATAACAAGAAGACTATTTTTTTCCAGGTTTTGGCTTTAGTGGCCCATTTAATTAATCAATTTATTATTATTATTTATGATTTAGCCAAGCAGCGTTCACACTCCCTTTACGGACAACCTTGATTCATCCCAGGTATGATTAAATATCATAAGGGTTGAACATTGACACTTTTCGGCCGTAAATGCCGTTATGAACTTCTCACAAACTTTCGAACAGCCCTTGGGGTTTTAAGTAGTGATGCATGGTCGTGTAATTATCCGGTAAGATTCAGACGCTTGATGCTTTGTTTGAGACTTTTTGATATATTAATAAAATTATCATTTGGATGCGGTTCTTTCCCAATTGTCTCTCCATGTTTTCTTCTAAATCCCTCTATTTGGATATCTTTTCATCGTATTTGATTTAATGATTTATTTGGTATAATGACGTCAATTTCCGGTATACTTAACAGTTAGGCTTGATTCACACTATGAGGCCGCGCTCGATATGCTCTCGCTTCCGATTTAGATCTTGCTTCAGTTTTTCTTCGTCAACGATTCAAGTTAGATCGGAGTAGTTCAGAAAAATGCATATATAATGTTATTTAACTTTTCAATTGAAGAATTACCAATTCTTTCAGACGATGATTCAAAAATCATCGAAAAAACAGAGGAAACCGAGAAGAAGAATATGAGTATATCCATTAAAGGCTCGAAAAAGGGAAGATAAATATTATACACTGTACTGTCATCTAATTGACGAAGAGGAAGAGTTTAAAAAAGTATTCTGGAACGGATTCTGGGACATTTAAAATGATATTAACAAAACTAGAACTAAAAAATTAAGAAGTTAAACACCACATTTCGAGAAAGTTCTACTCCCCGCCAGTGATCATGGACCAAATTCACCTGAAGATACCAGAGATAATCAAAGATGACAACCTCTGCATTTTCTCTGTGAGTCACCTGAGATACATCCGGCTAGTACCTTTTTCACGTTTTAAAAATGTGCTTTCAACACCAATGATAAGGCATATTGTTGCTACTAAATATTTTGTGATTTCTGTAATAAAAACTTGGGACTGTAAGAATAGAAACGTTAGTTTTTTGAATAGTTGCAGCGAATTGAGCAAAGAACTCCGTGTTGGGTTTTTTCAGTATGCTATGCGTAAAGATGTTGTTATTCCACTGTTTTTGGAACCGTAATTTCTATTCTTCTTGTTATTTTGATCCAGACAGGTATTTGAGATTAAGTAGAGTTCGTTCCCTGAAAAAATACTATACTATAACATATTTATGTAATATCTATAGAATTTTGCTCTAATTATAAGCTGAACTTTTGAAAATAACTCTATCTCAAATTGTTATAAAACCTCATGTCCGTTTCAAGTCTGACAAATATTAATCAATTCTAACCCTTTTTAAAATCGAGTTTTTATCGTTTTAGTCCCATTTCCGTTTCTCTACAGCAGCAATTTTGGCAACGTTTTCGAGGGGGAACGAATAACGTACGACATGTCCTAAAAAGGCACTCTTTTGTACGTTCGGCACTAAGCTTACGTTATTATATTTTGTTTTTGTGTAATACATTATTATTTTATAAATACAGGCAGATAGGGATTGAAGAATATTGAGGGGAAGAACGGTTGGCGACTTGAGTCTGTTCTACAAGTATTTTCATGGAAAGTGTTCGAAAGATGTAGCCCGCTTAATTCCTCCCAGAGTGGTGCATGTTAGAAATACACGTCGCGCTAATATTTCACATCCGTATGAAGTTCAGCTTGTTACTCCGTGTGCAACGCTTTTCAAGCAGTCTTTTATATGGAGAACATCATCCCTTTGGAACAATTTGCCCAGGGCTGTGTTTCCCACCGAGTACAATTTACAGCGATTCAAGATCAACGTGAATTGCTTTTTCCGTATACGTGCCGCTCCTGGAGCGCTTTAGGGACTTCCCTGTAGCACGTGTGCTAGACCCATAAAAAAAAATATATCTTAAATTGAAAAAAAGCGGAATCCGAAAGAAACGAATTTCAAGAATATGCCACTTAAGAGAGAACTCCCCAGCCCAAATTAGAGCTGTTTTTTGATAGAATGCTTTTACAAAAAACCCTTTCCAGCTTCTGTTGACAACAGAACATAGATTATTATGTTACTGTCAGTGCATTTGTATGTTCCAGTTGAGTTTGGCAAACATTCGCATTCAAAATTTGCTCCAATTTCTCGTCTTCTTTTTTTTTGGTTGAGTAGGACGTTCATAATCCTGAAAATTAATGTTTTCTTTTTGAGGACCACTGAAACACGATCTACATGTGCTATACGATATAAAGATATGATTTATTTAGCGTCAACTACTTTTTAGTGTTCCGTACGGAACACTTATGGGATGGGATGGGGTGTCCCTCCATCTGTCATATCCGATTTTCTCCGGAACTATTTGACAGACAGAAAGTTGAAATTTGCTACTAATATACGAATTGATGGCCCAATCAGAACCGTGTTTTTGAAAGTTAAATGTTGAGTTAAGGGGTTAGTTTTGAGGGGTGAAATCGGAAGTGAAAAAAAAAATTCTAAGGTTATTGAATGGGGTGTCAAATGAGAACTTACGAGTTGAAAAATATATATGAAATAATACTCGTGCAAATTTTCCATCATCTTATTTTTAAAAAATGGCCAGAAATCGCCCCAATTATCTCGATCAAAAATTCTGGAATATTCTCCACAAAGTGAAGATTGAGTGAAAATTTTTACGAGGGCATTACGTTTGATAATTTATCTGGTATAAAACACTATTTATATAGAAAAACCATTGCTGCAATTCATGATGCAGCAAAGGAAGCCTTGGGTGTGTGTGAAGGATCGGAAAAGGTGAGAAACGACACATTAACGTGGAACGAAGACTGGGAGGAAAAAAAGCAGAATAAACAGAAAGCATACGAACTGTGGCTTACGACAAAAAAGATACAGACAGAGAAAAATACAGAGAGACACAAAGAAACTACAAAAAAAATGATCAACAGAATAGAGACGAAACGTGGAGAAGAAATGCTATGAGATAGAAAATTAACTTGGGGGAAGCCGATCATCAGATGCTTGGAAACTCGTTAGAGCACTAAGAGCAAATAACTCTCAAACACACCATTACCCATTATAAGCATGAAAACGTGACAAGACCATTACCAACACGAAATGGCTGAACATCACAAGTATAAAAATAAATAGAGATATGATATTAAAAGCAATCAAAACAATAAAGAACGGTAGAGCTAGTGCACCAGAGGGAATTCCTGCAAAATTATTAAAATCTGGATCTAACAAATTAAAGGACATGTTCAGCAACCTTTTCGAAAAATTTATAAATGGCGACCAAATTCCTGAAGAATGGAAAATGGCATGGATAACGCCACTTTACAAAACGGGAAGGAAGGATGAATGTGAGAACTACAGGTGCATATCGGTCACCAGCTCCTTAAGCAGACTTTATGGAAAACTGATTATATTGAACAAGAATATGCTCAGTACGAAATTGAACAGCCAGCGGGATTCAAAGCAGGAAAAACTTGTATGGATAACATGTTTAGCCTTAATCAACTAACCGAAAAGAAAGTAGCAACCAACAGAGAAGTCCATCTAATCTTTATTGATTTAACAAAAGCCTACGATAATGTACCAATAAAGAAACTGTGGCAGGTATTGGAAAGAACATCTATTAACGTTACCGCCATACAAGCGATAAAACAACTATATTCAAATTGTCAATCAAGAATAAAGATTGGTAAAGAAATATCTGAAAGCTTTCACATCACAAAAGGTCTTAGACAAGGCTGTTGCTTGTCCCCAACGTTATTCAAAGTATATATTGATGCGGCCCTCGATCATTGGAGGAAGAGTTGTCGAGGAATGGGTATCGAAATAGACGATGAGACAACACTCTATACGCTACATTTTGCCGATGATCAGGTGGTCATCGCCCAAGATTCAGAAGATTTGGAATATTGACAAGGAAGCTCATAGACCAATATAACAATTGGGGACTCACAGTAAACATGAGCAAAACAAAGTGCTTGCGGATCGGGTGGGGGGGGGATAGGCAGGACCTGAAACTGGACAATAACATCGAAATTAAAGCATGCGACCAATATACTTACCTGGGAACTAGAATAGACAGCACTGGAAGAACAGAAAATAAAGTGGGAGAGAGGATAGCAAAAGGGAAAGGACTGATCGGTGCCATGAATTCCATTTTGTGGTAAAAAAATATCAGTAGGCAAAGAAAGCAACAGATACAACGTCATCTTCAAAAGTATAGTTCTATATGGGTGCGAAATGCGAAACAGGGCAACTAAACAAAATTTTTTGAAAGAAGGTTAAATGCTCTGGAAATGGATTTTTGGCGAAGATCGGCAAGAATTTCCAAGCTCGGTAGGATATCAAATGAAAGGGTACGGTCAAAAAATGAAAATGGAAAGAACACTGATAGAGGACGTACAGGAGAGACAATTAAAGTGGTACGGCCATGTCTAAAGGATGCAACACCATAGAATCCCAAAACAAATCCTACACCTACAGAGAAAAAGAAAAAGGGAAGGCCGAAAATAACCTGGTCTATGGGCATAACAAAAGCAATGTCCGAACGAAATCTACGACCAGGTGACTGGGATGATCGGCGAGAATGGAAGTTAGGAACCGGAAGGCGCAGAGTGACGCTATAAATCGGATATATATATATATATATATATATATATATATATATATATATATATATATATATATATATAAAACACTATTTATCTTGACAATATGGTGAAGATTTTTTTCGTCGAAAATTGTAAATTTAACCGGGACTAAGAGCTACAAAATATCAATACGTATTCAGTGCAATCAGTAATAAACTCATATATTTTTTAGTACATCAGTGCATTTGGCCTATCATAGATAAAATAGATTCAATGATGACTGGTGATTAACGTATAGGTACCGAGACAAAATAATTTTATTTTATTTGTTTATAATTAACCAAATATTTAGGTGGTAAATATTTGTTTTAAATTTTCCTAGATCCTAGATTCATTTGTTGGCTGTTAGCTAGCTAAAAAGCTGTAACTATTATACATCACTGACTAAAAAAAAACGTGAAAATACATATTGGATCTTAAGATATATATATGTCAGGAACTTAACTAACTAACTAACTAAGCCTAGGTAAGGATTTTTTATTTTTTTAAAAGCAATCGTCGTACGGAACACTAATTGCGCAAGTTCGACTTGCACTTTTCCAATTTTTTTTTAAGGTGAGATGCGTAAAAAAGGCGGAGCCTCAAATGTTGCTTTTTGAACGACGTCGAATGGATAACATTTCAGATTCTACTTATGTTAGATCAAATATTATACCTCGTCTTAAGCCTAAAAGATGGTACTTTAAAATAACTCTAGCCCAGGAAAAAAATCCAATTTAAATAGATTTTGTTGTCGATGGTGGTTGGATTTGTTAATTTTATATTAACCGGAATTTCACACTTATTTTGTTAAAGATTATATCAGCGAGAAATATAAACAGTTTACTAGGTTATCTAAAAATTTTACAACAGGCACTTAGTTTTGATTAAAATATACCTCGCTAGCTCTAATTTCGCCGTCATTCTCGAGGATCCTTAACCTATGTTGTTTTATTTAAGAGCACAAGTTTGAAGGACCCTTCCTAATCATACCCAATTTGCTCACACTAACAAGTCTTGGTCATAGGACTAACAATGTTCAAGCAAAATGAAATAAGGTACCTGGATCTCAACAATAATTAAACCTATACAAATATCTGGGCGTTTGAAATTTAATTGGGTCGAACCGCTTGCTTTCAGCCCGTTTAAAGCAACGTAAATGTTTCACAAACATTAAGAGGAAATAAATGGTCTCTAAGTGGTGTTGAGATAAGAAAATAAAGAAAAACCAAGGGTTATTACTAGGTAAGGCGAGATTTTTATATATGGCGGGAAAACAATCGAATGAAAATTCGAATATCTCAATTTATAATAAATTCTTGGATGGGCCCACGAAGCAAATAGAATATATTTTTTTAGGCTTCACTCTACTATAAAAAATTTAAATGTGTGTTTTATTATGATTTGGGATAAGGTTGCTTCTATCATATTATAATCTAAGTTCCGTTTGTCATAATTATCATTAGTTATGTTATGCAATGCTCCACGCAGTGACTACAACAGAACAATTAAGTTAATTTTTTTCCTTTTTCCTCTTTTAGATAGATACAATCGTCTGTTTATGTATTTGTTTATTTTATTCTATCTATTTAACACCCAGCTATTTATATTATCTATTTTTCATATCTGTTCAATGTTGTTGCTTCTCTCTCTCCAATGGGGACTTTCCAGCTATTCTGTGCAGCATTTTTTTAATACTATTGCTTCTAGTCGTCAATGTATTAACTTGTCTAACTATTCTATCCATTATTATAAATAATCGATCAAGTGCAAGTTGAACTTGCGCAATTAGTGTTCCGTACGTTGATTGCTTTTAAAATAAAAAAATTTGTTACGGAGGTATAAAATGATCAGTGACTTCAAAAAACACACCCCAAATGAGTTTTCAACAAAGTTTGTTTCCAGTCTTTACGGAAATCTGATGACCTTGAAATTTTTCGTTTTTTTTATATACCGGATAAATTACACTGGTCAACAAAAAAAAGAAAATTGCTTGTTTCCTGTGATTTTTTTTTGTTTCTATCTCAAATTGACGCGTATTTTTTAAATATGGCAACAATTTTTCTCTAACAGCTTTTGTTTTTGAGTTATAGCTAACTACCCTCATTTACTATTTTTACTTAGATTTTCGTTTTTTATTGGACACTAAAATATATTTTGTTGTTGTTTTAGATATGGCTTCGTCAAGAAGATATTGTGTGCTTAATCCCGATTGTTTTTGCTATATTTGTGGTGAATATATATTTGCAAAATATCGAAAACCTATATCGGACTTTGTGAAAACTGCGTATCATCAATAGTTTAAAATAAAATTGTGTAATCAGGACAAGCCATGGGTTCCTCATATTGTATGCCAGAAATGTGTGGTATGTCTACGGTTATGGTCCAGTGGAAAAAGAGATGCAATAATGTTCGTAACACCCATGATTTGGCGAGAACCTCGAAACCATCATGATGACTACTACTTTTGCGTTGTGAAAATAAACGGAATTAACCCTGGAAATCGAAGTAAGTGGTCATATCCTAACTTATCTTCTGCTCAACGACCTCAATTAAAATCACAAGAGGTACAACCCAGCACATCTAAATCTTCTGATGATCCAAATCTCTGTGAACCCGAACGAAATACATCAAGTGAAGACTTTGATTCAGACTACAAATGTAGCCTTTCAGAACCTCAACCATTTAATCAGAAAGAACTAAATGACTTAGTAAGAGATCTGAACTTACCAAAAGAAGCTTCTGAAATTTTAGCATCTCGTTTAAAAGAAAAAAATTTGCTTACTCCGGAAACCAACATTACATTTTATTGTACCCGAGAAAAAAATCCGTTACCGTATTTTTCTCAAGAGAAGGATTTAGTTTTTTTGTAACGATGTTGGTGGTATTTTGCAGCAGATGGGATTAAAACAGTACCAACCTAGTGATTGGCGTCTTTTCATAGAGAGCAGCAAAAGAAGTTTAAAGTGTGTTTTGCTTCATAACGGTAACAAGTACGGATCTATACCTATTGCACATTCGACGACTTTAAAAGAAGAATACGTAAATGTTTCTAAGGTTATGGAAAAAAATTAAGTATCAAGACCACAAATGGGTCATTTGTGTTGATCTGAAAATGGTTAACTTTCCTTTAGGTCAACAAGGGGGGTACACAAAGTTCCCTTGTTTCATATGTCTCTGGGATAGTCGTGACAAACAACACCATTGGTCACCAAAAGTTTGGCCAGTGCGGGAAGAGCTAAAAGTTGGTACAAAAAATGTTATAAACGTGCCTTTAGTTAGCCGGGACCGCATTATACTTCCACCACTTCATATTAAACTCGGCATAATGAAACAATTTGTGAAGGCGCTTGACAAAAGTGGCGAATGTTTTAATTTTCTTTCACGCAAGTTTCCAGGATTAAGTTCAGAAAAATTGAAAGCTGGTATTTTTGATGGGCAACAGATTAGGCAACTCGTGAAAGATCCTAATTTTGTCAAATCAATGACTGAAGTCGAATCCAAAGCTTGTTGAGTGCATGCTATCGAACTTGCAAGAGCTAGGGTGCAACATGAGCATAAAAATCCACTTCCTGCACTCGCATTTAGACCGATTTCCACAAAATCTTGGTGATTTTAGTGAGGAGCAGGGTGAAAGATTTCATCAGGATCTTCGGACAATGGAAGAGCGTTATCAGGGGCGGTGGGACTCACATATGATGGCAGACTACTGCTGGAGTTTGCAACGAGATCTACCCAAAGTCGTTCATTCAAGGAAATCTTATAAAAGATCATATGCTAGTGTTCGATAGAAATTTTGTTAACATAATGTATTATTTTTTTGTATTTTTTGGCAAAATAATAAAACTGTATATTTCAAAAGGTGAAGCTGTTAGCAATCTCTCAGTATTTTTTTCATAGTCAGGGCCATAGAAATACCCAATAACAGAAAAAAAAATAAAGGAAACAAGACTTGTGTTGACCAGTGTTATTAAAGGTAATGCACTCGTGATAATTTTCGTTCAATCTACACCCCGTGGAGAATATTCCAGAATTTTTTCAAAATTTTTTGATAAGTACTTTTCGAGATAAGGTGGGTGGACAACGATATTTCGCAATTTTTTAAAAATAATACAAGGAAAAGTGCGCGCAAGTATTACATTATATATATATATATATATATATATATATATATATATATATATATATATATATATATATTTTTTTACTCGTGTTTTTACAAGCTTTCATTTGACACCACACTCAATGACCTAGTAAAATTTTTTTTTACTTCCGATTTCACCCCACAAAACTAACCCCTTAAGCCAAAATTTAACTTTCAAAACTACATGGCTCTGAGGAGGCCATCAATTTTTATATTATGACCAAATTTCAACTTCCTATGACAAATAGTTTCGGAGAAAATCGAGTGTGACAGACGGACAGACAGACACTGAAGTCATCTTGTAAGTGTTCCGTACGGAACACTAAAAAGTAGTAGGCTCAAAATATATCCTGGATGAATTCCTCTTTCTACCGATACAGTTTCTTGAGTAAATATTTCCTGTGGATTTAATCATGTTGTTCAACACATGTCCTTCGTAAAACAGATGTACTAAGGCAGGGGTGCTCAAACGGTCGATCGCGATCGACAAGTCGATCGCGAGTGCTTTTTGAGTCGATCTCGAGAAAAAAATTCCGATATAGAACTATTCACAGATTTTGTTTTAGGTAACTAAAACAAAATGTAATGAATAAACTACTAAAATTTATTCGATCCACAATTAGGCCAGAATAACCCCCTCATCACTTTCTTTTATCGTAATAACCCCCTGCTAGCGGCAAAAGGCGGCTTTATCAAAGGAACGCGCGGTACTTGTCAAAGAAAAGCCGCGTTTTTGATTCCCGCCGATTTTTCTAGAAACTTCGGGCGGCGTGTTTGACGGGAATATTCGAGACTTCGTTCGCGCCGATATAAATGTTGCGCCTTCAGGAATAGGAGTCAGTCTGAGTTGTAACTTGACGGCGATACATCGATACAAAGTTTATTAATAAATAGTCTAAAATGAGTGCGACGAAGAAAAGTAAAACTTATCATTTTAATAACGATTGGGAGGAAGAATTTTTCTTTTGTATGGTAAAGGATAAGTGCATTTGTCTCATTTGCCGTGCGTCATTTGCAATAGCTAAACGTGGGAACTTAGAGAGGCATCATAAAACGGTTCATAAAAACTATGAAAAGGATTTTCCGTCACAGAGTGAATTAAGAAAACAAACAAAAATTTGTTTGAAAAAAGAACAAATCATGTTCACAAGACCAGCCAAACAATCAACAGCTGCAACGATCGCGTCATTTAAAATATCTCATATATTGGCGAAACACAAGAAACCATTTGATGATGGATTGGTTGTGAAGGAAGCATTTATTGAAGCGGGTGAGACTTTATTTGGAGATTTTAAAAATAAAACAGAGGTTACGTCTGCTATTAGAGAACTTCAGTTATCTCGTCCGACTGTCACAAGGCGTGTTGAAGTCATGAGTCAGGACATGGCAGATAAACTAAAACATGATATCATGGAATGTACATACTTTTCTTTACCGTTCGTCGAATCCACCGATAAGATAGACACTGCCCAGCTGTGTATTTTTATTCGAATGGTATTCAATGACATGTCGGCTAAGGAAGAGTTTTTGACAATGATTCCTCTGAAAGGAAAGACCCGTGGCGAAGATATATATGACGTTTTCTTCAATTTTGTAACAGACTACAAGCTACCAATATATAAATTAGTGTGCATTACAACCGATGGAGCACCAGCAATGACTGGAAACGAAAACGGTTTTGTGGCATTGTGTCGAGCTAATGATGGTTTCCCTTCATTTTTCTCCTTCCATTGCATTATACATCAACAAGTTTTGTGTTCTAAAGTTCTAAACATGGAGGAGATTATGGGCATTGCAATAAAAATTGTGAATTCTATCCGTGCACATACCTTGCAACGACGGCTCTTTAAATTGCAGTTGGAAGATAGTGAGTCAGCTGAACACACTGATTTAGTTCTTCACACGGACGTCAGGTGGTTGAGTCGCGGAAAATTCCTAGAAAGGTTTCAAGAATTATTGCCCGAAATAACAGCTTTTCTGGACGAAAGAGGTGATGACACTCAGATGCTGAAAAAAAAAATGGCGGATTTGGCATTTTTGACAGACATCACAATGCAATTAAACACCATTAATTTGTAGCTTCAAGGTAAAGGAAAAACTATTATTGAGATGACTGGCGCAATAAACGCATTCAAAAGTAAATTGCAATTTATGATAGATCAACTGAAAAGAAAGGATCTGAAAAATTTTCCGTCTTTGAAAGCAAGGATTCCTCAGTTGAATTATGATATTTATGAGGCAGAATTATTAAATATTTTGGGCCAATTCGAAATACGTTTTTATGATTTCAGTAAATTGGCAAATATCGCATCATTTATGAGTTATCCTTTTTCGTGTAAAAACATTGAGGAATTAGCTACTGAAATAGCAAGTCAGTTTAACATGGACTCATGTTCTGTTGAAAATGAGTTAGTGCAGATTATATCATATATATATCTCAAAGCCACAGCATCTGATACAAAATTCTGGTGTTTTATATCTGAAGATAAATATCCGAATCTAAGGCCAATCGCCCTTCAACTGATGGCAATGTTTGGGTCAACTTACTTGTGCGAGTCTGCATTTTCTGAAATGAAGATAATTAAGTCAAAATATCGCAATCGACTAACTGACGAACATATGTCATCATGCTTGCGATTAGCACTCGGTAATTACGTACCATCTTATGAAAAGTATGCTGAGGACATGCAGTGCCATGCTTCAACATCGAAAGTCACTCTTTAGTTAAGTTTAGACACTAGATCTCGTTTGTTTTGTAAGAACCAATAAACTCGCAATTTTGAATAATTATGAGTTTTTTCATTGACATTTTAGAGCAGACCTACACTTACCTTGACTAAAAAAATGCATATTGTGCGGAAAACTAATATCTATGCCACGATACACCCTACCTAGATGACAATCCTGCATCACACTTACTTGCAGCCTCTCAGAGTCGATCGATCGTAGTCTAACAATATTGAGGTAGATCGCTAGCAGTTCAAGTTTGAGCATCCCTGTACTAAGGCATCTGCTTGTATTTGGTCGAAGCCAATTCAATAAAATAAAGTGGGTTGGTCTATTATGTTCTATTGATTTTTCAATAAATTCCCTTAAGGTGAATACGAAATGGCTGTAAGACCTCCCTTATCTAACCCACGGCGGTTTCTGTGGCACCGAAACACGATTTTGCGTGTTATCTTTGTTGTTTACTCTAGAGTTATATCTATTCCTCTATAGTTGTCTAGTAGAGTTCCACTTCATTTTCGAACAACAAAATTTTAGTTCCAGTTCTCCATATGTCTGGAGAAAAGCCAAAATAAAAATTTTGTGTATAAATTTTATTGATTAAAGAAAAACGAATTAGTTAGTTGATGGCTCATGAATAAAATCCTCTTGGTATGGGACTTCTAAATTGACATAATATCCTACGGACCAACACGAACAAAACGCAAATCTTCGCATATGTTTTCTGATTTTCTAAACAGAACGACAACCAAACAAAAATGCGATCTCTGAAGCTCAGAGCGCATAGTTTACTCATCAACGCATATAGTTCAGGTTAGTAAAGAAACTCTCGAACGGTGAGAAAAAGACTGATAAGTGATAACACACTCTACCATTTTTTAATAGATTGCACCCAGTAATTTAAAGCAGGAGCCAAAATATCAACGATAATTCCATCGTTACATGGGTACTATTCATCATCATTAGCTTATTCCATCCACAGTCGGATGTAACCCTCCCCAAGTTGTCTCCAATGAGCTATGTTGTTTGCTTTTCGTATTCAATTGCGTCCCGCTAATATTTTTATGTCGTCCATCCGTCTAGTCTGTGGTTATGTTCTTTAGGTCTCCATTCAACTATACGGCATGTCCATCTCTTATCATTCATCCTTGTGATATGCCCCGCCCAATTCCACCTTAATATACGAGTACATATTCGTTGTATTACATCTGTCAGTTTTGACCTTCTTCGTATTTCGATGGAGTCTCTTGGAGTCTAATATTTAGCATTCTCCTCTCCTTTGCTCTTTGAGTTACCTGGAGTTTATTTATTATGATTTTATTTAAAGTCCACGTTTCAGTGTCATATGTTAAAACAGGCAGTACATATTGATCGGACACTCTGGCTTTTATTGTATTTGGGATGTCCAATTTAAACGTAGATTGTAATTTTCCGAACGCAAACCAAGCTAACGAGACTCTTCTATACAAGTCAGCCTTTAAATTATTTTTTAATATTTCAGTTTTTTGTCCTAAATATATGAAAGTTTGTACCTTTCCTATTCTTTTAACTTCTATTAATATTTTTGACGGTTGTAGCTTCTACTTGATGGAAATTCATTAAAAATATATAATAAAAGACTGTTTTTAGTCAATTTTCACTGGTTTATTTTGAATTGCGATGACGCATTTTGCTGTCGATGCAGCTTTTTCAGATCTACATTTTACACAGTCAAGTTAGGTTTAATGTTTACAATTTTATATAATTTCTTAATTATAATATTACACCTAATTAAATTACACTGATAGTATTGGAAAACCCACACAGATTTGGAATTAGGAGAATAAATTCAATAATGGTGAATTGTTTTAATCTACCTGGTCATTGAGTAAAGTACCTGTAGTCCTTAATCGACTTACTTGCATTGTCTCTAAAAGGTTTAGTTTTAAACCTTTTTGTTGGGTGTGTAAAATTTTGAAATTCTTGTTAAATGTGTGGTTTTCTGTTAAAAGATGATTAGCATATGTTGAATTAGACTTACTATGGATGAAACTTTTTTCGTGTTCTGTAATTCTTTGTATAAATGTACGTCCAGTTTGACCTATGTATGTTTTAGGACATGAAATACATGTTAATTGATAAACCTCTAATTTATTGTCTTTATTGATTTGTGGTTTGTAGTTTTTGAGATATTTCCGTATAGTATTGTTAGTCTTGTAAGCTATGTTGATATTTTTTTGATTTAAAAATTTTCTTAGTTTTTCTGTTGATTTGCCGAAATAGCTACTGACTAAAAACAGTCTTTTATTATATATTTATAATAAATTTCCATCGAGTAGAAGATACAACCATCCAAAATTTGAAACAAGCTGATATAAGCTTTCTAGCTTCAAACTACTTTAAGTTACTTCTAAAATGTGCAACAACTACGCAAAATATTTGGTTTTTCAATCAGTGCCTCCAAAACCAAGTAACACCTAAGTACATAAATCTTAAAACTTACAACACCAGCAAAGCAGCCAAAGAAGCAGTTATACTCGCCAAAAGAAAATGGATATATACAGAGAGAAAAATCCAGTATAGCATTAGAGACTCATATAACATCTATCTCAAGGTAATCCACACAGAATTATTATTTAAACTAAATTTTATAGAGAATTTATGGTCTTAGATTCAAACACACGTGAAAAAGTAAAAACAATAATACATAAAAAATATTTAAAACAATACGACAGTATCTCATTCAACAAAAACGTATAACAATACAAGATAAAAAAGAAAAAGAATTTTTTACTGATCATCAATTCTTTAATCGATTTATTAACATATCTAACACACCTTTTTTGGAAACAACAAAAGGTTTCAAACACAATATTCAAACTAACTTCAATATCAAAGAATCGGAGACATTAGGTATTGATACTGAGAAGCCTTAAAACAGCCGAAATTATTAAAAAAAAATTCATATCTAATAAAAACAACATCAACAAAGACTTAAGGACAATAAAAACCATTCAGAGTAAAGCAAAACAAACTGATGTAATCTTTACCAAAGCAGATAAAGGTAACACAGTAATAGCACTAGACAAAATCGACTATATTAATAAAATGTTAGATTTACAGGAAAGTACGAAATTTTAAATAAAGATCCAAAAAATATTTTTCAAAAAGAAATAAAACAACCAACTGAACAGGCTAAAAGTATCATTCACTATAAAGATAAATTTTAAATTGATAAATATGAATCCACAAATCCCATAACTTTATTCACTTATAACACTACACAAGCTTGACCACCCAATCAGACCAGTTGTTTCCTATATGTTTGCTCCAGCATATAAGACGTCATCCTTTTTAATTAATTTAATCAAATATCATACCAAATTTGAACCTAAATATAGTATCAAAAACTCATACGAACTCGTGAATAAAGTTAAGAAATATAACAATACCAGGTAATTATAAATTAGTCTCTTTTGATGTCAAAAACTTATTTCCAAGTGTTCCCCCAGACGAAACAATAATTTTAATAGAGAACCTAAACAAAGGAAATGAAGTTATAAAAATGGACATAATTAATTTATTAAGAACTTGCCTAAGACAAAATTATTTTTCATTTAACAATACATTCTACAATAGTAAGGAAGGGTTAATTATGGGGAGTCCATTAAGTTCATTACTTGCTGAAATTTTCATGGACAGTATTGAAACAATGATATTTAACAACATAATAACAATAGTAATAATTGTCTATATTGGTATCGATACGTAAACGATATAATTGTATGCTTTACAGGTACGGACAGACAATTAAGTCACTTTTTACAGTACATTAATTCTTTACATAGAAATATCAGTTTTACAATGGAAGAAGAAGTCGAAGGGAAAATCAATTTCCTAGACTTAACAATCAGTAGAACCATGAAAAAACATGAATTTGTAATATATCACAAACCTTGTCATACAGATGGGGTGTCATGGGAGGGGGGGGGGGGGGGGGGGGGGGGGCTGAGGAGGGTGGGCGGGGCGGCGGGGGTTTGGTGGGGGGGGGGGGGGGGGGGCCACAATTCACAATAGTTCTCACCACCCTAACAATCATAAACGCGCAGCTTATCATAGTTTTATACATAGACTAACTAATATCCCCTAATCAGAGGACAATTTTACTAAAAAATTAAACTACATAAAACAAGTAGCCGTTAACAACGGTTATTCGGTTACTTTAATCGATAACATCGTTAGGAAAAACCTTAGAAACAAGGCAATCTCAGAAATATACCCACGTTTTAAGGACAGAAAAACCACATTTAAATGCTTAACCTATTTCGGCAAACCAACAGAAACACTGGGAAAATTTTTTAAATCAAAAAAATATCAACATAGCTTACAAGACTAACAATACTATAGGGAAATATCTCAAAAAACTACAAACCACAAATCAGTAAAGACAATAAATCAGGGGTTTATCTAATAACAAGTGGGTCATGTCCATAGGACAAACTGGACGTACATTAATACATAGAAAGGCTAATTCAACATATGCTAATCATCTTTTAACAGAAAATCACACATTTAACAAGAATTTGAAAATTTTACACACCCAACAAAAAGATTTAAAACTAAACCTTTTAGAGACAATGCAACTAAGTCGATTATGGACTACAGGTACTTTACTCGAAGACCAGGTAGATTTAAACAATTCACCTTTATTCTCCTAATTCCAAATCTGTGTGGGTTTTCCAATACTATCAATGTAATTTAATTAGGTGTAATATTATAATTAAGAAGTTATATAAAATTGTAAACATTAAACATAACTTGACAGTGTAAAATGTAGATCTGAAGAAGCTGCATCGACAGCGAAACGCGTCATCGCAATTTAAATAAACCAGTGGAAATTGACCAAAAACAGTCTTCTATTATATACTTCTATTAATAGTTTATGGTTGTTATCTTCAATCAATATTCTTGTTCAAATATTTGGTTTTGGTGAAGTTTATTTTTAGACCTATTTCTTGAGATATGTTATTCATTTGCATTTCTTGTAGTTCTCCTTTTGTGCTGGCGATCAGAGTGATATCATCTGCGAACCTTAACTGATTTAATCGTTCACCATCTACTAGTAATCCTTTATGTTTCTACTATAACGATTTGAACACGTCTTCTAGACTCAACGTGTACGCTTTGAGGATATTGAGTCGCCTTGTCTAATTACTCTTTTAATTTTGATTTTATTTGTTTTTTCTTCAAGTAATGTGACATTTTTATATATGTGTTCAAGAAGAGTTGTATATCTTTTGTCGACTCTGCTGTTACTTAATTAAGGTGTTAAGGACTGCTCATATCTCTACCGAATCAAATATTTTTTCGTAGTCAATCATTGCTATCCACAAGGTGACCTTTTGCTTTTTTCGCTAGTAATCTAATTGTTTGAAGATGGTTCAAAGTGCTGTGTCCCCGTCTAAATCCCGCTTGTTCATGTGGTTGAGAACAGTCTAAATTCTAGTGAGGATTTTGTGTAGACTGTACTATTACATACGATTATATATAAATCTCTTAAGTAGATTAAAAAATATATTTAATATTAATTCTTAGGTATATTAAGGTTGTTACTGTTATTTATTCAAGCCACTGGCGCTAGTCCAGCAAGGAAGGAAATTTGTCACTATTAATAGAAAAATTAATAATAGAGGGATTCGTTAGTGAATTGACTTGATATTGCTTTAAGTGGGATTTTCTAGGATCGCAGAAAATATAAAAGAAAAACAAACACATGGAACAAAACGTCGCCTCAAAAAGAAGCCAGCTGGCTACCGACGGATCGTTAAAATGTGCCTCGTTGAGTTTCCCCTAAATGCCGTTATATTTTTTCTATTATTTTTACATGTAAGTTGTACTTGCTGAGCATCTCTGAGAAACTCTACGACGCACATTTTAACAAGCCAGTAGTGGCCAGCCGGCTTCGTTTTGCGGCGACGTTTTGTTCCACGTGTTTGTCTTTCTATAGCAATAGCTATATTTTTCTATGATTTGGACCAACATTAATTTTATTTTAATTTTAAACGACATTAAGCACTTCTGTTTTGTTAGTTAGTACAAAATAGAATATGAATATAACTCTTACTACTACAATGATTTGTAGTTGACTGGAATGCTTGAATAATTAACAGGTCTCACCAACCTCAAAAGTCATCTCATCAACTTTTAAAACTCTCAAGCAATGACAACATTATTTTTTAAACATTTCCTTTTTATTATTTGACTAGCCGGGCCCGCGGCTCCGCTCGCGTGGACTTGATTCACTACTATCGTCACTGCTTATTCCTTATGTTACCCAACGTAATAAAATATCTCCCATTATTTCTCCTTATCTCCCAATATTTTCTCCTTATTTCCCATTATCTCTACATAATTTCCATTATTTAGGCTTATCTCTGCTCATCTCCCATTATTTCTCCTTATCTCCCATTATTTCTCCTTATCTCCCATTATCTCACCTTATTTCCCATTATCTAGGCTTATCTCGATTTATCTCCCATTATTTCTCCTTATCTCCCATTATCTCACCATAACTCCCATTATTTAGACTTATCTCTGCTTATCTCCCATTATCTCTCCTTATCTCCCATTATTTATACTTATCTCCCATTATCTCACCTTATCTCCCATTATCGAGGCTTATCTCGACTTATCTCTCATTATTTCTCCTTATCTCCAATTATCTCACTTATCTCCCATTATCTAGGCTTATATCGAATTATATAGAACATATGTATAAATTTATAAAAACACGTAAATCGGATAAGTGGTTCTCGAGTGATAAGCGCACTAACGGACAGACAGACAGACAGAGAGACGTTGCATTTTATATATATTGTATTCTTTGCTACATGATATTGTTCCATATTTAATGCTTTAGGGAGTATATTGCAAGAGAACGCGCTAACGGCAAACTTTTATCCGTCTTAATTCACTATTATCGTCACTGCTTATTCCTTATGTCACCTAATAAAATGTAGCCTATAACCTGGCCAGAGAACATACGTATGGTTAAAAAAAAGCACGTAAATCGGATAAGTAGTTCTGCAGTGATAAGCACACTAACGGACGGACAGACAGACAGACAGACAGACGGACAGAGAGACATTGCATTTTATATATATTATAGATATTCTCTGCTACATAATATTGTTCCATATTTAATGGTTTGGACTGTGTATTGCAAGAGAACGCGCTAGCGGCAAACTTTGTCCGACTTCATTTACTATTATTGTCACTGCTCATTCCTTGTGCTACCTATCGTAATAAAAATATAGCCTATAACGGACAGACAGACAGACAGAGAGACGTTGCATTTTATATATATTATAGATGTAATAAAATATATATCTAAAACCTGGTCAGAGAACATATGTACGAATTTAAACAATCACGTAAATCGGATAAGTGGTTCTCGAGGGATAAACGCACTAACGGACAGACAGACAAACAGAGAGAGGTTGCAATTTGTTTATATTATAGGTATAGATTATTATTATTATTATATAATCTGGCCAAAGAATATATGTATGAATTTAAAAAAAGACGTAAATCGGATAAGTGGTTCTCGCGTGATAAACGCACCAGTGGACAGACAGACAGACAGAGAGACATTGCATTTTATATATATTATAGATTCTAGATATTCTCTACTACATAATATTGTTCCATATTTAATGGTTTAGACTGTGTATTGCAAGGGAACGCGCTAGCGATAAACTTTTTTTTGTTTTACAATCCGACTTCATTCACTATTATCGTCACTTCTCATTCCTTATGCTACCTATCGTAATAAAATATAGCCTATAACCTGGCCAGAGAACATATGTATGTTAAAAAAAAAAGTACGTAAATCGGATAAGTGGTTCTCCAGTGATAAGGTCACTAACGGACAGACAGACAGACAGACAGAGAGACGTTGCATTTTATATATATTATAGATTTATCAAAATACTCAAGAATGTTTCCATAATGCGCTTTTCTTGTATACTTCAATAAGTTTTTTAAGCTTTCTCTCCCACCTTCTCTTATTTTCAAGTTAACCAATATAATTTATTAAAATTTCTCTTCACAGACTGACTGGCATGCATGACCCTAAACGTCCAAAAAATTTCTGAGGAACGGATAGAAACAATTTTGCTTATTGGTTGTACATGATGAGCAAAATAAAAAACAAATTATGAACAATATAGTTCAAAAGACAAAAATAACATAAAATTTGATAGAAATATATCTTCAAAATGATATTTTATATACGTAAACTTGTTACTTGCAGTGTAGAAAATAAATTATAGAAGAAAAGCATTTACACACCGTGATTTCAAAATAGATTTTGCCTCAAAAACAGGAAGCTGTGCACGTGACAGAATAGTAATTACATAGTCAGTTTTAGAAATATTAGAGTTTTTTGACGCTTAGTTAACACAGGTTCACTTTGAACGAGTATTTAGTAATTAAGATTTTTTTATTGCAAATTTAAAAAGATCAAAGAAGCTGAAAAATTATCACTTTTGGTTTTAATTAACATGTCAGCCAAAAAAATCTCAGCTGAAACAGATTACTATAGTATACACTTTAGTTTCTAATATAATTTAGCAAGTTTTATGTGACTGCTTTTAAATTAAAAAATTTTGTTACAGAGGTATAAAATGATTAATAACTTCACAAAACATACTCCAAATGAGTTTTTAATAAAGCTTCTATCCGATCTTTGTTTTTATATACCAGATAAATTATCAAAGATAATGCAAAGTTTGTCGCTAGCGCGTTCTCTTGTAATACACAGCCTAAACCATTAAATATGGAACAATATTATGTAGCAAAGAATATCTATAATCTATAATATATATAAAATGCAATGTCTCTCTGTCTGTCTCTCTGTCCATTAGTGCGTTTATCACGCGAGAACCACTTATCCGATTTACGTGTCTTTTTTTAAATTCATACATATATTCTTTAGCCAGGTTATATAATAATGTAAATCTATATCTATAATATCTCTCTGTCTGTCTGCCTGTCTGTCCGTTAGTGCGCTCATCACTGGAGAACCACTTATCCGATTTACGTGCTTTTTTTTAAAACATACATATGTTCTCTGGCCAGGCTATATTTTATAACGTTAGGTAACATGAGGAATGAGCAGTGACGATAATCGTGAATCAAATCGGAAAAAAGTTTACCGCTAGCGCGTTCTCTTCCAATACACTGCCTAAACCACTAAATATGAAACAATATCATGTAGCAAAGGATATCTATAATATATATAAAATGCAACGTTTCTCTGTCTGTCTGTCCGTTAGTGCGCTTATCACTGGAGAACCACTTATCCGATTTACGTGCTTTTTTTTTAAATATACATATGTTCTCTGGCCAGGTTATAGGATATATTTTATTACGTTAGGTGACATAAGGAATAAGCAGTGACGATAATAGTGAATCAAGTTGGAGAAAAGTTTGCCGCTAGCGGGTTCTCTTGCAATACACTGCCTAAAGCATTAAATATGGAACAATATCATGTAGCAAAGAATATAATATATATATATATAAAATGCAGCGTCTCTTTGTCTGTCTGTCTGTCCGATAGTGCGCTTATCACTCGAGAACCACTTATCCTATTTACGTGTTTTTATAAATTTATACATATGTTCTATATAATTCGATATAAGTCTAGATAATGGGAGATAAGGTGAGATAATGGGAGATAAGGGGAAATAATGGGAGATAAACAGAGATAAGTCTAGATAATGGGAGTTATGCTGAGATAATGGGAGATAAGGAGAAATATTGCGAGATAAGTCGAGATAAGCCTAGATAATGGGAGATAAGGTGAGATAATGGAAAATAAGGGGAAATAATGGGAGATAAGGAGAAATAATGGGAGATGAGCAGAAATAAGCCTAGATAATGGAAATTATGTAGAGATAAAGGGATATAAGGGGAAACAATGGCAGATATTTTATTACGTTAGGTAACATAAAGAATAAGCAGTGACGATAGTAGTGAATCAAGTCCACGCGAGCGGAGCCGCGGGCACTGCTAGTATATATAATAATTTTAATCTCGATGTTGAGTTTACTTTCTCTGTATAATGAGAAAGGAATAAATAGTTAAAAGTGGTGTATTCTTCTTTGTATTTAGTTCATTGTATTTAAGTTAATATCTGATATCGTTAGACCAGTCTATTCTATGCTCCTACCTTGATTTCAGGAAATGTAACCTGGGATTTACAAAAGTATATTGCTTTCTTTGTCTGGATTTAATTTAATTTTCCAGGCTTTTATTCATTTTTATAATTTACTTATTGCGTGATGGATTCGTGAAACTATGATTTTTAGCTATATTATTAGGAAACAAATATGTTATATGGACGTCATTGGAGCTAAGGTGGAGTTCTGAGATACTCCAGTCAAAGTCTATCTTGTTATTGAAATTTTATCTCTAATTGAAAACACAAAGGAAATTTATATTAATGTAGTTATTAGACAATTATACCACAAGCGATCAAAGGTTTTCACCTTTATCAAAAAATACATCTTCAGAGTTAAAACCTTATAAAATTTGGTTGCTTTGAAACCAAACTGCTTTAATTTCAATATACACTAGACACAAAAATTAAGGGATATAAAAAAAGTCCGAAAGTTTTAGATGATTTTCAAGAAGCTGTATCTTAGCGAAAAATGGCTGTCTAAAATTAAAAAAGGAAGCAAATTGAAGCTTCAAGTTTCTAGTTTTTAGATTCTGGTCCTGGTTTGGGGTCGCTATAAATACTGTGGAATTGATGAGCCGTAGGGTTTCATTTCCTTTAAAAAAAAACACGCACACACAATTAGTCACAAAAGTTAAGCAATGAGTTTGGGGTCGCTATAAATACTGCGGAACTGAACATTAAATTTTTATTTTTTTTTTATTTTTTTTTTTAATAATTGACATTTTCTGATAAAAAAATGGATTATTGCAGAAAAAAACATTTTCAACCTCGAAAAATGGAAATTTTATCCTTTAATTGATTTTTAGCAAAATGGACAATTTCAGTCATTATGAACACAACTGTAAAAAAACTGCGGCGGTTTGAAATTTTGAGGGTTTGTTTGATACAACTTGAGGTTGAAGAAAAAACAAAAATATCCTTAGTCTATACATTATTTGCAAAGTTACTATATACCAAGTTAAGTAAAAATCCCTAAATACGCAATTTTTAAGCATTTTTTAATTAACTTTCTCGCTTTGAAAAAATTTTTTGATCAAAAAATAATAACAGCGTTTTGTAGAGAATATTTCGAAGTTTTCAAAACTCTACTTGATTTTCTGTACGATCATTAGTTCCCGAGTAATTAATTGTCAAAGTCAAAGGTATCATTTTTACTTTGAACGACAATAACTCCGCAAAAAATCATCATACAAAGTTTTCGACCGCTAAAACTAAAGAGAATAAAAAAAGCTAAATGAGCTCTGAGTTGAAATCACTGAAAAAAATTTATCGAAGTCCATGGACCTTTTGAAAGGGAAGAAAAAATTTGGAATTTTTTTTTTCGGTGGTTTTGTTATGATTACGCGAAATATTTCTATAATATATATAAAATGCAACATCTCTCTGTCTGTCTGTCTGTCTGTCTGTCCGTTAGTGAGCTTATCACTGGAGAACCACTTATCCGATTTACGTACTTTTTTTTTTAAAACATACATGTGTTCTCTGGCCAGGTTATAGGCTATATTTTATTACGATAGGTAGCATAAGGAATGACCAGTGACGTAAAATAGTGAATGAAGTCGGAAAAAGTTTGCCGCTAACGCGTTTCCTTGCAAGCACAGCCTAAACCATTAAATATGGAACAATATTATGTAGCAGAGAATATCTTTAATCTATAATCTATAATATATATAAAATGGAAAGTCTCTCTGACTGTCTATCTGTCCGTTAGTGCGTTTATCACGCGAGAACCACTTATCTGATTTACGTATCTTTTTAAATTCATACATATATTCTTTGGCTAGGTTATATAATAATAATAATAATAATCTATATCTATAATATGTATAAAATGCAACGTATCTCTGTCTGTCTGTCCGTTAGTGCGCTTATCCCTCGAGAACCGCTTATCCGATTTACGTGATTTTTTAAATTCATACATATCTTCTCTGACCAGGTTATATATATATTTTTATTACATCTATAATATATATAAAATGAAACGTATTTCTGTCTGTCTGTCCGTTAGTGCCCTTCTCACTGGAGAACCACTTATCCCATTTACGTGCTTTTTTTAAACATGCTATACCATTAAATATGGAACAATTGCATGTAGCAAAGAATATCTATAATATATATAAAACGTAACGTCTCTCTGTCTGTCTGTCTCTCCGTTAGTGCGTTTATCACAGGAGAACCACTTATCTGATTTTCGTGCTTTTTTTTTAAACATACATATGTTCTCTGGCCAGGTAATAGGATATATTTTATTACGTTAGGTGACATAGGGAATAAGCAGTGACGATTATAGTGAATCAAGTCGCAGAAAAGTTTGCTGCTAGCGCGTTCTCTTGCAATACAATACTCAAAGCATTAAATATGGAACAATATCATGTAGCAAAGAATATAATATATATAAAATGCAACGTCTCTGTCTGTCTGTCTGTCCGTTAGTGCACTTATCACTCGAGAACCGCATATCCGATTTACGTGTTTTTTTTTTTTAATTCATACATTTGTTCTCTGGCCCGGTTATCTATAATCTCCTATCTAGAATATATATAAAAATGCAACATCTCTCTGTCTGTCTGTCCCTCTGCCTGTCTGTTTGTCCGTTAGTGAGCTTATCACTTGAGAACCACTTATCCGATTTACGTGTTTTTATAAATTTATATATATGTTCCATATAATTCAATATAAGCCTAGATAATGGGAGATAAGATGAGATAATGGGAGATCAGAAGAAATAATGGGAGATAAGTCGAGATAAGCCTCGATAATGGGAGATAAGGTGAGATAATTGGAGATAAGTAGAAATAATGGGAGATAAGGAGAAATAATGGGAGATGAGTAGAGATAAGTTTCGCCTTTGCCCTAGCCTCCTAGAATAAGTTCCTACTTCATTCAAGCGTCTTACCATACGACTTATTGTGGAATGATGTTTGCTTAACAAATTGGCAACATAACTCTGACAATATCCTTCGTCCAATAAAACTGAGGCTCGCACTACCTCGTGTTCAGTTAAATTCCTTGTTCGATTCATTTTTCTAATTCTTCGGGGTCAAAAATAAAACAGTTTACCACAAAAACGTATTACTTTGAAAAAGGGAACAATTTATAAGCTTACTTTTAAAGAAAATCTATCGCGTTATTACAGAAAATTGTTTATCTTTTAAAAAATTCTTTAAAACTGTAAATCTAAACGAATTGTTTTGATTTCTGTCATGAACAACGAAACAAAATATGCATAGCCTACTAATTTTGTCCAAGAGTTTATCTACCATATAAACGAGTAAGCCAAATATTCATACTAAAAGTGGTCAAAAAAAGCGTTTCCTGAATAAGTAAAGTTGGTAATGATCTTAATAAATAAGCATTTTAAACAGTTTAAAGATATCGATATATTTGATTAATTATTTTTATAGGCAGTAAGATTGGTGATATTGCTTCCCGTCATTTTTTATGACTGTCAAATTTATAAGCAAGAACGGCGTTATTAAAAACACAAATTGTATAAATGGGAATTTTTTCCGATTTACCAAATCGTTAAAAGGGGAGACCCGTGTTTATAAAAAGGGTTTTAAATTTAAATGGAATTTTTTATTGCATGCCACGACCAAACTGGATTATTTAAATTTTAAAAATGGTTTACAAGATTAGGCAATAAAATTTGTTGTTTAATTAATTGTTCAAGTAGTCAGGTTAAAAAAAATGTATTGTAAATATTAAACAGGATAAATTTAACACGTAAAATTAATATAGTAACCGTAAACGTATTTAGCGTGTAAATAAAAAAAAGTTTTATAGATAATTTAGATTTACGGCAATGTATGTTACACGCAATTTTCGGGCAACATACGAGGGTGGATCGAAAAGTATTCTGAAAAAACAAGGTAAATAACATTTTTTATGCAATAACAAAAATTTATTTCCAAACGTAACGTCCATTCAGTTTAATACATTTGGTTCAGTAAGCTTCCAATTTCAGAAAAAAAATATGTTTCGAGCTGCTGGTATAATATTCGTTTACAGCACAGATAACCTCTTTTTCTTTGACTAATATATACATATATATATATATATATATATATATATATATATATATATATATATATATATATATATATATACATATATATATATATATATATATATATATATATATATATATATATATATATATATATATATATACATATATACATATACATATATATATATATATATATATATATATATATATATATATATATATATATATATATATATATATACGAGGCTGGTTTGAAAAGTCCGTGCAAAAATAAAAACTACTTATGTGTTTGGGGTAAACCTTTTTTATTTTTCGACATAGTCTCCTTTTAGGCTTATACACTTCGTCCAACGATGTTCTAGTTTGTCGATCCCTTCCGAATAATAGGATTTGTCCAAGTCTGCAAAACATCCATTAGTGTCTGCAATCACCTCCTCGTTTGAATAAAATCTTTGTCCCGCCAGCCATTTCTTCAAATCGGGGAACAAATAGTAGTCCGAGGAAGCCAAGTCTGGAGAATAGGGGGGATGTGAAACGAGTTGGAATCCTATTTCCATTAATTTTGCGACCACAACTGCTGAGGTGTGTGCTGGGTGCGTTGTCGTGATGGAAAAGAACTTTCTTGTGGGCCAATCGCGGGAGTTTTTCTTGCAGCTCGGTTTTCAAACGGTCCAATAACGATGAATAATATTCACCTATAATAGTTTTACCCTTTTCCAGATAGTCGATGAGGATTATCCCTCAGAAAGTCGCCATAACCTTTCCGGCCGAAGGAACGGTCTTCGCCTTTTTTGGTGCAGATTCCCCCTTGGTAACCCATTGTTTAGATTGTTGTTTGGTCTCAGGAGTATAGTAATGTATCCATATTTCATCCACAGTGACGAAACGACGCTTAAAGTCCTCCGGATTCTTCTGGAACAGCTGTAAACCATCGTTGCAACACTTCACACGATTCCGTTTTTGGTCAAGCGTGAGCAATCGCGGCACCCATCTTGCGGATAGCTTTCTCATGTCCAAATGTTTATGCAAAATATTATGTACCCGTTCAGTCGAGATGCCTACAGCACTAGCAATCTCACGCACCTTAACTCTTCTGTCATCCATCACCATATCATGGATTTGATCAATGATTTCTGGAGTCGTAACCTCCACAGGCCGTCCAGAACGTTCAGCGTCACTTGTGCCCATATGGCCAGTCCGAAAATTTTTAAACCACTTATAAACTGTTCTAATAGAAGGTGCAAAGTCACCATAATGTTTATCAAGCTTCTCTTTAGTCTCCTGAGGCGTTTTGCCTTTCATAAAGTAATGTTTAATCACCACACGAAATTCTTTTTCGTCCATTTCTTGAAAATCACTGGACTTCCTTGATTCACACGAATGCCAAACACAAAGAAATAGACCAATATGGCTGAAACTTGGTGTGCGTTCATTCAAGAGATGGTACTAACTAAACATGACTTCGATACGCGCCGGTAGTGCCATCTCTCGGACTTTGCACGGACTTTTCAAACCAGCCTCGTATATACATATATATATATATATATATATATATATATATATATATATATAGATATATATATATATATATATATATATATATATATATATATATATATATGTCAGGTGACAGTGCCAGATAATCAGCTCCATTATTTGTTTGGTCTGGGCTCTTGCTAAACAGAGGGCGTTAGTAGTTAGTTTCTTTGAGGGGCCGCCAATTATGTTCTTGGATATCTTTGGCCAGATGTTGTGAGCCAGTGATCTAGATGTTGCTGATATGACCATCTGTTGATTGTTGTTTTTATCACTTGTTTTGGCATATCAAGAGCTGCTTAATATATATATATATATATATATATATATATATATATATATATATATATATATATATAAATATATATATATATATAATATATATATATATATATATATATATATATATATATATATATATATATATATATATACACACAGGGTGTCGTACTTAACTTGAAAAATATACGAATAATTTGAAAAATAAGCTTTGTTGAAAAAAATGTTTCACACAAAGGTTGCAGCGTTCTAAGGGGGATATACAGTGGTGGTAATGAATTTGACCTTGAGTGGCGTTTTTAAGGTTTTTTTTTTTGAGTCTAGCACACGTGCTGTCGAGAAGTCCCTAAAGCGCCACAGGAGCGATATGTGTGCGGAAACAGCAATTCACGTTGTTCTTGAATCGCTGCAAATTGTACTCGGTAGGAAACACAGTCCTGGGCAAATTATTCCAAAGGGATGATGTTCTCCATATAAAAGACTGCTTGAAAAACGTTGTACGAGGAGTAACAAGATGAACCTCATACAGATGTGAAGTATTAGCACGAAGTGTATCTCTAACATGCACCGCTCTGGGAGGAATTAAGCGGGCTACATACTTCGAGCACTTTCCATAAAAATACTTGTAGAATAGGCTCAAGTAGTCAATCGTTCTGCGATGTTCCAGCGAATCAAGGCCGCCGGTCAGTTCCGGGTCTTCAATCAGACGAACAGCTCTTCTTTGAATAGAATCCAACAAATGTTGTGTATGTTTGGGAGCAGCGCCCCAAACATGGGAGCAGTATTCCATAGTCGGTCGAATTTGAGCTTTGTAAAGAATTAACAGTTGTTGGGGAGTGTAGAGCTTTCTGGTTCAAAATAATATTCCCAACTGTTGAGATGCTCGCCTTGCTATGCCTGCAACATGTTCATGCCAGGACATATTTGCTCCCAAATTAACGCCTAGCACATTGAGTGACGATGTTAGAGGAATGGAGTGCCCCGACATAACTATGTCGGGTTCAGCAACGTTAACTTGTCTGGATCGAATGCCTTGGATATGTCAAGAGTAACCTCTCGAGATTCTCCAAAGTGTTTAATTGAGTTGTTTCAAACATATGTTACATAAGTCAGAAGATCTCCTGTTGATCTGTGTTTAGGAAAGCCAGATTGGTGATCGCTAATAATCTTGAATCCTTCAAGATATTTTAGAAGATGCTGATTGATAGCCTTTTCCATGACTTTCGATATTATTGAAAGCAGTGCGACTGGTCGTTAGTTATTTAGCAAGGTCTTCTTGCCTTTTTTAGGTATCGACTGAACTGTGGCACATTTCCAGCAGGAAGGAATATTCCCTGTGTGTAGGATAGGTTGAAAAGTTTACAGAAAACTGGTGTTAGTTCCCTCGCATAGTTTTTGAGAACTATGGCAGGTATTCCGTCAGCACCAGAAGCTTTTTTGGTGTCTAGCTTCATTAAAATGCGACGCTGTCTGAAGACAATATAAGGCATCTTTGACTGCACTATGGGAATAGTAGGTGATGTTTTTCCTTGGAAATCGACAGTAGAATGTGAAGCAGAGTTCAGCCAATAGGTTCGCTTTCTCAACAGGTGTCATTGCAATAGATTTATTTGGCCGTGTGAGTGGTGGTATGGTGAATTTGGTGGTGACTGACCAAAAGGACCTGGAAATGTTAGGACAAGCGAAAAGTTCGTTTCTACTTGGTTGATTGTGTGCCTACTTGGTTTCGTCGATAATTTCTTTGCATCTGTTCCGGGCACGAACAAAGGTGTTACGATTTATGGTGTTAGGATTTTCACGCCATTATCGGTAGGCAAGATGTTTAGAAGCAACAGCTTCTTTGCATTTTCTGTCAAACCAAGGCTTGCCCTCAAGTCAATTTTTGAAATTAGGAGACAAAAAAAAGTTATTCGGAGCCAAATCTGGGGAATAGGGTGGGTGGGAACTATGTCGAAGCCCAGCTCCTGCACTTTTGCCATTGTAACGGCCGTGTTTGCAGCCATATTGTCCTGGTGAAGAAGCACTAATCTTGGTTGCTTCTGCGTTGCGTAATATGAGCCAGTCACTGTTTTACACTTTTTCAAATAGTCAGTCATAACGATAACCTGTGGGCCCCAAAAAATAGTTGCCATTACTTTTCTCGCTGGTTTTTTCATTGCTCTTTCACCTTCGCCAACCCACCGTTTTGTCTCTGATGTGTAATGGTGGATCCACGTTTCATCTACAGTCCTAGAACGACGCCAGAAGTCGCTACAACTTTTCCAAACACGATTTTGAAATGTTTTTCCTAGTGCCCTTTTGGCCTGGATTCAACAAACTCATCACGTACTTAGCTATTTCATTTTTAGAACTTCATGCAGTTTTATCGACCATTTCTTCAGAAGAAATCTCAACCGGGCGTCCTGAACGTGCAGCATCTGCAGTGCTCGTATGGCCATGTTTAAATTCATTTATCCACTAATAAATGGTCCTGAGTGTTGGTACAGAGTCTCTATGAACTATTTTCAGTGCAGTTTCTATCTCAGTCTCCTTTTTTCAAATATAAATACTGTATTACTGCGGCTTTATCCAGCTGCCAACAAACAACTACTCGTTGCATCTGTTTGAAACTTTGAATACAACCGTTATAAGAATCTCGCTTACCAACAGTCATGCTGCTTAAAAAAATGGCTTGATTTTATTGTTATTTGCCTCGAATTATATCTTTTTAAGTGGTGTGTAGACAATCCAAAGTGATTATGTATTGTATAGTTTTTTTTTATGCGAATGGTGAGGAGACAACTCAAAAAGACCAATTCTCAATGCTAATTTGTGTAAAGTAGCGACAGAATCATGATCTATAATAAAGGAAACGTGGTTTAGGACTTGTTTTTCACCTGAATAGTAGTAGTAGTGCATTTAATGAAATAATTCTTCAGTTTCAGTTCATTATAGTTTTCGTGCTAGATTTCGAAGAAGTCAGGTTTCGGACCCAGCTCTGAAAAACCAGGCAAGATGATCGACGAAACGTCACCATAATTTTTCCATTAAATACAGGAGAACTCTCCAGAAGAATTGTACCTCTGGAATCTGTAGAAGTTTTCCATCCAAAAAAAAATTCTTATTTGGATATGTTTCTGGAGTTATTTATACATCGTTTTATTAGTATTCTTATAAAGTTTATTATTAATATTTTCTGTTGAGGATCAATTTATTCTGGACTCCTCCATGTTAATCGTAACCTTGGAATTCTCTAAAGAATTACAGCTGTTAAGGTATTTGTTCTCTTTTAAATTTTACGACTTAGAGTAGCTGTATGTTGTCAATTTCTTTGGGCCACTAAAATATATATTATGAAGAAGTATTGCAGAGCTAATATGGTATGTCTAAATTACTACTACTACTAAATTTTATTTTTAGGGTACTTTTGGCGAACTTAGAGGTTTGAAAAAATCTGAAAATGTCAAGTCACATAATGATTTAACTCTTCCATAATGCGTATCAATATGTTAAGCACTGGATACTATAACAAGGTAAACCTCTTCAATGTCGGAATAAAAATATTATGTTTCTTACAAATTGCCCAAAAAGATTACAATCAATCTCTCAAATGAAAAGGCAATAATTGAAAACTGACACACAGTATTACATAAAGATAGGACAATATAAGTGAAGGTCTCTGTTACAAGTTTGTCTGGTTACAAAAGCAATGAATAGCAAAAAAGCAATTAAGAGGATATATCACAACAATTTTTGGCACAACGGAGGCAAGATGATCGGCGAAACGTCACCATAATTTTTCCATTAGATACAGGAGAACTCCAGAAGAATTGTACCTCTGGAATCTGTAGAAATTTTCTAACCAAAAAAAAAAGAAATAATTCTTATTTGGATATGTTTCTGGAGTTATTTATACATCATTTTATTAGTATTCTTATAAAGTTTATTATTAATATTTTCTGTTGAGGATCAATTTATTCTAGACTCCTCCATGTTAATCGTAACCTTAGAATTCTCTAAAGAATTACAGCTGTTAAGGTATTTGTTCTCTTTTAAATTTTACGACTTAGAGTAGCTGTATGTTGTCAATTTCTTTGGGCCACTAAAATATATATTATGAAGAAGTATTGCAGAGCTAATATAGTATGTCTAAGTTACTCATTATTTTATTTTTAGGGTACTTTTGGCGAACTTAGAGGTTTGAAAAAATCTGAAAATGCCAAGTCATATAATTACTTAACTCTTCCATAATGTGTATCAATATGTTAAGCACTGGATACTATAACAAGGTAAATCTCTTCAATATCGAAACAAAAATATTATGTTTCTTACAAATTGCCCAAAAAGATTACAATCAATCTCTCAAATGAAAAGGCAATAATTCGAAACTGATACACAATATTATATAAAGATAGGACAAGATAAGTGAAGCTCTCTGTTACAAGTTTGTCTGGTTACAAAAGCAATGAATAGCAAAAAAGCAATTAAGAGGACATATCACAACAATTTTTGGCACAACAGAGTTGGACGTAATCGGGTCTCGAGCGTCTGCCCTTGATATATCCAAAGTATTATGGATCGGTGGTTAAGCTCCACTCTCATACTATGCTTAAATGATTTTGTTTACAGCTCCCTCGTTTCCTCAAACATCATTCACTGAAAGTTCCGATTAATAGATTTTTCTCACTTCTTTCTCTAGAACTGCATATTGTTTCCAACTTTTCTTATTCATTACGTAACGATCTGTACAAGAGATTAGGAACCATATTGACATCATGTTTATTTTTTGGTCATGCATGCTGTCGGTCCAAATACCCTCAGATTTTATAGAATGAACTTAATTCATTATTTTAAGTAGTTTTTTTATTGGAGCCAGAGGAACGAAGTGGAATTTAACATTACCAAATCATGTGAGGGCTAGTTCTGCCGCTTCTAGAGGTTTTTATCAAGCTAAGCAGAACTAATAGCTCTACCGAATAGTAAGCGACAGATAAATCATATTGGTGTTAAAGTAAAATAAATAAATAAAATAAAAATTAAATTCATATCTTCAATTACTTTTGACTCCATTTTTATCCCTATTCGTGCCTTCCGCATTATTCGGGCTATATAGATATGGCTCGCCTTTTTATTAGCTAACGATGCAGTCAGTTCTCTAAGGAGACAACTTATTTCCTGTCTTATCCAGCAAATTTCCTGTCTTAACCGTGCTTTAATTCTTCCATAAAATTGTAAAATTTGTCACAGTTATACTCAGCTTTCCATTAATATTAAAATGAGGATTAATACTTCGGGAGAGTGTGACAAATGTTATATATTTTCAGCCTCGTGTCAGACTAGATTATTTAAAGGTTGGATATATTTCATGTTGCGGTGGTTACTCGTCCAGTCATTCGAATATAATTCACTGTCTGACAAAACCAAACTTATTTTCGTAATTACAATATAAAATAATTTCTATTCTTATCCTCGCGAGGAAGATTTAGTTTCTCTAACTCATCTTTTACTAAATTTAAAAAATATTTATTATTTTGGTTTACAACGATTATTTTTAATTTTTTTTCAGTATAGACGTATTTTAGGGTATAAGAGATTAACAAATATTTACAAAAAATGGGTACCTTCTTTGAAGTCGGCTTGTCACGTACTTATTTTGAATCTAGTCTTATTTTTCAATTTCTTCCCAAAATTCATCATTATTTTTAATTTTCTTGTTAAATGGAAGTTTTGTATTCGAAGTTGCATTCCAAAATGTGTGCATTAGGGTCCTTGGATTACAGAAAATATAGTCCCCAATTTCCGTCAGTCTGTCGATCTGTGAGTATGTTAGCATGTCTGTCTGTTGGTATGATAACTCTCAAACAAAATAATATATAGATTTAAAACTATTTCAAAAAAATGTTAAAAAAGGTAAATTAGATCTGCGAATTTGAGTCACAAAAGGTAATTCAACAACAATTATCGACATTGTTGAGAAGTCATGTAATTTAAGGCTTCGTTAATATAATATATATATATATATATATATATATATATATATATATATATATATATATATATATATGTATATATAATTTATATATATTTATATTTATATATATATATATATATATATATATATATATATATATATATATATATATATATATATATATATATATATATATATATATATATATATATATATATATATTTATATATATATATATATATATATATATATATATATATATATATATATATATATATATATATATATATATATTTATATATATTACAATAGAGGTTTTCACGGATGGTGGAATGTAATACATTAAAATTCCGTTCGTCTAACAGTGAATTTGAACGACGTTTCGCCAAAGTACTAATTAAAATTAAATTTGCATTAAAATTATTCTCAGATTTTGCAAAAAATCATTTCTAAATCACAAGAAATTGAGAATAAACCAAAAAATAAATTAAATTATTTGAAATCTATTTACCTGTAGTCATATCAAAGAAATATAGGATTATTAAATTTATCCTAATATTTTAATATGGAGTGGATTGCGACTGCACCGAGATCCTTGTAGTTGATGAGCCGCCACAAAGCCCCGACCTGTTCTATTGTTTGTGCTAGATAGACTGACGCTAACTAACCTGAGCTACACATCACAAACACAAAAATCTCGTAATTGTGACCGTCATGGTAATAAACTCATTAACTTCCTAATGTAAATATAGTTTATTATGAAAATCATTTGTTACATCTAAATAGGGGATTCCTTTTGTCAAGTAAAAAATCAATCACTACTTTTTCCCATTTAGGACATTTTTAATATTTTATAAAAGCCCTATTTATCTGCTTTTGTGGAATGCCTCTAACCATTGTTGCCGAATCTTCATCTTTTTTTCTAACATGATATTCAGTTTTAAAATTTTTTTTTTTCACGTAAAAGACAACAAAAACTTTTGTTAAACAAGTTCACAAAATATTTTTGCTTATAGGAATCGTAAATATTTCTTATAAAAAAAGTTAAACTTAGAACAAAATCTAAATTTTTACTATTACAAAAAAAAAAACCTGATAAAGCCATCGTTAGCTGTTATAATAAACACACACTTAATACTACACTTCTGGAGTTAAAAAAAAAAACGTTGCTTTTTAGGACACTCGAATGCAACCTAACAACTTGCCGTTATTAAAACACAAATACCATATTAAAAACTCATTAGGTGATTATTTTCTAATCAAGATATTAAGAAAATTCACGCTATATTACCCAACTAAACGCTTAAGATGACTGAGTCAGGACGATATTACAATTGGCTCTAAGCCAGCAGCAACAGTTGGATTATTGCGCAACTATCGCCCAGCAAGTGGTTAGCAATGGCTGAGTCGGAACCATAGAGATATTAGAATAGAGGAGAGAAAGTATAGAGCCTGCTGTAAGAGAAAGCGTATAGTCGTTAAAAAAAAGGAGAGCGCTGAATTCCGGCGCAGAGTAAGAGAGACAGAATGACTCTATTACTTGTTTCTCTTTCTATGAGCACAACGCTTTTGGCAAGAACTTACCTTTTCTATTCTAATATCTCTATGGTCAGAACACATGTATAAAGCTACAAAAAAACGTTTTAGTTATTGGAACGCTCATTTTGTATCGCAGTGATAAAAAATTATATTTTGTATTGTTCTACGCTGCGCTGTAATGAAATTACAATAAAAGCTATCCAAAGTTTCTAGCGAAAATGTAGTGGGTGTAAAAAATGTTAGCAGATAGAAAATAGTTGTAGTTAGTTCAGGTTAGTGAATAAATAATTTCTTTGAAACCTCTGAACTTCAGAAGTAGTTTCTTTAGCACTAGTTGTAAAATTTCTTTAATCTATAATATATATAAAATGCAACGTCTCTCTGTCTCCCTGTCTGTCCGTTAGTGCGCTTATCACTTATCTGATTTACGTGATTTTTTTTTAAACATACAAACGTTCTCTGGCCAGGTTATAGGATAAATTTTATTACGTTAGGTAACATAAAGAATAAGCAGTGACGATAATAGTAGATCAAGTCGGAAAAAAGTTTGCGGCTAGCGCGTTCTCTTGCAATACACTGCCTAAACGATTAAATATGGAACAATTTCATGTAGCAAAGAATATACTATATATAAAATCCAATGTCTCTCTGTCTGTCTATCGGTGCGCTTATGACTTGAGAACCACTTATTCGATTTACATGTTTTTTTATTTTTAAATTCATACATTTGTTTTTTGGTCAGGTTGTCTATAATCTTCTATAATATATATAAAATGCAACGTCTCTCTGTCTGTCTGTCCGTTAGTGCGCTTATCACTCGAGAATCACTTATCCGATTTACGTGTTTTTTTTTTAGATTTATACATATGTTGTCTGGCTGGTTATAGGATATATTTTATTAGGTTAGGTAATATAAGAAATAAGCAGTGACGATAATAATGAATCAAGCCGGAAAAAAGTTTTGCCGCTAGCTCACTCTCTTGCAATACGCTGCCTACACCGTCAAATATGGAACAATATCATATAACAAAAAATACAATATATATAAAATGCAACTTCTCTCTGTCTGTCTGTCCGTTAGTGTGCTTATCATTCGAGAACCACTTGTCCGATGTACGTGTTTTTTTTATAAAATACATATGTTCTCTGGCCAAGTTATAGGATCTATTTTATTACGTTAGGTAACATAAGGAATAAGCAGTGACGATAATAATGAATCAAGTCCACGCGAGCGGAGCCGCGGGCACGGCTAGTTTGTTATAAATTAACAAAGTGGTAATTTTAACCGTGGCAATAATGTAACAATCCAGGGTACTATCACAATTAGTGTCAATTGTTTTTAAGGTGCGTATGTATGGAAAACCTAAATCTTCAGCACGCAGAGAGGCAATCATCGATCCTGATGAAGCTAACATGGTTAGCGAAACGCTCTTCGAGTGCAAAAATAAAGTGGTTGCTTTAGTGATGATATACACTGAGTAGTGTTATTGTGCCAAAGATTCCACATTCCCAACTTAATAAATCTTCAGAGTCGATCTTCTCATTAGTGATGGGCAAGTGCCATTTGTTATTACTTTTCCACAGTTATTCTTGACTCGAGAGTATATTGGTTTAAATATAATAAACGATGTTCATACCAACCTGCATAAGTAAATACATTTTAAAAAAATTCAATTTTTTGCTAGTTTATTTTAAAATACTATTAGTTTACTATATTTTTTTACGAAAAATAAGAAGAGATTAAATGCGTATTTAACTCTGAATAATTCTCGAAGCTCTAAAAGATTTCGAAAAATTCGTTTGTGAAAATTATAATGAAGACCACAATAATATTTCTTTGGATGATTACCACATTGTCAAATCGTTGATCTTTTAAGACGACTTCGAGTGTTGAGAATTAAAAAACTCAGCCTGGACCACCAATTCTAAAGTTATGTTATTCCGTAATAACAAAGATGGTAATTTAATTAACTACCAGCTGTATTTACCGAATTTGGCTCCGGTCCATATGATAAGAAGTGTTCCTCTCTCGGATCATCCTCTACCTAATTAATACTACTTTTAAAATGCATTTTAAACGTAAACACCATATTACGATTCAAATAACCATTACCGAAAGTATTTTAGCAGGGGGAAATTGTTCTAGTTGTCCAAATGTGCCAAGGTATCCAATCATTGTTGCACCGACTCTGCTGGGGATTGTCCAACTTAAATCCACAAAGTCTAAAGCATTTAACTTTATTACAGAAAGAAGTATTTTCGTTTTTATTTGGGGCGAAAATATTACAGAAAATACGAACGTTTTTGTTTGTACTAGAACGAAATCATTTGGGAAATACTGGAAGTAATCTTATCTTTCCTAGTAGAAAAAGTAGACATTACAGTTTTAGAAACACATTTTTAATTAAAGGTTGATCACTATTATTATTTACTACACAGTAAAAAATTAAGTCTTTAGTCTGGGTAGGTTTGTACCATCTAAGTGTAACTTTATACACCGCATAGTTTTTTAGAGATTTCTGTTGACATCAGAGTCATATCATGTTACCGTTAGTTCAGGTTAATCAGTTTGAGTCATTATCCACTGTTACGAGTTGGGTTCATAAGCTAGTGTGAACGCCTACCATCATCAGACGAAGTACCATCTTCCATTTTTACTTAAATAGGTTCGGCTTAAGATGCATGAAATTGCTGCAAGCTACAGTTTCATAGCTGTGCCGATGTCCAAGGATTTCGCTGTGGGAAAAGAACAGCATGATGATTGTTATTCAGTTCACCAGGCTATTTTAAAGTAGATTTTTGCAATATACGAGGTTTAAACTAGAATCTAAATTCAGCTCATCAACACCTGCAATCAAATAAACTTGACATACTCTCTCCCCCCGAAACTAAAGCTAGTAAGTATAACTTTGAAATCTGTCCTTTTATCAGAAGCGATACTCCCAAATGAGAGAAGGCTCTGGAACCTCGAAGTTTTGATGGTATGTGGTTAGAAATAACGACTCAACAAACCACAAGATCCAACTGCTGCCTGTATCGGCTATCAAATGATACTAACTTTCGAATACTTTTCACTTTTCTTGCAGATATCATCGATTATTTACAGATTAATTATTTCAGTGCCGAAATTGCAATCTTGGCTGATTTATTCACATCAATTGGCTTAAGTATTCAAGTACCACCGATGAAGAAGACCATGAAGCTAAATCTTTCTCAAGCAGTTGTGACTTTACTCAGATTATCGATGAACCAACATGGATTCCTGACCGTGACGGAAAGTGTGGCAGTTTTCTTGACTTATTTTTCACATCTAATCCAGAGACATATACTATCACTGTAAATCTGTAGTTAGATTTTTCGACTTATAAACTAGTTTCGATATCGAGTATTTTACTAATCAGTGCTAGAGAGGAGCCTAAATCTGGTTTTACAAATTTGCTAAACTAAAAAAACTTATGGACTATTTTCGAACTTATCCTTGGTTAGACGTTTGTTGTTGAAAAAATGTCATAAGAGTGCATTTTTCATAACATTAATTACAAAAGTTCAAAAAATTTTGTCGATTATCTCATCAGTTTCCATCAGTTTTTGAATTCTCTATAAAGACAGAACCGTACTTTTACATAAGAATCGTACAAGATTTTGCATTATAAATCTGTTAAATGGGAAAAAATGAAATATTTTCCAACTTTTCCTTAGTTAGATGTTAATTTCAGGTCCGCTGACCGATCTGGCTACTCTAAGGTGGTTTCCAATGTCATTTTGGCTGGCACGGAACTTACATTCATATATTTTCTTGAAGAAATGCCTATCCAAGGACAAGCCTTGGTTTGATCGAAAATGCAAAGAAGCTGTTACTTCAAAATATCACTACCGAGTCTAGATCTTTACACTGTCTGCCGACAGTGGCGTGAAAATCATAAATCCATCATACATATACAAAGTTCTTGCTTGTCTCAACAAATTCCAGATCTTTTTGGTTAGTGGTTAAGGTCAGTAACTAAAAGTTCTCAAAATACACCATTTAACTACCAATACCACCTGTTGGGAAGGCAAACATGTTAGCTTCACACCATAGTGCTGATTTCCAGGGAAAAACACCATCCACTGTTTACAATGCGTAGTCAAAGATACCCGATATTGTTTTCAGACAGCGTGTCATAAAACGTATTTTAATGAAGCTACAAGGGTGGATTGAAAAATTCGCAACTTCACCAAAAAATAATTAAAATATTTTTATTATAGCACCCTCAATAAGTTCATACTTTCTTTGGTTGTCACAGTGTAAAATTTTGTTGCTGTCGAATTTGTGGTTTTTTAGGTTACAACGAGGTTAGTGAGACCAAGTGCAGCGTTTTTGGAAAAATGAAAAAAACACCAAAGGAGGACCACGATGATATGAAAACAACACTAGGGGAATCTGCTCCGTCATATACCGCTGTGAAAAAATGGGGTGAAGAATTTAAATGTGGACCTCGCTACGGCCGGCCTACGACGTCTATGATTGAAGAAAACATCGGCAAAGGTGTGATCTCACATTGAAAGACCGTAGATCAACTATCAGGGAGATTGCAGACACTATAGGCATCTCGTAAGAACGAACACAAAACATCATTGCCAACGAACTCGGATTTTCTAAGGTTTCCGCTAGGTGGGTCCCCAGATTGCTTTCAGTTTAACAAAAACGAATTCGACTTTGCGATTTATCGCGACTTTTTGGAGATGTTTGAGGCTGATCCGCAACATTTTTTTAAACGGTTTGTGACAATGGACGAAACCTGGGTGCACCACTATACTCCAGAGTCTAAATAAAAATCCAAGCAGTGGAAAAAATCTGGTGAACCGACCCCAAAAGAAAGCGAAGGCAATTCTGTCAGCTGGAAAAGTGATGGCGTCAGTTTGTTGGGATGCTAAAGGTACTATTATGGTTGACTATCTTCCGAAAGGCGAAAAAATAAACTCGACCTACTATGGCACCCTTCTGCGTCGTTTACGACAAGAAATTAAAGAGAAACGCCTAGGATTACTGAGAAAGAAAGTTTTGTTCCATCAGGACAACGCGAGCGTTCACACGTCCGTTCAGTCTATGGCTTAAATGCGTGATTGTGGTTTCGAATTGCTGCCCCATCCGGCTTTGGCACCTTCGGATCTTCATCTGTTTCCAAACCTAAAAAAACACGTCGGTGGCGAGAAATTTTCAAGAAATGAAGAAGTCGAAGCTGCAGTAAACCATTATTTTGAAGACCTTGAGAAATCTTTTTTTGAAACAGGTGTTGAAGCTTCGGAAAGCAGGTAGAAGAAGAGCATAGAGCTAGGTGGAGATTACGTCGAAAAATAAAAATATTTTTGTACGTATTTTATTTTATTTTCTTGACTAGGTCGCGAACTTTTCAATCCATCCTCGTAGATACCAAAAAAAGCGTTTATGGAATACCTGCCATAGACTCCAGAAACACGTGAGGGAACACCAGTTTCTTGTAGACTTTTCAGTCAATAGGCAAGAGAGACAAAAAGACCTTACTAAACAACTAACAACCAGTCGCCCTGCTTTTAGTAATATTCATAATTATGACAAAACCTATCAGCATTTTTTAAAGTATCTGGAAGGATTTAACATCATTAGCGAACATCAATTGCTTTCACAAGCAAGGATCAACAGAAAATCTCTAACTTATGTCACACTTATTTGGAAAAACATAATTAAACATTTTGGGGAATTTCGATCGACTGCACTTGATATATCCGAGGCATTTGACTATGTTTGGCATGACCGATTGTTCGCTAAGCTACGGTCTTACAGTATGTCTGAAAGACTTTGTCTATCGCTCTCGTGTTTCGTCAAAGAGTATTCTTTATGCGATGACAGTTGATGGGTTTCTTTCTAATACCTTTACTATCAACGCCGGTGTACCCCAAGGCTCCATGCTGTCTCCTACTGTCTCTCATCTTTAGATTAGTGATCTGCTGCAATTTATGGCTTTACCGATGACATTATGCATGTTTCTTCATTTACTGTAAACATTCAAACATCAGTTATCCATGCAAATATATGCAGATAGTAGGAAGTCAATAAACTTAACAAAGACCTGTAAGAAACTCTATCTTAATGATAGGACGTACAGGCAAAGGACCTTCTAGAAGGACTTTTATACACCACCATCCACCAAACTATTCGTCCTGCCTGAGAAGCATGAATAAACTAGGGAACATGTTAAACACACCGGAGTTGACACACGTCAAATGACTTTCTCGAGGTCTACACACTCCTGAAAGGTAGCAAAATCCAAAATTTTCAAGTACTCGTAAAATAACTTAATGCTGGAATTAAAAAAAAAAAATTTTTTTGCGGTTGCTTGAAATTTTCTGAACGTTCTATTGATAGTACATGCCCTCCTACCAGAAGTACGTAAACACCTCTATTCCCCCCTAAAGGTGAGTCCTACGGGCAGGACGTTACGTCCTTTCGGAAGGACGTTGTACGTTAAGGTGACAGTAATCATGAAGAATTTAAGGGGGGGTGAGGGGGGGGGGGGGGGGGGGGGGGGGGACTGCAAAAACTCAGGCCGCAACTTGTTCTAAAAAAGTGAACGTTTTGGTTTAGTAATAGAATATTGGTCCTCTCTCTAACACACGTTGTTTTTATTAAATGCTATTCAGAAGATAGCTATTTGCCTGATTTGAGACCCAAAACCCCCAGCAGGAAAGTGTTCGATAGATGTAGCCCGCTTAATTCCTCCCAGAGCTGTGCATGCTAGGAATATATGTGGTGTTAATACATCAAGTCCGAGTGAAGTTCAGATTGTGATTTATTGTACCACCATTTTTGGGAATTCTTTCATATTCCTTTGGAATTATTTGCCTTGGACTGTTTTCCACCAAGTACAATTTGCAGCCATTCAAGACCAGTGTGATTCGTTTTTTTTTTTCGCACACGCGTTGCTCCTGTAGGGCTTTAGGGATTTTTCTGCAGCAGTGTGCTATGTCCATTAAAACAAAACACATCAAGCTGACAATATATCTGTTCACAATTACTTACATTTCTTTCTGCTATTCTATCTGCTTTTCAGGGAATATATAAGACAGTTAGTGACCTCCCGATTTCCCCTTTTATTCCATTGTAACATTTTTCCCGAGGTCAGGTCGGCAAGTGTAAGTTCACCGAATAGACAGATAACCGACGCTTCATTCCCCGAACTCCGTTATAGAATAACGCATCGACTTAAAAACACACTCTTATTTATTTATTTATTATCAATAAACGGAAAACCCCATTATAAAAATTATAATATTCAATATATAAAGTAATAACAACAGTACGGTAATGAGTATTTAGATAGAATAAGAAAAAATGATATAACATCACAGTTCAAAACACCCAATCTAATAAACAGGAAACATATCAGTGGTCACACACCACTTTAATGACTTGCCCTTTAAAGCCAGACAGCGAGCCTCCGAATGGATTGATGGAAGGATTATTATTTAGGAAGAGCAAGGATCTAGTCAATGGAGAGTGGACTCCATAGTTAGTACCGTGATGACCGATGACAAATATACCATTTCTTCTTAAGGAGCATTCTGGAACCTTCAACTGTATCTGCCCTAAGAGGAGTGGACAATCAATAACACCATTTTGTTCCATTGTAATTTAAATATCGTGAAAAGATCTGACACCCTTCTCCTGTCCTCTAATGTCCGCAGACCAAGCATACTAGCCAGGGCTCCTCTGTCACCAACCGACCCCAATCTGTAAGAGCAATATCCAATGAATTTATTCTGGACACGTTCAATCCCTGCGCTGTGAACATCATAGTAAGGTGACCATACCGTTGATGCATATTCAAGATGAGATCTTACCAGAGAACAGTATAACTTCTTCATTGAGTCAACAGATTGAACTCTTCCGATTCTAAAAAGAAGTCCCAACATTTGGAATGCAAGAGTAGTGTTCCCTAACGACAACTGAGCGTCCATTATGACTCCCAAATCCTTCAAAGAACTGACCGGTAACAAGTCCTCATCACCGACCTCGTACTGGAAGGTTATTTTATTCTTTTTCCTACAAAAACTAATCGTACTACACTTTCCAGGGTTTAAAGACAATCCATTATGATTGCTCCAATGCACAAACAGATTCAAGCTCTCTTGCAACTTCATGCAATCCGCCTCAGTCACAATTTCACGGTACAATTTCAAGTCATCGGCAAACAAAAGAAAGCTACAGTCAGGAACATCCTGACGAATGTCATTAATAAAGATGTTAAATAGTAATGGAGCACAGTGCCCCCCCTGAGGAACTCCTGAGGTCACCTAGATACTATTGGATATATAACCTCCCATCTTCACTCTCTGCGAGCGTCCCACCAACATACTCTCGAGCCACTTTACAGAGCGCTCATGAAACCCCATCGCTCTAAGTTTTGCTAACAGTTTTTGATGGATAACCCTGTCAAATGCCTTGGAGAAGTCAGTGTAGATCGAGTACACTTGGCATCCCCTCTTCAATGCATCCACCAGAGCATTCTCATAGGTGATCAAGTTGGTGACGGTCGACCTACCTCCCATGAAGCCATGCTGTTCTTCTACCACTATACCTTTACAAATCCAGCTTAGTTGATCATAGACCAAACCATCAAGCAATTTAGGAATTGCAGACTGCTTTGAAATGCCCCTATAATTCTGAACATTCTCTCTCTCACCCGACTTGAAGATCGGTACAATAAAACTCTCCTTCCATAAATCAGGAAGCTCTTTAAGTCGATTTTTACTTTGAATAAATTGTTTTCATTGAATACTCCAAAACAAAATCTCAGTGTAAAAAGCAATTTGAATTATTTTAAAAATAAAATTATTTATTTTAGTAGGACAAAAACAAGTCATTTTCTCTAAACCCTCCTTACTTCAAGCTATAAATATCTAATAACTCAATCTTTTCCAGCGATATATCCACTGAAAAAAAAAAGAAAAATAACACGGTTTATTCTTTCAGTAGAATTTAAAGCTTTTTATATGTCCTGGATTTAAGTTAGGGATTCCCAAGGGAGGTGGTGTAAGTAGAGACCCCAAGCGTATTTGAACTGAAACGTGTATAGCTTACCCGCTTAGAAGTATTTATAAACTTCGTTACGCACAAGTCCCCGAAAAGTCCAACTTTGTGCACGCTTCATAAAGTTTTCGTACGTTATATTTGGAAAAGTTGACAGGTTGTTCGAAATTGAGGAAAGTTTGTTGCCTCTTACCTCTGTTAATTGAATTTTGTCCTATTTTATCAGTTTCCTTTTATAAGCTCAATTTAATATAAGCACAAGGGAAACTTCCTTGAGGTACTCTAAGGAATACGGTGGATCGATTCCATGACAGTCTTCTAATTTAAAGAATTTTTTTCAATTTATCGACACGCGCACGCTACAGGAACATGTTTAAATTGCTATAAGAGCGGTGTATACTCAGAAACAGTAATTTCATCATCATCATCATCATTAGCTTATTCTATCCACAGTCGGATGTAAGCCTCCCCAAGTTGTCTCCAATGAGCTTTGTTGTTTTCTTCTTGCACCTAATCGTGTCCTGCTAATCTTTTTATTTCGTCCGTCTGCATCTTTTGTGTTCTCTAGGCCTCCATTCAACTAAACGGCGTGTCCATCTGTTATCATTCATCCTTGCGACATGCCCCGGTTACCTTGAGTTTATTTATTATACTTCTATTTAAAGCTCACATTTCAGTGCCATATGTTAATACCATATATTGATCGAATCCTCTGGCTTTTATTGTATTTGAGATGTCTAATTTAAATGTAGATTGTAACATTCCAAACGCAGACCAAGCTAACGAGACTCTTCTATCCAAGTCAGCCTTTAAATTATTTTTTGATATTTCGATTTTTTGTCATAAATATATGAATGTTTGTACCGTTCCTATTCTTTCACCTTCTATTAACAGTTCCTGGCTGTTATCTTCACTTTCGTCGTTCAAATATTTGGTTTTGGTGAAGTTTATTTTTAGACCTATTTCTCGAGACTTATTATTTAACTCCATCAGCATTTCCTGCAATGGTCCTTTTGTGTTGGCGATCAGAGTGACGTCATCTGCGAACCTTAAGTGATTTAATCGTTCACCGTCCATAGTATTCCTTTATTTTCCAACACGATTTAAACATGTCCTAGTTTAATGATTTGGTTAGAACATGATTTACAATTTGTATCTTAAGATATATACATGACAGGGACCTAACTAACTTAGCCTAGGTAAGGAATTTATATAAACGCATTGAGAGAACTTAAGATATTTCAACTTAAGATAGTTCAACTTAAGATATTCATGAGCAGAAAATTTAAAATTTAACTTAATATTAATTAAGATTAACTTAAGCTAATCTGGTGGCAGCGAGTCGTTAGCAGACGGCGGCGGATTTGGCGTGGAAGGGGACGGTAGGCGGTCCTGACTATGGGGTTGGGGGGTGAATGACTTTTTCCAGGAATTTGAGCTGAACTCTGCTGATGAATTCCCGAATCGTGGGCATCTGGAGGTCTCTGTGGAGCTGAGTATTGCGGACGAACCATGGGGCTTTAGCGATTATGCGGAGGGCCTTGTTTTGGATGGTCTGAAGGGTGGATCTGCGGATACGTGACATTTGGCACCATGATGGGCTGGAGTAGGTCATTCCGGCACGGAGATCGTCTTGTAAATTGTCAACTTGTTGCGAGTTGACAATTTGCTGGACTTGTTGAGGAGAGGGTACAGCTTGCGAGGCAGTAACCTGGTACCTTCATACTAGCCAATGAAAAATATAGTTTCTTATTTCCGTCTATCTGTTTGCACAATAACTCTCAAATTTGGTACACATATAGCACTTGATGTAATGACGTCATCTGTAGTGTGTTGAAGTTGTTGGTATTTATTTTGAAAAATAAGTTGAAAGACAGACAAAAAATCAAAGTTGCTAAAGAAAAATGGGCCATTGACGAATGCTTAGAGATTGAGGAGTTAGATAAGAAATATGATATCCTTAACATGCACGAGAAAATTAAAGAGATGTGTGGAATTTGGAAAAATAGTTCTAGCTATAAATTACAAGACACTAACGGTAGACTCTTAATTACAACGGAGGAACGTTTAACACAGTAGAGAGATTATATTGAAGAACTTTTTAGAGATCAAAGAAGTGAAAATATTACTGCCCAATCAGAACACAATGTACCATTAATAACAGAGGAAGAAGTGGTCTATGCTATAAAACTTGCGAAAAACAATAAGGTTGTTGGTCCTGATAACATTCCATCTGAAATAATAAAACTTATTGATGACGGCAACATTTGTATACTGACAAACCTATTCAACACCATATTAAAACAGGCCATATTCCAGCAGAATGGCTGAAATCAACTTTTGTCACTTTACCGAAGACAGCAAATCCTAGACAATGTGAGCACTACCGCACAATAAATTTAATGTGCCATACTCTTAAGATCTTTCTAAAAACAATTCACGATCGTATATATAGAAAATGTGAAGATGTTCTAACAAATACACAGTTTGGCTTTAGAAATGGCTTGGGAACACGGGAAGCCTTGTTCGCCGTTAATGTGCTTATACAACGATGCAGAGGTAACAACAATGATGCATTTGTCGGATTTATAGACTATAAAAAGGTTTTCGATAAAGTTAGACATAAAACAATGATTGATTTTTTAAATGAGTTAACGTTAGACCTTCAGGACATAAGAATAAGAAAGAATTTATATTGGAGAGAGCGAGCAAACATAAAGGTAGATTCAGAGCTGTCAGATAATGTAGAAATTCAACGGGGAGTGAGGTAGGGTTGTATACTGTCTCCCTTGTTATTCAATCTACATTCAGAAACGATTTTCAAAGAAGCACTTTTCAACAGGACTGAGGACATTCTTATTAATGGGGTACTAATAAATAATATTAGATGTGCTGATGCTAGTATACTTTTAACAGAAAGTGCAGAAGATCTTCAAACACTTCTAAACAGAGTCAGTACGGTCAGTAATCAATACAAGAAGCGACATATACGTGAAAAAATTGATATTGGAACCGAGCAAATAGAACAGGTACGCAGTTTTTTTTTTGTTTTATTGGCTCGGTTCAAGTTAGACCATTAGCCAGTCGTATTCTGACTGGTAGCGGACTGTCTAACTCGCAGTCATGCGACTTTCCCAGTCCTTTCTTATATACATATGCAAACAACTTATTAAGGACGAAACACAAACACCCAAGCAGACTGGCGGAATCGAACCGCCGACCACCGGATTCAAAGTATGTTTCATAATCTACTCCTTCAATGGTCCCGCAAGATCGGTAGTTATAAATATCTCGGGGCATCGCTTCATGACTAATGGAGACAGGACATGGAAATTAAAAGTAGAATCGCACAAGCCAGGCAAACTTTCATGAAGTTGAGAAACATTTTATGTTTTATGTAACTTATTATTTTACTGAATTTAATTTATTTAACTTATTTATTTTACTGAATTTAATTTATTTAACTTATTTATTTTACTGAATTTAATTTATTTAACTTATTTATTTTACTGAATTTAATTTATTTAACTTTTTTACTTTACTGAATTTAATTTATTTAACTTATTTATTTTACTGAATTTAATTTATTTAACTTATTTATTTTACTGAATTTAATTTATTTAAATTATTTATTTTACCGAATTTAATTTATTTAGCTTATTTATTTTACTGAATTTGATTTATTTAACTTATTTATTTTACTCTTGTGATAAATGAAACGACTGCTGAAGTGTTGAATGTTTTTCCTGTGGTTTTATACGGAATGGAGCCAAGGACACTTACCGATGATATGTGTAAGCGAATAACTGCATTTGAGATGTAGGCCTATCGGCGTATATTGCGAATACCTTGGGTCGACAACATACGTAATGAAGAATGAACACCGAACGAACGGGAAACGGAGCTACTGTTAACAATAAAAAAGAGAAAACTGAAATATCTGGGACACATTATGCGAAGTGAGAAATACGAACTGTTGCAGTTGATAATTCAGGGTAAACTGTGTGGTAAGAGAGGTCCAGGTCGAAGGCGTGAATCCTGGCTCAAGAATCTTCGCAAGTTGTATGGAAAATCAACTACATCTCTGTTTCGTGCTGTAGTCTCAAAGGTTAAGATTGCCCTGTTGAACGCCGACCTGCGGAATTAGGAGATGGCACAGAGAAGAGAGAAGTTGAAAGAAAATTTTTAAAATCCTGATAAACAAATTTTTTTTTTTATGGAATAGTAGACCTCTATGAGGGTCACATTTTAGATTTTGATTTCATTTGGGAGATGTTGTGCACTCGGAGCATGCAAGTGGTAACGTCGCTTTTACTGTGAAATTCACAAGAGAAACAAGTATCACGACACAACCTAAATTACCACTTCCCCATGCGAACAGCTCCTGCAGCGACTTCCTTTCAACGAGTGTGGTGTTCCCAAACCAAAAAAGTTATGCAGCACGATGGAAATTTAAAAGTAACAAAGTTTACGAAATACCACAAAATGCGACGGTGTCTCCATGTGCTTACCTATTCCATGTCTCTTGAGAGTTTCCAAGCCTAAATCCGTATCATATAAAACAGTTAACTTTACGGGGGAATAAAACATTTTTTGTTTTTATTTTTAGTAAAATATGCATTATTTAAAAGCCCTGCGTTTTTATCCGAGCTGAGAACGAAATCCCTTAGGAAATAATAAATGCAAGCGTTACCAGATTGTTTGTAAAGGTTCTTGCAGACGAATAAAATAATAGATGTGTCATAAAAAGGTTTAGTTCAAAAATATTTATAGTAAAACACAAATTCATAAATGAAAAAAATTGGTAAAATTGTTTACTCAGTACTTTCCTCGTAAACATGCACTTTTAAAATAAACGCTAAATTTGACTATATCTCACTAAATAATAAATATAAATACAGTATATGATAAAATATTAGCAAAACAGTGAGAAATTTTCCTTGTTTAAATAAGTAGAAAAGTATTTAATGATTAAAAAATTACAAGCCTCTCGTTTAAACTCACATCGCACAAAATATATGCTCTCTGCTAACGAGATACGTGAGTATAGCCTGTCCCTAAATATAAGATCCTAATTTTTGCCATTTTAAGTGGGCAATATAAAATTCTAACCTTTTGTTTAATATAGGTTGCAGAGATGGATTTAAGAATTTTATTCATTAATGCAAATAAATAAAATTATAAGTGTTTTTGGAGATGTTTATTTATGGATGCATGTAAAAACAAATGGATAAGAAGTACAAATATACAGTTTGAATGAATGGGGTTTACAAGAGGGGATATATTGCATAAATAAAAACATATTTTAACTTTAGCCTAATTCGGTTTCACTATCACTGTCATCAGCTGAGGTAATTATCAATGGTTTTATATTACGTGTATTTACGTGAATATATGAATCTTCAACTTTAACAACGTGCTGAATTGAATTCTTCCAGCTTTCACAAGGTATATCATTTATAACTTTTTTTACTAATTCAACCAGTACACGCTTAAAGTAGGAGAAATATTTTGTATGTATATATATATATATATATATATATATATATATATATATATATATATATATATATATATATATATATATATATATATATATATATATATATATATACTCCTGGACAAAATTAACGCAACAATCTGAAAATTAATTTATCTTTTTCTTATGTCAGTTTTAAAGTTTATCGAGTATTTGAATAGTAGGCTATGCATATTTTTGTTTCGTTGTTCATGACAGAAATCAAAACAATTCGTTTAGATTTACAGTTTTAAAGAATTTTTTAGAAGAAAACAATTTTCTGTAATAATGCGATAGATTTTCTTTAAAAGTAAGCTTATAAATTGTTCCCTTTTTCAAAGTAATACGTTTTTGTGGTAGACTGTTTTATTTTTGACCCCGAAGAATTAGAAAAATGAATCGAACAAGGAATTTAACTGAACACGAGGTAGTGCGAGCCTCAGTTTTATTGGACGAGGGATATTGTCAGAGTTATGTTGCCAATTTGTTAGGCAAACATCGTTCCACAATAAGTCGTATGGTAAGACGCTTGAATGAAGTAGGAACTTACTCTAGAAGGCTAGGGCAAGGGCGAAAACGATACACTAGCGACCTAGATGAACGTTTTATAAGACAATATGGTTTAAGAAACAGGACTGTCACTAGTTCTATAATAAGAAACGAACTCGAAGCTGTTCGCAATGTCACAATTTCTTCTAAAACAGTTAGAAGACGGTTAAATGAAGCTGGATTAAACAGTAGGAGACCAGCCACTGCGCCCTTGCTTACTAGAGAGAACAGAGTTGCCAGGTTACGTTTTGCTCGAAATCACGAAAACTGGTCTGTGGATGACTGGAAACAAGTTTTCATCACAGATGAAACTAGGGTTAGTTTAAAACATCTAGGTGGTCGTGATCGAGTATGGCGAAGATCAGGAGAGAGGTTTGCTCCTTGCAATATCTCTGCAAGGATTCCATTCGGCGATGGCTGTGTTATGTTCTGGGGTGGCATCTGCTTTGATGCTCGCACAGAGATAGTTCCTGTCCGTACGAGATCCATGAATGCTGACTACTATCTTGAGAATATTGTAATAGAACATGTGATGCCTTTCGGTCATTTTGTGGGGCCCAATTTCCTGTTTATGCAAGACAACGCTCGACCTCACGTGGCTAGGGAGGTACTCGATTATCTTAATCGAGTTGATAAACCGATTATGCAATGGCCACCTAAAAGCCCGGATCTGAATCCGATAGAACATGTATGGAATCACCTTAAGAAAAATGTGAAACGTCATATACCTGCACCTAGAAACCTGAGGGAACTTGAAAATGCAGTTATCACAGAATGGGAGCAAATTCCTCAAGATTTTATCCAAAATTTAATTAGAAGCATGTCTAGGCGCATAAACGCTGTCATCCGAAGTAGAGGAGGCAACACACGCTACTAGTGTCCCAGTTACACCATTAATTTTGCTACTTGTGTCCCAGTTTATTTTTTTCATTATTACATAATTTCAACGATTTTGTTATTAGGTCTTAAGAATAATTTTAATTCGAATCTTATAGAGAAATTTGGTAGCTAATTCACTTTTAAAGTATCCAAATAAGTTTTTTCTAACTTCTAGTGTAACCAATGTTCATAAAAAATTATTAAAATTAATTCATTATAGAGATTTGCATGATTTAATATATTGTTGCGTTAATTTTGTCCAGGAGTGTATATATATATATATATATATATATATATATATATATATATATATATATATATATATATACATGTATGCCAAGTTTCAAATTAATTTCGTTCGAGAGTTACCGTGCCAACAGACCTACAGACACACAGACAGACAGACAGAATCATGGAAATGAATGACTATGTTTCTCGTGACTTAGGTATTCTAAGACGTGCAGAAAAGCAAAAATCTCGGAATGTGATATTTCCACGAACACAATATTTTTCTTTAGCAAGGAAAGTAAAAAAAAATATTTTTGTTATTTTAAACTATACTACTAAAGATGATGTTATGTTCTCAGTACATTTCTAAGCGAGTGATGACATTAACAATCCCAGCTCGGCACGTCTTTTAGATTCTCACCAAAAAAAACATTTATTTTATTTTAAACTATACTTCTCTTGAAAATTTCTTCAAAATAGTGTGATCTAAAGGTGAATCGTTATATTCTTAGTACCTCTCTAAGCGAGTGATGAAATTAATAATCCCAACTCAGCACTCCTCTGGGATTTTCATCAGAGAAGATCTAATCAGGAAGTCAATTTATTTGAACTGTTTTGGAAATCAATGTGTTAATATAAACTTTTCGAATGACTGAGATGTGTTAACGCCTCACTCTGCTAAAACCAGGGCCGTATTCTCTCTATAAGCTGTTTACAACTACAGTTCCAAAAACTGATGAAGTCAATGTCACAGCGGTTCACAGCGGTAGTTACAAATGTCATTTGTAAGCACCTTATTTTTGTACGGAATACTTATGGGATTACTTCGTTGTCCGTCTGTCATACTCAAAACTATTTGACATAGAAAGTTGAAATTTAGCACACGTATAGAAATTGATAGCCCAATCAGAGTCGTGTAGTTTTGAAAGTTAAATTTCGACATAAGAGGTTAGTTTGGGGGGGGGGGGGGGGGTGAAATCGGAAATGAAAAAAAAAATGTTACCAAGTCATCGAGTGGAGTGTCAAATGGCCAAAAAATCTGTTCCCTACCCTTATTTTCAAAAGTACTCAAAAATTTTTGAGAAAATTCTGGAATATTCTTCATAAAGTGCCGATTGAGCGAAAATTATCACGAATGCATAACAGTGATAATTTATCTGGTATAAAAAAAAAAATGAGAACTATGTTACTTGACAATATGGTGGAAGTACTTTTCAGTACATTACTGTTCGTGCATCGTTATGTAGTGAGACAAAAGAATTTTATTTTATTTGTTTATAAAAAAACAAATATTGAAGTAGTAAATATTGGTTTTACACATTTATTTCTAGATTCTAGATTGAGCTAGATTGATTTACTGGCTATTAGGTAGCTAAGATGCTATAACTATTATATTTTATTGACTTAGAAAAAAAACCTAAAAATACATATTGGATCTTAAGATATATACATGTCAGGGACCTAATTAACTTAGCCTAGGTTAGGATTTTATTATATTTTAAAAGTAATCACCGTACGGAGCATTAATTGACAAATTCAACTTGTACGTGGTCGGTTTTTACTTAGTTTAAATTTTTAACGGCGTCTTCTGTTAGACACCATTATTAGCTGCTATAAACATAGCGCTGCGCTTTAACAGTTTGTATGCAGCCTCTGTCATCCTTAAATGGGCCGATTATATTATATGTCGACATGGCGGTCCAAGCCGTCACTTTCGGGAAATGTAAACGCTTTTGATGCTGTAATTTCAGATTTGTCGGGATCCAATAACATTACTGGTAAGATATGAATGTATGTCATCCGAAATTGAAAAGAAGTTGATGAATTAAAAGCGCTTTGAGTAACGAAATTGAGCCTTTAGGCAGTACACATGTACAAACTCCATAGGCCAATGCACTGTGTTTTTCGACTGCAGAATATGCCAGCCCAGTTTGGAACCAGTCTGTGAATACCAAGAGGGTGGATGTGGCTTTGAATGAGACGTGCCGTATATTGACCGGCTTCATGAAACAGGCCCCAATACATCTGCTGTATAAAGTTTTGCTGAACCGAAGATCCGTCGAACATCGCAGGAATACACAAAATGATTCAACCAAATGTTTGATGAACGACACGTGATTTATGGGATAAAAAAACACGCCAATTAGCAGGCTGGCTTATCGAAGACTTTTCCTTTTACGTACGGATATAGAACCACCAGAATGGTATCTGGACTTGGAGGATTATCAAGGACCGGTGTTGTTCCAGTAAAGGAAAATATGGTTGGATGGGGCTTCAGAAATGCGGAATTACGACTATATGCTCATACACCACGTACAGTACGGAATTACGGTTACAGCCGACGATCTATGGATTGGAAACAGAACTGCTAATGATTTTGCATAATACTGGGCAAGACGTTTGTAATTTGGGAAGCCCGGAGACGGAAAAATAAGTATGGTTTTCGTGACGCGAAAAAAGACAAACATTTGGGAGGGTAATTACGGAACTGAAAAGCTATTTAGCGCTTTGAGGAACTTATTCCAAAGATGCATTAACACATCAGAAGTACCTGAGGAATGGAAAATATCATACATATCAACAATTCATAAGAAAGGAGACAAAAATAATTGCGATAACTATAGGGGAATAACGGTTACAGGATCTATTAGCAGAATATACGGAAAAATACTTAAAAATAGAATAGAAACGGAATACGCGGACGTAGAAGGTGAAGAACAGGCAGGCTTTAGAGCAGGAAGATCCACAATAGACCATCTCTTCTCACTGACACAAATCCTAGAAAAGAAAACCGCATTTGATCAGGAAGCCCATGTCTTGTTTGTTGATTTAAAAAAGGCCTACGACAGCGTGCCCCTAATGAGATTGTGGGAAACACTACAACAGAGTAATGTAAGCACCGAAATAATTAAAGCCGTAAAAAAATCCTTATACCAAGACGCAATAAGTAGTGTGAAAACCAAATATGGTATAACAACAGGGTTCCCGGTCACAAAGGGTCTCAAACAGAGCTGCTGTATATCCCCAACGCTATTTAAAATCTATTTGGAGAGTGCACTGAAGAACTGGAAAAGAAAATGCAGCAGTATGGGATTACCACTGGATGACGATACTACATTGTACACGCTATCATTCGCAGATGACCAGGTAGTAGTCGCTCAGGACATCGATGATATGGAATACATGACACGAAAACTTATGGAGGAATATGAAAAAATGGGGCCTAGAAGTCAATATTAAAAAGACCGAGTACATGTGCGTCGGAGGACAACAGCAGGACTTGAAACTGGCCACAGGACACACCATCAAACACTGTGCCAGCTATAAGTATTTGGGAACGAGAATATCTAGGGACGGAACACTGGAAGAAGCAATATTCGAGAGGAATATCCAAGGAAGAAAAGCGATTGCAATGCTTAATAGTATACTATGGGACAAAAACATAACCACTGAAAATAAGAAGAGAATTTACAACTCAATAGTGAAAAGTATAATAACTTACAGCTCCCAGGTGTGGCCATTAAAGGAAAAAGCAGAAAATATACTAAAAGCTACAGAAATGGATTTCTGGAGACGAGCAGCCAGAAAATCCAGAAAAGACCGCATACCAAATGACACGATAAGGCGAGCTTTAGAAATAAAGCACGATATAGTGGACGAAATCAGAACCCAACAGTTGGTATGGTACGGACATGTACAGAGAATGTCACAAGACCGACTACCTAAAAAGATTTTAAATTGGAACCCTCATGGAAAAAGAAAGCGAGGAAGACCACGCCAAAGCTGGAGAGCAGGAATCAACAAGGAAGTACTAGAGAGAGATCTGGGTTATAAAACCGATTGATATATATATTTTTTTACAAATACAATGTTTTTCTTTAGTAAAGTAAAACTTGTTACAGTCGATTGAAACTAATGGATGATTTCAGTGTTTTTTATTGAGCGAAATCTTGCAAATCAGATGATTTAAGTATTATAACTGAAGTTTTGTATATAAAGCGAGGGGAAGATAAAAAAATGACAACATTTTGTTATGTACTAGTACAGAAAAGACCCGGGACCATATACTCTTTTCATAAACCCATTGAAGTATTATCTTCAAACTAGTGATTTCCATTATTCCCGATCTCAAAATTCTATATTTTTTTCAGTTTTGGTTTATTGAAATAGTGTGATTAAGTGATATTATATATTATAATAAATGAAAATCGTCTGACCTGGTCTGTAAAGATTGGTTTGCACAGGACACTAAGGAAAACGCCCTTGGTTATGAGGAAAGCCTAGAGCTATAATAGAACCTATCCAAATATTTTGACAAAACTTAATCAGTAATCCTAAATGAAAAATAAATTCTTGGTTTATTCTATACGATTTCACATTTTAAACGACGTAGATATAGGCTGCTCTCAAGGGATAAATTTACCGTAATAATACAAAATTACCAGAGTGTTTTTTTTTTAAGTTGTCTACCTCGTTATCAAGGACAATTTATAGAGCTTAAAAAATATTTTTCGACATAACTACTAGCGTTTCACGAGGTGTTCCATTCTATCTAAAAAATTTATTCCATTGTGCCTTAAAACACGTCGCTACATCGCATCTGACGATAATTTTTGGCCCCCTCGTGTCTTTCTTCAGAGTTTTGAATAAAAATAAATCTCAGAATGCTAAATCAGGGCTATTAGCAATCGAATATCGGCTACATAGAAACTGTTTAGATCAAAGCTTTGCATGGAAATATGATGGGCAGTTATTTCCTGGGGCATTCTTACATTAGTAACTCTTTGTCCATTTCCTTCTTCAGTGAGACACTTTATCACTGTGCGGCGCTCTAAATTACTTACACTCATTTTTCTATAGAAAAAAAATCATAGAATATGTACAGTAACTTGATAATCAAGCCATGTTTTTTGTATAACGTTATTTTGATGGCTAGGTAGATAACTTAAATAAACACACCCTCGTAATAGGTAGGCATAAAATTTTACAACGAAAAACCATATTTTGCCCTCAACGCCGGCTATTATCGTATCAAAAAAACACTGGGGAAATATAAAAAGCAATCTGGTTAGGTGAAGCAAAACCATTATTTAATTTTATACTCCGAACATTTTTTTTTCGTATGAGCAACATAAAATATTTTACCTTATTTAGACATTTTTATAGGTAAAAATGATGGATTTTATGTTATAGGGATTATAATTTTTGATGGGTTAATATATTTACTAGCTCTTTGTGAGTTATATAAGTAATATATAACGACGCATCTAGAGAGATTTGTTGTTTTATATCTATAAATATCTCGAAGACTGCTGAAACTGACTAGTGTTATTGAAATGAAAAAACCGTTCGAGTATTCGATTACTGATATAACTGATATTACTCAATAATGAAATAGGTTACTTGAATTATAAATTGAAATGATAATCCCCTCTTACACATGCTACTCTACAATCGTTCAGTTTCGGCGAAACGGTTTTCGAACAACCTTTATTCTTCTTCTTCTTCTTCTTATAGTGCCATCTCCATTACTGAAGTTGGGTTGTAATAACGGCGAATTCTTCCTATCTTGGGCAATTCTTAATAAAGTGTGGGTATCCAGACCTGTTCAATCTCATATATTTTTCAGCCAGGAACATTTTCGACGCCCCACACCTCTTTTCCCTTCAATTTTCCCTTCCATCAACAACCGGAGCAGTGAGTAAACGTGGACCCCTATAAATATGTCCCATGTAACGAGTTTTTTGTCTTTTAATAAATGACAATAGTTCTCTTTCTCTACCCATTCGACGAAGTACATCTTCATTAGTAAGACGCTCTGTCCAAGAGATCGTCAATATTCTGCACATGACCCATAATTCGAAAGACTCCAAACGATTCATTGATCGTGCTCCCAAGGTCCAGCCCTCAACTCCATATAAAAGCACTGGATATATATATATATATATATATATATATATATATATATATATATATATATATATATATATATATATATACCTTTATAAAATGATAACGAGTATCCAAGGAAAGGGTTGAGTTTGTGAGGAGGTGTCTCATTTTGAGAAAAGCCGCTTTAGCCATTTCAATGCGAACTCGTACCTCAACTTCAGGATTCAAATCATTAGTTATCCAACACCCTAGGTATTTAAATTTGCTTACTTGTTCTATCAATTGATCGTAAACACGAATATCTGTTTGCAACCGGGTGTTCTTGAAATGACCATTACTATCCTTTTATTAATGTTTCATGCCTAAAATATCGCCTTCCCTAGATATATTGTTCATAAGACGCTGAAGTCCATCCGCTGTAACTGCTATAATAACGGTGTCATCAGCGTACCTTAGGTTGTTAATGATTTTGCCATTAACTTTGATACCATCTGTACCATTCTCTAAGGCCTTCTGGAATATGTGCTCAGAATATAGAATAAACAGGAGCGGGGAAAGAACACATCCCTGACGAACACCTCTTTTTATTCCTGTTTCCTCAGTCTCTCTGCTATTTATTCGTATTGTCGCCACCTGATCCCAATATAGGCGAGTAATGAATCTGATGTCATTTTCGTCAACGCCCATATTTTTTAAGCATTTGTATTAATTGTGGATGCTTGATTCGGTCAAATGCTTTTTCGTAGTCCATAAAACACAAGTAAACGTCCTTCCTTTGATCTCTACATTTCTGTAAAAATACACTCAGCCCGAAAAGTGCTCTCTCAACCTTTATTACTCAACTCATTTAAAATAACAATAATAGAGGCCAAGAAAAAGAAAGAGTGCTTGAAATGATAACACATGCAGGGTTGACTAGCTTGTCGACTTGTGGATTTTCTTGCTACTGCCTTGAAGAAGATGTAAACTTCAAAAGTTCTATTATATTTTTTTTATCCGTACATATCCATCGAATAATTTCTAAGGAAGCGAGAGCCAGAAAATTTCACCTCTTCAAATCCAAATTTTTCATTCCCTGCCCTGCCCTGAAGACATTATCCACATCTAATCTTAGCGGAAATATCAATACTGAAATCAATCAATTAAAAACACTTATCGTCAAACAATAGCTAAATTAATTAATTATTACAGGCAATTAATAAAACAGACGGCTCATTTATAATCGGTCCGGTTTTGATATCTGTCTGATACAATATTAGCTATTCCTTACAAATGATGTAGTTCTTCCTCAACCATTCAAAGAGATGTATTCTCTGTATAATAAATTGGATCTCGGCTTCCAGAATTAAACTGAATAGGCCTTGGGCCACAGGATGTTTGATAAACTACGTAGCATATTGATGAGCTTGCATTAATCTTGATGGTCGATATATCGCGCGTGGTGCAAATCCGATTCAGGCTTAGCGATAGAACTAGTCCTTGTTTCAAAGTAGTTACTGGATTTCTGTGGCTGCTGAAATATATGGGTACGTCTATCGATTTTAGGTTTTAGTGTATAAAAAATCAGAAGAACAAAGAGAATTTATACCAGGAAGGGGAACACGGGAGCAAATTTTAAATGTGCGTCATCATTTCAAAAGAAGAGAATATAACATCGAAATTTATCTTTGCTTCATCGACTATCAGAAGGCGTTTGACAGGGTGAGATGGCCGAAATTATGGTCGATTCTGAAAGAAATGGGAACTCTGCCACACTTATTAAAGCTAATACAAACGTTTTACGAATTCAACATAGCCAGAGTGCGTGTTAATAACATGTATGCAGAAAGCTTCATCACGAAAACTGGTGTCCGGCAAGGATGCATTCTTTAGCCACTACTGTCCAACATTTATAGAAAGTACATAACGCACGAAGTTTTCAATAATTGAAATGGTAGTATCGCCGTTGGAGAAAACGCATACAAACCTTGCGCTATGCCGATGAGACCTTGATTATAGCTGCAAATGAGAGTGAATTAGAAGTCATTATGAAAAGATCGACAAGGAACAGTAAAATCTACGGATTGAAAGTAAATAACAACAAAACAAAACTAATGATTATTAGTAGAACGAATGATAATCAACCTCAACATCTACTGGGGTATGAAATCGTAGATTCCTATCAATGGGCGGTGGGTCTCTAATTACCAATACCGTCCAGTGTCACTTAGAAATACGTAGGAGACTCTCAATTGCTCGCTTTGCAACCACAAAATTAGTCAAAATATGGAAATACTCGAGCATCTCGCGATCGACTAAGTTAAGCTCGTAAGAAAGCTTATATTTCCAGTTGTAACATATGCATCGGAAACATGGACGGTAAAGAAAGCCGACAGAAAAATTGCTGCATTTGAGATGGGTGGGTAGGTGTATCGTCGAATTCTCAGGATATCGTGGGTGGAACATCGAACTAATTTTTTTTACGAGAACTAAAAATTACTACTCGCTTACAAACCAGACATACTTGAGGTATTTCGGCCACCTCAGCAGAAGATATGAGCTGGAATCATTGGTTATACAGGGAAAGGTTGAAGATTAGCGCTGCAGGGGTAGATTACCTTCACGTTGCACATTGGGACAGAATGCCGAAAAGGTGGCCATAAGTCCCTAAAATGAATGTTCAATTGAGGGACTTTTCAAGCTCTAGGTATGTGGGTTGGTACCTGCGCTATTGGAAACGACCGGTTATAATAATTACTTGTGCACACGTGGCTCTTAACAACTATTGTTATTAGAGCGTCGAGCAGGCCAGATTCTGAGCTTGTTCTGTTAGACAGGCAGATTCAGTTGCGCTCAAATGTTTTGTATTTGAAGTGAATTTAATTTCGTGAAATGGATTCTCCGAATAAAAGTGAGTACATTTAAACTATATAAATTGATTACAATAAAATTTGATTATCATTTAATTATTGTAACGTTTAAAATATCACTTTTTTTAGAACTTTTAGTTTTAAATGTCAAAATTAAAATATACATAAGTTAAAAGTCCCACGACATCCCACTGTCAAACCAATTTTATCGTGTTTTCTAACTATTTTTTAATAATATAGAAGCAAAATCAGCTGCCCGCACATGCACATTTTTTTAAAATAAATTTTATGCCAAAAAGATCAGCCGAAACAGGGATACGGAAATACTGCGCGTCGTTTCTTCAAAAATTCGACAATTACTGCAACAATAACTGGACTAGACGAGGCGTTAATTAAGAGATTTTACGTTGTATTACAAGTTATTACGTGCGGCTTCGATATTTATGTTCCGAGATGTGAGGAATATTGCCTAGAAACAGCTCGTTTATATGTAAGTTTATACCCTGGTTTTACATGCCAACGACAGTTCACAAGATTTTGCTTCACAGCGGACGCATTATTCAAACTTCGATTTTATCAATCGGACAAATGTCTGAAGAGGCCAAAGAATCTTGTAATAAATCTATAAAAAAATATCGGCAGGACTTTGTGCGAAAATGTAATCGTATTAAGAATATGGAAGATGTATTTCAGAGGCTTTTGGTATCATCAGATCCGCTAATATCAAGCCAGCGAAAAAATCGAAAACGTTGGACTTTGAAGCTGTAGAACTGCTAAAAGCTCCCAATTCTGAGATTCAGAGCAGTGTTGATGAATCGACACTTTCATCATATGAAGAATATTGTAATAACATTTTTATATAGTTTACATTGTCATTATATATTAATAACAAACAGTTTCACTTTAAAACATTAACTATTTTTTTTCAAACCACTATATTGGATCCTCCATTTTGTTTTTCACTTTTTTAATTTCAGATCCTTATCAGCGACATCGAAATGCCCTATAGTCGAAATTTCATAAAAATATGACAAAAAATATCATTTTTGTCCGCATATATCGGATCCGCCATTTTGTTTTTCACATTTTTAATTTCAGATGAATATGACAATTTTTATCAATTTTGTCCGCCATATTGGAGCCGTCATTTTGTTATTTACATTTTTTATGTAAGATTAGCGACCTCAAAAACCAGATATGCAAATTTTCATATAATTCGAATAATACGTTCATATTTTGGCCACATTTTCGGGTTTTGGTCCCAATGTGCGTTGGGTGGATCAGATGAAACAATTGCATAAAGCATCAGAGCATGCACATAACCGAGAACAGTGGCAGGTGATAGTTCAGTCCATTTATTGAGTACAGAGTCATCAGACCCTCTCGAGGCTGAAAGTACTTAGGAGGGGGAAAATTATCGCCAAAAATACAATGTTTACATAGTGCCGCTAGTAATAAATGTTTTTTTTAATTTTTAAAATTTACTCTCTAAAATGAATACTCGCTTTGACTTGACGATACTAAATAATAACGTACTTGAAGACATGTCTATTAAAACTGGAAAATAATAAAAATATAACATAATTTCTAGATTCCTTTGTTCCAAGAACCTGAAAGAGGGTATACTTAACACAATATATATATATATATATATATATATATATATATATATATATATATATATATATATATATATATATATATACATATATATATATATATATATATATATATATATATATATATATATATATATATATATATAATATATATATATATATATATATATATATATATAAATATATATATATATATATATATATATATATATAAATATATATATATATATATATATATATATATATATATATATATATAATATATATATATATATATATATATATATATATATATATATATATATATATATATATAATATATATATATATATATATATATATATATATATATATATATATATATATATATATATATATAATATATATATATATATATATATATATATATATATATATATATATATATATATATATATATAATAATAATCACCGAAGCAGATAAAGAAAATACCAAAGTCGCAATCAACAAGGCACAATATATAGAAAAAACAATAGATTTCATCAAGGAAATTTTCAGTCTTTAAGCAGAGACCCAGCAAAAATTTTTAAAAATGATATCCGCTTAGAAATAGGGAAAGCTTCCAGTGTCATATCAGATTATAAAGTAATCAAATTAACAGCTATGAATCCACAACCACCGCAACTCTACTATTTAATTAAACTAGACAAACAAGATTATCCGATTAAAAAATATATATAAATATCCGATAAAAACTCTTTAGTGTTAATCTGGAAAATTCCAAATAATCCTTCAAAGAGCCAAATTAGTATCATTTGATGTACAAAATTTATTCCCCAGCGTACCTCCAAACGAAACAGTTGTTATGGTAGAACATCTATTAAATAAAAACAACCTCAATATTATTATAAAACAAGATATTCTTAACCTACTAAAAACATGTCTGAAACAAAATTATTTTATGTTTAATAATTCAATCTACAATAGCCCAGACGGACTTATAATATAATTAATATAATTCAAAAACATGACACGTAAAAATCTTTAATATACTGGTATCGTTATGTACACGACATTTTGTTTGTTTCAATGGCACGGATAAACAGTTGAATACATTTTTTAATCACATCAATTCCACCCACAAAAATATAACATTTATAATGAAAATAGAGGAAAATAATTCACTTAATTTCCTAGATCTTACAACATACATAACAACAAACACAAATTTTCAATATTTCATAAACCATCACACACAGACACAACAATACACAACACTTCAAAAAATTGATATAAGTACATTTCATTTGTTTTTTTTTTGTTTAATTTGAATTAATATTTATGAGTTAAAATTACTTTGATTAAAAAAAATATTGCAATCAATCCATCCCGAAAATTAGTCGCAGACATATTAATAACTAATAATTTTTAATTTTTGAATCTAAATATTTATACCCAAGGGAGATAAACCATGACACACATGAAATCCACTCGAATTAAATTTATATCAATAGATTTGGCAAGGACAAAATAGCTTACTCCACTTCAGTGTAAAACTGCTAAGGTAATCAAATGGTCGCTTGCTGTCTTGTAGTAAAATTCACCTGATGTAACCGGTGTTGCCACTTATATTTATTTATTTTAATAGCTGATTATGTGTGGTTTATATATAATCTGTTAAAATATAAATTTAGGAAATATTCAGCTGTAGATTATAAATATAATTTATTTATAATTATTTATTTTCCTCTCTATAACCGGAAACAATGCACTTCATTGGATTATACTTCTAATGACGTGAAAGTTAGTCAACCAAAAAATTTTTAAAGTTCGGGAAGTTTAACAATACTATAGATTTGACGGATTTATTAGTAGTCGATTCAGTCAACCCATTTTCAGAACCCGTTAGATGTGTGTTTTAATTTACATGTATGATCTATATTGACAAAATGTGAAAATTAAAATTTATATGACATCATATTAGTACCTTGTAAAAGTCATTCATGGACAAAACAAAGAAATATTTCTTGTATTGTGTAAAAATTTAACGTCGCGAAATTTCTCGACATCACCTACCTTAATTTATATAATATTAACATGTTTTATTACATATTAATCAACTTTTAACTTACCGATAAGTCTTAGGTATCTTTATTAACACATCAAAGACACCCAACTGGTAGAAACAACTTATCACTGATCGCTAATGAAGTAACGAACGTCATATTCGGTAATTAACAATTCATAACCTTAATTTACATACCAATATAGATTCACTTTGCATACAGACTGTATATTGACGATTCTGTATTTTGATTAGTTAATTATACAAATTGAGTAACTTTAACCTATATTATACAGAATTTAGTTTCAAATCTGTATATTTAGTTAAGTTTGCTCATCTGCACGTGTTCATTTACTAGTCAGTCGCTAATGTAAGGGAAAATTAGATATCTTAAACCATAATGTTTTATGTTAGTAAGGGGTGTAGAAATAGGCACCGATATATGTTGTACAGCAGTGCAGCCAGGGGGAATAAGCCCTTGTCTATATGGGCCTACAAAAAAGCCTATATATATATATATATATATATATATATATATATATATATATATATATATATATATATATAGAGAGAGAGAGAGAGAGAGACCGGATTATATGCATTTGCATATTTTCATATGCATTTGCATATTTAGACCATTCTTACCGATTATTACATATACCCACATACCTGCGGGTATTAAAAAGCTTGAAACTCGAGGTTTGGCGTTGACCGAATCAATTCAGTTAATGAATAAAATCTGTCAAATAAATTCCACATTGCCAGATGTATTCCCGCGTAGAGTTAAAGAAAAGTTTGAAAACATTTTGTGCAATAACCCAGGCTTTGAACCTTTGTGTCAAATTGATAGTCTTATTAATGGGACGGGTGAACTTTTGCCAGAAACAATAAGTGCTAACATAGCACCCAAATTCAAATACTGCCCAGTTACCTCAGTGGATGTGGAACGGTCATTTTCCACTTATAAAAATATTTTAAGTGATCGAAGACACAATCTTACTACCCAACCTTTGTTTATGTGTACAAGAGAACAAATGTTAAACAACTTGTTAATTTTATGCTGATTTTAAAATAAAAAACTAAAAATTACTACTTTTATTATTATTTAATAATGCATATTTTGACCGTTTTCATGCATATTCGCATGCATATTTCAAGATTTTTATGTTGCATATAATATATATATATATATATATATATATATATATATATATATATATATATATATATATGCGTTATTCAATGCTTAATATTCATGTCTTTTTGTCATTCTATTGGTCCTCTCTCAGTTTTCCTTAACTTGATTGCTCTAGAGATTTATTCTGTCTGGATCTTCTTTCCGAGTCGCCATAACTTTAATTCCTCCTCCTCCTATGTGCCTTCTCTGTTGAGGTTGGCAACCACTATGGTATAAATTTTAACTAAAGGTGTGCAATCCGGCCATACCAAAGTTGTGTTGCTTACCTAAAATTCATGGAAAAACAATGTGACCTATTGTATCGGCGGTAGGATCATTCATATATTTAGTTTCTAAATAGTAGTAAGAATTTGAGAATTTACTTTTAAGAGAGAACACCTTTTCAGTGTTAAACTCCTTAGAATTCATTAACAAAAAGAAAAATCTAGCTCTTAAGGAAGACAAAATTTAATTTCTTTTGACCTCCAGGAGTTGCTTAGAATTAATGACCTCGACGAATAAATTATTCATGAGTACTTACTTTTGTCCAAACTTTGTATAGAATAAAATTATTCAATTTAACAATCAATTTTTAAGTAATTTCTTGTCACTCCTCATGACCAATTTATTCAGTAAGCTTTAAACTGAGAACAGTCAAAAACGTATGTTTAACTGCTTTAAAAGTTCGGCTTCTAGACAAAATATTCCAATTTGTATAGGAGATGTCAATAGCTGTTATACCAACATAAAACTGTTATGGATGTCAACGCGTATGGACACGAATACTGTAGTGGATAGCGACAGCGTGTTTCTTTTTACAGAAATTACTACGCTTAATTTGTGAATATACGAGGGCCGCCTTTTAAGTTTTACAAACGACCATTAGATGGCGCTATTGAAATGAGACATGAGTAGTTTGTTGACAGTGAGCGTTTAAAAAAAAACAGTTTCGTGAACAAATGGAACTTTCACGTGAAGGTTTCCGTTGGATGATTTTTTACAATTTTAATAAAGGTCTAACTCAACAATAATGCCTCGAATCGCTTCGTTTAACTTTTGGTAATGAATCACCATCAAAAAAGACTGTTTAAAATTGGTTTGCAGAATTTCGTAATGGTCGTGCTTTCGTCAGCAATGAATTTTGTGAAGGTCGACCAAAGTCGGTTGTTGTTCCAAAAAATATCGACGTTGTGCCCAACATGATTGAAGAGAATCGACATGTGACTTACCGTGAGATAGAGGCATCCTTAGGCATATCGAAGAATGTAGTACATTCTATTTTACATGAACATTTAGCTGTGAAAAAGATCTGTTCCCGATGGGTTCCGCATAATGTGATCGAAACTCAAAAATAGACTCGTGTCAAATGGTATAAGGAAATGCTGCAAAATTCGACCGAGGACACGCAAAATCCGTACAAAACATCATAACAGGAGACGAAACTTGGATATATTCGAGTCGGAAATTAAGTAACACTCAACTGTTTGGGTGTTCCAAGATGAACCAAATGCAACAAAAGTGGTTCGTTCGCGAAGGACTTCCAAGAAAATGATCGCTTGTTTCTTTGGTTATATGTTGCAACCATTGCTCAAGAGGATCAAAGAACAGTTAATGCTGAATGGTATACAATAATTTGTGTGCCAGAAGTCATCGATGAAATCAGGAAAAATAACCGAAAACGTCGCATCATGCTTCATCATGACAATGCCAGCTCTCACACACCATGTTAAACATCTAATTAATATCTTATTGCCCGTATTCACCTGATTTATCGCTTAACGACTTCTTTTTGTTCCCGAATGTCAAGAAAAATGAGTGGACAGCGATTTTCATCACCTCAAGAAGCTGTTGAATTCTTCTAAAACTATGTTTTTGAGGTACCAACTTCAGAGTGTAAAAAATGTTTCGAGAATTGGGTCGAACATATGCAAAAATTTATGATTCTTAAAGGCGAATATTTTGAGAAACAATAAAACGATTTGTAACAATTTTTTTTGCTTTCATTGTATTCGTAAAAACTTAAAAGGTAGCCCTCGTAGTAGTACATCGTATTGTAGAAATCTGAGATCTATTTAATTGTTACGCTAAAGTTAAAATTAAATTTAAAAAAGTGTTTCATTTAATTGTTTAAATTCCGGCTTGAAGCACAAGGAGAAATGAAATGACCAACAACTGCTCGTGAAAAAAAATCCTCTCGGGCAAAAAATGAGCAAACCTCAAAAGCGCAGCGCCAATTTGAACAGTGCAGCTCTAAAAATTAAATTACCTTTGAAAATTCGTTGTGGAGGTTTCGCACAGAACAAGATGACTTATAAATGAAATTGTTGACAAAGTGGATGAAATTACGAGCAGTTTTACAAGTACATTGTAGAACAGTTTGTACAGAGTTATCCTATAACAATTAAATACGTTTTTTTCTAAATGTGATTTACAATTACCTTATATTGGAAATTTATGTCGATTTAACATACATTAAAACAAGAAGCTTGGGTCTATTTACTTAGTATATTCCAGGTTCAGTATACGAGGGTGATCCCAAAAATAATTAGCTAAACCTTAGACGGTGTGATTTACAAGGGTGTTTTTTTGTTATTGTCCTAGCCATGAAAATGACGTCACTGTACACGTCGTAAATGTTTTGACAAAATTTTGTACGAGTTCGATGCGTTTTGTAATCTACGATTTTTTTTTTGAACAATAAGCGAAGAGTTATTCATGAAAAAAAACGGTCAAGTGCAAGTTGAACTTGCGCAATCAATTAGTGTTCCGTACGTTGATTGCTTCTGAAATAAAAATTTTTGTTACGGAGGTATAAAATGATCAGTGATTTTACAAAACACATCCCAAATGAGGTTTCAACAAAGTTTGTTTCCGATCTTTACTGAAAACTGATGAAATTAAGTTTTTTTTATATACTAGATAAATTATTAAAGGTAATGCATTCGTGATAATTTTTGTTCGATCTACACCCCGTGCAGAATATTCCAGAATTTTTTCAAAATTTTTAAATCAGTTCTTTTCGAGATAGAGGGGGGGCAGCGATTTTTTCAAAATGATACAAAGAAAAGTGTGCGCATGTAAGACATTATATATATTTTTGAACTCGTATTTTTACAAGCGTTCATTTGACACCTCACTCGATGACCTAGTAAAAAAATTTTTGTTTCACTTCCGATTTCACCCTTCAAAACGAACCCTTTAAGTAAAATTTAACTTTCAAAACTACACACTTCTGATGAGGCTATCAATTTCTATATTAGCATCAAATTTTAACTTTCTACGTCAAATAGTTTCACAGAAAATCGGGTGTGACAGACGGACCGTCAGACGGACAGACGGACAGACAGACAGACGGACAGACGGACAGACAGACAGACGGGCAGACGGACAGACGGACAGACGGACAGACGGACAGACGGACAGACGGACAGACGGACAGACGGACAGACGGACAGACGGACAGACGGACAGACGGACAGACGGACAGACGGACAGACGGACAGACGGACAGACGGACAGACGGACAGACGGACAGACGGACAGACGGACAGACGGACAGACGGACAGACGGACAGACGGACAGACGGACAGACGGACAGACGAACAGACGGACAGACGGACAGACGGACAGACGGACAGACGGACAGACGGACAGACGGACAGACGGACAGACGGACAGACGGACAGACGGACAGACGGACAGACGGACAGACGGACAGACGGACAGACGGACAGACGGACAGACGGACAGACGGACAGACGGACAGACGGACAGACGGACAGACGGACAGACGGACAGACGGACAGACGGACAGACGGACTGACGGACAGACGGACAGACGGACAGACGGACAGACGGACAGACATACAGACGGACAGACGGACGGACAGACAGACACCGAAGAGATCTTATAAGTGTTCCGTACGGAACACTAAAAATGGCTCAAGTATACGGCAATGATGTCTCATTTTATTTTCAAGTCAAATTTTAGTCTAAATAGTTTCATACAGATCAAGAAGATCGCTTGAGAAAATATTAGCCTTGTTGAAAATTGACTGGTGAAATCGGTAAATGAAGATCTCAGTACTCGTTAAAAATTTTCAGTATCCAAAACTACAGTTTTTGAGATTACTCCTCAGGATTTAGGAATTCAAAAAAATTCTATAATAATAAGTCTCCGAACACTGGAGCAGGGAAAAGAAAATTCTTAAGAATTTTTGGTTGCTGTAAAAGTAATTAATGTTACTTTTGGCGAATTGTGACAGGCGACGATATTTGGGCGATCCGAACTAGGAGTTTATGCAATGGATTCATAAAAGCTTTCTTCATCAAAGGCGAAATATCCGTCTTCTTCTGACAAGTTTATGGCGACTGTCTTTTGGGGCTGCGAAGAAATATTGCTTATGGAATATATGAAAGAGGATCTACAACTAAAGAGAAGGTTTACTAAAGAACGATCCAAAAGATCAAGCTATTAGAAAAAAAAAACGTTGCTATTGTATGACAACTAAAAGGCCCACGACGCTAATATAGTTCAGGCCATTACCGAAGCATCGAATTGGAATATCCACCCTACACATCTGATTTGGAGCTTTGCGACTTTTTTTATTCAATCTTCTAAAGATATACCTCCAGTAAAAAAAAAATTCCTTAGATGGTGAGTTATAAGTCTCTGCTGGGTCGCTTTTTAAGATGCAAACAAAAGAATTGTTTGTGGTTAAAATAAAACAACTCTAGTTTTCCTTCATATCTAGGTAGATAAATTCTGGGAGAAATTGAGCGAACTGCACCTATCGAACCCATGGAAATATTTTTAGAATAGATTCCAGTCACCAGCTTTGTTTCGATGTTCTAAAATATTAAGATTTTTGATAAGTTTCAAATCTTCAATGTCACAAATAGCTTTCTCCTGGACATAAACTGATAACTCTGCCGTAATTGTAGAATAGCAAAAAAAAACCAGATTGAAGCTATAATTGCTCCAATTTTTATAATAAAAATATATCGCAAAAAAAAATACGAATCACTAACCTACCACAGATCTATTTTTCGCCTTTATGAATTCGTTTCTAATAAAGCTAGTAAAACAAAGATTGGCTTCGAACTGTGCATAATATTCAGTTACAGCAATGTCTTCCATCGAACCAATTTTTAAGGTAAGGAAATAAAAAAACACTTCGGAAAATATTTCGAAGCCCAGTTCGTGCACTTTTGTCATTGCTACGGCCGATGTGTGAGCAGGTGCATCGTCCTGGTAAAGGAGTACTGTTTCATCTCACTATACAAACAGTCCAGTAATGTTGCAAAGAGCCGGTCACTGGTTTACCTCTTTTCAAATAGTCAGACATAATGATACGTTGTGAGTCTCAAAAAAACAGATGCCATTGTTTGCACCTTTGCTAAGCCACAGTTTTTACTACCAGTCTTTCGGATTATACTGCAACTTCTCCAAGCAGGATTTCGAAAGGATCTTCTTAGTGCGTTTTTGGTCTGGAGTTAACAAACGAGGCAGCCATAGCGCACTCAGCTTTTACATTTTTAGAACTTCATATTATGTACCCGTTCATATGAACGTCTACCATCACAGCAATCTCACGATGCTTAATGCAACGATCTTCCATCACAACACCATAAATTTTATTGGTTCTTTCTTTAGAAGAAACCTCAATTGAGCATCTCGCATGTGCAGCATCTGCGATGTTTGTAAGGCCATCTTTAACTTAATTTATCTGATAATAGATGGTTGAATGCTCGTGCAGAGTCAATTTCTGTCTGGGTCGCAGTCTATTTTTCAATAATAATAATATCTCGGTTATAAAGTCTTGCCCCGTTGTCCGATTCCTAACCGCCATTCTTTTCTGTTGTAGCATTGATCTTCTGTAAGATTTTTTTCACTTATAGATTTTCGGAATCCCTGTACCCACGATTTTTTGGGTCTTCTCCGTTTCCGTCTTCCCGCAGGTATCTGTTCCATTGTCTGTTTAGGTAGTCTGTCATTATCCATTCTACGAACGTGTCCATACCATATGAGCTGTTTTCTGGTAATGTCTTCCATTATTGTTCTATTCCCATAGGTCGTTTAATTTCTTCGTTTCTGATTCATTCTGTTCGTGAAATTCTCATCACTCGTCTGATTGTGTCCATTTCGGTTTCCTCCACTTTCTTTTTATTTCTTTCTATTATTCTCCACGTTTCGCATCCATATAATAGTGTACTTTTAATCATCGTCTCATAGATGTTGATTTTCTTTTCTTCGCAATATTTTTACTCCACAGGAACCCGTTTAGATATCCAATAATTCTCCTAGCTTGTACTACTCTCTTGTATTTCTTGACCATTGGCACCCTCTCTGTTAAAGGATATTCCCAGGTATTTATACTCATTAAATGTAGCTATTATTTTATTATTATCAATCTCAAGGTTTTCTGGAAGTCCTCCAATACACAAGTATTTTGTTTTTTCAGCGTTGACTGTTAGGCCATACTTTCCGTACTCTTCAATTAGTTTTCTTACCATATATTCCATATCCTCCTTATCGTTTGAAATTATGGCTTGATCATCTCATTAAGTTCTATACCCATTCCATGACATTTTCTTTTCCATGTTTGCAGTGCCTTAGCTATGAAGATCTTGAATAAAGTTGGAGATATGGAACAGCCCTGGCCTAATCCTTTTGACACTTCGAATTCTGTTGACAGTTTTTTGTTTTGTTTCACATCGAGTATTCTACCAACCAGTGACAGAGAGGCACCTAAGCCGCGCAAGATGTGGCGCTACAAATCTGCTAAATGGGAAGATCTCATGGAATATTTTCGAACTTTCCCTTGGATGGACGTTTGTTCTCGATCTGACAAGTCATTTGCCTGTGCCAGGGAGGTCTTCGATGTTATTTTGGCTGGTAAGAAAGCTTACATCCCTTTTTCGAAGAAATGCCCCTCCAACGGCAAGCCTTGGTTGAACGAAAATGTAAAAAAGCTGTTGCTTCTAAACATCTTGCCTACCGACAATGGCGTGAAAATCCTAACACCATAAATCGTAGCACCTTTGTTCGTGCCCGGAACAGATGCAAAGGAATTATCGATGAAACTAAGGAGGCACATAATCAACGAGTTAGAAACAAACTTCTCGCTTGTCCCAACAATTCCAGGTTCTTTTGAGTAGTCGCTATGGCAGTTAGTCAAAATTTCACCAAATCCGCCATACCACCACTCACACGGCCAGATAATTCCATTGCAACGATACCTGTTGAGAAAGCGAACTTGTTGGCTGAACGCTTTGCTTCACATTCTACAGTCGATTTCCAAGGAAAAACACCACCTACTATTCCCATATTGCAGTCAAGGATGCCAGATGTTGTCTTCAGACAGCTAGACACCAAAAAGGCTTCTGGCGCTGACGGAATACCTGCTATAGTTCTCAAAAACTGTGCGAGGGAACTAACACCAGTTTTCTGTAAGCTTATCAACTTATTCTACAGAAAGAGAATATTTCCTTCCTGCTGAAAATGTGCCACAGTTCAGCCGATATCGCTTTTTCCGCACACATGCCGTTCCTGGAGCGCTTTAGGGACGTCCCTGCAGCACGTGTGCTAGACTCATAAAAAAAAATGTTCATATTAATTCTAGCTGTTGAACCTTCATAAAGATTTGCAAGGCTTCCCATAACTTTATAATGGGTACAGTATCACAGGCTTTTTGTTTATTTTTTTAAATAAAAATGTTTTACCATAGTAGAATATTGAGCTTTATTAATTGCTATGAAACGTGTATCACTGATCACTTACGACAGTTGCCAAGAAACTTTGAACACAACCATTATAAGAATCACGCTTATCAACAGCTATGTCGCTTAAAAAAATTTCTCGTTATAGATAGTAGTTGTTGTGCAATAACATCCATAACAGCACTACCGCGTTGTCCAAAAGGTAAAATACAAAAATTATGTTTCGGCACTTGGACAACGTTAATAGATATGACCGCATCCTCACCGATATCCTTAGCATATGAAAAAAGGGTAAATCCCTATTTGGGCGGAGAAGTAAACGATAAAAAAAGTATTGTATATCTCAACTAAATTTAAGTTACACTGCATAAAAAACACTGATTTAATGTACGAGGCATGTTTTTTAAGTAAGTACCGTTTTGGAATTAAAAAAAGACGTGCAAAGATATCGCTATAATTTTATTTTTACATGAAAGCCTGTACCTTAATCTACTTTTCTACATAATTTCCGTGAATATTGAGGCACTTGTCATAACGTGGCACCAGTTTTTGAATACCCTCCTCATAAAATTCTGCCGCCTGACTTGTTAACCACTGTATCACAAATGTTTTGACTTCGTTATCGTCTTGAAGACGCTGACCACCCAGGTGCTTCTTCAAGTGCAGGAACAAATGGTAGTCGCTGGGCGCCAGATCAGGGCTGTATGGAGGATGATCTAGAGTTTCCCATTTAAAAGATTTGATGAGATCTTTGGTCCGATTAGCCACATGTGGACGGGCATTGTCATGCAGCAAAACGATACCCTTACTCAACTTGCCACGTCTTTTGTTCTAGATTGCACGACGCAGATTGTTCAATGTCTCACAATAAGACGCTGCATTGATTGTCTCATTACGAGGCAGAAACTCCACTAGCAATACTCCTTTTCTGTCCCAAAAAACTGTGCACATGATTTTGCGGGCAGAAATTGTTTGCTTAAACTTCACTTTTTTGGGTGATGATGAATGTCGCCATTCCATGGATTGTTGTTTCGATTCTGGTGTGACGTAGGCCACCCATGTTTCGCCACCAGTAACAATTTGGTCTAAAAAATGTTCACCTTCATTGTGGTACCGCTCAAGGAAAGTCAATGCACTGCCTAAACGTTGGGTTTTGTGCAAATCCGTCGACATTTTTGGAACCCAACGTGAACACAATTTCCGGTAATTCAAGTTCTCGGTCACAATGCGATACAAAACACTACGAGAATATTGAGGAAAGCAGTCGCACAATGATGAAATTGTAAAGCGTCTGTTTTCTCTCACCTTTTCGTCCACTTTCTGCACCAAATCTTCATTAACGACCGAAGGACGCCCACTCCGTTTTTCATCATGCACATTTGTGCGGCCATCTTTAAATGCTCTCACCCATTTCCTTACCATTCCATCACTCATAATGTTTTGTCCGTAAACTTCACAGATCTCACGATGAATATCGATCGGTTTTACGCCTTTAGCACTAAGAAATCGTATAACAGCCCGTACTTCACAATCGGCGGGACTCACGATTGTCGGAGGCATCTTAAACACTCAGTAAACAACGTATACAATGAAGAATCAGACTGTAATGGCGTCAGTGCGTAGACATGAGATGTAGGTTACCAGCGCGCATGCGCGGAACGCCGACCGTATCGCTGCGGCGGCGGAATCGCAAAACGGTACTTACTTAAAAAATATGCCTCATATTTTTAAAATTAATAAACCTTAAATAGGTTTAGTTGATGTCGATAAAAGTGCGTATAATCGGAGACGCTACCATCTTATAAGTCTTGGAAAATCATTTATTCGCGACAGTTCAAGGTGACAACTTTTAACACTATCAAAAAGTGACGTTTCATGCACATACTCATTATGGAATTTAGAAAACTTGATAATATATGTACATTAGAGAATTACTACTAAAAGGGTAATTATTTCCTATAACAAAAGTAGAAGGCAGGACATGTATCATTAAATTTTTATACCTAAATAAAGGATGCAAATATGCCGCATAAAAGTAAAATACGGTATATTTAGAGGAACGCGTTATATTATTTAATGTCTCTGTGTATATCTTAAACCTGCATATTCTCAAAATGCAGCTCCAGTTTCTATTTTTCGTAATTACGAGTCAAAGTCTTTGTAATTACAAAACACAAAAGGGCTTTATAATTCTTGCATAAAGGAAGGAGGCCTTATAGACCGCATTACCATATATAAAAGAAGTTTAGGTATGTGGGAAAACAGAACCGGAAAATATTTTTGTGTACGTGTATGTTGTGTGGGTGGAATTCAATTTATTTAATTAACTTACTATTTGAAGTAAAATTAAACAAATATGGGACATCACAATTACATGCTGGATATCGTCAATGTAAAAATATTTTTAAAGGATTTAGTACATTACACGATACACGAGAAATTAATAAAAATTTTAGAAACAACAAATATAGGCAAAAGAGTTCCAAATATTATTAAAAATCTGTATCAATCAGAGAAAACTCTTTTGTAATCGAGATCTAAGCCTGGTACTGTGGTTATGAATGTTGCGTTGTTATGTCTTCTCAACGCTTCTTTATGGAGTGGAAGCATGGACTTTGAGGCAGAACAATACTAAAAGTATTGAAGCTTTTGAGATGTGGTGTTATCGGCGCATTCTGAAAGTGTCATGGATTGATAGGGTAACCAATAACGAGATTCTCCAAACACTAAACAAAGCCCCAGAACTAATGAATACTATTAAAAAAAGGAAGCTGGAATATTTGGGATATATGTTGAGGGGAGAAAGGTATTCACTGTTGCGGAATATTATGCAGGGCAAAATTAAAGGGAAGAGAAATGTTGGATGAAGAAGAATATCGTGTTTGCGTAACTTGCGCGACTGGTTTGGCTACAACTCAATTGAACTGTTTAGAAGAGCAACAAATAAAGTGAGAGTAGCTGTGATGATTTCTAATCTCCGATAGGAGTGGCACTCGAAGTAGAAGAAGATCAATCAATCAGTCGAAGTTAAAATTGGACTGAAAAAGTCCGTAAGCATAAAATTAACTGAAGGTGTAAGACAAGGATGCATTCATGAAATTAATTCATTGAAGGAATGACAGTGAATGGGAATGCACTAAACAACGTACGGTATACTGATGATGCTGTTCTATTAGTAAATAATACCAAACATCTCCAGCAACTGATCAATCGATACGTGACACCCACTGTAAGATTCGGATTAACTATGAATATAAGAAAAATCGAGTGGATGGTAATAACAAAGAAAAATCTACCACCAGAATCCTTCGAAATCAAGGACCACACCGTAGAACAGGTTCTCACATTTAAATATTTGGGAACCAATATAAATGAAAAGGGGGGACCCAAGAAAGGAAATGTATTCCCCAATTTAACAGGCCCGAGTAACATACATGAATATGAATAAATTTTTCCATCGAACAAGTCGCGAGACCGTATGCATTCTCTGTGCTATTGTATGAATGTGAGTGTTGGACTCTTGACCCTGGCTCAGAGAAACGACCGGAGGTTTTTGAAATGTACAATTATAGACGCCTTCATTTATAAACGCCATTGATGAAATACTGTATGCGTTAAAGAACATGAAAAACAATAAAGCAGCAGCAGAAGACGGAGTGGATATTGAAGTTTTGAAACTTGCAGACAACGATACGCTTATAAGACTCTGCGAACTTTTTAACCAACTGGGAATGTGAAATCTTTGGCACAATGACACTACTCAATATATATCACCACTACACCAAATACTTTATTATTGAACTCGACGCGCGTTTCGCTAACCATGTTAGCTTCATCAGGAGCGATGATTGACTAAAGCTAAACTACAAATTTACTCTATTTATACTTAGCCTAACCCTTGAATTACTCAGGCGAAACTAATGGCATAGGCAAGGCCATCAGTTCCGGTCAAGTAACCAGTAGAGAGGACTATAAGGAATAGGCCCATTGTCTTTATTTAAACTATTTTTACATTTTATAATTTCCATTTCGTATGCCTTCAACAATCTCCTATCAGATACATTTTTAATTAATCTTAGATTATCTAATGTTACAATATGATCAGCTTCAAGGGCATGTTCGGCAATGCTAGACTTTTCTGTTCTACTGTATTTTAAGTATGCTAAATGTTCTTTCAATCGTGTTTTAATTGACCTTTTAGTTTGCCGAACATACTTTTTGTCACAATCATTACAACTAATTTCATAAATTCCACTTTTCTCACAATTAGGAATCTTATCTTTGGAATTTCCTAAGATATATAATATCTCGAAGAATTACTTAGGATAAATGACTTTGAGGACGAAATTATTCATGAATACTTAACATTATCTAAATTTTGTATGGAACAAAATTATTTCCAATATAACAGTCAATTTTATGTTCAGAAAGAAGGAACAGCTATGGGTAATTGCTTATCACCTTTCTTAGCTAATTTATTCATGAGTAAGTTTGAAACCGAAGCCAGTCAAGAATTTGAATATTTCCCAAGGGTATGGTATAGGTATGTGGATGATATTTTCGCGATTTTTGATACAAAGAAAGCAAATATTGATGACTCTGTTTCCAAATTAAATAGCCGGTATGATTCCATTAAATTCACTTACGAAGTTGAGAACAAAGGACAACTGCCTTTTCTGGATATTTTAATTATTAAAAATAATAATAGATTAGAATTTGATATCTATAGGAAAGACACAGTAACAGATAGATAAATTCCTAATGATTCATTTCATTGCAAACAACACAAATTAGCCTCATTACATTTTTCAGTTCATCGTTTGGTCACTTTTCCTTTTTAATAACGAAAGGAATCGTATTAGAAATATAAGTATAGAAAATGGTTATGACGATGACTTAGTAAACAAGCTAATAAATAGGCATAAGTTCAGGTTAAATATTCAGAATTCCACTTTTTATACGCGAAGAAAATAACACTAAGTATGTCTCCATACCATATAATCCGAAATATAGCAAAGGACTCAATAAGGTATTTAATAAGGTAGGCCTCACCTTAGTCTATAAGTCATCAGACAATCTGAGATATATCTAAGGAAATCTCAAAGATAAGATTCCTAATTTCCTAATTGTGAGAAAAGTGGAATTTATGAAATGAGTTGTAATGATTGTGACAAAAAGTATGTTGGGCAAACTAAAAGGTCAATTAAAATACGATTTAAAGAACATTTAGCACACTTAAAATACAGTAGAACAGAAAAGTCTAGCATTGCCGAACATGCCCTTGAAGCTGATCATATTGTAACATTAGATAATCTAAGCTTAATTAAAAATGTATCTGACAGGAGATTGTTGAACGCATACGAAAGTATGTAGTAGTAGTAAGTAAAATGTAAAAGGAGTTTAAATAAAGACAGAGGGCCTATTCCTTATAGTCTCCTCTACTGGTTACTTGACCGGAACTGATGGCCTTGCCGAGGCCATTAGTTCCACCTGAGTAATTCAAGGGTTAGGCTAAGTATAAATAGGGAAGATTTGTAGTTTAGCTTTAGTCAATCATCGCTCCTGATGAAGCTAACATGGTCAGCGAAACGCGCGTCAAGTGCAAAAATAAAGTGCTTGGTGTAGTGGTGATATATTTTTAACCAATGTTTAGAAGAGGGGAAGATACCAAACGGTTGGAACAACTCAATTATTGTGCTTCTATATAAAAAGGGAGATAGTGCTGATACGGAGAACTATCGACCAATAAGCCTTCTTTCCCAAGTTATTTATAAAAATACTCACGAATAGAATAACAAGAAAATTGGACGACTATCAACCAATAGAACAAGCTGCTTTTAGAAGAGATTATAGTACATGTGAGCATGTCCTAACAATGAGAATCTTGACAGAGAAGGCTGTAGAGTATAACTTTGAGATATGTTTAGCTTTTGTCGACTTTCAAAAGGCATTCGACACAGTGGAACATTGGGCTTTTTTCAGAGCACTGGAAAATGCGAGAGTGGACTTCAGATATGTGGAACTCTTAAAGTATATATATAATAACGTCACTTTAAGTGTTTATATCAATGAAAAAACCAGACCGATTAGAATAAAACGAGGCATAAGACAGGGAGATGTATTGCCACCAAAGATGTTGGCTCTTGAAAATGCATTCAAAAGGTTGGATTGGCATGATAGAGGTATCCTAATAGATGGAAAATGGCTGAATCACCTGAGATATGCCGATGATATCGTTATCATAGTTGAAGACCTCCAACAGATGCTGATAGAACTAGAGATCGAATGTTCGAAAATAGGCCTCAATATGAACATTTCCAAGACCAAAGTCATGTGCAGCACGGATCCGTCAATCGAAATTAACAACGAAATACTTGAAAATGTGGAAAGTTATGTGTACCTCGGGCACACAATTGCATTAGGCAAAGAGAACCAAATAGTTGAAATCGACAGACGAAGGAGACTCGTCTGGGGTGCATTTGGTAGACTCGGTCCTGGTGTTTATTAATATAAAATAAACTAAATATAGAGCCATTATATATAAAAACGATCGGAAACCAGAATATTTTAATAGAGTTTAAAAAAACATTCAATGTGCTTCTTAAAGCGAAACAGAAAACTTTGCTAAATTGTGATTGCCGGAAATTGGTACAGATTTTAATGAAATATGTTTTCAGCTTACTTCAGGACGATTGACACGTTTTGTGGGGGCAGCAGTTGTCGGGAATCCATTTAATGTTTGCATGATCTTATTTTCTTTTACTACAAACATTATTCCTGGCCAAAAAGATATTCGGGGGGGTTATCTAGTCGCATATTTCACCCTGTTGTCGAATCTACTTTTATATATATATATATATATATATATATATATATATATATATATATATATATAAACACAGAGCTATTTTTAGTTTTTAATCATTACTAACTCTTAATATTGCTTCTGCCTACCCTTAATTCTGCCTCATATGTACGTATTCTGAATACAATTTAAGTTATCTGTTCTAACGAAGTTACTCGCATTGTTGCTCTATTTAGGCGGCACCCTAACTTCTCAAACTCCAATTTACTCCAGTCTCTGGTGTGAACAAAGAACAAAAACAATAATAAAAACAATATTTTAGGAAACTCGTTTTACAAGAAAAGGAAATAAACGCCTCTTTCGGAAATTGGATCTTGATCAAACGTAGCAACGTCAAAGATTTTCACCATAATAGCACTTCCTTCTATCTGTGCTCTGCTCCCTCTGATAGGTCTCAATTATTTTCATTTGGATGGGGAGAAATAATGCTTTCAAAAAATGTAACTGAATTTTATACGAATAATTTAATAAATATAATGATATAAAGATTTCCCATTAGACATATTTAAAGCTTTGGGTAACATAAAAAAGAAGGTTACAATTAAAAGATAAAGCATATACCGTAAAGCTGAACTAGATAGGATTAGATTTTAAGATATACTAACTGTTATACAAATATGGTTACGTTTGTTTTAGTTTAGTTTTTTTTTTTTTATTTCTTAAATAGACAAGGTGCACGACTAAAACATTATTTATAATAAATATGTCATATTCATGGTATTTTTAATCATATATAGCACTAATAACACAGTAAATATTAGATACAGCAATTATAAGAAGAAATATTTAACAGCACTATCAAAACTAAAAGGATTTGCTATATACAGTGCCTTTCATAAAGATTGCATCAAATTTGACTTCGAAATATGTTAGTGCATGTTTTATGTTTAGGATTACATCCAAATTAGGTCATGACGTCACATGCCTTGCGGGTCAAATTTGACATTTAAATTTTAAAATGTGAAAAAATCGTATTTTTATTGAAAATATCGAAAAAAGTTATGAAGAAAAAAATGGTTGTATTGCAGTTTTACATTTATGTACCCATGTTCAAAAAGATTTTAGGAAATTGACTTTTTTCAATTATTTTCCCCTAAAATGAAAATCAACTCTTTTTCCACATAAATTATCTTATGTACTTATTTATTAGTTGATGCTTCACTAAATGTTAAGAAAAAAAAATAATTAGGCTTTAAAACTAAGCTGAAAAACCAGTTCTGTCAAAAACTCGTGGTTTAACAATGTAATCTTGGTGCAAAGCTGCATAATTTTTAAGACAGCTCAACTTCTAAGGGCTAATATCATATAATAAATATTAGTGTTATGTAATAAATTTGAGTAAATTTGTAGTTTTTAAGTTTCTTAATTCCTTCTTCAATGCACAAAATAGTTCTTTTATAAATTATATGGCGAACATTCGCGAGAAGCTCTTTCTTGATTTCATATACAGGTTTTGGGGATAGTTTATTCTAAATATTTTTTAACATATTTTCAAAAGGTCAAAAACAAGATTTTTAAAAATTGTTACAACGTTTTGCAACGCAATATTGGTGGAAAGAATATACATTCATGTTTTGCTATTAAGTCAAACAATCGCCATGGATTTAGTGTTTTGTTTCTTTGTCATATAAATCATCAAACTGACATTAGTTTGTTCACTATTAATGCAATAATAACATTTCTAAATTTTCTTTTTTAATAAAAATGCCAATTAAATTGACTAAGCAAGAGAAAACAGAAATAGTTTTGATCGTGGGTGATAACTACAAAACTCAAAGAGAAGCGGCCGTCATTTTTAACCAACGACATCCGGAAAAAGTAATAACGCATACAACCGTAGGAAGAATTCTTACCAACTTTAAAAATACTGGATGTGTGGAGAATAACGTCAACATGAACATTGGGTTACTAATGAGGATGTTGAGTTTGCAGTTATGCAGAGTGTGATTGAAAGATAGAACTTCAATTGACAAAATATCTCACAATGTAGGTTTATCTTATAATTCAGTTCAAAGAGTGCTTAAGAAAAATAGGTTTAAACCTTATAAACCAAAGTTTGTCCACACTCTCAAAGAACAAGAATATGATAGGCGCATGTATTTTTCTTTCTGGCTGCAAAGTAAAACTGAAGAAGACCCGTCATTTACAAAATATATTTTGTTCAATGATGAATGTACTTTTAATTCTAATGGTGTTGTCTCATCGCAAAATTGTAGATGGTGGGCGGATAGTAATCCAAATTTTACAATAGATACAAGAGATCAATATTCCTTTAAAACTAACGTTTGGTGAGGTATTTTAATAACAGAATTATTGGCCCGTTTTTTTTTAGAGAAAATCGCAAGGTACTTACAGTAAACAACGAACTTTCTAATAAAATGGAAGATTTTAGTTTAGAGGAAAGAATGAAAATGTACTTCCAACAATATGGAGCACCTAGTCACAGCATCTTGCAAATTAGAAATGGGCTGGAGGAAAATTTTTCTGGGAAGTGGAGTGATAGGTTTTCCCAAGTACCTTGGCCGCCGCGGTCACCCGACCTTACGCCCGGTGACGTTTTTTTTGTGGGGGTATTTAAAAAATTTAGTTTATGCTCAGAGATCTTTTGAATATATCGCACACTTAGAAGAAACTATCCCTCAGTCTGTAAATGAAATTAAGCCTGAGCTTTTTACGAATGTTCGTCATGAAATTTATAACATAACTATTATGTGAATTGAAAAGGAAAGTAGAAGTGTTTTTTTATTTAGTAAATAACATTAATTTTTTATAATAGTAATCCTGAAAAATTGACGTGTCATAAATATTAAGCAGCTTTGCACCAATATTGCATTGTTAAATTACAACTTTTTGAAAAAAATAAATTTTTACGGCCTAATTAATTTTTTTTCGTAACATTTAGTAAAACATTAACCGCTAAAAAGGTATATAATATAATTTATAAGAATTATTTTCGGGGGACATAATTGAAAAAGGTGAATTTTGTCAATTTGAAAATTGGCATATGGACGTAAAACTATAATACCATCTTTTCTTCTTTATAACTTTTTTCGATATTTTGAAAAAAAAAAATTCCAGTTTTAAATTTTAAATGTCAAATTTGACAGGCAAGGCTTGTGACTTCGTTACCTTATTTGGGTGTAATCCTAAACATAAAACATGCACTAACAGGTTTTGAAGTTAAATTTTCAAAAACTTTTATATTAAAAATTTTTCCCATATGGTGCAAACTTTATGAATGACACTATATATATATATATATATATATATATATATATATATATATATATATATATATATATATATGTTATATGTATATATATATATATATATATATATATATATATATATATATATATATATGTATATATATATATATATATATATATATATATATATATATATATATATATATATATATAATATTTTTTTTCAACCACTTTCTTCAGTATTTTCTTGGTTGTTTAGACTTAAATATGAAGTTTGTAGTTATATTTATATCAAAACACAGATTTTAATGACATTTCGTTCAAGGTATTGGCTTTATCAATTTTATTTTTAAATTTGGATTACATAGAGAATGAAACTAGGTAAAATAAAACAGTTTATGAATACACAATACTCGATAATAATCAAAGTATTACAGTGTATCAAGTAAGAACGTGACCGCTCGTATTCTTAAAAAAATGTATTTTGAGAACAGTTTTTGCCATCGATATATTCTTTGGTGTCCTAACAATGGCGCAATTACCTAAGTAAGTTGTCCAATCGCCTCCTGCATCAATAATCGCCTGGCATCTTCAAGACATGCTACGAGCTAACTGAGTCAAAGTCCTTGTAGTCTGTCCTCTGAGCTTTCTCTTTACAAGGGACTAAACGTTTTCAATAGGGTTGGCGTCCGGCGATTGGAATTGCCACTCTAATATCTTATCGTGAGCCCAAGTGAGCCGCATCGCGACGTGATTTTCGCCCAGCAAAGGTTTCTTCAACGTGCTTTGGAATTTGACATCATGAGCACGAACATATCGAATGGTCTCATGGGGCAAGATTTCACCAAGATATACGCACAATGGAAGAGCCTTATCAAGGAAGGTGGGATATCCATATGATGGTCGATTACTGTTGGAGTTTGCAAAGAGATGATCCTCAAGCCGTACATTCAAGAAAATCGTATAAAAGAACGTTTTATAGTGTGTAATTATATCAAATATAGAAAGAAATGTGGTATTTTTGTTCCAATTTTGAAGAAAATTGTAATTTCATATAAATAAAAAAAGTAGAGCTGATGGCATTAAACCAGTATTTTTTCCGTAATCACTGCCTCAGGTATACACTATAATATATATAAAATTTCAGGAAAAAATTTCAGTGTTGACCGTGAACTCTGGGTTTAAATCCGTTCATCTAACAATAGATTTGCACGACGTTTCGCCAAAATTTTATTTGGCATTTTTAAGTGCTCAAGCTAACTGGCTTCGAGCGGCAGCAGCAGCAAGATCACAGTATCGAGTAGCAGCAGCAGTAAGAGCACTTGAAAATGTCAAATGAGATTTTGACGAAACGTCGTGCAAATCCATTGGTAGACGAACGGATTAAAATCCGGAATTGTAATGTATTACATTCCACCATCCGTGAAAACCTCTATTGTAACATATATGTATATATATATATATATATATATATATATATATATATATATATATATATATAAATAATAATAATATATATAAATATATATATAAATATATAAATATATATATATATATATATATATATATATATATATATATAAATATATATATATATATATATATATATATATATATATATATATATATATATATAAATATATATATATATATATATATATATATATATATATATATATATATATATATATATATATATATATATATATATATATATACAGTAGAACCCCGATTAACCGAGTCGCGATTATCCGGACTATATATATATATATATATATATATATATATATATATATATATATATATATATATATATATATATATAGATATATATATATATATATATATATATATATATATATATATATATATATATATATATATATATATATATATATATATATATATATATATATATATAGTAGAACCCCGATTAACCGAGTCGCGATTATCCGGACTCCGGATTAACCGAGCCAATCTAAGAACCTGATTATCCGAGGTACGCGCGTCTATGCTGCGTATTAACCAAGCTTCTAAAATATGTATGTACTTATTTCCATTTAACATCGTCGGGGCCTTCGAGGAATCCCCCTGGCCCGTGTGAGGGGTTCCTCTATTTGGATTCTTTCAGCATGTAAATTTGCGTGAATGCAGTGCGTTATAGCGTTTACTACGGAGAAGTACAAGTATACTCACATAATTTATTTGGTTGGAGTTCTTGTAGTTAAGTTTAATTAATACGAACTGCTTTGTTTGACTTTTTGTTTGTCGTATTATAATGGAGCAAAACAAGCGTAAAAGAATTGTCGTTCCTATTGAAGAAAAATTAAAAGCCATCAGAAGAATTGAACCAGGAGAGACAATTAAAGTTGTTGCACGAGATTATGGAGTAGGTGGAGGAGTTGGAGATTGGAAAAGAAACCACACAAAAATAGAAGAGTGGTGTATAAATCAAGCCTCCTCGTCCTCAGGAAGAAAATCAATGAAAACCAGCCACTATGAAAAGGTTAACGAAGCTTTATTCATGTGGTTTAACAACAGAGATCAAAAGGTGTGCCTCTGTCAGGTCCAATTTTGCAACAGAAAGCAATAATGATTAGTAGGCAATTCCCAGAGATAGATCAGTTTACCGCCAGAAAGCAATAATGATTAGTAGGCAATTCCCAGAGATAGATCAGTTTACCGCCAGTTCTGGATGGCTTGACCGCTGGAAAAAACGGTACGGTGTATGACAACTGACTGTATGTGGTGAAAAACTTTCTGCTGATGTGTCATCAATTGAGAAGTTTAAGCAGAACTTTAAAAAGCAAATCGAAGATTGTGGATCCACATGTGATCAAATTTACAACTGTGACGAAACTGGTCTGAATTATAAATGCTTCCATCAAAAACATTGGCATCTTGACAGGAAAAATCAGCTTCTGGGCACAAACGAAGTAAGGAAAGATTAACTATAATGGTATGTTCCAATGCATCTGGCAAGCACAAAATCTCACTGATGGTGATTGGCAAGTCTGCACGTACAAGAGCTTTAAAAGACATCTCACCCAAAGCCCCACCAGTCTATTACAAAAGTCAGAAGAGCGCATGGATGGATGCGGCATTATTTACGAACTAGTTTGAAGAAGAGTTCGTGCCATCTGTGACGAAATTTTTGAACAGAAACCGTCTACTTATTAAAGCAATTTTGTTAATGGATAATGTCCCCTCTCACCCTGGAGAAGGACTTCATGTGGGCGAAATTGTTGTAAAATTTTTTCCTCCAAATGTAACCAGCATAATGTAACCAATGGATCAAGGCATTCTCGAAAACATTAAAAAAAATATAGGCGTTTATATCTTGAACATCTGTTAGAATACACAGAAAAGGAGGATATAATCAATGGGATGAGAAAGGTTACACTGAAAAATGTTATTTACGGGGTAAGTCAAGCTTGGGATTCTGTGCGTACTACCACTATTCAAAAATCTTGGACAAAATTTATTGATTTTGAGGACTATAATGACAGTGAAGATGATACTTCATTAAATGAATTAGCTTTGAAATTGAGAAGTCATGGAAAAATGTTCTGTTCAAATTTTGACAGCGAGATAGAAGAAAAAGAAAAAAGTTTATTTGAATTAATGCAAAAATTAAAAGGTTGCGAAAATGTGACAAGAGAAGATGTTGAATGGATTACAGTAGATGATTTAGAAGAAGAAATCAGTATTGAAGAAATAACGAATGCCTTTCAGGAAACCGAAAAATCAGATGACGATGACGAAGCGGCGGTGGATGAACAGTCTCCCACTAAGATCTCTTATCAAAAAGGTTTTGCTTCTTTGGAAAAAGCTTTGAGGTATATCGAACAACAACTAGAGGCAACCCCAGCGGGTTCTACTGTATACATATATATATATATATATATATATATATATATATATATATATATATATATATATATATATATATATATATATTAACTAAAAAGTCTATGGTTCAAGTGTCAAAGGCATGTGTTAGGCCGAAAAATATCCTCGCCTCAAACTTTGTGGCGTTCCTCCTACTGAAGAGCTGTTATCATTTTAAACTGATTAGATAAAAAGAAAATTATTCTTATTTCTTAGCCCATCGAATACTAAACTTGTTTATTTTTTAACGATTTTCTTACCTTGGTTTGTCGTCCCCTGCCGCCATACCCCCCTCCGTCGCTCTGGCCTCTCTGAAAAGAAAGAGAACATAAATATTAAATTACCCTTAACTACATCTCTAGATTCAAGGAAAACTCTATAAAAATGTCAACATGCATGTAAAGCGTACAGACTTGGAGAAACATTCAAAGCGGCTCTTTAAAATCTAATTATTGACGTTAGATGTAGGTTGATGTTTGCATTTGGTACGTTGAAAGACGAAACGAATGATTTAATAAACGAAATTGGATAGGAAAGATTCGAAAGGCTTTATTAAGCTAAGAGTAATTCGATTTTAAATTTTTCTGATTTTTATTCCTTTTAATAGAAATTGTAGGCCGTGTATTTAAACAAGCATAAAATTATTAAGAGTTTGGCAAACATTAAATATAGTAACGCAAAACAAATAATGACTGAGCATTAAATATTAAGCTTCAGATAAAGTTTGAAAATGAGAATTATTTTATGTTATTGAAGCAACTATTTACATAATAACACTGGTCAACAAAATTTCAACTTTTTTTTGTTACACGGATTCTATTGTCATATTTTAAATCTAGTATAAGATGGAAACAATAAAATAAAAGTAGAATTTGTATAACGCATCAGGTTTTATTGTAATATTTTTTTGAAAAAATGTATTAAATATTAATATTTTATAGTGATAGTATAGAAAAAAAAAGATTTTTATGACTTTCTTGAATATTTAGTTTCTGGAATATCCCTCTTCAGTGTCCAACAGTAATCTGCCAACATGTTTGGACTCCATTTGCCTTGGTATTTCTTCCCCATGGCTGAAATATCCTGATGGAGACGTTCACCATGCTCATCGCTTACTGCTCCCAGATACTCGGGGAAAAAGTCCAAATGCGAATCCAAAAAATGAATTTTGAGTGACATGTTACATCCTAGTGTTTTATAGGTCGTCAAGTCTTTGTAGTTTTCAGCTTTATTGATTCCAAGAAAATTTTTAAACCACATTTTTAAAACATATCCAGGCGGGTTTTTCCAGTGAATTTAATTTTTGTTCAAAGATAGGGTTTTTAATTAATTCTCTAATTTGTGGTCCAACCAATAGTCCCTTTTTAATTTTGAGCATCACTAACTTTTTTTCAAATATAAATATCCTTCGCCAGCTTTGTCCATCGCTTTGATAACATTTTTGATAAGACCTAGTTTCATGTGTAGTGGTGGCAACAGTACATGTTTTGGTGGAAACAAAGCGTTTTTTCGTCCAGGAGTAAGTGAGCTACGTTTTTAATATAATGATTTTTTCTATCTCTACTCTCCCATTCACAAAGAAAGCAGCAATATTTTGTGTAACTAAGTTGTAGCCCTAATAAAATAACAATCACCTTCAAATCTCCATATATTTTTCAAGAATGCATACAATATTTTATTTTCTCTAAAAGTAGCTTCATGTTATCATATGACTCTTTCATGTTAGTGACATGGGCTACTGGGACAGACGGAATTTTGTTTCCATTATGCAAAAGAACCCTTTAGACTTACTTTTGAAGAGTCTATAAATAGTCGCCAGTCTGTATTGGTATAGTTGGTGTTCCCTAATAAATTCATTACAGAATTAATGTCATTACAGTAAACAAGGGCACCTTCCTGAGAGAAATAACTTCTGAACTCATCATCCCGATTGCGGAAATAGCAAATTTTCGTTTCCGAATGAAGTAAGTTCCATCCTTTCAATCTAGACGATAAAACTTCAGCTTGCTTTCTGGATAAACTCAAATCATGCACCAAGTCGTTTAGGTCATCTTGTGTTTTTAAATGTGGTGTAAAAGAAGTGCTAGATTCGTAGGTGTAATCTCTCACGTCGTCTTGAGTAGGAGGTAAGCTCAACGACACGTTGGATTCATCTGATTGTACACTTTGGGTGTTGAGGTGTTGGTACAGGCATCACTTCACTGTGGGGGACCGGTCTCCTTACAGATGGTAAGTTTAGATACTTGATTGCTTGTTTAGTTTTACTACTTAATTGCAGTCAAGCAAAAATAACACTCTGATGTGTGATCTCTTGGTTCGGCCCATATCATTGGAATTATGAAGTTTACGTGACGTATTCCGTTAGCTCATCCAGTCAAAAGAGTAACACAGGATATGGGGAATCCACAATTTATCTTGGCGGCGAATTGGAAATTCGAAATATTCAAAATAACATTTCTTGACCAAGTCTGTAAAATTTCTCCGGTGACTAGTGAATGTAAGTTACCACACTCGTAACAGCATCGAATAGGATTATTTACACAAGTTCTCGGCATGTTATTGAACATAGATTACTCAAATGAAAACAAAAAATAATTATTATTTCCAAGTTCAAAATAATGTTCTCAACGATCTCTTCTTATAACGTAATTTAAGTGACTGTCACTATTACAAAAAAAACTGACGGTAAACGAACAAAAATTTTTGTGTGTTCTTAATTGGGGTAAGTAGGTAAGCATAAACCACATATTAGCTTACGTGTAACAAAAATCATGTTGACCAGTGTAATTTATAAAATTTCTATCTGAAGATGAATTTTCATAGTTTGAAAACGGAATATGAACACAAAGAAAAGAAAAAATAAATTCTCTAATATCTTTTTGTGAGCGATTTATTTTGTAATGAAATATCAAATGATTAATATCAATCATCTTTAATTTATGCCTATGATACACGATTTGAATAAGTTTTGTGAACAAAAAATAAAAAAAAAAACACTTTGTAATAACAACATTAACCGAGCATAACTACTAACTTGGTTAACTGACACTTTCCGAGAGATGGCAGCCCAAACAAAAATAGTCAGATGATTTTGAGTTAGTGTTAACTTTCAGAAGGTTCATGTAAAATTGTCGTAATATTTTGTCTACTAGTTTGCGAGTTATAGTTGTTTGAGTGAGCTACTTTTATTTTTGCAAGACGATGGAACAAAAAAAATTTCGTGTATTGATTAAACTTTGTTTTTTGATGGGAAAAAATACAGCAGAACCAAAAAATTGCTTGAGAAGTGTTATGGCATATCTGCTCTATCGAAACCAATTATATGTCGATGGTTTAGTGAACTTAAATACAAGCACCGTTAATGAACCACGGCCCCGATGTCTCAATGAGGCAGTCACTCCAAAAAACACGAAAAATCATCCATCATATTCTGTCGAATGACCACGAAGTAAAAGTGAAAGAGATAGTTGATATCGTGAAGATCTTAACAGAACGCGTGAGGCATATTTTGCATGAATATTTGTATATGAAAAGTTATGTGCCCGATGGGTGCCATGCACCCTCACGATTGATCCAAAATAGCAACGTGTCGAAGATTCAGAACGCAGTTTGGCACTATTTCGGCGTAATCAGAAGAAGTTTTTGCGTTGATTCGCAACAATGAACGAAACATGGATCCACCACTATGCCCCTGAGTCCAACAGGCTGTCCGCAGAGTGGCTGGAACCGCATAAAAGCCTGCGGAAGCGTCTAAAATCACAATCAGCTGGGAAGGTTTTGGCAAGTATTTTTTGGGATACGCATGGAATAATAATAATATGGAATAATTGAGAAGGCGTGAACAATCACCCGAGAGTTTTATCACTAATCAAGAAAACAATCTGCATTTAGCGAAGAAAAAAGAGTTGTTTCACTAAGATAATTCATCAGCTCGCTCAACTCCATAAAATCAATGATGAAATTGGACCAAATGGGCTCTAAATTGCTTCCTCATCTGACGTATTTACCAGATATGGCCCACAGCGATTACACAGGCCAACAACGATGAAAAAACTTTTTTAAAAATTTTACTTGATTCCTATGTGTTTTCGTGTGCTGAGTTCCGAAAATAATAATAAAAAAGTCGTATCACCTACCAATTTTTCACATTTTACTATTCAAAATGTGAAAAGTTTATTTTTTATCATTTGAATGTTATTAGGTTGGCAATAAAATTAGAATGTTATTAGGTTGGCAGTAAAATCAAATGTTATTAGGTTGGCAGTTCCGATAAATGTCACAGCTATTTGTTTTCTTCCAGTTAATATAACCTCGCATTGCAATGTTTAACCCATGTGCTTTAATTCACACTCAAAGTATGGCTAATCGTGGTTGCAAAAATTCTCCCAACACTTTTTGTTATATATGTGGTGAGTTTGTAGTTAAAAAACATCAAAGAAACAGTACTGACTTTGTAAAAAAAGTATTCTTTGCATATTTTGGTGTAGAAATCGGTAATTGAGAAAAATGTTGGGCTCCTCACAAAGTATGTTATGTTTGTGTCGAGGATCTTAGGAAATGGTATAAGACAGAAAAAAAAGCTTTTAGATTTGCAATATCCATGGTATGGATAGAGAAAATCATTTAAATGATTGTTATTTTGTAGCGTTGATGTTTCTGGATATAACTCCAAAAATAAGAAAGTAATTGTCTATCCTAACTTTATTTCAGCTAATCGGCCGGTAGGACATGGACCGGGACTTCCTGTCCCTGAGCCACCTCAGTCTATTGATGACGTTTTACAGTCCAGTTCTGTCGACCGGATGATGATGAGTTTCAATGTTCCCTAGAAAACCTGAACTAACCTGAACCATAGTTGTTTACACAAGCTGAGTTAAATGATTTAGTAAGACGTTTGGGTTTCACTAAGGAAAAAGCAGAATTGCTTGGTTCTAGGCCGAAAGAAAAACATTTATTGGAATCTGGAACATCTATTTACCATTATAGAACAAGAGATCAACAGTTTATTCTTTTTTATTTTTATTTTTTATGTATCAAATTTTTCCTATTTTGAAATTTAATCGATGTCATATTGTGAGAGAACTGTGGGTGATACAAAAAAACTGATACCAGACACGGTTTCAGTACCTAAAAATACATAACATTTAGATGTATTGGTTTAAAAAGTTTTTACAAATAATTTTTTTGTTGGCCTCTGTTATTACTTCTTTCCACATTTGACAACGTAGCTTCAAGGAAAGAAATTTGTCTCAAATGAAGAAGTCGAATGGGAAACTGCGACTTGACAAATCGTATTATATAAAAGGTATACAAATCTTAGAAGACAGCTAGAGTAAGTGTATCGCTTTTGAAGAATAAAATCGATTTTTGGCAAAATACTGCTTTATCTCCGAAAGATTTAATCCCATGTAACCCAAGTTTCGCTTTTGAACGACACATGCGCTTGTGTTGTATCCTAATCGGAATTCATTCTGCCTCGAAAGGTGTTACAGGGTAATTTTGTACTCGTCTAAATTACTCCATGTCTTGCCATGTTGCACATTACTTACTTCTGTGTTCGAAACTACCAGTTTTTTTTTCAGTTATCTATCTAGCTTGAAGAAAAAGACACAGAGCTTAAAAAAAATGTATTTCTCTATATAATTACTGCCAACTATATTGTATTGGCCGATACTTGGTGGAGATCCATTAAGCTTAAGTTAAGTGAACAGTAAAACAAACAATTTTTTTCATTTACTGATAAACTCCACATTTATTTTAATCTTTTAACATGCTTCGTAATCACTATAGCTTTATCAAAAATATATGAGCACGATGGAAAAATTTTTATTATTTATATAAAATCCCTACAGGTAAAATACAATAATTTTGGGAATTTCTAATTATACTGTTATAAAACTTTATATTATAGGTAACAAATTATTAGGTATGGTATTATTGAAATATATTTAAAAGGGGTGAATTATTTAATTCTAATTGATCATTTAACAAATAATTAGTAATTTTATTGATTTCCAGAGATTCAAGCAAATTTAATTTATACCCTTTATTTTCAACATGTAAAATTTCAAAGTTTTTATTCTATTAAATGGTTAGTGTAATTTGATTCTGATTTACTAGTTATAAAAGAGATAAAATGTTCTATTATTCTTTTTTTTTAAATTTCTTCTTGTTTGACCAATATATGTACAATCGCAATTTTTATAGTTCAGTTTATAAACGCCTGATTTTTTCTTTTCGACTGTTTTTGATTTATTATTTTTTATATATTTGCTTAGAGTGTTATCTGTTTTAAATGCTACATTAATATTTAGTTTTTTGCTAACACACGTCTAATTTTATTGCTAGTCTCACCTATGTATGTAATAACACTATAACGTTCAACACAAAAAATGAATCATATAGTGTTATTAGTAAGGACACCCAAATAAGCAAAGCGCATATATTGCATATTTTGCATATTATATGCATTTTTTCTAAATATTTGCATAAATGCTTTAAAAATAGCATATGTGTGCATATTTGAAGGAATTTATAATAATGTAGGTCTTTGGCAGGCGTTTTCATTCATTTTTCGGAATAAGGGTCAATGTTTAGGTCGCCGCCGCCGCGCCGCACAGTGGGGGAAAAAACGAAAAATCGTGTTTCAAAATTGTCTAGAGCCTTCAATTTTGGTTCGATTTGGACGATTTTTTTTTAAATTGAAGCTTATTAAATTCCGAACAAAGTTGTCGGTGCCGATTTTTCAATTAAACTTTTGTTTCGAAATGGCGGACTTTGGTTTCTGATTATATAGCGACTGAGACACAGAAAACGCTTACAGTTTCAAACCAAGTTGTGCCACTGTTTAGCAATAGCAGCCACTTTTTTGCTACAACAGCAAACAATGTGGCTAGTGCAGCAAAATATTTAGCTGTCCCTATTTTAACAAAACGTTTTAGCTGTTGTAGCCATTTTCTAGCTGTGTGAGCTGTCCTTTTCTGCGTGTATCGCTGTTTTTTGTATCTGCTAGAAAATTGTCTACGATACTTAAAATTTACAGCAGCAATATTCTAACAATAACTGCATGAAAATTTAAATCCCGCAACTAAACTTGAATAACTTGAATGATCTGACTGTCACAGTCTAAATGCCAGAGAAACTTTCTTGCTCGATTCAATTTTGGCATCCGCCATACTTGATTTGTCATTTTAAGTCAATTGTTGAAACATATTTATAATTAACAACCTTAAAGAAATTATTTATGCAAATGTTATGGATATAAAATAATAATGGTACGTTTATTCATATTTATAATACTTTTATTGTTCATGGCAGCCATTTTGGGTTCATTATTATTAATCTTGTAACTGTGATATTAGATATATTACACAGGGGAACAGCTGTTTTGGTGTCGAGGTTTTTTGAGCTGATTCTATATCAATTTGATGTCCTGAATTCAAATAACGTATTCATTTGTACCTAGGAGCTCAAATTTTTAAGATATACAATTTTAGAGAAATATAAGTTACATTATTGTAACTCAAATCCGTAAGTGTAGTAAACAAAAGTAGATACGAAATTTTATTTTAGATATACAAAATACAATATTATGTCGTACTTACAAACAAAAAAAAAAACATTGAAGAAATGAAATAGTCACTCAACACTTGGAAAGCTTCCTTTCCGCGACATTCTTGAATGTTTTTTTAAACAGTCCTTTTTTAAACTCCAGCAGTAATCTGCCATCATGTGCATGTCCCATCTTCCTTGGTAGCGGTCCTCCATAACTTTAATATCTTGGAGAAATCTTTCACCTTGTTCCTCACTCATGTCTCCTAAATTTTCTGGAAAACGGTCTAAGTGGCTGTGTAAATAGTGTATTTTAATACTCATATTGCACCCTAAGGATTTGAAACTATTAAGCATCTTGTTAACCATTTCAACATAGTTTTGAGCTTTATGTTTGCCTAGAAAATTTTCTACAACTGCAACAAATGATGTCCAAGCTTCTCGTTCAACTTGATTCATTGAATTTATGAAGGCAGGATCCTTAATTAATTGTCTTATTTGTGGGCCGTCAAATATCCCTGCTTTGAGTTTTTCTGTGCTCAACTGATACATTTTTACCCCTATATATGCAAAACAAGACCCATTCTTATCAAGAGCCTTTACAAATTGCTTCATTAAGCCCAACTTTATATGTAACGGAGGAAGTATGATTTTTTCTCTTTCAACCAAAGCGTCGTTAATGACATTCTTTTCCCCAACGTCCATGTTTTCTCTCTGAGGCCAATCTTTTCTAACCCAGTGGTGTGTTTTGTCCCTACTATCCCAGAGACACAAGAAACACGGATATTTCGTGTAACCACTTTGCTGCCCAAAAAGAAAGTTTACCATTTTTAAGTCTACACAAATCATCCATTGATGTTCGTAATACTTTATCTTCTGCAAGACCAAAGCTATGGTATTATATCCTTCTTTCAGTTTCGTTGAGTGAGCTAGTGGTATTGAACCATATTTATTCCCATTATGTAGAAGGACACATTTTAAACTTCGCTTTGAACTGTCAATAAATAGGCGCCCATCATCTGGAATATATTCAGAAAGTCCCATTTCTTTCATGAGTCCCCTAATTTCGTGACAAAATACAAGATTGTCTTCTTGAGAAAAGAATGGTAGCAGATCTTTTTCTCTTGTACGGTAAAAGGTAATTTTGGTTCCTTGTTCCAGTAAATTTTTGTCGTTCAACCTAGAAGCCAGTACTTTTTTCGATAAATCGAGATCCCTGGTGAGATCATTTAATTCATTTTGATTGAAGCGTTGAGGAACTGATGACGTCCCCTCATAGTCACTGTTAGTTTCATTAGCATCAGAACTTTTATTAGCATCAGAAGAGCGATCAGAGGGAAAATATTCGTCATCAGAGATATGTGGTAGCTGATGAAATGTTGGAATCGGTATTTCATCTGAGTGCGGGATAGGGCGTATTGCCGAGTCTAAATTGGGATAAGTCCACTTACTGCGGTTATTTCGATTGATTCCATTAGTATTTACTAAACAGAAATAACAATCATTGAAGTGGTTTTTTGGTTCTCTCCAAACCATTGGTACGCCGAATTTTAGACATTTTCTTTTCCCGGTAGTCCACGGCCGTAAATGCTCTGTACAAGTTTTACATACGAGATGCGGGGCCCACGTTTTGTCCTGATCACCAAGCTTAACTCCAAAGTATCCAAGATACGCTCGCTTTACAAAGTCAGTAATAGTTTGTCTGTTTTGTTGAAACATGTATTCTCCGCATATATAGCAAAACACATCAGGTTGATTTACACAACTTCTTCTTGAACTGGAACCTGAACTCATTTTAATTCTGTTCAATAACACAAAAACACTCTTTTCTTAACATAAAATAACACGCCGAATTCGATCTACTCTCATTAGTAAGAACGCACAAACTGACGAGACTTACCCGAGTTAGGTGATTAAAAGGGTCAGTTCAGGTACCTGATAGGCAATGGTTCCACTATTTATAGATTTACCTGGAATTTACTCAATTACAGACTGACAATAAAACCATTGTACCTACATTAATGAATATATAATAATTTTAGAACTCTCATAAATGAATATACTGAATAAAAACCACATTGGTAGATAAGTTGATGTATATAAAAAAGTAGAGCTGATAGAGAAAAACGGATTGCATGTATAGATTTAGCGTCCCAAATATAGTTAAAATCAGCTCTAAAATCCCAGGCACCAAAACAAAAATATTTTTTTGTTGCCCTGTGTTATCTGCGACATAAAAAAAGATACATACACGCATTTTAGCACAACTTGGTTTGAAACTGTAAGCGTTTTCTGTGTCTCAGTCGCTATATAATCAAAAACCGCCATTTTGAAGACGTCCGCCATTTTAACAACTTTGTTCGGAATTTAATAAGCTTCAATTTAAAAAAAAAAATCGTCCAAATCGAACCAAAATTGAAGGCTCTAGACAATTTTGAAACACAATTTTTCGTTTTTCCCCACTGTGCGCCGGTGGTTTTCCCCCAAATAAATTTTATTATTTTATGGTCAGTTAAAACCAATCAGTAAACTCCAGACGGCCATCAGAGCATACTTGTATTATTAATTTATTAGATTTCATTTTTGGTTGTGTTTTTAAAGTGGTTACGTCGATTTGTACTTTTTATCTTGTGAGTCGTATTTTACTACAGTGAAATGCCCAAAGCCAGTAGTGTGTCAGTGTGGATTAAACCATACAAAGAACTAAGAATAGATATGGGAAAAATCTACTGTTCTGCATGTGTTAAAATCGTAAGTATAAGTTTTGAATACCTATTGAATATACAGGGTATTTAATTTTCGTTTAATATTTAAACATAACGAAATTTTTGTCAGGATTTTGCCGTTGATGCTATCTTCAATGTTATTTAAGTTATTTTTGTTCCATTTAACGAACAAAATTTCTATTTAACTAAACCACGAAATAGAAATACATACGTAAACGCATGTATTTCTAGGTAATCTAATAAAAAAGGTACAAAGAAGAATTTTAATTTTTGCCTGCCGTAAGCACCTAGTTTTCTACTTAACAAATTTTTTCCTTGGGATTTTAATTAAATTTTCTTTTTTTTGTATTACAGGTACCATGCGATAAAAAATTTTCAAATAGAGCAACACGTGAAAACTGCGTGCCATATTGCCAAATTGAGTAAGACGAAACCTGGAGATAGGCCACAACACACATTAATGCAATGTTTCCAATCAACGTACAAAAATAAAGAGCTAAATGACTTCCTTCCTCCAGAAGTATTGCAAATTTAATATCCCAGGTGAAACAACAATACGGAGAATTTTGAGAAACATTTAGTAGTTTATTGTTTTTATAACTAACGGCGACCCTGTCTTTTGCAATATTTGCATATTTCCGCTTACTTAGTTGCATCGCCCTGTATGTATCAAATTTAAAATGTATGTTTTATTATGGTGTTTACTACGTATATAAGTTTAGATATTATGTACCTACATTATTATTATTATTATATGTTCATCTTTAAGTAAAGTAATAAAATACATTATTATTTATATTTAGTTTTTACTTTGTATAATATTATATTTAGATTTAGTTCATTCGCCCTGTATGTTGAAAATTTAAGATGGGTTTTTTATTGCTACATTTGTATAGTACTCGTATCATGTAATGTGAAACAATAAATTTACATTTTTCAAGTCTATTTCCATTTTTTTTTTTTTACTGCATATTTACAACATGTAAGTGCATATTTATGCGCATATTTTAAAGTTTTTCACTTGCATATTTGGGTTTCCTTAGTTATTAGTATTACATACATAGGTTAGACTAGCATTAAAATTAGAAGTGTCTTAAATTTCCAAAACTATTGTATTTTACCTATAGGGATCTTATATAAATAATAAAAACTTTTCCATCTTGCTCATTTAGTCTTGAGAAAGCTACAGTGATAGCGAAACATGTAAAGATTAAAATAAATGTGGAGTTTATCAGTAAATGAAAAAAATTTTTGTTTTACTGTTCACTTAACTTAATTACCGCCAACACTATTACACATAGTTTAGCGTTTATAGAGTTATTTTATTCTATCAAAAAAAAAAAAAAAATATTGGTTTTCATCATCTGAGGAAAATTTCCGACTCCTGAGGTTTTTTTTTCGGATGATTGAATAAATTAAATCGCAGGTCATTAAATCAGCGCTATAGGGAGATTACGTACCATGATGAATCCACAACTTTCAGTAACTGCTTAAACTGGGGACCCTGTATTTGTAGTTTAATAGCAAAGAAGTTCAAAAAAAAGGTATTTTAGAATCCTTCCTGTGTACACTTTTGACACCAATCGTTACTATCTTTGTTGCAAGTACAAAAAGCCACAAAGGCAACCGTTCACTCAATATATTGCTTTCTTTTATAGTTCTCTTAAAATATTCGAATAAATCATTTGAACCAGCAGGTTCCGGTGTAATATCTAGACACCAACTTAGATTTTAATTCAACCACTGTACTTAAAAAAATTTTAAGCCATTAGGTTGGCCTAAATATTTTCTTTAAAAAACTTCAGCAGAAAGCATCAATATTTCTGCTTTTTTGCCAACAATTTGCCTTAGTTTGCAATGCTCTTTTGGCATACGCCCAGAATATTGTCTTGGGTATACTCGACTCGTATGCATAACCATGATGATTGCCAACATTTATAATGAAGATTGCACTTGAAGAAGAGAAGGTATATTTTACCAGCCGAAATATATTATTTATACAACGTTGTAGGACCTTTTATGTTAATTGTCAATCAAAACAAATACATAGTTTTATAAAGTTCCAGATGAAACGTAATCAGAATAAATACTGCTTTTATGAAATTCTGGTGATTTCTGTGTGAAAAATGTAACACATTGTCACAAAATAGACGAAAACAATATATTTTACGAATTTTTAGGACAAATCATTTAAAATGAATAAAACAATTTTTAAAAATTTTGGAAGGAATTAGTGAAAATAAACAATTTTTTATGAAGATAACATTAGTGTACTTGCGTGATTATTATCTTCCCCCCTGAATATTTAGATCCCTTTGTATATAGATATTTAATGTAAAGTAATTAAAATTAGAATGTTAATAGAAATTTTAAACAATTATGAAATTAGTAATGGTTTTATATTATTCATGTTAATCCAAATTGCGTTTAAATCGTTATGCATAAATCATTTTGGTTATTAAATTACTTATTAAGTAAAATGTAATTACTATTTCATCCGCTGTAACTACACTAATGTAGATTACAAACAATATTTGAATTTGTTTAACAAAATGACCATTGCGCTATAGCCAACGTCGTAAATGTCAAAATAATTTTCGTGTTTAAATAACAAGCAAATATATTCGTGTGTTTTACGCAAATCCAGTAAAAATTTTATATTGACTTAATTGAAACGTCTTAGATATTAATAAAAATAAATAAATAAATAAATAAATAAATAATAGGCACGAGGAATTATCTATAATATACTCGTATATAAAAAGCCACGTCTCTCTGTCTGTCTGTCTGTCCGTTAGTGCGCTTATCACTGGAGAACCACTTATCCGATTTACGTACTTTTTTTTAAAAAACATACATATGTTCTCTGGCCAGGTTATAGGCTATATTTTATTACGATAGGTAGCATAGGGAATGAGCAGTGACGATAATAGTGAATGAAGTCGGAAAAAAGTTTGCCGCTAGCGCGTTCCCTTGCAGTACACAGCCTAAACCATTATATTTGGAACAGTATTATATAGCAGAGAATATCTATAATCTATAATATATATAAAATGTAATCTCTGTCTATCCATTAGTGCGTTTATCAGGCGAGAACCACTTTTCCGATTTACGTGTCTTTTATTAAATTCATACATATATTCTTTGGCCACGTTATATAGTAATAATAATCTATATCTATAATATATGTAAAATGCAACATCTCTCTGTCTGTCTGTCTGTTCGTTAGTGCGCTTATCCCTCGAGAACCACTTATCCGATTTACGTGATTTTTTAAATTCATACATATCTTCTCTGACCAGGTTATATAATAATTATAATAATAATAATAATCACACAACAATCCACTGGCCACATCAACAAAGGCCAGTGGAAGTACCACCATGAGACAGAAACCATCAACAATGAAACGCTCGATAACATGTTCGATAAAGAAACATACAAATATCTAGGCTTCCAACAAAGCACCAAACTCAACCACACTCACATTAAAACAGAGCTCAGAACCGAATTCAAAAACAGACTGACGAAACTTTTGCAAACAAAACTCAACTGTAAGAATCTCACTAAAGCCATCAACACGTTCGCTATACCTATACTCACATATTCATTTGGTATCATCAAATGGTCACAAACAGACATAGAAAATATTCACATCGTTATACGATCTCAATTCACCAAATACAGGAAATTACACCCCAACGCATGCAAAGAAAGACTTACCATCGAGAGGAAGGCAGGAGGAAGAGGAATTATAGACATCAGATCATTACACACAAAACAAATACAAACACTTAGGAAATTCTTTCACAGCAAGCAAACCAGCCTCCACACAGCGACAGTGAAAGCAGACAAAAACTACACACCTCTCGACTTAGCCCAGGCAGACCACTCAGCAGACACACACAGTCACACGCAATTACAACAGGAAAAGATGAAAACGTGATCAGAGAAAACACTCCACGAAAACACAGATACCACATAGAACAAGACCACGTAAATAAAAAACAATCATACACCTGGTTACGGGATGGGCACTTATTCTCTGAGACTGAAGGCTTCTTACTTGCCATCCAGGATAAAGTCATATTAACCAGAAACTACCAAAAGCATATCATCAAAGACCCGACTATTGCAGAGGACAGATGTAGGAAATGCCACCAGCAGAAAGAAACGATCGAACACATAACGAGCGGATGTAAAATATTGGCCGGAACGGAGTACACAGCCAGGCATGATTCAGCTGCCAAAGTAGTTCACCAAGCACTGGCCACAACATACAGACTCATAGAAAACACAGATCCCTACTACAAATACACGCCAACATCCATACTTGAAAATGAAGATTACAAGCTCTACTGGGATATCGGTATCCATACAGATAAAACAGTCTCCGCCAATAGACCCGATATTACTTTTCAGTGCAAAAAAGGAAAAGTCACCTATCTGATTGACATAGATGTCCCCAACGACACAAACATCCAAGCGAAATACACAGAAAAAATTTCCAAATACACAGACCTTGCAACGGAAATAAAAAGGCTATGGAGACAGGAAAAAGTCATCATTGTCCCCCTCATTATATCAGCCACAGGCCTTACACCAATAACATTCACACCACATTTAGTGCAATTGGGACTCAACACGGACATACACAGAAACATTCAGAAGTCAGTGATTTTGAAAACATGTAACATTGTCAGGTCATTCCTTAATACGGAATGGTAATAGCGTTTGTGCTGACTTGGTTTTGGCCCGTCAGCCAAACATGGAACCACATTGATCAAATGTGAGAAAGAAGAACTTTTTGTAATAATAATAATAATAATAATCTATATAATATATATAAAACGCAACGTCTCTCTGTCTATCTGTCCGTTAGTGTGCTTATCATTCGAGAACCACTCATCCGATTTACGTGATTTTTTTTTAATTCTTAATTTAATATATGTCAAAAAAAAATCTATAATATATATAAAACATAACGTCTCTCTGTCTGTCTGTCTATCCATTACTGCGCTTAGCACTCAAGAACCACTTATCCGATTTACGTGTTTTTTTTTTTATAAAATACAAAGGGAATAAACAGAGCCAAAATGCGAATATGTAGGAAAAAAGATGGAAGTTTAGTAGTAAGCTTCGCAGAAAGACTGAATAGATGGGGGGAATACTTTAAAGAAACACTAAATGGAGATGAAACTGAGTTGAATGAGAAATAGGAAGTAAAATTAACTGAAGGGCAGGAGGCGACAAATAAACCCTGCAAAGAAAAAAATAAGAGAAATACTCAGAACCCAAAAAAAATAAAGCCTCGAGTGGAAATTGTAGAACTGATAAAAGCTGGAGGAGTAGATCTGGAAAATGAAATATGCCGGTTGGTGCAAGAAATATGGGAAACAGAAAAGATGCCAGTGAGCTAGAGAGAGTCGCTCATTTGTCCAATATACAAAAAAGGAGAAAAAACTATATGTGCTAATTATAGACCAATAGCCTTACTGGATGTCGTGTGTACAAGATAGTAGTGTTGACTATCAAAAACAGACTAGCAGAGAAAGCCGAGTCTATTCTGGGAGAGTACCAGTGTGGATTCAGGAAAAATAGATTACAGACCAGATATTTTCGATTAAGCAAATCCAAGATAATAGCTTAGAACAAAATTTGGCACTACACTTGGTCTTTGTGGATTTCAGAGAAGCATGTGACTCTGTAAATAGAGAAGGACTCTATAAGATAATGGAAGAACTAAAAATTGCAAGTCAATTTATTCGCATGGTGAGAATGACCCTGAATGACACAGAAAGTAGAGTGTTGGTTGAGGGCAAAGTATCAGACAAGTATAAGGTGAAGAGAGGATTAAGACAGGGGGAACCAGTGTCGACATGTCTATTTAATTTGGTACTAGAGAAGATAATCCGGGAGTCAGAAATAAAAACAAATGGAACGATATACCAACAAACCTGCCAATGCTTGGCCTATGCGGTTGATGTAGCAGTAATTGCAAGAGCTAAAGAGAACCTCAAAAAAGCCATAAGTAGGATAGAAGAAAGGGGAAGGAAGAAAGGACTAAAGATAAATGAGGAAAAAACAAAATACATGGAAATTACAAAGAAGAGGGATAATAAAAACAACAAAAGTTTAGATATAATAAACAACTTAGGAAAAAGATATATGTCTGAAAAAGTAGACAAATTTAATTATCTGGGAGTGACAATAACAGAGAGTGGACAAGAAAGGACGGAGATACAAGAAAGAATAGCGAAAGGACAGAACTGTTTGGGGGCAATGAATCCAATATTGAAATCAAAGAATGTATCAAGAAAAGCAAAAGAAAGAATATATACGACAGTCGTCAGACCCACGGTGACATATAGATGCGAAACGTGGAAACTGAATGCAAGAGAAAAGGAGACGTTGGAGGTGTGGGAAAGGAAAGCGTTGAGAAGAATCTACGGAGGAAGGAAAGAAGAGGGACTGTGGAGAACAAACTACGAATTAAAATGCCTATATACGAAACCTCTTATAAGACAAATCATAATAAGCCAGAGATTAGGATGGTTGGGACACGTGGCAAGGATGAAGAAAGAAAGACAGGCAAAGCAAGCCCTAATAAGAGGAATGGTTGGAAGAAGAGGCAAGGGTAGACCTCGATCTACATGGAGTTGATGGGAATCCCGCATTGGGAAAAGCTAACAGGAGACAAGTATGCAACCAAGCCATGGGCCTCTAAGGCCCCTTGAGCTATATAATAATATAAACATAACGAATAAGCAGTGACGATAAAGGTGAATCAAGTCCACGCGAGCGGAGCCGCGGGCACGGCTATATAATTAACAAATAATATTATAAGGGGGATCAACACAATGAAGATTTATTATATATTTTCCAAACATCATCCTAAAATATTATGTTAAAAATGCTAAAAAGTGCAAGAACGACATGGGGAAAAACTATTGAAAGAGCAATGAGTTCCAGAGATTTAGAAGAAAACGATTGGTGGGAAAGACAGAGATGGCGTATGAAGTACTGGAAGCGGCCCAGGCTGTAGGACGTCTGCTTATTATTATTAAAATGCTAAAAATGACGAAGTTCTAGGCATTTTCTGTTAATGCGCCCAGGACGTTAGACACCTTGCCAGAATACCTGATTGGCTTTTTTTTTATGGGTCTAGCACACTTGCTGCAGGGAGGTCTCGAAAGCGCTACAGGAGCAATACGTGTGCGGAAAAAATGATTCACGTTGTTCTTGAATTGCTGTAAATTATACTCGGTGGGAAACACAGTCCTGGGCAAATTATCCCAAAGGGATGATGTTCTCCATATAAAAGACTGCTTGAAAAGCGTACGAGGTGTAACAAGCTGAACCTCATACGGATGTGAAGTATCAGCGCGACGTGTATTTCTAATATGCACCGCTCTGGGAGGAATTAAACAGGCTGATTGGCTAATGAATTGTTGGCAGATATAACCATCGAAGACCTTGAGGGTATCATCCTACAATTACAGCGAGAAAGAGAGTTGTTGGGACTACGGATAAATCAATCTAACACCAAGGTTATAATCATAGACAGAGCCAACAATAACCAACCCAACATCACAAAAGTTTTTATCTGTGAAGTTATTTACAAATTTACATATTTAGGCTCTTTAATTACAACTTCTGGAAATTCTGAGCCACAGATAAGCCGAAGGATAGAGATCGCTCGTCACACTGTCGTCGTGAAACTAATAAAAATTTGGCGTGATAGCAATATATGTAAAACAATAGAAATTCGATTCCTCCATTCTTCAGTTTTTTTCTATTTTACTATATGCCACAGAGACATGGACGCTTAAAGAAAGGGACCGCTCAAAACTCAAAGAGTCTGAGATGTGGTGTTATCGCAGATTGTTACACAGTGAAAATTTTTTCGTCGGTAAAGAAAATTTTTCTGCGTATTCCCCTATTAGATATTTGCCACCGTTTTCGCTAGAAATTTTCCTTTAGCAAATGACCAGTGTGTCTTTTACAAGCGCCAAGTCTTAGGTCTTTTTCAATAATACAAGACAGGATTTTTAGAAATTTTCATCTCAAGAGATAACATTTTTTGTTTACGGAGAAGATTTCGGTTAATTCACGCTTTTACAGCTTTAACAGTTTGTGGCGTTCGAACTGTCCTTGGTCTTCCTGAACGTTGCCTATTTTTATGTCTCCCGTCTCAGTAAATAATTTTATCGCCCAGTAAACAAACATACGACTTATTTTAAGCGGTTTTAAGGTCGTAAAAATGTTGCTTTTTTCCACACCGCAATTAAATAAAGCTACAGCAGCAATCTGCTGTATAACAAATGAACAACATAACCTATACGTGTAAATAATATATATATATATATATATATATATATATATATATATATATATATATATACATATATATATATATATATATATATATATATATATATATATATACATATATATACATATATATATATATATATATATATATATATATATATATATATATATATATATATATATATATATACATATATATATATATATATATATATATATATATATATATATATATATATATATACATATATATATATATATATATATATATATATATATATATATATATACATATTATTTATCTATATATATATATATATATATATATATATATATATATATATATATATGTATCTATATATATATATATATATATATATATATATATATATATATATATATATATATATATATATATAGATACATAAATAAATAAATATCGTCTTTATTAAGATGTTAATTACATGCGATGCGAGTACATATTACCCACACACATCGTGTAGTAGAAGAGGTGAGATTTAACCATCGGTTACTCTTACATCTAACCTCTTCAACACACAACGCGCTTACAAACAAAAATGAAGCAACAATTACATACTGACATAGTAAAATCAATAATCGAGAAGATACATCAAAATACAAATAAACTACGTCTGAGAATTCTGCTTATTTAACAGCTCTTCCCTATATAATATATTTACTGCATTATATGTAAAACTGCACTGAAACAAGGCAGTGCGATGCGGAGGCATAGTCAAGCGATCAGGCCGTCTAATATACCTATCATGCACCAAATCTCGGGATACTAGCTTCTTCCTTAAATAAATCGCGACTGAAGTTCCTAAGACCCTCATTAAGAATATTACGAAGTGCAGTTGCACTGTACTAGCAAAATATAACATTTTAACTCATTTATTTTTAAAGTATATATATATATATATATATATATATATATATATATATATATATATATATATATATATATATATATATATATATATATATATATATATATATATATATATATATATATATATATATATATATATATACTCCCAGAAGTCGGTCAATTACTGTAACCTAAGTTGAAAAATACTTCATTAAACACGAAAAACAACCCATACATACATTCGCAAAATTTGGTAGATTGGAAGCGTTTATAGACTAACATACATGAATGTAACTATATTTAAATAATATTCCTTACATATGTAGCAAATTGAGAACCCCCTTTGTTTAACTCAGATAAAAAAGTTGATCTTATGTTAAAGATTTATGTATATAAAACAAAATGGAATATTCCTTTAAAAAATTTAACAAAGTACAAGAAGCTAAAGTGGGAAAATTAAAATTTATGTTCTCCGGTTTTACCGACAGTGTTGCACTTGTAGAAATTTATGATAATTTCTGCATTTTAATAAACCTCACGTATAGGAAAAAAGTGCAGAATAATTTATGATAGACATTACAACTTTACTTTCCGAGCAAAAATCGTTATTACGGTTTTGCTGTACTTTGTTAGTTTTAATTTAAAATTTTCTTTCTTTTCTTATTTTAGTTTAATATTAGTTTTCAACCAGTAATTTAATAACTGATTAATTTTTTATGTATTCTTCAGTGGGTAAACCCTCTTTTGTCTAACAAATTCTAGGATAAGTACACACACAGTCACACACACACACACGTGCCACACACGTGCCACACACACGCGGGCACACACACGCGGGCACACACACGCGCACACACACACGCGCGCACACACAGACATACATAGACACATACACACACACACATACATATATATATATATATATATATATATATATATATATATATATATATATATATATATATATATATAATATAAACTCCTGGACAAAATTAACGCAACAATCTGAAAATTAATTTATCTTTTTCTTATGTCAGTTTTAAAGTTTATCGAGTATTTGAAAAGTAGGCTATGCATATTTTGTTTCGTTGTTCATGACAGAAATCAAAACAGTTCGTTTAGATTTACAGTTTTAAAGAATTTTTTAGAAGATAAACAATTTTCTGTAATAATGCGATAGATTTTCTTTAAAAGTAAGCTTATAAATTGTTCCCTTTTTCAAAGTAATACGTTTTTGTGGTAGACTGTTTTATTTTTGACCCCGAAGAATTAGAAAAATGAATCGAACAAGAAATTTAACTGAACACGAGGTAGTGCCAGCCTCAGTTTTATTGGACGAGGATATTGTCAGAGTTATGTTGCCAATTTGTTAGGCAAACATCGTTCCACAATAAGTCGTATGGTAAAACGCTTGAATGAAATAAGAACTTATTCTAGAAGGCTAGGGCAAGGGCGAAAACGATGCACTAGCGACCTAGATGAACGTTTTATAAGACAATATGCTTTAAGAAACAGGACTGTCACTAGTTCTATAATAAGAAACGAACTCGAAGCTGTTCGCAATGTCACAATTTCTTTTAAAATAGTTAGAAAACGGTTAAATGAAGCTGGATTAAACAGAAGGAGACCAGCCATTGCGCCCTTGCTTACTAGAGAGAACAGACTTTCCAGGTTACGTTTTGCTCGAAATTACGAAAACTGGTCTGTGGATGATTGGAAACAAGTTTTCTTCACAGATGAAACTAGGGTTAGTCTAAAACATCTAGGTGGTCGTGAGCGAGTATGGCGAGGACCAGGAGAGAGGTTTGCTCCTTGCAATATCTCTGTAAGTATTCCATTCGGCCGTGGCTTTGTTATGTTCTGGGGTGGCATCTGCTTTGATGCTCGCACAGAGTTAGTTCCTGTCCGTACGAGATCCATGAATGCTGACTACTATCTTGAGAATATTGCAATAGAACATGTGATGCCTTTCGGTCATTTTGGGGGGCTCAATTTCCTGTTTATGCAAGACAACGCTCGACCTCACATGGCTAGGGAGGTACTCGATTATCTTAATCAAGTTGATATACCGATTATGCAATGGCCACCAAAAAGCCCTGATCTGAATCCGATAGAACGTGTATGGGATCACCTTAAGAAAAATGTGAAACGTCATATACCTGCACTTAGAAACCTGAGAGAACTTGAAAATGAATTAACACAGAATGGGAGCAAATTCCTCAAGATTTTATCCAAAATTTAATTAGAAGCATGCCTAGGTGCATAAACGCTGTCATCCGAAGTAGAGGAGGCAACACACGCTACTAGTGTCCCAGTTACACCATTAATTTTGCTACTAGTGTCCCAGTTTATTTTTTTCATTATTACATAATTTCAATGATTTTGTTATTAGGTCTTAAGAATAATTTTAATTCGAATCTTATAGAGAAATTTGGTAGCTAATTCACTTTTAAAGTATCCGAATAAGTTTTTTCTAACTTTTAGTGAAACCAATGTTCATAAAAAATTATTAAAATTAATTCATTATAGAGATTTGTATGATTTAATATATTGTTGCGTTAATTTTGTCCAGGAGTGTATATAAAATGCAACGTCTCTCTGTCTGTCTGTCCGTTAGTGGGCTTATCACAGGAGAACCACTTATCCGATTTACGTACTTTTTTTTTTTTTTTTTTAAAACATACATATGTTTTTTTGGCCAGGTTATAGGCTATATTTTATTACGATAGGTAGCATAAGGAATGAGCAGTGGTGATAATAATAATAATTTTGTTCAATATTAATAAAAATTAAACACAATTTTTTTATTTAGCGGTTGCACGTATTTATTTTAAACAGCATTTTGCTACGTAGCTTAGTTAAAGGTAGTATATGCGTGTTTTTTGTTAAACACGAACACCAAAACCTAATATTTTTATCTTTTTATGATAAAAGTATATTCAGAATATTTAAAGATGTCCGAAATAATAGTTTTATTTCATAACCTTAAGATTATACAGTTTTACATTATTTATTAAAATTTAATTTTTTCAATTTAATGGTTTTTTTGGCAACTTTAAGTGTGTTTTCTGAAAAAACCTCACGGTGGATGTCTTTTTTTATGATTTATTTGGATTCGGCATAAAGAATACTTAAGAAAACACGTGTCTCACTTAAAATTTTTTTTTTGTATACCTGTGGAAATAATGTACGGTAAAAGTTATGCGTACGAAAATTTTAACCAACTATTAGTTAGTCTAACAGATGAATGCAAAAGTACAGCTTGTGTACTATCTATGGTTGCCAGATCTCTAACTTATGATGCCTGACACCAATTTTTCTCAAATTGCCGATTACGTTCTCAAAATTCTTCGACATTAAGTGAATTAATGCAGTTTAGCAACCGTTAAAATAACATTTCAGGGCCGAGTAATAAGAAGTATAAATCTTCAAAATTATTTAGCTATGAAGGTGGTACTTACTCCTATACAATCTTTTCTCTCGGACCGTGCATTCGGGGTCCGAGTCGACCAGACCATTCCCGAAGTCAAGCCCATTCGAGCCGGAGTCCCCCAAGGTTTCGTCCTCGCCCCCCATTTATTTAACATATTCACCGTCGACATTCGTAAGGCGGACCATACCTCCCTCTTCATGTACGCCGATGACACCGTCATCACCGCTACCACCAGTCGACCAGAATCATCACCAGCCGCCTCCAACGCTACCCTAACACGCTAGATCCCTGATTAGAACATTGGGGAATCCAGATCAACCTAGCGAAGACCCAAGCCAACATATCGCCAAGGCTCACAACACAACGCTGGCAAGCCCCTCCAAGACACCTCCGATGGTCAAACAGCATCAAGTATGTGGGCCTCCACTACGATAAGCGGCTATTATGGAAGAACCAGGTTACGCCTCCGCCTTCTCCAAAATAGCTAACAAACTTCTTAGAAAACTATACTCTCCTCTGAAGTCCAGTAAATTCTTAACTCGCAGCAAGTTGACAATTTACAAGATGATTTTCGGAGCCGGATTGACCTAATCTAGCCCAACATGGTACCAAATGTTACGTTCCCGAAGATCCACCCTGCAGACCATCCAAAACAAGGCTATCCGTATCGTCGACAAAGCCATATGGTTCATACGCAACATGCAGCTTCATAGGGACTTCTAGATACCTACAATCCGGGAATTCGTGAGCAACACTTAGTTCAAATTCCTAGACAAAGCCACACACCACCCCAACGCCACAGTGTTTACCGCCGCCCCCCACGCCTTGCTCGATGCCGTCTTCCCAGACCCAGCGACCCACTACCTCTGGATTAGCTTAAGTTAGGCTTAATAAATTTTAAATTTGATATTCATGAAATATCTTAAGTTTAAATTATATAAATTCTTTACCTAGGCTAAGTTAGTTAGGTGCCTGACATGTATATGTCCAGATCAAATATGTAGACTCTGCTCTCAATCACATCATTGTATAATAGTAATAGCCTTGGTGCTAGCTAGTTAATCAGTAAATGACATTAATAATAACTTATACAATCATTAATACACGGCCTGGTTTTGAGTTACATTGTTCTTAGGCGAAATTTGAAAGTTACATAATATTGCTTTTTACTGGTAAGAATAATGGTAAATTATTACCTCGTATTCTTTAATCTTAGTCATAACTGCAATAAAATTTTTATATAATCTTCTTCACACTATTTTATCACGTACTCGCTATTAATTTTAACGGCTTAAGATATTAAGCGGCATTGTCATAAATGACTTCATTTTCTACTTAAAATTGTACTTAGGTGGTAAATAAACTCATTTATTAAACCCCATTTATAGACTCTAAGCGTCGAAACTATGTTCGTTTATGTCATCTTAAAGTTTCTGTTTTTATATTGATATAAAATTCGTGTTATTAAGTGACCCTTTGGCACCACATAAGACGTAATGCTTTTTTTATTGATAATATAAATGATATAGTAACACGTCAATTACATATCTTCACTATGCACGAAGTAAATAACATTTAAAATATGTACAAAGAAAACTGTGAGGATCCCAAGTTTCTAAGCTGGAAAAACAATGCATACAGAAAAAATATATACGGCAAAAATATGAGTCGCCTTATATAATGCGGCTTCATTAAAGCATTTGGCAACAGGGAGGTTCTATTTTCTATCATACTCAAAGGCAAAATGTATCTATTCACTGTGTTAATTATCAAAGAGTTTTTGACAACGTTAAACACCAACCTTAAACGGACGAGCTTTAAGAAATCGATGATAATAAAAAGGACACTATAGCACTGTAAGTGCCAAACTCTCAACAATAAGCTGTGTGTGAGTACTCAACAAAAACTTTTAGTACATTGAAAGGGATTTAGTTAGCGTCCAGGTAACGTTAGAGAATGAAAAGCGAATTATTAAAGTCTAAGAGACCAAAATATCTAATATTCGTTATGCGAACGATATTTCAATTTTAGCTAACAATCTCGAAGATTTTTAATCAATCGTAAACAACTTAATAAATGTAATAATCGATACAGAATACGTAACAATATTATCTCTTTTTATTCAGCGTTTATCGCCCATGAGTACGCCTCCTTCCATCTGTTTCTATCCTATGCTATGTCTATTCCTTGTTTGCCTTCTCCATCCTACCCTTTTCATTTTTAGTGTTCCGTACGGAACACTTATAAGATCACTTCGATGTCTGTCTGCCTGGTCGTCTGTCTGTCTGTCACACCCGATTTTCTCCGAAACTACTACATAGAAAGTTGAAATTTGGCACTAATATAGGAATTGATGGTATTATTATGGCTGTATAGTTTTGAAAGTTAAATTTTGAGGGGTTAGTTTTGGGGGGGGGGGGTGAAATCGGAAGAGAAAAAATTTTTTTAGCAGTTCATCGAGTAGGGTGTCATATGAAAGCTTGTAACAACACGAGTTCAAAAATGTATATATTATTATTATCTCGAAAAGTACTGATCAAAAAATTTGAAACAATTCTGGACTATTCTGCACAGGGTGTAGATTGAAAATTATTATGAATACATTACCTTTAATAATTTGTTTGGTATATAAAAAAAAACAAAAATTTGAAGGTTATCAGTTTTCAGTAAAGATCGGAAAAAAACTTTGTTGAAAACTCATTTGGGTTGGGTGTTTTGTGTCATTGATTATTTTATACCTTCGTAACAAAAATTTTTATTCTAAAAGCAATCAACGTACGGAACACTAATTGCGCAAGTCCGACTTGCACTTGGCTGATTTTTTTGGTACATGTCTAGCACATCTATATCGTTTTAAATCTTCTATTTTAGATTGTTCTCTAATGCATTCTATAGATTTTTTGTCCTTTAGCGTAAAATTTAGTATTCCTGTCTTTACCGGGCGTTGGTTGGTTTTTATTTTACTTATTGTTTCCTTTGTAATTATCCAAATTTGAGCTCCATACAGCAGGAATGAGATAACGCATTGATTTAAAATTTTTCTTTTTAAATATACTTTAAACCTTCTATTATGTCTTATCACAGGTACATGTTTAGTTCTTCTTTAGGTTCATTGTTATACTGGGTAGATATCTTTATTATCTTTGTTTTGCTTAGAGTTATACTGAGCCCTATTTCTCCGTTTTCTCTTTTAACTCCTTTATCCCATCCTGCAGTTCCAACTTCCTCCATAGTGTAAAGATTATCAGGAAACAAGAAATGTTCCGGGAATCATTTGTAACTTCTTGTGAAATGTAATGAAGTAGAGGCAACGAACTTTTCTATTCTAGAATTTACCAGAGTATATCGAACATAATGCCGTTACGATGTATGCAGACGACACGTCCACGGTATCTGGTGATACACTATAAGAAGTCAATGAAAAGGGAATCATAATAATGGATAGGAAGATTAGTTGGTGTAAGAGAAATAACTTAAAGTTTAAATGAAGAAAGTATTAAAATTTCAGACTGTACAGACCTTTACACTCCAAAAAATCTATCTGTACTATTATAACATTCTTGGGTAGTTACATTGACAGTGACTTTTTATCTAAAAACCAATACAAATTTATCTCTAAAAAAATGGATAATGTTTATAATGCCGTCTTACAGTGGAAAATAGTACTTGATTTGTCTCGTTTGTGGAATATTAATTATATGCTAAGGTGCATCTCATAAAATAATACTTTGTGAAAAAGGTGTAGTCAAATTTTCGGAGTTTTGATTCTGCAAAAAAAAATCTGAGGGTATATTTTTAGTCTATTTGTGCATGAACCATGTAAAGCTATGTTTATCAATTATAAAATTTTAACTGTATCTTAAACGGTATATTAAACTATAAATCGTAAGTATCAAACTTAAAACGGAAATGCCCTAATGGTTCTGCGATACAGAATAACTAATTAAAAAAATTCTTTAGACTATAATGCTTATGGCACTATAATATTAAATTAGGAGTTTAAGAGAAAAAATTAAACAAATAATAATAAACCACATTTTAATACAAAACGCATAATTTTTTTTATCATTTTCTATCTATCTCTAAGAACATATATTGGGAATTATTATTTTCAGTTTTATTTCCACATTGTTTCAATTATTTTAATTTGCATTTTTAAATTAGTTGGAACCAACACATAAACAGAAAATCCGAACGACGAATAGTGAAAATAGCTCGAGATAAATCACCAGTGGGCCGAAGGAGTATAGGACGCCCACGAAAAAGATGGAACGGCGACCTGTAGCGACGATACATTAAAGAAAAACAGGCAGTGATGCCTAATATAAAGAAGATGAAGAAGAAGAAGAAATTCGTTTTGTTTATTTATTTATTTCTATTGTTTTTTGTGTCTGTCTGTCACACCCGATTTTCTCCGAAACTATTTGTTATAGGAGGTTGAAATTTGGTAATAATAGAGGAATTGATGGCCTCATCAGAGCCGTGTAGTTTTAAAAGTTAAATTTTGACTTAAGGGGTTAGTTTTGGGGGGTGAAATCGGAAGTGAAGAAAAATTTTTTTTACTAGGTCATCGAGTGTGGTGTTAAATAAAAGCTTGTGAAAATACGAGTAAAAAAATATATATAATGTAATACTTGCGCACACTTTTCTTTGTATTATTTTTAAAAAATTCCGAAAAATCGCTGTCCCCCCACCTTATCTCGAAAAGTACTAATCGAAAAATTTTGAAAAAAATCTGGAATATTCTCCACGGGGTGTAGATTGAATGAAAATTATCACCAGTGCATTACCTTAAATAATTTGTCTGGTATATAAAAAAAAAACAAAAATTTCAAGGTCATCAGTTTTCAGTAAAGATTAGAAACAAACTTTGTTGAAAACTCATTTGGGGTGTGTTTTGTAAAGTCACTGATCATTTTATACCACTGTAACAAAATTTTTTATTTTAAAATCAATCAACGTACGGAACACTAATTGTGCAAGTTCAACTTGCACTTGACCGGTTTTTATATATATGTTTCGTATTGTGTCTTCATATATATATGTTACTGGTATCCAGTAATATTTAATATTAGTTTTCTATATAGCGTTTTTATATAAATCATTATTAGATTTAATGTTTATAATAACTAAATTAATGATAAAAGTTACGGAAAACCGCATTTGTTGTTATTTAATTAATAAACAAGTGTAAAAAACGGTTAAAATGACTCAAATTTTTTTTTTTAATGACATCGGAAAGTTGGCGTTGAGACCTAAATTTTTAAAAAAATAGATCCATTTTGGACCAAATGACATAAAATGGTGGGCAATTCAAACTTTAAATAACAAATTCAATTGTGCCCACTGGGTTCAATATTTTTGGACCAAATTCAGGATATTTTTGCTATACCAAAAGGCATATTCTCTGAAAGTTTCAAGCCGATCGGTTTCACTTAGTCAGCTTGTATAATAAAATGAAATAAGAAAAAAAAAAAGATTTTTGCCTGTTTTTTCAATTTTGTAGGTTATGTACACATTTTGGCGATTTAAAACCAACGAGGAATTAGTGGAAAATTTCATTACAAAGAATTTAGTTTCTTGTTTGCCTCGACCCGACTGATATAATCGGAGTTTTAAGCTCAAACAACGCATTTTAAAAATTTAAATTGTTTATAAACAAAAGAGCACAAGTTTTTCGAGGTCCAAAACTCTGGAGAATACTCCTGGTGATACCCCAGAGAGGATATAATCATAATAATGTTGCATATAGACTGTGTAATTTCAAATGCACGACTGGCGGCTTGAATCTATTCGACAAGTATTTTCATAGATGTGTTCGATGGATGTAGCCTGCTTAATTCCTCTCATAGCGGTGCATACTAGGAATATATGTCGCACTAATACCCACATTCGTATGAAGTTCAGCTTGTCACTCCTCGTACAATCCATTTCAAGCAATCTTTTATATGGAGAACTTCAGCCCTTTGGGGGGGGGGGGGGGGGGGGGGCTGTTCCTGTAGTGCTTTAGGGATTTCCTAGTAGCATTCATGCTATGGCCATAAAAAAATGTTTTTACAAATGAAAAATAAAACTTGCACTTGGATGATTTTTTGGTACATGTTTCGCATATCTATATTCTATAGATTTTTTGTCCTTTAGCGTAAAATTTAGTATTCCTGTCTTTACCGGGCGTTGGTTAGTTTTTATTTTACTCACTGTTTTCTTTGTAATTACCCAAGTTTGAGCTCCATACAGCAGGAATGGGATAACGCATTGATTTAATATTTTTCTTTTTAAGTATACCTTAAATATTCTGTTATGTCTTGTCACAGGTACATCTATAGTTCTTCTTTAGGTTCATTGTTGTATTGGGCAGATATCTTTATTATCTTTGTTTTGCTTAGAGTTATACTGAGCCCTATTTCTCCGTTTTCTCTTTTAGCTCCTTTATCCCGTCCTGCAGTTCCAACTTATCCTCCATAGTGTAAAGGATATCAGGAAACAAGAAATGTTCCGGGAATCATTTGTAACTTCTTGTGAAATGTAATGAAGTAGAGGTAACGAACTTTTCTATTCTAGAATTTACCAGAGTATACAAAACATAATGCCGTTACGATGTACGAAGACGACACGGCCACGGTATCTGGTGATACACTATAAGAAGTCAATGAAAAGGTAATCATAATAATGGATAGGAAGATTGGTTGGTGTAAGAGAAATAATTTAAAGTTTAAATGAAGAAGTATTAAAATTTCAAACTGTACAGACCTTTACACTCCAAAAAATCTGTCTGTATTATTATAATATTCTTGGGTAGTTACATTAACAGTGATTTTTTATCGAAAACCAATACCAAATTTATTTGTAAAAAGATGGATGATGTTTATAATGCCGTCTTACAATTGAAAATAGTACTTGATTTGTCTGGTTTGTGGAATATTAATAATGTGCTAGGGTACATTTCTTAATATATTACTCTGTGAAAAAAGTGTAATCAAATTAGTTCTCATTCTGCAGAAAAAAATCTGAGGGTATATTTTTTAATCTATTTGTGCATGACCCATGTAAAGCTATGTTTATCAATTATAAAATTTTAACTGTATCTTAAATGGTATATTAAACGATAAATCGTAAGTATCAAACTTAAAACGGAAATGCTCTAATGGTTCTGCAATACAGAATAACTAATTAAAAAAATTCTTTAGATTATAATGCTTATGGCCTATGATATTAAATTAGGAGATTAAGATAAAAATTTAAAAATAATAATAAAACACATTTTAACATAATTTTTTTTTTATCATTTTCTATCTATCTCTAAGAACATATATTGGGAATTATTATTTTCAGTTTTATTTCTACATTGTTTCAATTATTTTAATTTGCCTTTTTAAATTAGTTGGAACCAACACATAAATAGAAAGTCCGAACGACGAAGAGTGAAAATAACTCGAGATAAATCACGGTGGGCCGAAGGAGTATAGGACGCCCACGAAAAAGATGGAACGACGACCTGTAGCGACGATACATTAAAGAAAAACAGGCAGGAATGCCTAATATAAAGAAAATGAATACGAAGAAGAAATTCGTTTTGTTTATTTATTTATTTCTGTTGTTTTTTATATATGTTTCGTATTGTCTCTTCATATATGTATGTTACTGGTATTCTATATAGCGTTTTTATATTAACTATTATTAGATTTAGTGGTTATAATAACTAAATTAATGATAAAAGTTACGAAAAAGCGCATCTGTTGTTATTTGATTAATAAACAAGTGTAAAAAAAAACGGTTAAAATGACTCAAAAAAAAATGGCGGGCAATTCAAATTTTAAATAACAAATTCAATTGTGCCCACTGGGTTCAATATTTTTGGACCAAATTCAGGATATTTTTGCTATACCAAAAGACATATTCTCTGAAGGTTTGCAGCCGATCGGTTCACTTAGTCGGCCTGTATAATAAAATGAAATAAGAAAAAAACAGATTTTTGCCTGTTTTTTCAATTTTGTAGGTTCTGTACACATTTGAGAGATTTAAAACCAACGAGAATTTAGTGGAAAATTTCATTACAAAGAGTTTAGTTTCTTGTTTGCCTCGATCCGACTGATATAATCGGAGTTTTAAGCTCAAAAAACGCATTTTGAAAATTTAAATTGTTTATAAATAAAAGAGCACAAGTTTTTCGAGGTCCAAAACTCTGGACACTACTCCTGGTGATGCCTCAGAGAGGATATAATCATAATAATGTAGTATCGAGACTGTGCAATTCGACAAGTATTTTCATAGAATGTGTTCGATGGATGTAGTAATTCCTCTCATAGCGGTGCTTGCTAGGAATATATGTCGCACTAATACTCCGTATTCGTATGAAGTTCAGCTTGTCACTCCTCGTACAATCCCTTTCAAGCAATCTTTTATATGGAGAACCTCAGCCCTTTGGGGAGGGGGGCTGTTCCTGTAGGGCTTTAAGGATTTTCCAGCAGCACTCATGCTATGGCCATAAAAAAATATTTTTACAAATGGAAAATAAAACCATGTAACTTTCAGAGTTGTTTGTTACAAATGCTGAAATCGTTTTTAGTGTTATTATTCAGTAAATAATGTATTTGGCTCTTAACCTGCCGTAAAAAAACTTGTGTGATACTTTTCTTAAAATCTTCACCGTATATCAAAGTCTACAGGGTCTTGAACCGTAAAGTTTCTTCGAAAATATTCAGTTGTTATACGGAATTATGCCGTCACGGACTGCCCGGAGTTTCCGCTTCCGGTCCATCTTGCGCGCCGCAAGTAATTTATTGTCAAGGAGTCTTATCTAATGTCCAAACTTGGCCCGGACTTGGCAAGAGTTAGTTATTCTTGAAATCATTTTTATGGTGATCTTGGTAAACTTTACGATATCTAAGATGAAATTATAACTTGAGAAGTTTTAACACCAGAGATTTAAAAAGTTAAAAGAAAATGTTTACAAGGTAAGTTACTGGAAAAAATTGCATAAGTTCAAGAATATAATAATTAATATATACAAAAACTTTTTCTTTAATATACTAGGTGACTTTTTAAGTTCAGATATTATTTTGAATTGGTTATAGTACTTAGTAAATGATACCACTTCTACAAAAATAGCTTATGCTATGTGTGAGTATCTTAAAAATTTTGGAAATATCTTCATAAGTGTAGCGCCGCCTATATTTTTTTACGTTTCTGTTTATCGATTTCCAAATAGCTTCATAAATGCCGAAATCTGGAGGACACTTTAATAACTTTGAAAAGAAAATCCTTTCATATTATTTTCGCGATAATTCTGTTGTTTCTTAAGCCGTTTTAATGTGAAAAATTTGGCCTGAAAAAAAAATAAAAAAGTGAACCAAAATGTGAATAAAATTGATAATAAAGGAAAGATAGAATTAAAGCATACTTCAAAAAGGAGGTTATCTAAAAAGAAACCTTTTATAGGATTTTTTAAATCTGTCAATGGGCTTAGACTAAATACAATGAGGAAGCAGATCTTCCTATGTCTTGGTATTTCCAAATATTGGACATTTCGAATGCTGACACCGTTTGTACATACCCGATGCTTTAACGTTTCTTCGGTATACAAGGGAGAATTCGTTTTGAGAATTTAATAGACAAACGTCGTCATGTATAACGTCTGTCGATTCAAAATATATAGCGAACCTAATCATATCAGTTGAAGAGAGACACGATCCCTCCTTCGGAAGATATATAAAACCTAACACAGGAGTTCTGAATTTTTCGGAGTCTGGAATTTGAACAAATGTCAAGATGTGACCCAAAAGTCACATAGGATCAACAAAACTAATGCTTCACACAGATTTCTTCTGAAACCTCTGTTTAAAATATGTCTGCTCCTATACAAATTCTTCAACGTTGAGTATGCCCTCTGAACTACAGGTTTTACATGACTTTTGGCACGCAAGTCTCTAGCAATGATTAGAGTAAGATTCCCAGTTGTCCTTGGTTGGATGCGAAGACTATCCAGAACAACATCCAAGTTTAATCCAACGAGTGCATTCTCAGCGTCGCTGACTTTGATGGAGTCAACCCAACATTGTGCCTAACACAATATGAATGAATATACATAAACTTGTATATCATCAGCGAATTGAGGAATTGACCAATTACTATCAATAAATTTAACCAGCTCTATGGTATATATCATAAAAAAAAAGAACTCTGCGATATACCACTATCAACGGTCCTAAGCTGGGAAGACAAATAATCTAATTTGAAAAATTGCCTCTGGTCTACTAAATAATCTTGAAGAAACTCAATATATAGATATAATATACACAATATACCTAATTAATTTATATATATATATATATATATATATATATATATATATATATATATATATATATATATATATATATATATATATATATATATATATATATATATAGATATATATTCAACAAGCCTTTTAAATATTTTAATGAAAAATAATTTTTGCATCAAGATTGTAGAATCTGGAATGTATTAGGTCAACATCATTTGTATATTCCACAATCTTCCTTTTAAAATGCCTACAATTACTTATACTTTTTGCACCCAAAGAGTCAACTACTATAGAAAGTAATGACAGTATAGTGACATCAATTTGATAGCTATTATAGTAATATCCAGAGCTAAACATTTCTGGTTCTGATATTAATAGGTTATCCCTCCAAATGTTAATATGGGTATTATGCTTAAAATGTTGACCAGACCCAAAAACTTGCATTTGTAATATTAATCTAAGTGTTTTTATCATTGTATGGACAGGAATAAGGTCGTTATTTCTAAATGTTTTATATTCGAGGATGGATTGATAACTTTGATAAATTTCTACGAAAGGGCTCCAAGTTTTGTAAAGCGTCATGACTGTTGGTAACCATGATTTTTGTTGGCAGCTATCCTAAGTGATCGATGTTAGACGTTTCGTAACTGAGTACGATATGGGCGCCAAGTTTGTTGATTCTAAACTAAAAATGCACAAGGAAAGACATTTCAACATCGTGCTTGGAAATTTGCAACGTAATCTGAAGAACTTCTGGCCTTGTTCTGTGACTGTAGACGAAACGTAGACTCACCATTACAGTTCGGAGACAAAACGGCATGCGAAACAGTGGGTTGGCGAAGGTGAAAGTGCACCGAAAAGAGCGAAAACAGTGTTATCGGCGGGGAATGTTATAACAACTGTTTTTTGAAACTCACAGGGTATTATCATGTTTGATTATTTGCAAAAGGGTGCAACAGTGACTGGCTCTTATTACGCAACAATATTGCGACCTAGATTAGCGCGCAAAAAACTGCTTTTTCACCAGGACAGGCCTGCTCACACATCGGCCGTCTCAATGACAAAAGTGTACGAGCTGGGCTTCGAAATAGTTTCCAACTCACCCTATTTCCCAGATTGGGACCCAAGTACCTTTTTTTGTTTCTTAACCGCAAAAACTAACTTGGTGGAAAAGATTGGAAGCTTGCTGCATCAAAAATATTGAGTTCGATGGAAATTATGTTGTAAATAAATAAATTTGTTGGTTATAAAAATGTTATTTACCTTGTCCTTTACAAGACTTTTCATTCCATCCTCGTAAAATGAGATGTACCTTTTCTATATTGATGATCAGCCCATTATTGGAAATCCGTTTTTTAATTTTAAACATTTTCTTTGAATTATTTATTAACGAGTTGATAGTGTTTTATTTAATAGAGATATTTGTATCATCGTAATTTATAATTGCAAATATTAAGTCACCGGTCAAGTGCAAGTCGAACTTGCGCAATTAGTGTTCCGTACGTTGATTGTTTTTAAAATAAAAAATTTTGTTATTGAGGTATATAAAATGATCACCGACTTCACAAAACACACCCAAAATGAGTTTTCAACAAAGTTTTTTTTTCCGACCTTTATTGAAAACTGATGACCTTGAAATTTTTGTTTTTTTTTGTATACCTGATAAATTATGAAAGGTAATGCACTCGCGATAATTTTCGTTTAATCTACACCCTATGGGGAATATTCCAGAATTTTTTCGATCAGTACTTTTCGAGATAAGGGGGATAGCGATTTATCGCAATTTTTTAAAAATAATACAAAGAAAAGTGTGCGCAAGTATTACATTATATTTTTGAACTCGTGTTTTTACAAGTTTTCATTTGACATCCCACTCGATGCCCTGGTATTTTTTTTTTTATTTTCGATTTCACTATCCAAAACTAACCCCTTAAGTGAAAATTTAACTTTCAAAACTACACGGCTCTGATGAGGCCGTTAGTTCCTATATTTTTGCCAAATTTCGACTTTCTATATCAGAAAATTTCGGAGAAAATCGGATGTGACAGACGGATAAACGGACGGACAGACACCGAAGTGATCTTATAAGTGATCCGTATGGAACACTAAAAATAATCTAGATAAATATGAAAAAGGTAAACAATTATACATGCTCGATATTAGAAAAAAAAAACCGAGTAACTTTGCAAATTGGACTTGCAAAATTAGTATTTCGTAAGGTGATTGCTTTTGAAACGAAATATTTTGTCACGGAGGTAAAAAAAGTGACTTTACAAAACACACCTAAATGAATTTTCAACAAAGTTTATTTCTGATCTTTGTTGAAAACTGATGACTAGAGACCGGATTATATGCATTTGCATATTTTCATATGCATTTGCATATTTAGACCATTCTCACCGATTATTGCATATTTTACCCAAAATCTAGTAATGATGCATATTTTCCCTATATTTACAATATTTCTCGGTATTAGTAGGCAATTGAATTGCTCAGGGCCGTCTCAATGACAAAAGCCGTCGCCGTCTGGAACCGATCTTATCGCCGGGACATTACCTGCAATAGTCTAAACATCCATTAGGTTATAGTGCCAAGGGAATACCCAAAATTACGACAGTATTTTATTCCTTTGTTTCTTGGTCGGGATATTAAGTGATAAGTAGTTGGTTTCTAAGAATATTTGTTTGAGCGTGGATCAAATAAACAATTTTCTCGAAGACGAATTTTTATTTTAAAACAAGATATCAGTTTTAACATTATTGTTGACGCGCTCTCTCCACAAACTTGCAAATCCTACATTTAAAGATTTTCTGGGAAAATATTGCTTAAATCAAGAAATACCAGACGAATCAACACTGCGTAAAAATTACATACCAACAATTTACCAACATGTTCTGGAAGAAATACGAAATGAAGTTAAGGATGACATTATTTGGATTTCAGCTGATGAAACTACCGACAGTTGAGGTCGCTATATTGCGAATTTAATTGTGGGCGCATTAAGATTAGAGCCTTCCTCTTCCTATTTGGTGGCCTGCAAAGAACTTGACAAGACAAATCATTCTACGATCGCCAGATTTGTGAATGAGGGTATTAAAAAAATATTTCCTGAATCTTCTGCAGATGAAAAAGTGTTTATATTTCTCTCAGATGCTGCTCCCTATATGATCAAGGCAGCCAAAGTCATCCAAGTATTTTATACAAATTGAATTCATGTGACGTGCTTTGCTTACGGAGTCCATCGACTCGCTGAAGAAGTACGATCCACGTTTGGAAATGTAAATAAACTGAATTCATCAGCAAAGAAAGTGTTTCTTAAGGCACCTGCTCGCAATAACGCCTATAAAGAAAAACTGCCAAATGTGCCTTTACCTCCCGAACCAGTCGTAACTCGATGGAGAACATAGATCGAAGCTGTACTATTTTACAATGAACATTTCGAGGCCATCAAAGGTGTAGTAAATGACTTCGATAGTGCAGAGGCTATGGCAGTTCGTCAATCCAAGGAAACATTTACATTCTGATATTAAAAAAAACATAGCTTTGATTAGCACTTACTTTTCCCACATACCTGCGGGTATTAAAAAGCTTGAAACTCGAGGTTTGGCGTTAACCGAATCAATTCAGTTAATGAATAAAATCCGTCAAATAAACTCCACGTTGCCAGATGTATTCCCGCGTAGAGTTAAAGAAAAGTTTGAAAACATTTTGTGCAATAACCCAGGCTTTGAACCTTTATGTCAAATTGATAGTTTTATATAGGACGGGTGAACTTTTGCCAGAAAAACAATAAGTGCTAACATAGCACCCAAATTCAAATACTGCCCAGTTACCTCAGTGGATGTGGAACGGTCATTTTCCACTTATAAAAATATTTTAAGTGATCGAAGACACAATCTTACTACCCAACATTTGGAACAATACCTTATTGTTTACGTGTACAAGAATACAAATGTTAAATAATTTTAAAAAATGTTAAATAATTGTTAATTAAATTTAAATATCGTCGATAAATTGTTAATTTTATGCTGATTTTGAAATAAAAACTAAAAATTACTACTTTTATTATTATTTAATATTGCATATTTTGTCCCTTTTTATGCATATTTTAAGCATTTTTCATGCATATTTGCATGCATATTTCAAGATTTTTATGTTGCATATAATCCGGTCTCTACTGATGACCTTGACTTTTTTTTTAATATATTGAAGGTAACGCACTCGTGATAATTTTCATTTAATCTACAGTTTATGGAGAACATTCCAGAATTTTTTCAAAAATTTTTGATTAGTAATTTTCGAGATAAGGAGGGGACAGCGGTTTTTTTAAAAAAATATACAGTATTACATCATATATATTTTTGAACTCGTGTTTTTACAAGCTTTCATTTGACAGCCCACTCGATGACCGGGTAAAGAACTTTTTTTCACTTCCGATTTCACCCCCCAAAACTAACCCCTTAAGTCAATATTTATCTTCTAACACTACGGTTCCGATTGAGCCATCAATTCCTATATTTCTGTCAAATTTCAATTTTCTATGTCAAATAGTTTCGGAGAAAATCGGGTGTACTTGACGGACACCGACTGAGTGTTCCGTACAGAACATTAAAAAGTGAAGTTATAGTGTTATTATAATGTCCTATATAATCCTACGATATAATAACTACATCTTATTAAAAGTTATAAATAATTAATATGACGTATAACTACCTAGAACCGAAGCAAACGCAAACGAACTTTTAAACTAGAGCTATAGAAGTTCTGTAAACTTTACTAAAATTTGCTTACTAGTTATAGGACTACACCGAGGAGACGAACAAAAACTTTTGCATCTCGCATACCGTTTTGTAATGAATAAGTTATATAGTTGTTTTGAAGCACGAATTGTTGGCTTTGCCAACCGAACTCTTCAAGACGTGTATTTTATTTTAAAAGGCACGTAGAAATTTATTTTGTACTGGATATTTTTTAATTTTTTATTTATTTCCTTTTACACAGATTAAATATTTATTCGTCAGTTTTAGATACACTTGCAGACTCTGTCCAAAATACTCTGCGGTTAAGGCGCGTTCTCACGAGTCAAGTTTTGTTGTTCAATTTTAGTTGGTCAACTAAAGTTGAATGAGACTTGAATCACTTTTGGTTCATACGTTTCAACAGAAATCGATCAAACCGTTTCAGTATTTACAATGGCTTTGAAGGTAGCGTTGCGCGAAGTGGTGCATACTATAACAGTTATGTTACAAGAAGAACTGCGAACAATTCTATCAAGTAACAATCGTCGAAAGCGTCGTTTTTGGGTGAGACAGTGGATCTTGAGAAGAAACCGATTGGGAGCTTTGGAGACATTGCTAAAGGAACTAGCGTTAGAGGATAGTGAAGGATATAGAAATCATTTGAGAATGTCGGAAGAAAAATTTGAAGAATTGCTAATGAAAGTTCAATGCCGCTTAAAGAAACGTGACACAGTGATGCGACAAGCTATTTCACCAAGACTAAAGCTGCAAGTAATATTAAGATATTTAGTTATAGGAGATCCATTTTTAACGCTTGCTTCCATATACCGTGTACCTAAAAATACCATTTCCAATTTTTTGAAGGAAGTTTGTGTAGCTATATACGAGGCTTTAGAACAGTTTATTAAAGTAAGTACAATTTGTTTTACAAAAGTATTAAATTTAAGATGCTTTACATTTTATTTTTTATTGTAGAATATCAATTATAGCTATGCTAAGTATATCAGATGGCTGCTCCGAATATTCTTCGCGTTGTTCTTTGTTGTTGTAATCAATTGAAAACGAGGATGACCAATGTTCTCCATCCATGTTTGTACACGTTGGTGCAGGAGTAGCACTTGATGAATGTGAAAACATGGGTGATGCAGTAGTGTGCTGGGACTATTTCATTATGAGTTCCAATCGTTTTTGTCTTAATATAGTTTGAATTTGTTCCTGGCAGAGGATAGCGTCGTAAAGAGGCATCTGTTTTAACTGGACAGCAACATGTTTACCAAATATATCAAATTGGTTTTCAGTCTCATTTTTATTGTTACTTTGCACTACTTTATCAAGTTTATCAATCGCTGTGGTTATATCGTGAACAATTTTTCGTTTGCGACTCGGAGGAGCACGAAACATGTTTGTCGGTTTTGATTGTTTTGGAGTAGACCTATTGGCAGATTCGGTGTTTTCCAAATTTCTTCCTGAGTATCGGCATTTATGGTAGTAATAGATGCAGATGCAGGAAATCCCTATCCTCAGGGGTTTCATGTGTATCTTCGCTCATTTCGCTTTCGGCTGCTTCACCTTACACTAAATTCTGAAAAATAAGGAAAACTTGTTTTCACAAGGTAGAAAGTAGTATTGTTGTAGAAACTTTTATCATCAGAAATGTTTTTTGATATTAATACGTTGCTAACGTATATGCAATTTCAATGTTTCAATTTTTTGCAATATAGGTTACTTTTTTTTTTGTTATAGGTGCCACAAACTGGAGGAAAGTGGAAGGCAATTCAAAAAGAATACAACCTCCGATGGAATTTTCCCAACTGGTGTGGTGCTATAGACGGAAAGCATATCGTTATTCGAAATGCCCCTCATAGTGGATCAGAGTATTTCAATTACAAAGGTTCATACAGCGTAATTTTGATGGCATTAGTAGATGCAAACTATTGTTTTCGCTACTTTGACGTGGGTACAAATGGACGGGCAAATGATGCTGCCGTTTTGAGAAATCATCTTTGAATGCAGCATTGGAAGATTTCAGTAATAGGTTAAATTTTCCAAAACATGGAGTAATAGTAGCTGATGATGCTTTCTCCTTACGAATAAATATTTTAAAACCATTCGGGAGATGTACTAATTTATCGCCAAAACAAAAAATCTTTAATTACCGCTTGCCAAGAGCTCGTCGCGTAGTTGAGAATGCATTCGGAATTTTAGTTTCGAGATTCAGAGTTTTTGAACGACCTATAGCCGTTGCAATTACTTCAGTGGACAGCATTGTCAAAGCAGCATTAGCATTACATAATTGGTTAAAAATGAGTTCGCGTGAAGTATATACACCTACTGGCTCCCTTGATACTGAAGATCTTAATACGCGGTTCACTATCTTTTGAGTATTCTTGGAAAACACAGAATACTCAAATGAATGGTTTAGTTAATTTGCAAATAATTTAGGGAGTCGTAACTACACCAGATCAGCGTCTACTGTACGTGATGAATACGCAGAATATTTTTCGGTAGAAGGTGCTGTGCCGTGGCAATTGGATATGATATATGATGATAAATAATTATAAAAACAAGCTAATGTAAAGTTAATTTAAAAAAGAAATAGTGTACTTACTAAATTTGATGTCGTGTCTCTTGTGTTGGTTACACGATTTAAAAATGCATCAGCTCTTTTGTACCAGAACAGTTTTGGCGCATATATATCCTTCGTGCCGATTCCACTTTTTTTGAATTTTTGGACCAAAGAGTGCTCTTTTGTGTACACCGTTCGGATTGTTTTTATTTTATTTTTGACATCCGTTATCGTTAATACAGAAATTTCCAATTCTTTTACCATCGATTTTAAAGCATTTTCACGCGCATCTCTATTTTTGTACGACGATGATTCCAGAGGCAATCATGCTTATTATACAGGTCTAAAAATTTTAACATTACGCTTTCTGACCACTTAACATTCATTTTGTTCAATATATTACGACGTTAGCACGATGGAAAAAAACACCAGCTCTCAATTCGAGGTAAAGGGAACTGATCGGCCTGGGCGACCCAGAGGTGCAGACGTTTCAATCCGTGATTCAACTCGAAGTGACTCATCACTTGAACGATAAGAGTTTGATTCTGTCAAACTTTTCTTGATCCACTAAAAAGTTGATCAACTTTATTGAAACAAAGGTTCTCACTAGGTTTTTCATTCAAACTTTAGTTGACCAACTAAAAATTGATCAACTAAACTTGACTCGTGAGAACGTGCCTTTACCGATTCGATCCATTTTTGTTTCTTTGAACAGAGAGATGCCGGATAACTAAGTGGCGAGGGTCACTGACTATTACTTGATAGTTATCTTAAGGATGATCAGGCAATACGTCGCGGGGTGACGGGCAAGGGGGTAGACCTAAGCTCATATATGTAATACCATTATATAGCTAGATAGAGAGAGAAGTGTATCGCCGTTAGTAGAGTATCTACGATCGTTTCTCTCTCGCACCCTAACTCGAAACTTCGCACGAACTGCGCATGCATTATATAAAAAACATATTATTTCTATAGGTTCGTTCCAACCTTAAATCAGAAACAGATTTCCAGCAATTTGCAAATCGTGTTTATCGCGCATGTCTGTAAATTATTGACTTCTGATTAATTTTTATATGGATGGTTGGAACAACTGATAATTTACTTGACGTGGGAATAAATATAACCTAACAAACTTAGGCCGGTCGAATCTTTGAATCTTGCTTTGAATAACCATGATTTTTTTTTATTTACAAGGCTAAGCATAAAAGTCAAAATGGATCTAGAAGGTATGTGATGAGGTTAATGTGTAAATATATCCAACATTATATATTAACGGTATAATTACTAAATCACTCCCAATGTTGGAATTTGTGAGATGTTCTCACGACTTTCGTGGTGTCCAAGCAATACAAGCCTTTTTAAAATACTTTTATTCAAAGCGTCCACTTTGTCCGATTATAGGTTATGTGGCAAGCAAAATCAAAATAGTTGCCATATGCATGCGCCAAATTATTAGTTAGAAGATAATCCGCAAACTGTTCTGATAGTTTTCAAACAGGTCTGAATTTTAGTTGGAACATAAAACTAATAGTTTGCTAACCCTTAGTAACTTTGGTTGGAACGCACTTAACTTACTGCGCAGAATCCCGACTGTAAGAAACTGTTTCTGATGCGGGTTGGAACGAACCTTATGAGAGTTCCCGTACATGCGGGTTAGCAATCTGCTCATGCGCGTTAGCAATCTGCTCTCTTGCTTCTCTCTTTAATGACACTCGCTTCGCTTACAGGCGACGATAGAGCGCTAGCTATATAGCTAGCGCCCTATATAGAAGTATTAAATATATGCCTATGCTAAACACATGGATAACGAAGAACGTTACCAATCATAAAAAATTAAATTATATTATTTATTTTTATTATATTATTTATTTTTATTATATTATAATGAAACATAGCCATCTTTTTTTAATGATTCTATGTTCAATTATCATTGCTATCGAATATATCCAATATATTGATTATTTATTAAAAAAAAACCCGCATGTACAATAAGTAATAAACGTGGCAACGTTGCAAAATATACATAAAAAATCTTTAGGTCGGCATAAGTGCTGTCCATACAGCAAATTCAAATTTTCAATTATCGAAACTTTCGTAATGACATGAATAGTATAAGAGAAGAATTATTTCTGTATAAATTTAAAAATTATTGTTTACCTGAATTCAAATAATATGCTTTGGTGATTCAAGAGCCGCGCACGCGCAAAGCTTTCTCAATTGCTGTGTTGCCATGTCTATAAATCCATAACGACATATTAGTTATTTTTAGTGCACATGATAAAGTATTAGAAAGATTTTGCGACGCTTATTTCGGTAGGTCACTGTCTTTATCTTTATTTCAAGCATGCGCCCACCGCTTGGAGCTTGCGCAGTAGTAAAAGGAAGAATTTGAATATAAGGACTCGGCTGTTATTGTTACTTGAAGCATGCGCCACTATTCGGAGCTTGCGCAGTATTCAGACAAAATAAGAGAATTCTTTATGAAGGATAACGATTTTCCTTACTTAGGAACTTACAAGACAGGTTATTTAAAGTTCTTATTCTTATCGCTATTAGGGTAGGGCCTGTTTTTTTTTCCTACTTAGGTATATACGAGGCTGGTTTGAAAAGTCCGTGCAAAAATAAAAACTACTTATGTGTTTGGGGTAAAACCTTTTTTATTTTTCGACAGAGTCTCCTTTTAGGCTTATACACTTCATCCAACGATGTTCTAGTTTGTTGATCCCTTCCGAATAATAGGATTTGTCCAAGTCTGCAAAATATCCATTAGTGTCTGCAATCACCTCCTCGTTTGAATAAAATCTTTGTCCCGCCAGCCATTTCTTCAAGTTGGGGAACAAATAGTAGTCCGAGGGAGCCAAGTCTGGAGAATAGGGGGGATGTGAAACGAGTTGGAATCCTATTTCCATTAATTTTGCGACCACAACTGCTGAGGTGTGTGCTGGTGCGTTGTCGTGATGGAAAAGGACTTTCTTGTGGGCCAATCGCGGGCGTTTTTCTTGCAGCTCGGTTTTCAAACGGTCCAATAACGATGAATAATATTCACCTGCAATAGTTTTACCCTTTTCCAGATAGTCGATGAGGATTATCCCTTGCGAATCCCAAAAGACAGTCGCCATAACCTTTCCGGCCGAAGGAACGGTCTTCGCCTTTTTTGGTGCAGATTCCCCCTTGGTAACCCATTGTTTAGATTGTTGTTTGGTCTCAGGAGTATAGTAATGTATCCATGTTTCATCCACAATGACGAAACGACGCTTAAAGTCCTCCGGATTCTTCTGGAACAGCTGCAAACCATCCTTGCAACACTTCACACGATTCCGTTTTTGGTCAAGCGTGAGCAATCGCGGCACCCATCTTGCGGATAGCTTTCTCATGTCCAAATGTTTATGCAAAATATTATGTACCCGTTCAGTCGAGATGCTCACAGCACTAGTAATCTCACGCACCTTAACTCTTCTGTCATCCATCACCATATCATGGATTTGATCAATGATTTCTGGAGTCGTAACCTCCATAGGCCGTCCAGAACGTTCAGCGTCACTTGTGCCCATATGGTCAGTCCGAAAATTTTGAAACCACTTATAAACTGTTCTAATCGAAGGTGTAGAGTCACCATAATGTTTATCAAGCTTCTCTTTAGTCTCCTGAGGCGTTTTGCCTTTCATAAAGTAATGTTTAATCACCACACGAAATTCTTTTTCGTCCATTTCTTGAAAATCCCTCGACTTCCTTGATTCACACGAATGCCAAACACAAAGAAATAGACCAATATGGCTGAAACTTGGTGTGCGTTCATTCAAGAGATGCTACTAACTAAACATGACCTCGATACGCGCCGGTGGTGCCATCTCTCGGACTTTCCACGGACTTTTCAAACCAGCCTCGTAAACCACTACGAAAACAGTAAAAATGAAATGATAATCTTTTATTACAAATAACACTGACAATAGTTAATTAGTGTTCAGATTATTTACATTTCGGCACAATGGTATTACAGTGTGTGTAGTGCTAATTTGAAATGTAATTTTATTTATCGCACATTCGTATTAGCATCGAAATATTGGAAGAAGTAATAGAAACCTGATAGACACAATTTTAAATAAGAAACTTGTGTTGACCCATCAAATACTAATAACCGGCTTGCTTAACCATGAAATGAATGAAAAAAAAACCCTAAGTTTATAGAAGATGAATACTAACCTAACTTTGCAATTCCATCGGGTTAATACAGCGCATGCTTGAGATAACGATAAGGGTAAAGGCATGGGAAAAATAAGCATTGAAAAATCCTCTCTAATATTGCTAGAAATCTACCGAGTAAAAATAAATGAAATTTGGTCTGTAGTTTCTAAAGGCATTGTCACATCTTATTTAAAATGTTTATCATTCTTTTATCATAACAAGATAAATTATAGATTAATCAAATTAGCTCGCAACTTCGCAAGTATCTTTTAATTTCATTTTTCTACCACGTCAATTTTTTTAAATTTTCTTATCACGACTAACGTAATGCCCGAAAATCTGTTCTTCTAGTTTAAGATTAAGAACATCGGAATTTGGTTTATTTAATAGGTCATTTTAAAACTAAGATAAAACCATGCAAGTGCATCATTTAGATAGTACAGGCGGATGCCAAGGAGAACGGTGGACTACATCGTAAAAAAATTTGTGCAGGACATGGAATTCTCAACCAAAAACGTCCAGGAGTGCCTCGAATGTCCAGCAGACGTAATTGCCGTCTAACCGCACTAGAAATCACGGCTCAAGTATACCCGGACCGGCCCATCCCCATCAGCGTGACAGCCGTAAAGACCCGGTTAGCGTGGACTACACGGGAGAGGTGCACTGAGGAAACCACTTCTTAGGCAACTGGATAAACGTAAACGATTCAATAGAATTCTGTCCTTCGGAGCGAGGAATCTCAATTCGAAATTTTCGGTTCAAATCGACGAGTTTACGTGCGGCGGTCAGCTAGAGAGAGGATATTGGAAGCCTTTCAGTTGCTTACAGTAAAACATGGGGGAGATTCAGTAATAGTGTGGGGTTGTTTTGGCAACGGTAAAGTTGGGAAAAACTTTAGGGGAGAAGGAACATGGGAAAAGAACAGTATTAAGAAATTTTGCTAACTCAAATGCTTCCTTCTGGAAGAGATATTTTTCAGGGGAAATTTATTTTTCGGCATGACAACGACCCAAAACATTCTGCTAAACAAATTAGAGAACTTTTGGAGCAATGGAAATCGGATGATATCCTGGAAGTGATGACTTGGCCTCCACACCCACCGGTCTTGAACCCCATCGAATTGCTGTGGGATCATTTGGACAGGTGTGTTCGAAAACTCAATCCAACATCAGAAAATCACTTGTGGGAACTTTTACAAGCAGAATAGATTAAAATAACCGAAGACACTACCGGACAGAATGCCGAAATTCTGTAAAGCGGTAATTAAAAACAAATGACATCACATAGAAGAGAAAAAAAACCTGGAAAATCATGAATATTTTTCTGATTTTCTAAACTGTAAATAACGTGAAAATAAATAATAATTCATTGAAATTAAAAAAATATATATTATCTGGGTTTTTGTTGTCTTGGGAATGAAATAACTAGGTGGAAATACTTTCTGACGGTAGTGTAACTGTTAAAATAGAGGTTTTTACGAATGGTGAAATGTAATACATTAAAATTCTGAGTTTTAATCCGTTCGTCCAACAATGAATTTGCACGACGTTTCACCAAAATCCGCAAAAAATGTCAAATGAGATTTTGGCGAAACGTCGTGCAAATTCATTGTTAGACGAATGGATTGAAACCTGGAATTTTAATGTATTATGTATATATATATATATATATATATATATATATATATATATATATATATATATATATAGAGAGAGAGAGAGAGAGAGCGTGAGAGAGAGTGCGCAGATATTTATATTTTAATCTAAAAATGATGACATGAAAAGTGTACCATTTAAATATATGTTTAGTTTAAGATATTCTTTTGAACTTCCCTGAGTTGACAAAATGTAGCTTATATCCATTATTTTCTAATTGGCTCCTTTTAGCACTTATCTTAATTGTCCTTGTTAAGGTTTTGTGACATTTCCTTTGTTCAATTGTTGTTTAACGTGTCCACGAAACAGTCAGAAGGAATTAGTATCGGGTAAATTACACGGTCATTAACGAGGTTTAATGCATTCAATTTTTACGTTCATTATGATAGGCAATTGTCGAATTGGCTTTATGAGATAGAGCTTAGTCTTGGTAACAGACTAGATTTCTGATTTGAAAATGGTGCGGATGGTGCTTGAAATACTAAAATATGGTTCTGATATTATGCCGCTTTGGCAATGGCCTTTTCTTGGACAAAAATCCGTTTGGAAAGTCCATCATAATTTATAGTAATCCATCCCATAATTTCTTTTTTCAGTTTCGAATTTCGCCGATTCGAATATATATATATATATATATATATATATATATATATATATATATATATATATATATATATATATATATATATATATATATATATATATATATATATAGCCCAGTTGTCAAAGGCAAATTTTGACGAAAAGCTCTTATTAAATGTGAACAGACAGAATACGATAAAAAAGTTTGCTGCTCTAAATTGTACGCTAAGCCTACAAAATCGAAAATAAAATGAAAAATACGGTTTTTCGCAGATAGATAGCAGATATCGAAAAACTAATAGCACCGCCTAAAAGACCAGGAAATTTTACAAAAAAAATAGTATATAGATTATTTTTTTTAGTTTTGCCGTAATTTAAAAAAATTATTATAAATAAAATGGCTGGTTTAACCCCTTCAATTCTAGTGCTTCCAATCTCATTTATAATTAAATTAACGATTCTATATACCGCTAAATATTTTGAAATTGGTTATTAAGGGGTTTCTCGGGGTGCTGATTAAGAATCAGATGACAAGATTTGAAAAATTCAAAATGGCGGATCTATTATGACAGCCAAAGAGTACGTAATTTATTTAATTTCTTCGAGTAATTTAGAATTTTTGTGTTTTCAGTAACTATTTTCTTTCTAGCTGGATGTTAAATGAAATATAAATTCTTTATACTTAAAGCTTAGACATTTATCTTTCATTTCTCACCTTTAAATATATATAGTTTTTTTATTTTTTGCGTTCAAGTTGTATGATTAATAATAAGCAAAAAATACGTTTATCAAGAACACTTTTTTAACAGCAAAATTACATAAAGAGAAAGTTTATTTTTAAGTTATTAACGATTTTCTAATATCAAGTAGTCTTTTAACTCTAACTCTAAAAAAAAAGTCCGATTTTTTTTGATCATTTTGTACTACTTTGAAGCTAAAATTGCCAACAAGACGTCGCACTATAGCAAGTAAATTTTCATATTTTAAAACTTAATTTTTGAATAACAAACAATATTTATAATATTGAAACTTAAGGTATAATAATAATATATGCACACGGATTTTTTAATACTATATTTTATTAAATATTTGTAATTTACTGTATGCCCGTTAAAATCCTGCAAACAAAAATTTCATTTTAAGTTTTACAAATTATAAAGCAAAAAGAACAAAAACTATTAGTATCATCGGAAAGCTGAATGTCTTCTCTTCAAAAAGCTATCTTTCAGTTTTTTTTTACACTCTGAAAACAATTGATATCGATTAATCTTCGAGCGGTGCGCGGAGACTTTCAAATTAACTTGTTTGGCGCGATACACTTTGGAATCATTTATCCAGATTTTTGATAAATTCTCACGCTAATAAAAAAAATCTGGAAAAAATCTATATACCATATGTTTGTGAAATTTCGCGCTCTTTCATGTGGTGTTATTAGTTTTTCGATATATTTTTTATTTTGTGAGATGTTACCGAAGAACCGAATTTTCGATTTTATTTTGGATTTTGTGGGCTTAGCGTACATCAAACTTTAGCAAAGTAATAACAATAATATTAATTTTTTTTATTTTTTTTGCTAGATTTAGTCCTTTTGTTACATAAAATCATTTTTTTTTATGTAGCTTTTTAATTCTCTTCTCCATTTAACACAATTTGATTAAAATTCTTATATTAACTAGCGAATTTTTCCGCACACGCGTCGTTTGTTACCACTTTAGAGATTTCTCTATAGCACATTGCTACGCCAATAAAAAAAAATTAAAACCTGTTGAATTCCTTTCAATGAAGGTGGTCGTTTCTTAATGAATAGAGAATACGGTTTGCAGGGAAATAGGTAAATCCCTATAAGAGAAGCACGGGCTTGGAACCAGAGATTGTTGTTAATCTTGAACTGCTGCAGATTGTACTCGGTGGTAAACATATATCTAAGGAAATCATTTTAAAGGGATAAAGTTCACCAAAAGTTTTCGCAGAGGGTTGTACGAGCGGTAATACTTCCCATGAAAGTATTTATAGAACAGGTTTAAGTTACCAATTTTTCTTTGATGATAACTGCTAAAAAAAACACGTTAAAAGAACGACTCATCTTTCGAGGCTATCCACGAATCATCTTATTTTTTGGTATCCTCATAAGAATGGAAGCGCTGTTCAGACAGACCGTGCGTCATCGATCAAAACAAGTGATAATCAGTAGGAGCGATGTCTGGTGAGTACGGCGGGTGAGGTAGGACATCCCATCTAAGCGCACAGAAAAATTGAAAGCGGGTATTTTTGATGGGCTACAAATCAGACCACTTGTGAAAGATCTAAACTTTGTGAATTCAGTGAATGAAGTCAAGTCTAAAGCTTGGAAATCGTTTGTTGTGGCGATTAAAAATTTTCTCGGAAACAATAAGTCTGACAACTATTCTGAGTTAGTTGAATGCATGTTATCCAGTTTGAAAAATCTAGGCTGCAATATGAGTATCAAGATTCACTACTTACATTCTCATTTAGATCGATTCCCAGAAAATCTTGGCGATTTCAGTGAAGAGCAGGGTGAGAGATTTCACCAAGATATATACATAATAGAAGAGCGTTATAGAAGAGCGTTATCAAGGAAGGTGGGATATCCATATGATGGCCGATTACTGTTGGAATTTGCCAAGAGATGATTCTCAAGCCGTGCATCCAAGAAAATCGTATAAAACAGGGGTACTCAAACTTGAACTGCTGGCGATCTACCTCAATATTGTTAGATTACGATCGACCGACTCTGAGAGGCTGCAAGTAAGTGTGATGCAGGACTGTCGTCTAGGTAGGGTGTATCGTGGCATAGATATTAGTTTTCCGCACAATATGCATTTTTTTAGTCAAGGTCTGCTCTAAAATGTCAATGAAAAAACTCATAATTATTCAAAATTGCCAGTTTATTGGTTCTTACAAAACAAACGAGCTCTAGTGTTTAAACTTAACTAAAGAGTGACTTTGGATGTTAAAGCGTGGCACTGCATGTCCTCAGCATACTTTTCATAAGATGGTACGTAAATACCGAGTGCTAATCGCAAGCATGATGACATATGTTCGTGAGTTAGTCGATTGCGATATTTTGACTTAATTATCTTCGTTTCAGAAAATGCAGACTCGCACAAGTAAGTTGACGCAAACATTGCCGTCAGTTGAAGGGCGATTTGCCTTAGATTCGGATATTTATCCTCAGATATAAAACACCAGAATTTTGTATCAGATGGTGTGGCTTTGAGATGTATATCTGATATAATCTGCACTAACTCATTTTCAACAGAACATGAGTCCATGTTAAACTGACTTGCTATTTCAGTAGCTAATTCCTCAATGTTTTTACACGAAAAAGGATAACTCATAAATGATGCGATATTTGCCAATTTACTGAAATCATAAAAATGTATTTCGAATTGGCCCAAAATATTTGATAATTCTGCCTCATAAATATCATAATTCAACTGAGAAATCCTTGCTTTCAAATACGGAAAATTTTTCAGATCCTTTCTTTTCAGTTGATCTATCGTAAGTTGCAATTTACTTTTGAATGCGTTTACTGCGCTAACCATCTCAATAATAGTTTTTCCTTTACCTTGAAGCTTCAAATTAATGGTGTTTAAAACATTGTAATGTCTGTCAAAAATGCCAAATCAGTCAGCCATTTTCCGTTTTTCAGCATCTGAGTGTCATCACCTCTTTCGTCCAGAAAAGCTGTTATTTTCGGGCAATAATTCTTGAAACCTTTCTAGGAATTTTCCGCGACTCAACCACCTGACATCCGTGTGAAGAACTAAATCAGTGTGTTCAGCTGACTCACTATCTTCACACTGCAATTTAAAGAGCCGTCGTTGCAAGCTACGTGCACGGATAGAATTCACAATTTTTATTGCAATGCCCATAATCTTCTCCATGTTTAGAACTTTTGAACACAAAACTTGTTGATGTATAATGCAATGGGAGGAGAAAAATGAAGGGAAATCATCATTAGCTCGACACACTGCCACAAAACCGTTTTTGTTTCCAGTCATTGCTGGTGCTCCATCGGTTGTAATGCACACTAGTTTATATATTGGTAGCTTGTAGTTTGTTACAAAATTGAAGAAAACGTCATATATATATCTTCGCCACGGGTCTTTCCTTTCAGAGGAATCATTGTCAAAAACTCTTCCTTAGCCGACATGTCATTGAATACCATTCGAATAAAAATACACAGCTGGGCAGTGTCTGTCATATCGGTGGATTCGTCGAACTGTAAAGAAAAGTATGTACATTCCATGATATCATGTTTTAGTTTATCTGCCATGTCCTGACTCATGACTTCAACACGCCTTGTGACAGTCGGACGAGATAACTGAAGTTCTCTAATAGCAGACATATTCTCTGTTTTATTTTTTAAAATCTCCAAATAAAGTCTCACCCCCTTCAATAAATGCTTCCTTCACAACCAATCCATCATCAAATGGTTTCTTGTGTTTCGCCAATATATGAGATATTTTAAATGACGCGATCGTTGCAGCTTTTGATTGTTTTGCTGGTCTTATGAACATGGTTTGTTCTTTTTTCAAACAAGTTATCAAATCACGTACTTTTCGTTTTCTTAATTCACTCTGTGATGGAAAATCCTTTTCATAGTTTTTATGAACAGTTTTATGATGCCTCTCTAAGTTCCCACGCTTAGGTATTGCAACTGACGCACGGCAAATGAGACAAATGCACTTATCCTTTACCATACAAAAGAAAAATTCTTCCTCCCAATCGTTATTAAAATGATAAGTTTTACTTTTCTTCGCCGCACTCATTTTGGACTATTTATTAATAAACTTTGTATCGATGTATCGCCTTCAAGTTACAACTCAGACTGACTCCTATTCCTGCAGGCGCGAACGAAGTCTCGAATGTTCCCGTCAAACACGCCGCCCGAAGTTTCTAGAAAAATCGGCGGGAATCAAAAACGCGGCTTTTCTTTGCCAACTACCGCGCGTTCCTTTGATAAAGCCGCCTTTTGCCGCTAGCAGGGGTTATTACGATAAAAGAAAGTGATGAGGGGGTTATTCTCGCCTAATTGTGGATCGAATAAATTTTAGTAGTTTATTCATTACATTTTGTTTTAGTTACCTAAAACAAAATCTGTGAATGAATCTATATCGGAATTTTTTTCTCGAGATCGACTCAAAAAGCACTCGCGAACGACTTGTCGATCGCGATCGACCGTTTGAGCACTACTGGTATAAAAGAACGTTTCATAGTGTGTAATTATATCAAACATAGAAAAAATGTTATATTTTTGTTCCATTTTTCAAGTAAATTGTAATTTTATATAAATAAAAAGTAGAGCTGATAGCATTAAACCAGTATTTTTTTCGTAATCAGTGCCTCAGGTATACCCTATAATACATATAAAATTTGAGTGTAATTTATCTGGTATATAACAAGTGCATTATCTTTAATAATTTAACTGTTATATATAAAAAAAACAAAAATTTCAAGGTCATCAGTTTTCAGTAAAGATCGGAAATAAACTTTGTTGAAAACTCATTTGGGGTGTGTTTTGTGAAGTCACTGATCATTTTATACTTCTGTAACAAAAATTTTTATCTTAAAAGCAATTAATGTACGGAACACTAACTGCGCAAGTTCAACTTGTACTTGACTGGTTATGTTATTTATGATACGCACTCTTCTCTCATTTAAATCTTATTTAAATAAAAATTAGCTTTAATAATTGTTTAACGTGAAAAGTACAATATTATTTTTAAAATATCAGTCCCGATCCTAATCATAGTAAATTTTTAAACACTTAAAATTGGCTTCATGTGCAGTTCTCAATCCACCTGAGTGAAAACTTGAAAACGGCATTGCTCCCGACAGATCTGAAATTAGCTTTCCACGGTAATCGATTAACTTATTAAGCAGAAGTAATGCAAACAGTGCTTCGGAGATTTGCATGTGATAGGCGCTTAAATGGGTATTGTTGAGCAACCGTTCCATTCCGTGCGGCGAAACTTTTGCCACTTTTGTGAAGATGCAAATTTAATTTACTAGTGTTGAAAACTATTCTGACATTGAATTTTCCGAATATTTATTATATTTCATATTTAGTATTGATATTCTTAATATGTTCATAATAATTGAGCATGTGCTTCTGCTAGTTATGAAATAATAATAAAATGGGATGAAATATGTTTTAATAACACATAATCCATACTATAAAACGACACTCATTAGGGTATTTAGAAAGGTAGGCCTTACGCTACTCTATAAGTCATCAGACAACTTGAAAAGTATATTAGGAAGTCCGAAGGACAAAACCTATGAACGTGGAAAAAGTCGAATATATAAGATAAGTTGTAATAACTGCAACAGGAAGTATATTAAACAAAATACGAGATGAATTTAAATCAGTCTTAAAGAACTTTTGGATCACGAGAATCAAGTACTTCTCAACACGTCCATGAACATAATGACACACGAACATTAAATAATTTAAAACTAATTAAAATTTAATCTGATGGGAAATTCAAATTATAAAATTTAAAAATAGTCTAATAATGGCAGCTTACCAATTACTTACAGCGCTCTAGACTGGTAACTTGACTGGAATTAAGTTTATTTTTAATCTTAGGTTTAGTGAATAATGCATGTCGAGTAAAAAACAAAGTAGTGGTGATAACTGCTATGTATGCAATTGTTATGTTTATCCATTTTTTTTTTAAAAATTGCTAGTTGCTCTTAAATTTTTTAAATATGTTTTTAAAATATTCATAAGTAGCAACTGAAATATAAAACATGCGCTACTGAGAAATCCCTAAATAGCTATAAGTGTGCGGAAGTAACGATTTACGATGGTCTTTTAGTTGATTTGGTGAAATTTTCATCAGCAGCATTAGCACCAGACCAAAGAAAATATCAAACTGTTGGAAAAGGCAATAAGTTTCTCTAAATTTTTTAAATATGGGCCATCGATAATACAGGTATACAAAAAAAATTCTTTTAAGTAAGTCACGTGCCTTCTTCAGTATTTTTTTATGCTGAATCCAAAAAAAATCATAAAAAAAGACATCCGCTGTGAGGTTTTTCAGAAAACACACTTAAAGTTGCCAGAAAGCTATTAAATTGAGAAAAATTAATTCTAATAAATAACGTAAAACTGTAGAATCATTAAAGTTATGGAATAAAACTATTATTTCGGACATCTTTAAATGTTCTGAATCTACATTTATCATAAAAACTTGAAAATATTAGTTTTTAGTGTTCATTTTAACAAAAAACACGTATACACCCTCTTTAACTAAGCTACGTAGTAAAATGCTGCATTAGCAACAGACCAGAAAAAAATACTAAACTGTTGGAAAAGGCAAAAAGTTTCTTTTATATTTTTGATTATGTGCCTCCTTTGTTCGATCGATTACACAGGTATACAGAAAATTCTCTGTCTTTTAAGTGAGATACGTGTTTCCTTAAGTATTTTTTTATGCTGAATCCAAAAAAATCATAAAAAAGACATCCACTGTGAGGTTTTTTCAGAAAACACACTTAAAGTTGCCAGAAAACTATTAAATTGAAAAAAATATATTCTAATAAATAATGTAAAACTGTATAATCATTAAAATTGTGGAATAAAACTATTATTTCGGACATCTTTAAATGTTCTGAATCTACGAGGATGGACTGAAAAGTTTGCGGCCTCACCAAAAATAATTATAATATTTCTATTATAGTACCCTCAATAAGTTCATACTTTCTTTGGTTGTCACAGTGTAAAATTTTGTTGCTGTAGAATTCGTGGTTTTAGGTTAGAACGAGTTTAGTGAGACCAAGTGCAGCGTTTATGGAAAAATGGAAAAAATTGAACAACGTGCGGTCATCAATTACCTGTTTAAAAAAAGATTAACACCAAAGGAGACCCCGATGATATGAAAACCACACTAGGGGAATCTGCTCCGTCATATACCACTGTGAAAAAATGGGTTGCAGAATTTAAACGTCGACTAGAGAGCATCGAAGATGACCCTCACTCCGGCCGACCCACGACATCTACGACTGAAGAAAACATCGGCAAAGTGTGTGATCTCATATTGAAAGACCGTAGATTAACTATCAGGGAGATTGCAGACGCTATAGACATCTCGTATGAACGAACACAAAACATCATTGCCACTGAACTCGGTTTCCGCTAGGTGGGTCCACAGATTGCTTTCAGTTGAACAAAAACGAATTCGACTTACGATTTCTCGCGACTGCTTGGAGATGTTTGAGGTTTGTGACAATGGACGAAACCTCGGTTCACCACTATACTCCAGAGTCAAAACAACAATCCAAGCAGTGGAAAAAACTCTGGTGAACCGACCCAAAGAAAGCGAAGGCAATTCTGTCGGCTGGAAAAGTGATGGCGTCAGTTTTTTGGGATGCCAAAGGTATTATTATGGTGGACTACCTTCCGAAAGGCGAAACAATAAACTCGACTTACTATTGCATTCTTTGGCAATTTGCAATTTACAAGAACTTAAAGAGAAATGCCCAGGATTACCGAGAAAGAAAGTTTTGTTCTATCGGAACAACGCTCGCGTTCACACGTCTGTTGAGTCTATGGTTCAAATTCGTGATTGTGGTTTCGAATTGCTACCCCAACCGGTTTATTCTCCTGATTTGGAACCTTCGGACTTTCATCTTTTTACAAACCTAAAAAAACACCTCGGTGGCCAAAAATTTTTATCAAATGAAGAAGTCGAAGCTGCAGTATTTTGAAGCCCTTGAGGAATCTTTGGAAAGCAGGTGCAAGAAGTGGATAGAGCTAGATGGAGATTAGGTAGGAAAAATGAAAATATTTTTGTACGTATTTTATTTTGTTTTCTTGACTAGGCCGCGAACTTTTCAATTCATCCTCGTATATTTACCATAAAAACTTTAAAATATTAGGTTTCAGTATTCATGTTCAACAAAAAACACGCATACACCACCTTTAACTAAGCTACGTAGGAAAATGCTTTTTAAAATAAATAAGTGCAACGGCTAAATTAAAAAATTGTTCTTAATTCTTATTAATATTGAACAAAACTATTATTTCACTGCATTCATTTACTTAAAAAAGTATTTTACTAACTACATAGCACCCTTGTAAGTGTAAAAGGTATATTAAAGGGTTATATACAGTCAGGAGGGCTAAAAAAGGGGATTTTTCAAGAATTTTTCCTGAGAAAACTTTTAAATTTATTAATGTAAAAATTTTTACACATATTCTGGTAACTTTTAACTATATTTCAATATTTTTTAATTCTAAAAATAATAATTTTGAAGGCTGCTATAGCTGATCTCCAGGAGCTCCTCTCAAAAAAGGCGTCTTGCGGTGACCACGATATCTCTGGACTGGATTATCTAAAATGAAAAAAACAAACGGATATCGTTAAAGTAATGTATAATCTAGTTATTAATCGAAGGAATAAGCAAAATAATTTTTTTTTTGCGAAAATAGCGTCTCCTCAAGAAAAAAATGATTTTTGGCCAAAATTTTGGTCTTAAATTGTTTATAAAAAAAAATATATTTATCGGTGAGAAAAAACCTTCGATTAATTACTAAAAAATATACTTAAGAAACTTGTGTTAAAATTTGAGACTGATCGGTTCAGCAGTTTCCAAGAAATCTTGGTCACCGACTATAAAAACATGGTTTTGAGAAAAATGCGTTTAAAGTTTGAAAAGCACTTTACATAAAGTAAAAAAATTTTTTTTTCAACTTACATCGAGTCGTCTATTCCAGGGCCATATAGTAAACCCTCCGCTCCTTCGGCAGCTTCTAGTAATTCCAGTTGGTGTTGTCTGCCGGCCATTCTTCCCTCTCGTGTGCTCTCATGCGCTCTTTGTTCGGAGATCGTCACGCGCTGTGTATCTTCTTTTTCTGCATAAGAATGCGCATTGGGCCCAAGTGAAATCCCCATTGCATTAATGTAATACAACAGGGTTGTTATACCTTCATTGAACACGCCGGCAGCAATGTATGCAGCCATTTCTACAGTTTTAGAACCAGACGGAAATATTTTTGGAGATATTTTCCATATTAGTTGGTTATAGCTCTCATTGTGTTTTGGGTGAAACCCACCCACACATCTGCTCAGCAACATCCTGTGGTAATGGCTGATAATCATGCTTAAAAGTTGATAACTCCTTCGCAGCTACTGCTCGCTGCCAACAGCACCATCACTCCGGCCCGGTCGGGCATTTCTCGTGTTGAGGTTTATCGTCTGTTGAGCAGTAATGATGAAATGTGGCCCAGATTGCATTGTACATATTTACAACAGAAGTCTTCTAATTGCTAAGCCATAGTACACTGTCAATTTATCGATTAGTTTGCCTGTAAGTTTGCCTTTTCCACCAAGAGTTTTTTTTTGTCTTATTTTTCCATCTGCTTTTTCAACTGTTTCCACATTTTTTTTTACACAATCTCGAAGTCGCGTGCCCATTCTCTTCTGTACGTGTCCAATACATTCTTTCTTCACAACTTCTTGATCACCGTAAGGTGCAGCTTTTAAAACCCCCGCGTACGTTTTAGAGTCACCGTCTCCGATGTAATTTCTGTACATCACTCCAAATTTTTCAACTGAACGCTTGAACATTTCGATTACTGTATCGACTTCCATTTTTCCAGAAGAACCCGAATGATTTGCACTGCAATTATCTTGATGACCTTCATACCAATCATTATACTCCTTAGTATTGAGTTTCTTGCTCCAAGTTTCACACTGTTTACAGTAGGAACTTTTCACAAAAAAAAAGATTTTTCCAGAATAGTATCCGATCAATGATGTCACGCCGGACAAGGAAGTATGCCCTCGCTTTTTCCATGTCCCATCGCCAGATACAGTTAATTCTGTAGAATTTTCCTGACCTTGGTTTTCGGAAGTCAAATTTTTTTCTTGAGTACAAGCTTGTTGAAAAAGTTTTACGGTGGCTGTTTTTACACAGGAATGTATATTTTTGATTATTAAATCGTAAGTAGGCTGTGATATAAAAGCTGGCATATCCATTAATCCACAAAATTTTGCTGCACCTTTTAACCCTAATCCGAGAACTCTCATGACAAATAAAAATCGTCTATTTTATCTCATAAGAGTGCCCGACAAAAGGACTAGAATTTATGGTACGAACTGAACACTTATCACACAGCAAAACAAGTTTAAAACCAAGGCCTCGTTCAGAAGCGGTTTGAAACTGAACATTTCCGTCACAGATTTTACACTTTACGTATTCAGAAATTGCTGCAAACACTGTTACAAAGTTTAAAATTTGATACTCAATAGACAAATCACGCGGAACTAAGATTTCTTCTTGCGTTTTGAATTTTTTCGCAGAGGCACTAAAACTACTTTCATCAGTTTCAGCTGTTTTTGGATTAAAAAACATTTTTTTGCTTTTTTGTTCTTGATTTATGTATGCTAGAAGATTTTCTCAGTTCTCTGGAAGCCTTCATTTTCACGAAAAGAACACAAGAAAATATAAACGAGCTCACAAGTTTACTGTTTGGCTTCGCTGTTTAGACTGACTATTACACTCTTATATTTGCCATTTTGGGGAGAGAAAGATGTAAATTTACCTCGCAGGTATAAAAAGAACCCTAATACTCTTTCACCTTATGTACCTGAAGGGACATTTACAATGGCAGGTAAATTAAGGAGAGAACGTTCTAGGTAAGCACTGCCTCCTCTTTTCAAGCGTTCTGATGTCTTTACAAATATTCGTGTAACTTCTAGAATAATCGTCGGATTGACTTAAAATTTTCTGTGCGTGTACTTAAATATATATACATTACGAAAATGAAATAAAAAAAAAAAACGATTTTTTGCAAATTCTAACTGTATATATTAATAAAAATTAAAAACAATTTTTTAATTTAGCGGTTGCACATATTTAAACAGCATTTTGCTAGGTAGTTTAGTTAAAGGTGGTGTTGCGTGTTTTTTGTTAAACATGAACACTGAAACCTAATATTTTTAAGTTTCTATGATAAATGTATATTTAGAACATTTACAGATATCCGAAATAATAGTTTTGTTTCATAATTTTAATGATTATACAGTTTTACATTACTTATTAAAATGTATTTTTTTCAATTTAATAGTTTTCTGAAAAAACCTCACGGTGGAAGTCGTTTTTAATTATTTTTTTTGGATTCAGGATAAAAAAAAATACTTAAGAAAATCGTGTCTTACTTAAAAGATAGAAAATTTTTCTGTATACCCGTGTTATTTGTTTACATCTGTTTTGAGCACTAACAAAGCTGATATGGTTGATAACATTAGGGTTTTAGAAACAACAGCTTCTATGCCAGTCAAAATAAAATTAGAAACCTCTCCAGCCCAATAACGATCGTCAGAGCTAAAGCAAACGTTCATCCATTTAGCAGATTTACGGTATCAAATTTTGCGTGTTATAGGCTTTAGTTTGTCACCAGTTGGAAGAAAACCCGGTGTTGAAGGGAGTTTATGATCGGGAGAACCGAATGCCAATGCTAGTCATCAATACCATAAAACTCCGAAGGTAGTCAAAAAGAGTTCAAGAAGACTAGCGGACTATGAATTATTGTAAGAAATCCATGTTGGTTCATAGATAAGCTGAGTAAGGACACAACTAATTGATGGCTTTTCAGCCTCATAACCTTGCTCGTAGGTGTTATTTTAATGCCTAAATCAGTTGATGTTGTGAACATTAAATACTCTTAGGATGGTACTCTGGCCACTTGGATAATTAATCTGTAAATAACGGATGGTCTTTGCAAAAAGCGACAAAAATTTCAAAGTTTCTTTTAAACAAAGAATAAAAAGCCGTATAATGAAATTACCTTAATTTCACAGGAAGAGAGTATATGGGGTTTATTTATCTGCAGGTATCGATGCATTGATTTAACTATTCAAATTTAAATCTTCTATTAAAATAATTTGAAAGTTTTAGAATTTCCTTTTAGAATATTAGTTGTCATCAAAATTTGACAAAAACGTCATGAAACATTTGGTTATATGGCTATTTCTATCCTGTGTTCTCGAAAGACTGTATATTATTAATAGCCTATAAAGGAACTACGTCAGCGGCTATAATGGAAAACAATTTTATAAAAGAAAAAGTAAATTTTTCTTCTCCCGAAACGTCCAATTATTTAGAAAGAATAAAAAAGACGAAACATTATTTAATATGGCGTGACAAAATAATTGAATATGACGTTTAATATATCCAAATTTTATGTTATGACTTTGTTGACGTGATACCCTACTCAATTATGCAAAAACATACAATCAAGGAATATTTAAATTTCATTTTGAAAAACAAGGGAAATAAAAGATAACTGGAAATTGGAAAAAGAGAATCTTTAAATAAAGGAAAATTTTATTTATTTTCATTTTTGCATGCAAGGCTTTAGTTATATACCATGTTTTGGGTTCAGTTTAGATTAATAAAAGCAATAAATATTAGTTTTTCTTTTTAAAACTCTAATATGGAAAGCTTGGTAGTTAGTTCTGATTAGTTTAGGTTTATATTATTATAAAAATTAATGTCTGTAACAAACAGGTAAGTTAATCAGTAATTTAAAAGACTTAAGGATATTGGTGTCAATTTTAATGCTCGCAACAGCAAATAGAAAATCATACATTATTCTTAAATATATTCTACACGTGTAGTATATACGTGTAGAATATAATTGGCATATTTTTATTAGTTCTTGTATGTTTCATTTTAGACACTGAAAATGACAATCCAATAATATAGGGTAAATCCGGGATATGTGCCCAACTTTTTTTATTTTACTCATACTTCTTAACATACAAATAATACGCACATGATTTTCATATGTGCACTAACTTTGGTACTTCATTTAATCACCTCGTACTACTTTTTGTAGACTAGTCAATAAATAAACCATATATTTCGAGTTTAAAATAAAACTGCATAACGGGATTGATGCCTCGTATGCGGTATATATGCCCCAGACCTAATTTTTTGGAGGGGATAGATGCCCTTTGCAAGAAAACAAACATTTTGAATATATGTTTGAATCAACATTATTATTTATTAAATATATACATATATATATATATATATATATATATATATATATATATATATATATATATATATATTCTTTTTAGCTATTTTTTTCAATTATTTAAGATGATGTTACTAGTTTACTAAACATGGACAAAAATAAACATATTAATTAAAAACACTAGGTATAGAGATCAATCATCTTAGGTACAAAAATATAATCGTCTTAAAAACTGCAAACCTATTTAGCCATTTTGGTGGCAATAATCTGCATTCGCCCACATTTGTTGCAATAATTGCGATATAATGTGCATGTTTCGTGGAGCCACTTGTGGCACATAACACAACGGATCCAATCTACTTTGGATTTGGTGTTACTATAATAGTCAAGACATTCCACGCAATGATCCTCATCTAGATTCTTATCATCTACTCCATCATTTTCATCATTAGAACTATATATTAAAGCAGGCTTTGCCTTTTTGAATGTTTCTTTGGTTTTGGAATAAGTTTTGTTGTGTTTTTGTTTCTTTGTCTTTTGTTTTTTTTATTTCTTCTTCAACTTCAAAACTACTGTTCTCATTCTCTTTATTATCGTCTTCACTAGAACTGTAAAATTTCATAGCTGTTCGCTTCCTCAGTTTTCTTTTAATTTTCTCTTTATCTTTTCTTTGTTTTTCAATGCTATTCTTTTTGTTGTTTTCTTTTTCATTTTTATCACTTTCAATACTATCCTCAGTAATATCTGTATCGCTTGACTTATAATCACTTGAATTATTTCTTTTTTGCTTCTTAGCTTTAGTTCTTTTCAAATCAACTTTTTCTTTAACTTTTTACTGATCTTTTTTGCTTTTCACTGGCATGCCTTGTTCTAGCTTATGAATATGTGTGACCAGCCGACGTTCATTTTCGAATCCAAGAGTTGGATGTTTTCCTAAAAAAATTGTAGGTATTAGTTAGGCAAAATAAAAAAAAATTACTACCTGCCCATAATTATACGAGGTAGGTAAGTATTCTTAATCCGAAGCAATATTATTATAAATGCACACGTGCAATCATAAAAGTAGGTACCTACCTAATGGTATTATTTTCTTATTTTGTGTAGCAAACCGCCGACGTAACGTCCTAGATGGTATTCCGTGTCTTTTTGCTATATCATTGACGCTAAGTCGTTTATCTTGCATTTCTGCTATTGCTGCAGCCAATGTGTCCTCGGTCCAAGTAATGACACGCGGTTGGACGCCGGCTTTACGCTTGTATTTACGGGGCATTTCCAATCTGAATCATATAACATACACTTAAGTACGGCAAGGGATAGATGCCCTTAAAGCCAGCATGCATTAAGGTGAAGTAGGGATAGACGCTCTTAGGGGCGACTATCCCAAAACATATCGGGGCATATATCCCTTTTCACAAGAATAGATACCTTCGAAAAAAAATGGTAAATACGTTTACTTTATCCTAAAAATGTAATTAATAATAATCTGCATACCCTACTCTTTATTCAGAAGTAAAAATAAAATAAACTTACATGTTAACTCCAAAATTATAAGGGGCTGAAAATCATCCACAAAGTAAAATCTCGACTGTTTGGCTCGTCACTCTCATTAGCGCTCCTACGCACAACCGCACGCACCAACGCTTTGTGGCAGATTGAAGTGAGGGAGGGGCACGTTCGTATTATAAGGCATTCTTTTGTTTATGCGTCTTACATTTCACACAAATGTAATGAGGCGTCTATCCCGCTGGAGCGTATATCCCGGACTTACCCTACATAAACCAACGATTGTGATACTATTCTAAATTTGACAACATGGTGAATGCTTTTAGAGTCTTACAAAAATACCTCAATTATTTTTTTAAACTTTAAACATAAAGTTCACGTTAATTCTCGAACCCGACTACGTCAACCTTTCATAAAACTGAAAATCACTCGGAACTGTTCTGGTCTGTAAACTCTTTGAACATTAGGCTGAATAAAGCCATCTCGATTACCCATCTTTATATAGAAATGAGAATCGTTCGAAGATTTTTGGCAGCCGTTCGGGTCTATTTGGCTACTTGAACATTAGGTCAGTGGAAGTCACCTTCCGAAAAGTTTCCAGTGATCTCCATTTCTACAGAAAGAAGACTAATCTCAAACAAATCTGAACGAACCCGAAACGCCTTGGTGTACTCTTTAGGCTAAATAAACATTCGGCTAAATTAGTTAATTCCAAATGAACATTAGACTGAACGTGACGATCTTTACCTCCATATTGCAGAGGTCTTATTTCTAGATTTTTATTTAGAATTTACTTATAAAAATATATATTTCGTAACATTTACAACAATAAATTTTACAATATTGAAAACAAGTCTTCTGGAGCAAAATTTTAAACAATTTAATATGAATCTGCTTTGAAGTGATTTTATACTATAACAGTGGTAATAAATATTCGGCTTGACCAGAAAACACCAAAAAAAATATTTACACTAAATCAACATTAATATTATTCATAGTAGTAGTTACAAGTATTTACTATCAGTAGGGAATAAAGAAAATAAGTTTAAATGGAATGAAACACACTTAAAAAAATTATTTATTTCCTTAATATGAAACAATTATATACCGGCGCTGCCCAATAACCACCATATTTTTAGCACCCTATTCTTCAAAAGGGACAACATTTTTACCTACTATTGTGTTTGTGTATATATATATATATATATATATATATATATATATATATATATATATATATATATATATATATATATATATATATATATACACAGTCGACACTGTTTATAGTGAAACTCTATATAGTGAAAAACTCTTTATAGAGCAATTTTTCAAGACCTAGAATATTTTAATGAAATTTCATGTAAAAAACCCTGCATATAGTGAATCTGTAAAATAGTAACACTCTATATAATGAAATTTTTACCGGAATTTTATGTATAAATTTTTATGCATTTATTGAGATCTTGGCCATTTCGGGTTTCCCATTTTTATCTAACATTAGCACGAATTCCATTTTTATGACGCATTCTTTTGAAAAGGTTCTTAACGCGTTTATAACGCCTAATGGTTGGCAATAAATCAGGTAGATTTCTGTGAGAAACCCGAGGAATAACCCATTTTATAGAAACCAGGGGAAAAACCCATTTTATAGTCGAGGCCTAGTAATTCGCAAATTCGGGTTCAGTTTCTTTTTGTTTAAGAATCAAGTAAGATGTCCAAGTGAGTGTGTTTAAGTTTAGCTGAGAAAATTAAAGTTTTGGAGGAAGTTGATAAAGGCTGCAAAAAAATTGATGTTGCTGCAAAATTTGGTGTTTCTCCAAGTTGCGTCTCTCTGATAATAAAAAGTCGCGACAGTATCATCAAGAAACCTAGTGTTCCAAGCAATCGAAAACAAGTACGGGTGAGTACTTACGAGGATGTAAATGAAGCAGTTTTACGATGGTTTCAAGTGGCCCGTAAGCATCAAAACGAACCAATATCGGGAAATTTAATAAAGCAAAAGGCTCTACAATTTGCTAAAGAATTTAACTGCGTTAGTTTTCAAGCTAGTGAAAGGTGGTTGAGTGCCTGGAAGACTCGCAATTCAATTGTTTTCAAGACGGTGTCTTGCGAGAGTGCAAGCGTTAGTCAGGGGGACTGTGACATTTGGACTGAAACTGTTTTAAAAAGTGCATTGAAAAAGTACGAGTCAAAAAAACGTTTTCAATTGTGATGAAACCGGTTTGTTTTTTAAATGTTTGCCCAAATAAAACTTTTGCTTTTAAAAGTGATAAATGTTTGGTGTTAAATCAAGTAAAGAAAGGGTGACACTTATGGTTGGAGCAAACATGGATGGCTGAGAAAAACTGAAATTACTGCTCATAGGTAAAAGCAAAAATCCCCGTTGTTTAAAAGGAGTTAAATCTCTGGAGTTAGATTACGCCAATAATAAAAAGGCATGGATGACTTCTGAGATTTTCGAAAGATGGATCAAAGAACTGGACACGAAAATGAAAAGCCAAAAGCGAAAGATTGTGATGTTTATAGACAATTGTCCAGCACATCCAGTTACTGTAAGTAAAAAATTAAGGAATATTGAATTGATCTTTTTTCCACCAAACATGACCTCCAAATTGCAACCTATGGACCAGGGTATTATAAAAATATAAAACATCATTACCGAAACAGAATTGTTCACAAAATTGTTAATGCGATTGATAACAACTTTCCAGTCCAAAAATTGATTACCCTTAAAGAGTGTATAACCGAAGTCGCTAAAGTATGGAATAAAAATGTTTCTCAGAAAATTATCAAAAACTGCTTTTCTAAAGCAGGTTTTACTGAAAAAAATTGACGAATGGGAAGAAGAAGACGAAATGGATCTCGCTACCTTAAAAAGGCAATGGAGTATTCCACAAAAAACTGCTACCGTCGACGCAGATTTTTTACTTGAAGATTTCTTAGAAATCCACAATGATGTTGGCACGACAGATTTCCCAACTGACCAAGACATAATTGACGATATAAAAAGTATAGAAGATTATGAAGAAGAAACTGAAACGGGGGAATGTCCTGCTAAATTTAGTGAAAATGAAATAAGAAATGCATTGGACATTGTGCGAACTACTCTCAGCGGCCAGGAGAGTGTACCTGATCAAATCTTTATATATAATTGAATAAATGCGAGAATTTTGTTGAGCAACAATTATTTTTCAAAAGTAATGTTCAAAAGAAAATAACTGATTATTTTTCCTAGTACGTATGTACATAGTATGTACATATGTATTAACAGATTTTGTATTATTCTTTTTATTTCGTATGTAGTACATACATACATAAAGTCCGTACGTTCTATCTTTACACGTGCGTCATAGTTTTCAGGCAATATCCCAGACGACTATTATATTTTTTCTCTTTTTACCAATACCTACGATCTATTGGTGAAAAGAGACAAATAATATAATAGTCGTCTGTTATATGGCCTGAAAACTATGACGCACGGGTAAATATATAACGTACGGACTTTATGTATGTATTTAGCCCTGTACATGCTATGTACTATTTAAACTTTCAAATGTTTAATAAAATCTTTTCTAATAATTCAATTTTGCAATTTTTTTTTGTTGCTTGTACCTAATAAAATACAAGTAAATGATTACCAATATAAAATACATACATAGCAATATATACGGATTTTTTCTTATATATATATATATATATATATATATATATATATTTACATATATATATATATATATATATATATATATATATATATATATATATATATATATATATATCTTTTTTCATGGAAGTTAATAAATAAATTTAAGGCAATTTTTTGTTCTTGGTCTTGCGGTCAATTTAATAAGACAAGTTTAGTTTCGGTTTACATTTCGGTTTGTTGTATTTAAACCATCATCGGAACTTATGTCTAGATGGATCTTTTGACACTAAATTATTTTATTTACATTTTAACACTTTTGCAGTTTTCGTTATATGTATATTTTTTTAGATTTTAAACCCTTTTTTTTTTCCCTATTCATTATCATCTAAGTACTCTTCATCTTCTGCTTATCCTTAAAAAAAATCTTCACTAAAGAAATTCTTTTAAAAGTTACTTTATAACTGAGCAAATCAATGTTCATTTGTAAACCTTCCTAATTTTAGGAGTTTTTTACAGAGAAAACTAATAACCCTAACGGAGCACAGTACGAGACTTAGGATTCATGTACAAAACTAGGTCATCTTGCCTACTAGTTGCGAAGGTTTATGCTTGGAATGTCTGTTCTGTTTTTTTTTATTCGTTATTCTGCCAACTTGGTTTCGAAATACTCGAAAACTCTAATGTACTAGAAAAATTTGAACTGATTGCCACCGAACCTTAGCTGCCACTGAACATTTGTTATTTTCCAAACAATTAGAGGAAATTTCACCTTTTCAATATTTTATCTGCATGTGTCACATTTCACAAAAAGTTGCAACTATTGTTTAATTAGATTACTACCTTTATTCTCTTATGCAAAATAATATCTTAACCAATTAATAAACACGTCTTAGAGGGACTTGAATAAAGCAAAAAACTAAGTCCGCATTTATTCACGCGACTCAATAATAGGTTATAAAAGCAGTTGAGATAAAATAGGAGACAGAAAACTGGCGAAAAAAGGAAAGGTTTAAGATATTTAAATCGATTTAAATCACTTCATTAACATTATTATTTTGAGATGTTGCGAAGATACAAATATCTTGCCAAATTTAAATAGAATTTGGAATTGTTCTAATAAATTTCTGGAAATTAATTTTTCTAAAATATTTGAGTTTTCGTTAAACTGAGTGATAATATCAGGCTTCCTCGACATTTAAAGACCAATCACGTTACTGAATGCAGTGTCCACGTTCAATGCAGGCAAACATTTTCTTTTAATTTCTCCATTATAACGTTACGTATACCCTGAGAGTGGTTTACCAACGAATCTGAACAACCACTCTAAGCAATAGTGGGCAATATAAATAAAGAGCCCAGAGCCAAGTATAATGCCTGTCACAAAGACGCTCTCTGTGTATGTGGGCGCTAAAAAAGCAGAACATCTAAGTACGCTGCTTTGCCAAGCATGAACAATAGACGGCGCCACCCCGTTATTGTTCTCACAGATACTCTCTTGGGTTTAAGTTACAGATATATTAACGGAGTTGGCACTGAAACCTGGCTTAAATAGTACTGTAATTTTTTTTGTTAATGTGTTGATTGTTTTGTTCGTTTTATACTACCTAAATTTATAAGTCTTGTAATGACAATAAACACGTAATTCCCTAAAACCCGATCTAGTTGGCAGAAAATTTAAAACTTCTAGGTGTTTAATTAACTTTTGTTTCTATACTTATTTTTGAAAATTTTAGATACAAATTAGAATCTTGAAACATGTAGGAAAGTTGATAGATTTTCAAGTGATCATAATTTTTTATTTTGTCGGTTGAACCATAAACACAGGCAATGTTTTTGGTTTTGTACTAAAGGGTGCCCAAAATTCACGCAATATTTGAATTTGGCGCTATTTGTATGGTAAAGTGTTGCCAACAAAACAAAAAACACAGTGTGACAGCTGACAGTTCAGGGTTATTAAAAATGGAGCGCTACACGAAAGAACAACGTGTTTTCATTATTGAGTAATATTTTAAAAATAATAATAAAAAGTTTGGCAGCTACAATTCGGAATTTTCGTACAAAATATGGGCGGAATAGTGACTTAACCTCATCAACTGTGAAGAGATTAACTGAAAAATTCAGGGACAGTGGATCAATTAGTGATCTTAAACGCTCTGGTCGTCCTTCAACAAGTCGCTCAACACAAAACATTGAAGCAGGAACTGCTGTTGCTGAGACTCCAGGAACATCAATTCGGCACCGTGGTCAAGAATTGGACATTTCGAGAAGCTCTCTACAGCGTATTCTGACGAAAGATTTGCATCTTCATGCTTACAAAGTTCAATTGGCTCAAGAACTGAAGCCTACTGATCACGCATGACGAAGAGAGTTAATTGAATGGATTATGAAATAACAACAAGTGGATACTGATTTTTCGAAGAAAATCATCTTCAGCGATGAGGCTCATTTCCATCTTGATGGCTTCGTTAATCGATAAAATTGTCACATTTGGGGTTCAAACAATCCACACGTGACTGTTGCGAAACAAATGCATCCACAACGTGTCACTGTTTGGTGCGGATTTTGGGCTGGAGGCATCATCAGACCATTCTTCTACAAAAATGCGATTGGCCAGGTAATAACAGTTAATGGTGATCGTTATCGCGATATAATAATCCAGTTTTTTTGTGCCTAAATTGCAAGATATAAATGTGGACGACATGTGGTTTCAACAAGCTGGCGCCACATACCATACAGCCCGAGAAACAATTCAATTACTGCATGAGTCATTTCCTGGTCGTGTAATATCCCGTTTTGATGATCAGAATTGGCTGCCCAGATCATGCGATTTAACGCCGCTAGACTTTTTTCTTTGGGGTTTTTTAAAGCTAAGGTTTATGCCAACAAGCTCCCACGACTTGAAGGAGGAAATTAGGCGCTGTATCAACGAAATTCGGCCACATTTACGCAAAACGGTAATGGAAAATTTCGACAAAAGAGTGCGTATGTTCCAGCAAAGCCGTGAAGGCCATTTACCCGATATGTTATTCCATACATAACCCTATACTGTATACTTTATGAATCAATAAAAAAATTACAATTTTTAATTAAAAACCTGTGTTTTCTATCAAAATTACTTCTTGCGTGAATTTTGGGACATCCTTTACCTAGATTAATAACGTTTGACCAAACGGATATTTGAACTTTAGAAGATACTGGCGTAAGTTAAGAACGCTCATTCCTAAAGCGTCAAGAAGAGATGCGCCTGTGCAAAAAGCAATTTACATTGATCTTGAATCGCTGTAAATTGTACTTGGGGGGACGACACGCAGTCCTGGGCAAATCATTCCCAAAGGGTTCTATGAGAAGTGAAAAGCGGAACCTCATACGAATGTGAAGTATTAGAGCGACGTATATTCCTTGCATGCACCGCTCTGGGGGAAATTAAGCGGACTACATTCATCGAACTCTTTTCATGAAAATACTTGTAGAATAGACTCAAATCGCCAACCGTTGCTCGGTGTTCCAAGGAATGAAGGTGGCTAGGAAGTTCCGGGTCTCCAATCGGGCGAACAGCTCCCAAATTGACATTGAATTATTGTCTTAAATATTTCAGAGCTAATTATCATAAACATTTTTCATACTATTCACACCTTTTTTTTTGTTGGTTTAACATGTACCTGGTGATTGCAGGATTGCAGGGAATTACGGATTTAATTGTCTGCCTATTGTCAATTGATTAGTTCTTTTCAGTGCCTTTTGGAATATTTTTAAGGATAAAGGTAATTTGGCTGACCAAAGTATAATTGCGTGTAGGAAACGACCGAAAATTTAACAGGTCACTGTATTCTGTATTACGGGTATGCTTCTATAGTTTAATTGGAACCTTCTTGCTAGTTATGATGGAAACGCATCCGTAATGCCGTCCGCAATTTTTGTATACATTTTTACGGGCACGTTTTTTATACTAGTATATTTGTGAGATGAGTGATATTATTATTATTATTGTAACTTAGACAGTTATAGGTAATACCTGCGATCCAACGGTCGCAGTCGGACGACAACCGACGACTCCCCGGTACACGATGTTGGACTGTCGCGTCGCCGCACAGTGTAAGAAAAGTGCCATTTTCTGGACAAAAATCTGTTGATAGTCGGCATTTTATCCGATTTGAATAAATCAAATGGGAAAATACTCGTAAAATATTGTACTTTAAGATAGTTCTGCGGCGAAGAAGGTTAAAATTAACAGAACCTATAAAAATTCTCTAGAATACACATATTCGTGATTATATAAAAAAAAGAGTTATGAACAAAACAACTAAAACAATATAGAATTATTATTATTATTTTATGTATTAGGTTATGTTAGTTTTATTATTTTATCTTATAATCGTAAGAATTATATAATAGTATAATAATATGCGACTGCTGAAAAATTATTCATAACAACTTTGCATCAGGTTTTCCTAAGATATTGATAAATATATTATTTCGCTTAATTTATACATACAATACTGAAATTTCAAAACCTTTTTTCTGAAATATTTTATTGAAATTTATCTGTGAACATAAAGGTATATTATTTTAGTTGTTTTGTTCATAACTCTTTCTTTTATAATCACGATTATGTGTATTCTGGGGAATTTTTTATAGGTTATGTTAATTTTAACCTTCTTTATCGCAGTATCGTCTTAAAGTACAATATTTTAGGAGTATTTTCCCGTTGATTTATTCAAATCGGATAAAATGCCGACTGTGAACAGATTGTTGTCCAAAAAATGTCACTTTTCTCACACTGTGCGCCACTGGAAGGCAAAACGCTGTTAGCTGAAATAACTACAAAAATGTTGTTGTATAAATTTATATGTAAATACTTTGATAAATACTTATATACGTATATTTAGACAGAAAGATGTTAATAAAAAATAAATATAACTGGCCAAGTGCAAGTCGGACTTGCGGATTGGTTTTAAAATAAAAATTTTTGTTAAGGAGGTACAAAATGATCAATGACTTCACAAAATACATCCCAAATGAGTTTTCCAGAAAGTTTTATCGCACTCGTGATAATTTTTGTTCAATCTACATCCTGTGGAGAATATACCAAAATTTTTTAAAAAATTTTTGATCAGTACTTTTCAAGATAAGGGGCGGACAGCGATTTTTTGCAATTTTGAAAAATAATACAAAGCAAAGTGTGTGCAAGTATTACATTATATATATTTTTGAACTCGTGATTTTACAAGCTTTCATTTGACACCCCACTCGAGGACCCGGTGAATTTTTTTTTTTTACTTCCGATTTAACCCCCCAAAATTAATCCCTTAAGGCAAAATTTAACATTCAAAAGTACACGTCTCTGATGAAGCCATCAATTCCTATATGAGTGCCAAATTTAAACTTTCTATGTAGAATAATTTCGGAGAAAATCGGGTGTGACAGACAGACAGAGAGAGAGAGACGGACGGACGGACACCGAAGTGATCTTATAAGTGTTCCATATGGAATACTAAAAACTAATAAGACAACAAAAGTACTCTGAAAATGAATAATAAAAATAGTCAAATAACAGTATACATACATTAAAATATCAGAAATAATGGGACATAAAATTAAAAAAAAAAGAATCGTAGTGTATCTCTGAGTCGTCGGTTGGCTGTGACAGGTACCGTTGTCGATTATTTCGTATTTCCAGAGATTTCGGACGGATTGAAGCAGCGACCTAAGTCGCTGTTAAGCTCATCGCTACTACGTGCTAGCATATCTTGTATGTATGGTAGAAATATAAGTAAAAAGGTTTAGGGTCTATATACTACAATATAGGAATAATTTTTAAAATTTTTAATAGTTTTTTTCTATGGTTAAAGAGTGATAATATTTCATTCCTCATTTTACCTACTGAGGAGATGTCCGTATGCTGGCTGGCCTTGAAGGACGGCTTCTTCAAAATGGAACGATAACCAGTTAAGTTCTTTTTATAATTTGGTTATCTATATTGATGTTCACATATTCAGAGCAAAAATAACTGATTTAATGATTATTATTTGTTGGCTGATATTACAATTTTGCAAAAAGAATTATTATAATTTACAATTCCAGTACTCTACTCAGTTGACCATGGTGAAAGTATATGGACAATATTAGGCATTTCAATATTAAAAGATGTCTATGTTTTTTATTATTGGGTAAATATATTTTAAATTTTTTAAAATAAAAGTATAATATATAAACGTCAGGTAACTCAAAGAGCATCGGATAGGAGAATAGTAAATACTAGACTTCAAGATTGTATTCCTAACACCGAGATATGAATGAAATAGAGAACATAAAAGATGCAGAAGTAGACCTCAGACAAAATGGCCGGACGACATTAAAAGATTAGCGGGACACGATTGGATGCAAAAGGCAAATAACAGAGCTCAGTGGAGACAACTTGGGGAGGCTTACATCAGACTATGGATGGAATAAGCTCATGATGATGATGATGATATTTTATGGATTTCCACCCAATAACATACGTCACTACCTAAGACCCTTCGACCCCGTATCACAGGATTAGCTTGAAGTTAATTTTAAAGTTAATTTTAAGTTTATATCATAAAATATTTTAAGTATATCGTATATAATTCTCTCTTATCAAATTTATATACGAGGCTGGTTTGAAAAGTCCGTGCAAAGTCCGAGAGATGGCACCACCGGCGCGTATCGAGGTCATGTTTAGTTAGTAGCATCTCTTGAATGAACGCACACCAAGTTTCAGCCATATTGGTCTATTTCTTTGTGTTTGGCATTCGAATCAAGAAGTCGAGTGGTTTTCAAGAAATGGACGAAAAAGAATTTCGTGTGGTGATTAAACATTACTTTATGAAAGGCAAAACGCCTCAGGAGACCAAAGAGAAGCTTGATAAACATTATGGCGACTCTGCACCTTCGATTAGAACAGTTTATAAGTGGTTTCAAAATTTTCGGACTGGCCATATGGGCACAAGTGACGCTGAACGTTCTGGACGGCCTGTGGAGGTTACGACTCCAGAAATCATTGATCAAATCCATGATATGGTGATGGATGACAGAAGAGTTAAGGTGCGTGAGATTGCTAGTGCTGTGGGCATCTCGACTGAACGGGTACATAATATTTTGCATAAACATTTGGACATGAGAAAACTATCCGCAAGATGGGTGCCGCGATTGCTCACGCTTGACCAAAAACGGAATCGTGTGAAGTGTTGCAAGGATGGTTTGCAGCTGTTCCAGAAGAATCCGGAGGACTTTAAGAGTCGTTTCGTCACTGTGGATGAAACATGGATACATTACTATACTCCTGAGACCAAACAACAATCTAAACAATGGGTTACCAAGGGGGAATCTGCACCAAAAAAGGCGAAGACCGTTCCTTCGGCCGGAAAGGTTATGGCGACTGTCTTTTGGGATTCGCAAGGGATAATCCTCATCGACTATCTGGAAAAGGGTAAAACTATTACAGATGAATATTATTCATCGTTATTGGACCGTTTGAAAACCGAGCTGCAAGAAAAACGCCCGCGATTGGCCCACAAGAACGTCCTTTTCCATCACGACAACGCACCAGCACACACCTCAGCAGTTGTGGTCGCAAAATTAATGGAAATAGGATTCCAACTCGTTTCACATCCCCCCTATTCTCCAGACTTGGCTCCCTCGGACTACTATTTGTTCCCAAATTTGAAGAAATGGCTGGCGGGACAAAGATTTTATTCAAACGAGGAGGTGATTGCAGACACTAATGGATATTTTGCAGACTTGGACAAATCCTATTATTCGGAAGGGATCAACAAACTAGAACATCGTTGGACGAAGTGTATAAGATTAAAAGGAGACTATGTCGAAAAATTAAAAAGGTTTACCCCAAACACATAAGTAGTTTTTATTTTTGCACGGACTTTTCAAACCAGCCTCGTAAAACCTGACATATAAAATATTTTAAGTCACGAATGTATAACCATGATTAATTCACCTTATTGTATAGTGGTTATGACTACTCATTATATATCACAACTAACACTAAACACTTTATTTTTGCATTCGACGTGCGTTTCGCTAACCATGTTAGCTTCATCAGGAGCAACGATTGCATATTCCTAACATAGTAATGGTTATGAGTTTAAACTCTCTAATTATCAAGAACATATTCTGGATTCTTAGTGTCGTTAGACCTACAAAAGTTTACAAACTCAGATAGGATTGAGTATTTGCCGTACATCTTCCTGATTTGCCCCATCTTTCTTATTTACATGGATAACAGTGTCTTCATTTACTGTTTCTTTTATTATTTTTTCTGAATTTGGTTTTATTGCTCTTACTATAATTCTATAGTTTTGTACTATATGTGTATTGTAATAAATTGATATCACTGACCTCTTGGCTTTTTTTCTTCTCCCTTGCTCAACCAAGTTAGCTTAGTGATTCTTCTTTCCGTTAGTTGAGAAATAGTGCAGTGCAGAAGAATTTCAATCAAGTTGAGCGAAAACCGGTTATGCTTGGGTAGTGATTTATAGCCTGCGGGGCAATAAACGACCCTATTAAGGTTTTGTGCATAGTTGCCATGTATTACGATAAACGTATTTTTATTTTACCTGCGTGTATACCGCCCTCACTTGTACCTGCTATCATATTGGATGTATTTTTACCTATATATTTACTACCTGGCAACCCGGTTTGGAGCCCTTTAAGTATTTGATAATATAGGCCTAATGACCACAGGTCCCCATTAGGATTCGAAAGATACTTTTTACTATTTTTATTTTTAGTTTTACTTATAACTTACATCTTAACGGTTCTATTTTAATTATGTGGCGTCCATGGAAAAATTGCAATAGTGGCTATCGCAAGAGAAAACATTTATCACTTGACGCTAAACAAATAGTGAAAAATGTTTACGACAGTTTGGTAAACAGAAATTTGAATAAATAAATTGCTTTGCAAGAAACCAGTGAACTAACAAAAACCTCAATTTCTACGATTAAGGGTATTGTAGGAAAATCATCACCACCATCATGTAGACGATTGTGAAAAAGACGTCATCAGGAGGAAAATATATTCTATGTATGAAGAGCAGTTGGTGCCGACACTAGATAAAATAAAATTAATACGGGATTAATATACATTGTGGCCGATCAACTCTTCACAGAATTCTCTTAGGAATGGGATTCACGTTCCGAAAAATCAACAAAAGGCAAGTAGTGATGCAGCGGTTTCACTATCACGGCCATCAGCTGAGGTAATTATCAGCGGTTTTATATTATTTACATAAATATATGAATCTTCAACTTTAACAACGTGCTGAATGGAATTCTTCCAGCTTTTACAAGGTATATCTATCTTGGGGTGACAGTAACCAAGTGGAATTTAACGCTACAAAAACCCAGGTGGCAGTTTTTTAACGTTGCTGAACCCGACATAGTTATGTCGGGGCACTTCATTCCCTAACATCGTCACTCAAATTTTTGGACGTAAATTTGGGAGCAAATATGTGCTGGCATGAACATGTTGCAGGCATAGCAAGGAGAGCTTCTCAGAAGTTGGGAATATTATTTCGAACCAGAAGGCTTTACACTTCGCAACAACTGTTAATTCTTTACAAAGCTCAAATTCGACCAACTATGGAATACTGCTCCCATGTTTGGGGCTCCGCTCCCAAACATATACTGCATTTGTTGGATTCTATTCAGAGAAGAGCTGTTCGTCTGATTGGAGACCCGGAACTGACAGGTGGCCTTGATTCGCTGGAACATCGAAGAACGATTGGCGACTTGAGCCTATTCTACAAGTATTTTCATGGAAAGTGTTCGAAGGATGTGGCCCGCTTAATTCCTCCCAGAGCGGTGCATGTTAGAAGTACACGTCACGCTAATACTTCACATCCGTATGAGGTTCAGCTTGTTACTCCTCGTACAACGCCTTTCAAGCAGTCATTTATATGGAGAACATCATCCCTTTGGAATAATTTTCCCAGGACTGTGTTTCCCACCGTGTACAATTTATAGCGATTTAAGAACAACGTGAATCGCTTTCTCTGCACACGTGTCGCTCCTGTAGCGCTTTAGGGACTTCCCTGTAGCACGTGTGCTAGACCCATAAAAAAAAGGCACAAAGATTACGAATCTTACGATATACTTATTTACAAGAAATTAAAAAGTATCGATCAGAGAATTGGCCAATAATTCACCTTGACAAAACATGGTTCGATACCCATGATACTATGCAAAAAGGGTGGGTTGACAGCAGTACAAAATGTCAGACTAACGCACCTTTAAATAAAGTTAAACGAATAACTACTCTGCATGTTGGATCTGAAAAGGGCTGGGTTTCAAATTGTCTACTATTATCCGAAAAAAAACATAAAAGATTCTAGTTTGGACTATCACGAAGACAGGAAAGCAGAACTTTTTGATAATTGGTTTTAAAATTTCCTTTTGCCAAATGTTCTCGAATAGAGAGTTATAGTTATGGACAATGTAAGTTACCATAGTCGCCTACTAAATAAGGTTCCTAATGCAGCCAACACCAAATCGGAAATACAGGAATATATGTTAGAAATTGACATTTATTTTGACTTTAGTTATAAAAAAGTGATTTTTTGGAAGTTTTGAAAGACTATAAATTGAAAAAGAAATATGTATGTGATAGTATGGCTGAGAAAATGGAAGACACTGTTTTGCGGCTTCCTTCGTATTATTGTGTATTTAATCCAATTGAACATATTTGGCATCAAGTTAAATCAAAAATAAGGGCACAAAATGTTTCTCCTACTTTAAGCGTGTCAGTGGTTAAATTAGTAAAAAAAAGTTATAAAAGATATACCGTAAAAGCTGGAAGAATTCCATTCAGCACGTTGTTAAAGTTGTAGATTCATATATTTATGTAATTAATATAAAACCACTGATAATTACCTCAGCTGATGACAGTGATAGTGAAACCGAATTAGGCTTGAGTTAAAATATATTTTTATTTATACTTTATGTTCCCTCTTGTAAACCCCATTCATTCAAACTGTATATTTGTACTTCTTATCCATTTGTTTGTACATGCATCTATAAATAAACATCTCCAAAAACACTTATAATTTTATTTATTTCAATTAATGAATAAAATTCTTAAGTCCATCTCTACAACCTGTCATAAACAAAAGGTCAGAATTTTTATATTGCCCACTTAAAACGGCAAAAATCAGGCTCTTATATTTTGGGGCAGGCTATACCCACTGGTTCATTTATTGAGTTCTAAACCGACTTCACACTGACGAGGTCAGTCGGACACATTGTTGCCGTCCTTCGATTATGGTCACTGTCTCTTAGGAATCATCATCATTGGGGTTAATTATTTAATTGCTTTTTAAGGGGTATATTATTTTCTTAAAAAAAAATTCTAGTATGTCTGACATATATGTTTAGGCCAAATTTGTTTCACTTTCCAGTTTTTAACTTTGCTTCTTTCGACAAAGAGCAGCTTTTAAAATGAACCAGCTAAATTTTGTACATAAGCAGCGCCCTTTTATCATTTTAATAATACTTTTTGTTCTTGTTATGACCGACATTCGTCTAAATAATGCTATGTACATTGTAAAGTAGAGGCAACGTTACCACTCTGTTGAGTACATAATTACCGTAGAACTGAATAATTATTAAAGGAACAATAGGCTTGTTCCTCTTAAGATTAAATTTTTGATTAAAAATTTAAAATTCTCGAGAACCTGCTGTTTTCCGACACAAAGGGTCCATTGTGATATTAAAAACAGATTATTTAAATTTGTCTTCATCGAAGAATAAAAATTATAATTTTTAATTAGAAAATGACAATAGGTCAAAGCACTTTGATAATTAGTTTAAATTAGAATACCAATTAATTTTCGTATTATTAGCTGGCTGGTGGCAGCTCAATAATATCAACATACCGGATTACTGATTCAGATGGGCCCAGCCGTTATTTTAACATCTGTGTCTGGAATATGTGCATTTGCAAAAAAACCTCTATTAAATGTTGGCAAAGCACTTGACAGCCTTTAGAAGGGAGCAAATATGTTGTTAATATTGAGCTAACACCAGCTAGCGATAAAACTTGTTTTATTTTTTTGTTGTATTAGGCGAGCACGGCAATTTAGTACTGATTCTTGCTCCTCTCTCTGGCGGATCTAGCTCGTCTAATCATTTTTGATGCGTGATGTGTGTTGGGATCACTCAAGCGAAAGCCCACTGCGTACTCAATTATGGAATCGATATACTCATTTAACTGTGATTGATTAATAAACGACTTATAAAAAAAAAATTCGAAGCTTCCTTTCATTACTTGACCGGAATAAGCTGCTGCTATTCTGTCAGGAACTACGTTTTCGTCATGAGGCTTTTCGAAATCGGTTTGCCTATCTTCTATATCTATAATATATATAAAATGCAACGTCTCTCTGTCTGTCTGTCAGTCCGTTAGTGCACTTATCACTCGAAAACCACTTATTCGGTTTACGTGCTTTTCTTTTTTAAAACATACATATGTTTTCTGGCCAGGGTATAGGATATATTTTATTACGTTAGGTCACATAAGAAATAAGCAGTGACGATAATAGTGAATCAAGTCGAAAAAAGTTTGCTGCTAGTGCGTTCTCTTGCAATACACTACCTAAACCATTAAATATGGAACAATATTATGTAGCAAAGAATATAATATATATAAAATACAACGTCTTTCTATCTGTCTGTCTGTCCGTTAGTGCGCTTATGACTTGGGTACCACTTATCCGATTTACATGTTTTTTTTTTTAATTCATACATTCTCTTGCAATAAACTGCCTAAACCATTAAATATGGAACAATATTATGTAACAAAGAATATACTATAAATAAAATGCAACGTCTTTCTGTCTGTTGGTTAGTGCGTTAATATTTATCAAAAAAAATCTATAATATATATAAAATGCAACGTCTCTCTGTCTGCACTTAAGAACCACTTATCTGATTTACGTGTTTTTTATAATATCCATATATTCCTTGTCCAGGTTATAGGATATATTTTATTACGTTAGGTAACATAAGGAATAAGCAGTGACGATAATAGTGAATCAAGTCGGAAAAAAGTATGCCGCTAGCGCGTTCTCTTGCAATAAACTGCCTAAACCAATAAATATGGAACAATATTATGTAACAAAGCATATACTATAAATAACATGCAACGTCTTTCCGTCTGTTTGTCTGTTGGGTAGTGCGCTTATCACTCGAAAACTACTTATCCAATTTATGTGTTTTTTTTTTTATTGGTCTAGCACACGTGCTGCAGGGAAGTCCCTAAAGCGCTCCAGGAGCGGCATGTGTGCGGAAAAAGCGATTCACGTTGTTCTTGAATCGCCGTAAATTGTACTCGGTGGGAAACACAGCGCTGGGCAAATTATTCCAAAGGGATGATGTTCTCCATATAAAAGACTGCTTGAAAAGCATTGTACGCGGAGTAACAAGCTGAACCTCATACGGATGTGAAGCACCAGCGCGACGTGTATTTCTAACATGCACCGCTTTGGGAGGAATTAAGCGGGCTACATCCTTCGAACACTTTCCATGAAAATACTTGTAGAACAGACTCAAGTCGCCAACCGTTCTTCAATGTTACAGCGAATCAAGGCCGCCGGTCAGTTCCGGGTCTCCAATCAGACGAATTTATTCATACATATGTCCTCTTTCCAAGTTATACAATAATAATAATAATCTATAATATATAAAAATGTAACGTCTCTCTGTCTGTCTATCCCTTACTGCGCTTATCACTCGAGAAACACTTATCCCATTTACGTCTTTTTTTTTAGAATTATAGATATATTTGCTGGCCAGGTTATAAAATATATTTTATTACGTTAGATAATATAAGAAATAGGTAGTGCCGATAATAGTGAATCAAGTCGGAAAAAAGAATGCCGCTAGCGCACTCTCTTGCAATACACTGCCTAAACTGTTAAATATGGAACGATATCATGTAACAAAGAATACAATATATATATATATAAAATGCAACGACTCTCTGTCTGTCTGTCTGTCCGCTAGTACGCTTATCACTCGAGAACCACTTGTCCGATTTAAGTGTTTTTTTTTTTTAAATTCTTAACTTAATATTTATCAAAAAAATCTACAATATATATAAAAGGCAACGTCTCTCTGTGTGCATTCAAGAACCACTTATCTGATTTACGTGTTTTTTTTATAAAATACATATGCTCTTTGGCCAGGTTATAGGATATATTTTATTACGTTAGGTAACATAAGGAATAAGCAGTGACGATAATAGTGAATCAAGTCCACGCGAGCGGAGCCGTGAACACGGCTAGTACTGGATAAATGAAAAGATAGACAGATGTATACCTACAAATGGAAACGAATTCCCGGGTTTTTTCACAGAGTTACAATCGAAAATTGTCGAGGTGAATGAACTATTTCGATTGAATTAATGTTGAAAGGAATTATAAATCGGAGTAAAAACTCATTCACATAATGACATCCCTCGAGTACCAGGTATGAACAGGGGTAGCTTTTTTCCATACATATTTTCAACCTACTCTAGATAGGGCACGAATGACTATAAATATGAAGATGCAAAAATTTCGAACGGTTTTTAAATTACGTCGCATTTTCTTGAGGTTAATTGTTTTTCACTGATAAGAAAAAAAAAGCAAATTGAACATTTCTGTTTTATTTAAATCTATCGATGGGATGAATAAACGGGCTGATAATAGGCTTATAGTTTAAGGGTTCAGTATTACGAGTTCCAGTGTTTTACACAATTATATACATAGGTGATCCTTTTTTCAAACGAATTTATTAGGGTACTTAAGGAGCTTTCAGAGGCGGCCATAGCGAAGTGGGTAAGATCTCTGCCTTTTCGCCGGAGACCAGAGTTCGAATATCGGCTCGGAAAAAATAAATTAAAAAAAAAAAAAATTTATAACGGTACGGTCGTTTCTCTTGGAAAGGCAATGCCAAACCACTGGTAGTATTATGCCTAGTATAGCTCTCTCACTTTGGTCGTTCGGAACAGGCATTAAGCTATAGGTTCCCTTTGTCTGTGGAACACTTAAAATGGCCGTTCGGAACAGGCATTAAACTGTAGATCCCCGTTGTCTGTGGAACATTTAAAAAGACACCAATCACAGACAAAGGTGAGAGGGTCGCCTATGTCCGTATGGGGTTTGAACAAGAAGAAGGGGCTTTCCTTTAAATAAGCGACAACATTGTGCATTTCTTCTTTCACTATTTAGATTAGTGTTATTGGCGTTCTTGCTGCAACCGACACTAATTTAAATAATATTGCTGAGTGGAGATAACATAATTGCCGTACAAAATAATAATTATTAAAGGAACAATAGGCTTGGTCCTCTTAAGACTAAATTTGCGATTAAAAATTTAGACATCTTTAGTACCTGTAGTGTTCCGGCACAAAGGGTTCATTGTGATATCAAAAAGGGATTATTTAAATTTGTTCCCGTTGAGAATTAACAATTTTTAATTAGGATAGGGTAAGAGGTTAAAGAACTTTAATTATTAATTTAAATTAAAATAAGGATTAACTTTGATATTTCTCTTCTCTCTGAACGAGTAATTAGGAAGATATAAGTTATGTAAAATGCCACATTTAATACTCGTAATAAAGAAATGAAATATAATCTCAGATTTTAGAGATAACGAATAATGCTGAAATAAGTTACTAAAACATGGTTAAAGTTGTTACTGTTAATGAACTGAACATCTGGTATATGTAAAAATTAATTAGTAATTAGTTTCCGATCAGTTCAAACAAAGCTCAATAAATAAACAATGAAAACTGATGGAAGCTGGAACAATATGTAACCAATTCAAAGGATTCAAACACTGCCGAAGAACAAGCCCATGAAGATGTATCATTTTCATTAAGGTGTTGCTTTACTCAGCCTATCACTGTGAAACGTCTTAACTTTCTTTACTTTTAATAAATATTTCATTTATTAAATAAAAGCCGTTATTTGCCCCTAATTTATCTCTTAATTTCTGAGAATGGATTGAGGGGATATTAATACTGAAAGAACTAAAGAAATTAGAGATAAGCTAGCTCATTTTGTTTGGAGAGCTTATGGATAACAGATAATTTTTGTACGTATTTTGAAAATAGTCTCTATAGTTGTTAAAATTTGGTTGTACAGATTTGGGCACCATTCATTTTAGGATAAAAAGATTCTAAGTTCAGCTCTAAAGATGAAAAAAATACTGAGGAGTTAATTAGTTGTTGAAATAAAATTAAATTGAGTACAACCGTTGCATCCTGAAAGATAAAGCGGGTAGTTCAGTGAAAAGCTACACATTTAAATAAAAAAGGGTATATTTATTGACAAAATAAAAATTTATACCTTTATTACACTCCTAAAAATTACTCTTACTAAGTAAAAACCCCTTAAGCTAGAAAAGTGTACACTATGGCATAGAGTCTTTGATTTATGATTATTAAGTTTTTAATAAAAGGCCTGATAAAACTCGATATTAAAAGTTTGTGAAATAAAGTCCGCGAGTTACACGTGTTGAATAGTGGTTGGAAACGCGCTTGTAGACAGGAAGTGAGATTTCTAGACTGGTGTGCTTACGACTTACGATTGGTTTCTCCTCGTTAGTTTTCCATAAGTTACTTGGCCCTTCCTGGTGAGTTTCTCATAAAAATATTGTCTCAGCCATTGTCATCCTAGTTTCATTTGGGCATCTAAATACTTTTTGACCCGAAATGCCTGAGGATGAGCAGGATATTTCAAGAAAGGAAAAAAGCTGAGAGCTAGAAACCGTTACTGTACTACTACATCACTAAAAAAATACTCTGGCGTGCTGGAGAAGAAAGCCACTACAGCTTCATGGTCGAAAAAGCCACTACTGCTTCATGTGGAAAAAAGCCACTACGGCATTCTGATGAAAAAAGCCATTATAAATTCGAAAATGGCTCCTTAAATATGTTCGTTCCTTCCTATTAAAAGTGACGTCTTTAAAATGGTTTACTTCCGGATGAAAAATTAATGCAAACTAAATAAGTCAAGTCGGCAACATGCGGTACATTTTGCCGGTTTAAATTAAACTGCTCAAAATTATAGTGTCGTAACATGATCTTAAAATCTAAGAAAAAATGAATGTTACAAGACCACCAACAAGAATTCCTGATCGTAACGGAGAGATCAGAAGTCATCTTAACTTGTTTTTAACCACTAATTCAGAAATTTACACCGTCACCGTAAATGCGTCTACCATAAACTGCTTTCGAGATTGAGTATTTTACCGATCAGTAACAGAGAGGCGCGTAAACCAGATATTATTTGGTACCACAAGTCTGCTAAGTAGGAAAAACTCATGTGACATTTTGGATGGCATGGAAGCTTACATCCCTTTTTCGAAGAAATGCTCGTGCACCGGCAAGCCTTGCCTCGATCTAAAATGCAAAGAAGCTGTTGTTTCTAAACATTTTGAATACCGACAATGTCATAAATTTTCATTTTCGTTCGTACCCGAAACAGATGCAAAGAAATTATTAACGAAACGAAGGAGGTACACAATCAAAGAATTGAAAACAAACTTCTTTGACAAAATTTCACTATACAATCATAGATATAATAGAATTAAAAATAATCAAATGATTTATTCACCTATTAGGGAAGTCTGATTCAAGATGACCAAAAAATTTGATTGAATGCCACCGGACGACGTAAAAGAGGACAATGAAGCCATTTTCGTTCTTTTCGTCACCGACACTTATCTAAATACTATTGTCAAGTAGAGATATAATTTCCGTAGAACTGAATAATTATTAACAAAATAATAAGCTCGACCCTCTTAAAATTAAATTTTTGATTAAAAATTTAAAATTCTAGAGAACCTGAAGGTTATCCAACATAAAGGGTTCATTGTGATATTAAAAACAGATTATTTAAATTTATTCCTATTGAGGATTAACAATTTTAATTTTTAATTGAGGCACAACGACAGGCCAAAGGAGTTTTATAATTAATTTGAATTAGAGTATTAGCTTTAATATTTTTCCTTTCTTTTAACCTCTAATAAGAAAGACGTTGGAAAAAGTATATTGTACTAATAAGAAAAAATGGAGAATATCAGGGAACTGCGGAGAGCAGTAAGGTTTCGTTTTGGGACCACATTATTAAAAAATGTTGAGAATTATAAATCTCTTAAGCAGGTATTCAAAAATGAATATTAATTGGGTTAGTACAGTTGGCAAAGAGAACTAAGCTCTAATAAAAAAAGGTAATAATAATAAGGAATGTTATTTATGCCAACAGTTAAACGGTTTTTTAAGAAATAGGAATGATGCGCGACAGCTATTTTCTTTCAACCTCGGGTGGGGCCGTAATAACAACCAATAACCAATTTGGCAAAAATTTTATTTACACATGATTTGTACACCTGAACTATTTTTTTTACATAGTCGCCGTTTCGGGAACGACACTTTTCATATTGGTGGACAAGCGTTTCGGTCTGTCGCTGTAACTACTTAGTCACGTCCTGCTTTCAGCTTCTCGCTCGTCTTGAAAGTTGTTCCAATCTAACTTCAGTTTAGGGAACAGGTGGTAATCACTCGGTGCTAGGTTCGGGCTGTACAGTAGGTGACCCAATACTTCCCATTTGAGTGTTTGGAGGGCTTGAGTCGGCCCAGTAGTGTGTGGTCGTTCGTTGTCGTGCAGTAACACAACTCCCGATACAGCATTTCTCTTCGATTGAATTGGATTACTCTTCGCAATTTCTACAGCGTCTTGCTATATCTGACCACGTTGACACGTTGATTGTCCCTTCCTTTTGATCCCAGTACATGATAATCATCAACTTTTTGTTTGAGATGGTTTGTTTGACACTTATCGGCTTGTTTGGAGAAAAGGTGTGTTTTCATTGCATTAATTGTTCCTTTGTCTTATCTCCCGCAAAAATTAGTCGCCGTGCTCACTATGACGTCGAAGGAACGTTGACACAGAATTTACACGCTAAGGCTTCTAATTGCCAGTAAGCATTTTTGGGACCCATCCTCGGATAGTTTGAAAATTGTGAAACCGCGTCGTTTTCGAACAACTTGATCAACACGCTGCCCAATGTCTTCAGATGTGATAGATTTCCTCTTGGCCGCCCTCCTCGCGCACGTCAGTGCGTCTTTTCCGGAATTTCCAACACTATTTTCGTACAACACCGCCACTCGTAAAGTCTATACCATACACAACACTCATTCTTCGATCAATTTCAGTCGCATTAAGTCCTTCGTATTACAAAAATCGAATGGCCCTACGCACTTGGCGGGAGAGTATGGTATATTTTCATAGATTAATGGATAAATATATTTAGTACAGATGATGCATAGAAATTTCTAAAGAAAAAATGCATTTGATGCATAAAAATTTCTAAAGAAAAAATATATAATTAATTATCAGATTAAAACCGTCAGTAAGTGGTCCTCGTATTAAAAATACGGACGTCCAATCCGGGCATGCAATCAATGAATCACCAAACTAGGATATGCAATATTTCGTTCAATATCAAAGCTTGTCAGATAGCCTAGATGAAGAGGCAATCGCAACATAATAGTTACCGTAATAAAGATTTATGATCGATATTTTTGATATTAAACTAAAATTTGAAAACGTTACGTTGATCAGCTTTTTGTAATTTGGCCACACGGTCAAGAATCTTTTTAAAGTTCTCTTAAATCTCTTTATATCTAAATATTCACTTCACCTTTCAATTGAAAGAAATATTTTTTTCTTATTAATCGTAAATCAGGTATAACCCTATGCCACCCTGTATATAGAAAGCGCACTCACACGAATAGATCATCATCATCACGCATCATCATCTCGCCCAAAAATGCTCAGTCATCAACTCCCTTGTTCATAGGCCAGTATCACTCTGTCAGTTACAATTTCTTCAATCGAAATTAACTTACTTCCCTTCAAACAATCAAACAATTTCCATTAACGAGATACAAAAAGCTCTATTCAAAAACATACATTTCCCTCGGTGTCTCCGAAGACCAGAAGACAAGCAGATAAGTCTCTCGAGATTTTAGTCCGTCCATATATTACATGCATTTTGAAGATTCTATAGAAACAAAATAATAACAAGACGCTTAAACGCTCACAATATCTCAGATCAGTTAAAGATAAAATTCCCGTTGAAAATCCAGGAGTTTCCATTATCGCATGTAGCTATGGTAACACCTATATCGGTAAAACGAGAAGAGAAATATGTACTAGAATTAAAGAACATCAAAGGGCAGTACCTCTCCTCAACATTTCTACTTCAGTAACTGCAAAACACCAGTATGAAATAGGATACCAGATTCTGTTTGACCAATCAAAGATCCTTGCAACAAATCCATTTTTCTACTCCAAAAAAAAATTCGAGAGTAAAACTGTTCTTTACCTCTCACCAATCTGGGGGGATCACCTATGAACTTCCCCCCCTTTCCGTTTGACTAACATAAAAGTACGTATGCAAGGGGAATTAAATTCGTTACGTGCTAGATTCCGAAGAAGTCGGTTGTCGAAACAAGCTTTAAAGAAGGAAAGAGACATTCAGAAAAATTGTACCCGTGGAAGTTTCCTATCAAAAAAAGAAAACTAACGCTAACACTTATAACTAAGTTTGTAATTTCTACGGTAAGATTAAAAATTTTAAGTTCATATAACTTGCCTATGACCGATCTAGTTGAAAAATTTTCCTTCTTTCGTTTCTTTTCAAATACAAGATCTTTCATATGACTTAAAAAATTGAAGTGTTACGCTACTGAATAGAATATACTATATTTTTCCAAAATAATGTCCATCAACAAGGGAAACTCGTTTTCGTAGTTTTCTTTTTTTTTTGTTAGACTATTCTCTAATTAGTATTATAATATATACTACTCAGTATATATCACCACTACACCAAACACTTTATTTTTGCACTCGACGCGCGTTTCGCTAACCATATTAGCTTCATCAGGAGCGATGATTGACTAAAGCTAAACTACAAATCTACCCTGTTTATACTTAGCCTAACCCTTGAATTATTCAAGCGGAACGAATGACATAGGCAAGGCCATCAGTTCCGGTCAAGTAACCAGTAGAGGGGTCTTTATTTAAACTACTTTTACATCTTATGATCTCCATACTTTCTTATGCGTTCAACAATCTCCTATCAGATACATTTTTTATTAATCTTAAATTATCTAATGTTACAGTATGATCAGCTTCAAGGGCATGTTCGGCAATGCTAGACTTTTCTGTTCTACTGTATTTTAAGTGTGTTAAATCGTGTTTTAATTGACCTTTACTTTTTGTCACAATCATTACAACTAATTTCATAAATTCCACTTTTCTCACAATTAGGAATCTTATCTTTGGGATTTCCTAAGATATTCCTCAGATTGTCTGATGACTTATAGACTAAGGTGAGGCCTACCTTATTAAATACCTTATCTTAATAAGGTTGCTATATTTCGGATTATATGGTATGGAGACATACTTGGTGTTATTTTCTTCGCGTGTAAAAAAGGTGGAATTCTGAATATTAAACCTAAACTTATGTCTATTTATTAGCTTATTTACTAAGTCATCGTCATAACCACTAACTCTAGTTATATTTCTAATACGATTCCTTTCTTTATTAAAGTTTACTCTATTCAGAGGGAAAGTGACCAAACGATGAACTAAAAAATGTAATGAGGCTAATTTATGTTGTTTGCAATGAAATGAATCATTAGGAATATATCTATCTGTTACTGTGTCCTTCCTATAGATATTAAATTCTAATCTATTATTATTTTTAATAATTAAAAATATCTAGAAAAGGCAATTGTCCTTTGTTCTCAACTTCGTAAGTGAATTTAATGGAATCATACCGGCTATTTAATTTAGAAACAAAATCATCAATATTTGCTTTCTTTGTATCAAAAATCGCGAAAATATCATCCACATACCTATACCATACCCTTGGGAAATATTCGAATTCTTGACTGGCTTCGATTTCAAACTTATTCATGAATAAATTGGCTATGAAAAGTGATAAGCACAAACTTTACAATATCTCGAAGAATTACTTAGAATGAATGACTTTGAAGACGAAATTATTCGTGAATATTTAATATTATCTAAACTTTGTATGAACAAAACTAGTTCCAATATAACTATCAGTTTTATGTTCAGAAAGAAGGAACAGCTATGGGTAATTGCTTATCACCTTTCATAGCCAATTTATTCATGAGTAAGTTTGATGTGACAAAAAGTATGTTGGGCAAACTAAAAGGTCAATTAAAACACGATTTAAAGAACATTTAGCACACTTAAAATACAGTAGAACAGAAAAATCTAGCATTGCCGAACATGCCCTTGAAGCTGTTCATACTGTAACATTAGATAATTTAAGATTAATAAAAAATGTATCTGATAGGAAATTGTTGAACGCATACGAAAGTATGAAGATCATAAAATGTAAAAGTAGTTTAAATAAAGACAGAGGGCCTATTCCTTATAGTCCCCTCTACTGGTTACTTGACCGGAACTGATGGCCTTGCCTATGCCATTAGTTCCTCTTGAGTAATTCAAGGGTTAGGCTAAGTATAAATAGGGTAGATTTGCAGTTTAGCTTCTGTCAATCATCGCTCCTGATGAAGCTAACATGGTAGCGAAACGCGCGTCGAGTGCAAAAATAAAGTGTTTGGTGTAGTGGTGATATATACTGAGTAGTACCATTGTGCCAAAGATTGCACATTCCCAACTTAATTATAATATAGAGATTAACAAATAAATTAGACAATTGTTAACCACGTAAACAAGCGGGATTTAGACGAAGACACAGCACTTTGGACAAAAAACGAAATATCAAAAAATAATTTAAAGGCTGACTTGGATAGAAGAGTTTCGCTAGTTTGGTCTGCGTTCGGAAGGTTACAATCCATATTTAAATTGGACATCCCAAATACAAAAAAGTGTTCGATCAATATGTACTGCAGGTATCAACATATGGCACTGAAACGTGGGCTTTAAATAAAAATATAATATATAAACTCCAAGTAACCCAAAGAGCAATGGAGAGGAGAATGAATTAGAGGCCAAGATCGTATTTCTAACATCGAGATACAAAGAAGATCAAAAGTGACAGATGTAATATAACGAATATATGTATTAAGGTGGAATTATGCAGGGCATATCGCAAGAATGAATGATAACAGATGGATACGTCATATGGTTGAGAGAGAGCCTAGACAACATAAGAGATGCAGGCGTAGACCACAAACAAGACGGACGGACGACATAAAAAGTTTAGCGGGACACGGTTGGATGCAAAAGCAAACACCAGAGTTCATTGGAGACAACTAAGAATAAGCTAATGATGATTCTCTATCTTTTTAAAAAAAATCATCTATTTTATATCACATTTGTCTACAGTTTAACAACAAAATATTTTCCTACGCTTTCTGTGAGATAACATAGACATGCATTTTTTAATAATCATGTACGTTACATAGTTATCAGTTATTCCATTTTTAGTCATGTTGTAAATTAAGTTGGATGATTATATTATATGTAAGTAATGCATTTTCTCGTGTTTTTCTTAGAAAAGGCAAACTACAAAGAACACAACTACAACATTGCTGGATGATGGGGTAACAATGAAGAACAATCAGTCACATTGACACGTGAAATGAGATGAAAATGTGCAATGACATACCGTACTCCTCGCTTTGCGTACCTTAGATGACCCTATCTCCCTGGTACTGATGCCCATCTTTTTGTGCTGGCGCAGCTGCACCGGGTAGATGATCTGGTAGTAATGAGAGCCGATGTTCCGCACCATCTCTTGGTTCTGCGTGTATTCGCGTAGGAGCCTTTCCACCTCACCTGTAAAAATTAATGTTATATTCAGGAATATTCATACATGAAATGTTCTTTAATATAATGTTTCAACCGATTTGAATTATTTTGTTTTTTTTCTCATGTATTTTTGATAGTTTTTATATATTATTTACTACTGTAATATTTTGAAATTGTTTAACTTTTGTAAATTCATTTTCAAATCGGTTTTGAAATAAATGCTATCCCTCTATCGACTTTCAGACATTTTTTTTTCGTGATTGTATGATACCTTTAAAAATTACTGTTTAATATCGTAAAATTTTTTTTGTAAAAAATAAAATGTTGATTAAAATTCTTTCAGGTTTTACTTGAACACGCTGGTTCATAATATTAATAACTTTTTTCAATTTCCGAATTGATAAAATATAAAAAGTTTCTAAAGGATAATAAAATATCATTCGAAGCCATCGTGCCGTAATGATGACGCTTAGGTAACAAAAGAACCGAAATATACCGATGCCAAGCGACATGATCTGTTGCTAGTTAGGTAACGTTGAAAATAATAGGTCCAGGCATTTCTGTCGGCTTTGTTCCCTTTGAAACCATTCTGCGGTGCGTTTTGTTAGTCATTGAAAGCAATAATCTACCTTACTTTGTATCTCACGTTCTAATTCACTCGGAATAAAAAGGAATTTTTGAGGAAAAAAAAAAAATAATTAAATAGCAAGTGCAAAAATATTAGCTTATCTGCAAATGGGCTTTATTGTTAATGAAGCTTTAACACAATAACGCCTTATTACAGATGAACTGAACTACCATAAAACTATAGCACTTACTGTTAATGAAGTTAATGAAGCTTCAACGGAACGACGCCTTATTAAAGATAATACTGAACTGGCATAAAACTAACATTATCGTTTTTGGAAAGAAATAGTCAATTCGGGTTTCTTTTATGGATCCAACCCAATGGATCTGTATGATCACAATGATCTCTTTTACAAAGTTTGTTTGTCGACCGCAGATGCGTAATAATTCTCCTTGACCAGGGTACATGTAAATTTCCCCTTGAGATAAAATTGGACCCTAAATAATAGGTAAATTGCCTCCCATAAATTTTAGCTACCTGATATAGATGTATAAATTGGGTCCCGGTTAATAAATAATAAACATGGTTTATAAGTTTGATTTTATTGAAAAACAAAAAATGTAGGCAACAAATTAAAAGAAAATACCTAATTCTAAGTTTTAAGATATAGCCTAAACCTTAAATCTACCTATAATACTAAAGTGTAAACGTACATGATGATATTTCATAATTATATATAATAAAATATACATAATATTCCATACAAATATATATAATAATTAATCTTTAAAATGGAAAGATATGCATTTAATAAAATGCATTCTGCTAATTTCGTTGTTTTTGTAAACATTGATGATTTTTGCGATGGATTTTTTGCGATTTTTTACATTGATATTATGAATTTTAGCAGTTAAATGAACACTTTGTAATTTCACATAAGTTTTTGTATGGAATTCCTTAAGCTTTTCTATAAAAATAAAAATATCTGGATGAGCTTTGTAGGAGTCGTTAAAATGTTTGTGGAACGATTCACAAGCATTGTTAGTGCGGGTAAGTTCCGCTGAATTTTCAGCCCAAAGATATGGAGGAAACAAAGAATCCTCTGATATATAGTTGTCTGTTAAATAATCAGAATATTTTTGAATATATACTAAGTCGGGGGCAACTGAACGAAACAATCGCTGACATCCATCCGGTTTTAAAAAAATAAGGGCAAATGTTATTCGTAACCATTTTTCAACTTCAGAAGTTTCATCTCAATATGAACATGTTAAACCGTATTCTTGGATTTTTCGATACCAACCCTGTGAAAGATGAAATCGACATCCAACTGTTTTCGCTAGTGGCCAAGTTTGTTGAACAGAAAATTTCTAGTGTGACAAAATTATATTAAAAAATATCCGTTATGAAATTGAATCAGCCAACAAAGTAAAAATTACCGTACCGTCTAAATAAATCCGTGAGACCTTTTCCAAAAACTGGATATTTGATTTACAACAAAATACAACTATTTGGTCACTTCTACTGTTCATAAGTAAAAGCGGTTCACCTTTAGATGTTTCGATGTTGAGCTCTTCAATACTCTTCGGCAATGTAGGGTGTTTTTTCCGATGAGCGTAGTACAAATTTCTTCTAACATAAGCATCGTAGTAACTGTGATGGTAGATTTTCTTGTATTACGCGCCATATAATTCTGGCAGGTTTTTCTGACACATCTTCGACAGCTTTTCTTTTACAGGACGTGTTAACAATTTCACGATGTAATTTTTCTAACTTTACGTCATGGCAATGTTTCTGCACATGTTTTGTAACGATAATATTGCTGTCCACTTCCCCTAGAGTCACAAGGAAAGACTTGCCCGTTTTCTTTATGCAAGTCCAACGCTTTTCACCACTTTTTAAACACTTTTAGAAGCTGTATTTATAGTTGTTTAAAAGTAATAACTGTTTTCCTTTTTCACTTAAAATGATAATAGGATTCATGTTAGGAAAATGTTTCGCGTCTTTACTGATGGAATTTAAGAAATCAAATTGACAAATATTGTAAGCTATATATCAGTTATATTTACCACACTTATTTGCAATACCTACCCTTAATTACCGGGAAATACCCATTAGGTAGAAGAAAGGTTTGGGAGGCAATCTACCTATAAATGAGGCTCATTAAATTTGACCATTTTTACTACTACCTGCGGGGAGGCAATTTATCACCATCACCAAAGTGAATCGTGGGGCTTTAGGTTATCGGGGAAAATGAAGTAATAACAATAATACTTCTTTGTTTTTTATTTTATATGTTAAAGAATTATTTGGCACCAAGTTAAATCAAAAATAAGGGCACAAAATGTTTCTTCTACTTTAAGCGTGTCAGTGGTTGAATTAATAAAAAAAGTTATAAATGATATACCTTGTCAAAGCTGGAAGAATTTCATTCAGCATGTTGTTAAAGTTGAAGATTCATATAATTATGTAAATAATATAAAACCACTGATAATTACCTCAGCTGATGACAGTGATAGTGAAATCGAATTAGGCTTAAGTTAAAATATATTTTTATTTATACAATATGTTCCCCTCTTGTAAACCCCATTCATTCAAGCTATATATTTGTACTTCTTATCCATTTGTTTTTACATGCATCTATAAATAAACATCTCCAAAAACACTTATAATTTTATTTATTTGCATTAATGAATAAAATTCTTAAATCCATCTCTGCAACCTATCATAAACAAAAGGTCAGAATTTTTATATTGCCCACTTAAAACGGCAAAAATCAGGATCTTATATTTTTGGACAGGCTATACAACGACGGCCTTTCAGAAGGGGGTAGGATGAGTTGGTAAAATCCAGTTGTGCCATTTTTTAATTTTTCAAAAATTTCCAAATTTTAAAAAAAGTATTTAATGTACTTCTTTCCACATGACCCCACGAGTCACCCGTTTCAATATATGCAATGAATTTCATAACACCCTGTATTTATAAGATAAAGGTCCAGAAATAACACACAGTATACACTGTATTGATTATTAAGAGACTTTTCCTTTAAGTTTTGTCTAAAGCTCTTTTTTCATTAATAATTCCTTCAATATCATGGACCGTTAACTGTTTACATTAGGAAATTATTAAAAGACTCTGGACTAAGAACAATTTCTGGAAACTTGAACATTGGATGAGAAGATTTAGTTTAAAGAGTAAGAGCTAAGAGAAAAAAATTGTGTAACCCCAAATTAATTGTCGGTTGTTTAGTATTAATTTTAAATAAAACGGTTAGAATTATTATCTCCTTGATATGTGAAAGGACACCAAGGACACCAATGTCCTTAGGTAACTGATTTTTTAACAATTATTTTTAGTGGTTACCGGAATCTGCAAGATATCACGTTGCTAGTGGCCAAACAGATAAAGCTCTGGAAACGTTAGAAAAAGTCGCCAAAGACAATGGAAAACCAATGTTATTGGGCCGGCTAGTTGTAGACGACGCAATGACGTCGTCACCTCACAGAGGTCGCTTTAGGGATTTACTTGTACCTTCTCTAAGATTGACATCTTTACTTTTATGGTTTATTTGGTAGGTATGTCTTTGACAGAATAGAATAACTATATTGCCCCATTTGCAATAGAAGAAAATATTGTAAAAAATTGAATAGTGAGTCTAAGTTGCTTATTTTTTAAAATTTATTTTTTCCATCTATTCATCTATTGTATTATAGGTAATGAATAAGTGCACTACAAAAAACACATTTTTGGAAATATGAAATATATTCACAGTGGTAATGATCTTAGCACTAATGTCATTGACCCTAATCTGTCAGACACTGGCCATTTCCTTCAGCAAAATCTTGAGAACTGAATTCTCAAAAAATAATTACAGAGTAACTTGCTACATGTTAACTGACCAATTAGTCTTTAAATTGCTTCTTTGTCCGCTGTATTCATCAGATCAGGCCCCCAGCAATTATTACCTCTTTCCAAATTTGAGAAGATGGCTACAGGGAATGAGATTTGACTCAAATCAAAACTTTATTGTGGTAAAAAATCAATGGTTTTTCTTTGACAAAGCATATTAAATTTAAGAAATATAAAAACATAGTTATAATGCAAGAAATAGAACATAAAACAAATAAAATCTAGATAAAATAATAAGGAAACCAGAAAACGAAATATAAACTAAGCTAAAATGTAGAACACTCAACATCACATGATGTGGTGTTTACTGATTTTTCCTTTGATAAAATTGATCTCAACTTGATATTACACAAATTGGAAAGATTTGGGCTGACAAAGAGCTTTTTAACTTTTTTGAAATTATATCTCAATGGCCGAACCCAGTATGTCGAGTGTAATAGCTTTCGAGCAGGATACTTCTCTGCTTCTTCTGGAGTTACTCAGGGATCCAATCTGGGACCTCTACTGTTTCTTGTGTTTATCAACGACATAAGTGAGATTATTGAAGTTGATCATCAACTGTTTGCTGATGTATAAATATCAGTAAATTCAGTTGAGGACTGCATAAGGTTGCAAAACAGTATTGATGCCCTACAAAAATGGTGCACATTGAATAGGTTGATTTTAAATGTAGTGTTCAGTTATGTCAATAGCCCGGAAAAAAACGTCAGTATACGTTCAATATCAAATAAATAAAGTAAATCTTGATAGGGTAAATTGTGTTAAAGACCTTGGAGTTAGTATTGACTCTAAATTATATTTTGATGGACATGTAAAAAATATTGTTTCTGAAGCTACGAAAATGTTGGGCCTAATTATCAGAAATTGTCAGAACTTTATTAATATTAATACATTTAAAACCCTTTGGTTCACACTTGCTCGAAGCAGATTGGAGTATGCATCAATTATATGGTCACCTATCTGTCAGAAATACAAGTTTATGATCGAGGCAACACAGGGAAAATTTATGAAGTTTTTGGCTCTTAAGGTTGATGGGTATACGCACGGGTCGGGATGCATAATGATATTCTGCTGGATAGATTTCATTTAGATAGCTTAGAAAAAAGAAGAGAATTGCATAAATTAGCTTTTCTACAATAAATGGTTCTGTTGTCTGGAATAAATTAACTTTGTAGTACCTAGAATATCTAGTACATCCTGCAACTATTTTTGATTATCTTCTGCTAACACCAATATTGCGCTTCTATCGCCTGTCCACAAAATTTGTTCGAGTTTCAATAAAATATCTGATGCATGCGAATTAAGTCATCCATTTCAAAAATTTATGAATAATTGTTATAATCAACTTAATTTTTAAAAAACTTTGCTCCAGACTCGATGTAATTCAATGTAATTTGATGTAAGTATGTATTTAGATGTATACAAATAAAAAGTTATTTCCGTGATAAATGTAATTTCGATTTCAGAATTTAGAATGAATATGTGTTAATTTAAGTATATTTATCTAGACTGTAAGATGTGTTAATTCAAGTATATTTATATGGACTGTTTATATTTACGGCCCTGTAAATTATTTTGTTGTTGGGCTATGTTTAAATAAATAAATAAATAAATATCAAATATACAGTAGACAAACAGCAAGATACCTAATTAACACAGAACTAATCCCAGTCAAAGTAGAATTAACACACATTGTAAGCTATATATCAGTTATATTTACCACACTTATTTGCAATACCTACCCTTAATTACCGGGAAATACCCATTAGGTAGAAGAAAGGTTTGGGAGGCAATCTACCTATAAATGAGGCTCATTAAATCTGACCATTTTTACTACTACCTGCGGGGAGGCAATTTATCACCATCACCAAAGTGAATCGTGGGGCTTTAGGTTATCGGGGAAAATGAAGTAATAACAATAATACTTCTTTGTTTTTTATTTTATATATATTAAAGAATTAGTGCTAGTAATTCCTAAATATCTATAAGTTATATTACTGCCCATTGTTATGCGGCTCAAGACACCAATTACTGCCTTATAGGGCTTAGACTAGCTCAGCACACCGGTGAGTGGTCGTGCGGTAACAACATAAAAAAAAACTATTACATAAAGTCACCACCTGGTTTAGCTCTTAGGGTAGTGAATGTAAATAGAAGAAAAGCATCAATAGAACAATAAATACCAAACCTAGAACATGTATTGACTTGAATGATTTCCACGCTGCTTTTTCCGGTGGATGTAACAGTTCCTTAAAATGTTCATCATCCGATCTTATTTGGGGCCCTATAAAAAATTCCTTCCGTCAATTTTGCATCACTTATTTTGGGAAATTTAGATTTCAAATACATAAATGCAGCAGAACTTTTATCCATTTTTTTTACAAAATTTTTTATAAGCCCCAGTTTTATGTGCAGGGGAGGTAAATACACCTTTTTGGGATCCACTAATGGGGTATTTGATACATTTTTATTCCCAGGAATAAGAGATTCACGTTTAGGTCATTGTTTCCTTATGTAGTACCTAATATACCTAATTCTTAACCTGCGCCTGAGGTATTAAGTACATTTCTTACTATGACATTTTTAATTATTGAGAAGAAAATGTTTGTTTGTTACTTATTTTTATGCAAGGTAGGTAGTTGCACATATTTTTTTAAAAAAATTAAACTAGAGCAAGTGATAAAACTCTAAAATTTTCAATATCTCTAAAATTGTCCCTTTATTTACACTTCTGCCCTAATTGAAATTTTTTAACTAAATGATAATTATAGGTATAATTCTTCTGGATTTCTCCTATGTCGATTGACAATTAATGCCGATATTTCTCTGATCTAGCACGAAACTGAGTTAATTCGGCTTGCACACGCCTTTTTGTATTCGTGGACTGGGGTAGGGGATTGTCGGGAATTCCTTGATGATCTGCTCCCACATTGGTGATAAGTAAAGACCAATGTCAAGGTTAAGGTTGTTGGGATGTTTAAATATTTCGATGGACTCCCAAATTCTTCTACGATAGAAAAAGGAATTGGTTGCAAGGTTCTTTATTTGGTTAAAGGTAACAAAATGATAATTGATCGATACCATTTCTTTCTATTCTATAGGATGCGACTAGTGTAGTTTATTTGTAGTTTCTTTTAATTACCTCTAAATATAGGCTTTCACGCCTCGCGTGCACTATGCCTTAGGGTATTTCTACTTAGTAAGGGTATTTCTACTTAGTAAGGGTATTTCTACTTAGTAATTTGTAGTTTATTTAAAATTGCAATGTTGCAAGTAAAAACTGATCGTGTACATGGCACCTTAATATAGCAATATACGAGGCTGATTTGAGAAGTCCGTGCAAAGTCCGAGAGATGGCACCACCGGCGCGTATCGAGGTCATGTTTAGTTAGTAGCATCTCTTGAATGAACGCACATCAAGTTTCAGCCATACTGGTCTATTTCTTTGTGTTTGGCATTCGTGTGAATCAAGGAAGTCGAGTGATTTTCAAGAAATGGACGAAAAAGAATTTCGTGTGGTGATTAAACATTACTTTATGAAAGGCAATACGCCTCAGGAGACTAAAGAGAAGCTTGATAAACATTATGGTGACTCTGCACCTTCGATTAGAACAGTTTATAAGTGGTTTCAAAATTTTCGGACTGGCCATATGGGCACAAGTGCCGCTGAACGTTCTGGACGGCCCGTGGAGGTTACGACTCCAGAAATCATTGATCAAATCCATGATATGGTGATGGATGACAGAAGAGTTAAGGTGCGTGAGATTGCTAGTGCTGTGGGCATCTCGACTGAATGGGTACATAATATTTTGCATAAACATTTGGACATGAGAAAGCTATCCGCAAGATGGGTGCCGCGATTGCTCACGCTTGACCAAAAACGGAATCGTGTGAAGTGTTGCAAGGATGATTTGCAGCTGTTCCAGAAGAATCCGGAGGACTTTAAGCGTCGTTTTTGTCACTGTGGATGAAACATGGATACATTACTATACTCCTGAGACCAAACAACAATCTAAACAATGGGTTACCAAGGGGGAATCTGCACCAAAAAAAGGCAAAGACCGTTCCTTCGGCCGGAAAGGTTATGGCGACTGTCTTTTGGGATTCGCAAGGGATAATCTTCATCGACTATCTGGAAAAGGGTAGAACTATTACAGGTGAATATTATTCATCGTTATTGGACCGCGATTGGCCCACAAGAAAGTCCTTTCCATCACGACAACGCACCAGCACATACCTCAGCAGTTGTGGTCGCAAAATTAATGGGAATAGGATTTCAACTCGTTTCACATCCTCCCTATTCTCCAGACTTGGCTCCCTCGGATTACTATTTGTTCCCGAATTTGAAGAAATTGCTGGCGGGACAAAGATTTTATTCAAACGAGGAGGTGATTGCAGACACTAATGGATATTTTGCAGACTTGGACAAATCCTATTATTCGGAAGGGATCAACAAACATCGTTGGACGAAGTGTATAAGCCTAAAAGGAGACTATGTCGAAAAATAAAAAAGGTTTACCCCAAACACATAAGTAGTTTTTATTTTTGTACGGACTTTTCAAACCAGCCCGTACATGCATGTTCTAGGAAACATTTTACGACGCAGCCATACACACCAACAGGATTTTTCCGGCCAACCGTTTCTGTTACACTATAAACGTAATTAAATTCATACTTTATGTTGACTATATTCACGTACGGTGTTTATTAAAGTCGTTACCTCAATGTCAATATCATCGCAAAAGCGGACCAGTTAGAAACGGTTAAAAATAGTCGGTACTACATTTTCAGTCGTACTAAATTACTAAATATAAATGAAACAAACTGATAAAGCTGAACTTAACGGTTAGCTATAGTAAAGTACAGACATATGCTATTTTAACAGTTAAACTGAATGATCGAATGGTGAATACGTCCATAATAAACACCCTCCATTCAAAAGTAAACTTTTTAGTAAAAAAAGAAACTAATAAAAACGGCAGGAAATGTTTTATAATCAAAAAAAATAATGCGGTAGTACTAATAATAATAATAAAGAATGATATAACTGGTATCTATGCAAGATATACCCTGAAGCTATTTGCGACCATCACAAGCTTCCCATATTCATTCACTGACGATAGTTTTAAACAGTAGGGACGCACCGTTATACCCGGACAGTTAATGAAATTACCTTTGATTCTGTACGTCGGAACAGGCCAACTTATGATACTGACATAAATGGTAAATTACTTTAACAATCGATTTAAAAAGACATCCAAGATCTCTGAGTGCATCTCTGAGTGCTACACTATTTTATTAAGTGTGCTTCTCTTTTTTTGCTCCTTGTTTCCATCCAGAAACGAAGTCTTCCAATTATGCCTACATTAGATGGATTAGCAAAAAAAAAAGAAAAGTTTATTTCAGTGGATAAACGAAATTGTAAGGATGAATGCTCGCATTCCCAATATAAAAAATGTAACTTAAACACTATAAAACACCCTAATATATAAGTACAATACTATACAATAGAATACGTTTAATTAATACAAAAATAGAAAAAGACTTAGGCAGTAATAAAGTCCTATTCTTACCGAGTGTATGAACTACAATTAAACTGTCGCTATGTGTATTCCCAAAGATAAGCACTAGTACTACATAAGAAAAGCTAATTCAATGAGCAGTTTTTTGAAGGTTTCACTTGGGTTTGGCCTTGAATAATCATATTCTGAATATTTTGAGTGACTAGTTTGTGATCTATGTCACATCAGCTTATGTGGGTTCTACTTATCAGCGCCAAGATTGAACTGACTAGTGTGGTATGATGTGGCTGGAATCGACTGTTAGATTATCGGTAAAAAAAGGCCTGAACAAAACCATACTTAAGAATGCTGGCCTTCTTGGGTTTGAAGTGAAGATAAATAAACTTTGAATTCTTTTAATGGTGATTGCTTAAGATTTTATTTGCCTAAAGCCCTGTACAAAAAACATGAGACACTTGACTTGCCAGTGATGTAGTATTATGGTCTTTTATAACAGGAAACAAAGAATTGTTTTGACACAAACTAAGGAAATAATCAGTAATATTTACTTTTGGCACAAGAAGAGACAATTTGTCACCAATAATTGTTCATTATCCATCAGCCGTCCTCATCCACTGCTGGATATATGCCTCTTGTAAGAACTTTCACTAATCTCTGTCCTGAGCAGTGTTAACCCAATTTCCTCCCACTCTTCTGACGTCATGGCTTCATCTTGTTTGTGGTCTATATCTGTTCCTTTTGTCTTGTCTGGGTCTGCATTCTATTAGTATTCTACACCATCGGTTATCATCCCATCGGGCTATATGGCCTGCCCATTTTTTGGATAATATCTGTTACTTTGTTCGTTGTCTGATAGTTATGTTTGTTATTTTATCCTTCTTTGTGATATCCAGCATAGTCCGTTGCGATTGTCCGTTGCGATACTCTCAGTTTGTTTGCTGATTGTTTTGTTAATGTGAGTATTTCGGCGCCATATGTGATTACCGGTAGAAAGCATTGTTCATAAACTTGGGCCTTTTTTTCAAACCTGCGATATGAAAACTTGTCTTGACATGCTGGTCAATTTGAAACTTTTTGTGCACGAAACATTTTTCTCGCAAACTCGACAATATAAAACATTTCCGTCGTATGTAAATGTTCCAAGATAATCAGCTACCCACGAAGAGAGACTTTTTTTTCGGGTGGCATGGTACACGTTAAACTTTAACACAACACGTTAAAAATTGCAAAAAGACTACACTGATGCAAGCGCGTCAACAATAATGTTAAAAACTGATATCTTGTTTTAAAATAAAAATTCGTCTTTCGAGAAAATTGTTTATTTGATCAAAAATATTCTTAGAAACTAACTACTTATCACTTAATATCCCGACCAAGAAACAAAGGAATAAAATACCGTCGTAATGTTGGGTATTCCGTTGGCACTATAACCTAATATCGATGTTTAGACTATTTGCAGGTAATGTTCCGGCGATAAATCGGTTCGAGAGACGGCGACATTAACAATACCCTGAGCAATTCAATTGCCTAGTAATACGGAGAAATATTGTAATATAGGGAAAATATGCATCATTACTAGATTTTGGGTAAAATATGCAATAATCGGTGAGAATGGTCTAAATATGCAAATGCATATGAAAATATGTAAATGCATATAATCCGGTCTTTATTAATAACCAATATTTGCTGATGTTATTTGCAATTCAGTAATCTTTTCTATTATGACATTATCATCAGCAAATCGAAGGTGATTTTGGTACTCTTAGTTGATACCAAATTTCTAGAAGAAAATCAGCAATATGCTTGCTGTGCCAGTGCAACACTGCAAAAATTGTTCCGTTACAAAGGATCTCTTTTTTTGTTACTTTAAGGCCAAGGAAGGTAGAGTTTGGGCGGTAAAATCTAGTGATTTTATGGTTAACCCAAAAGGAACTGCAGTGATAGATTTCAAACGTTCTAGAAAATGATTTAAATATATACTTTTTTCCAAATGATCTTTACTAAGTTTGCTACAAAAAGAACCAAAATTACCAACTAACCTTAACTTGTGCGATAACCTGTTATTGTTTGTTTACGCTAAAAAAATCATTGCTCGATATTAAACGAAGCTTCATGGAAAGGCAGCTGGACAAGACAGCTTTAAGGAAATATTTATACTATATTTTTAATTTAAAATCAAGAGGATTGGTACAACCGTATATAGACTGTAACAATAATTATATAACACGTAGGCTGAAAAGTTTTTGGTCTGAAACATAAATGTCGCGCTTTTCAAAAAAAATCTATATGATTTTTAGGAAGTACCAATCTTCAAATGATACGTGTCAAAATTTCATGACATTTCGACGATTAGTTTATAAGTTACAGTGGTTTTCCTGGCACTACCTTTGATCTTTTCAAAACAATGGAAAAAATCGAATTTCGTGTGTCGATTAAACATTGTTTTTTAATGGGAAAAACACCGTTCAAGCAAAGCAAGGGCTTGATAAGTGTCACGGGGACTCTGCCCCTGGAAACTCATTCGTCATTTACTGATACGCTGAATTTAAACGCGGGCATACAGATACAAATGATGCTGAACGCTCTGGACGCCCAAATGAGGTGGTTACACCGAAAAACATAAAAAAACCCAAAATTGTTTTGGGTGACCGTAAAGTGAAATTGCGTGAGACAGCTGACATCCTAAAGATTTCGGAAGAATGTGTTGGTCATATTTTGGATGAACATTTGGGCATGAAAAAGCGCTTTTTGAAATGGGTATCTCGTTTGCTCACAGTGGACCAAAAAACAACAACGTGTTGATGATTGGACGGACCTGTTTAAGCGCAATAAAAAAAGGATTTTTTTATGCCATACGTGACAATGGATAAAACAATGGATCCACCACTACACACTGGAATTAAATCGGAAGTCAGCTGAGTGGACAACAGCCGGTGAAAGCTGCCCGAAATGACCAAAGACACAACAGTCGGCTGGGAAGGTTTTGGCCTCTGTATTTTGGGATGCGCATGGAATAATTTTCATTCACTATGCTGAGAAGGGAAAAACCATCAATAGCAAATATTATGTAAAGTTATTGTTGCATTTGAAGGCAGAAATCGCAAAGAAACGGCCCCAAATGAACAAGAAAAAAATGCTCTTTCATCAAGACAATGCACCGTGTCATAAGTCAATGGTTACGATGGGAAAATTGCATGAATTGAAGCACCGTATTCTCCAGATCTGGCCCTCAGCAACTATTATCTATTCGCAGACCTCAAAAAAATGCTCGCCGGAAAGAGATTTGGCTCCAATGAAGAAGTTATTGCCGAAACTGAGGTCTACAAGACAGATTGTATCGCTCTTGAAGAAGACTATATTGATGTATAAAGTCGAATTTTGCAAAAAAAATGTGGTTTAAGGAGCTAGACCAAAAACTTTTCAGCCTACGTGTTAGTCTATGGAGCTCATAATTTTTCATTTTCGAAAGAATCATAATATATTTAATTATCGTAATTAATTGATTGTGAAGTAAGTAAAATTAATATACCAAAACATTAAAAACACCTGGAAGTATTTGGTTTATTATAGCAATAACTAATGACCCAATATATTCGGTGCAGCGATAATCTGAATTTTACAACCATAAATATTAATAGGTACACCAGTGTTCTAAACTGCGAAAATAATTTTTCAAGGTTTAAAAGTTTTGCAATGATGAAAACTGTAAATCTGAATATTCCACGCTTTTCTAAATGCGGCAAATTTGAAATCGAATTTGATTAACGGCCGTCAAATAAAACCCAAAAACGAGTCGCATTTTGCTAAAACTGGTCCAGAATTTGCAAGAAAACCGCATAAATGTCTGACGAACTCGGTCCAATGGTTGATCAGAATTTATTTTGGAAACGATAACTTTGCAGAAGAGAAATGGGTTAGATAACAGAATTTATATTACTCCAAATTTCAATTCTGGCGTAAATTTATTGTTTGTTAAAATGTAAAGCAACAATAAATTCTTGGCTCTCCAGGTTCAAACTCGCACGCTTTGAGACTTGAGTCACCGAAGTTGACTCAGTAGATGAAAGATCAGGTATATCATATCCCCACCTTACCCGCAAATCCAGCTGCTTTCACATATGTCATACATTTCGGTATCGTCATCGACTAAGACTTGCGGTGCTACTATTTCGTTATTTACTTTAAGGAATGATGTCGATCCAAATATTATAACCCTCTAAGAAAAACCAAAGTTTTTGAAAATAGAAAAAGATATATTGGTTTTTGTTATCGAAAGCAACAACCTTTATTAGTACTGTGTCAGCTTATTTATGGCATTTGTTCCATTAGATGTCCAGTTATAGTGGCAAGAGTGACAGTATGTTACCACGAACTTGAAAGTGAATTTCAAGGAAAGAGCTCTAACTGATTCTTGTATTAAACTTAATTACCGAAACGCATCAAACGCTTATCTCGTATCTGACTTATTTTAGCTATATCAATGTGGTCATGCTACGGAAAAATCGGTCGTCTTCAGAAACTGCATTGAGTGACTATCTCAAAGTACATAAATATCAAATAGGCTATAAGATGGACTGAAGATGATCTTGTCCCTATTTAAGACCATATTTTACGTTACACCTTAACTTGTTGATGATATTTCTATTGTATCTGGTGCCGTTTTTTTCATAGACTATTTACCGTTCAACATTTATTATTTTTAATAATTAATATTTCAACAAACCTGAAAACTCATTCGTCATTTACTGGTACGCTGAATTTAAACGCGGGCATACTGATACAAATGATGCTGAACGCTCTGGACCCCCAAATGAGGTGGTTACACCGAAAAACATAAAAAAAAAACAATATTGTTTTGGGTGACCATAAAGTGAAATTGCGTGAGAAAGCTGACACCCTAAAGATTTCAGAAGAATGTGTTGGTCATATTTTGGATGAACATTTGGGCATGAAAAAGCGCTTTTGAAATGGGTATCTCGTTTGCTCACAGTGGACCAAAAACAACAACGTGTTGATGATTGGACGGACCTGTTTAAGCGCAATAAAAAGGATTTTTTTATGCCATATGTGACAATGGATAAAACATGGATCCACCACTAGACACCGGAATTAAATTGGAAGTCAGCTGAGTGGACAACAGCCGGTGAAAGATGCCCGAAATGACCAAAGACACAACAGTCGGCTGGGAAGGTTTTGGCCTCTGTATTTTGGGATGCGCATGGAATAATTTTCATTCACAATGCTGAGAAGGGAAAAAAACCATCAATAGCGAATATTATGTAAAGTTATTGTTGCATTTGAAGGCAGAAATCGCAAAGAAACGGCCCCAAATAAACAAGAAAAAAATGATCTTTCATCAAGACAATGCACCGTGTCACAAGTCAATGGTTACGATGGCAAAATTGCATGAATTGAAGTTCGAATTGCTTCTTTATCCACCGTATTCTCCAGATCTGGCCCTCAGCGACTATTATCTATTCGCAGACCTCAAAAAAAATGCTCGCCGGAAAGAGATTTGGCTCCAATGAAGAAGTTATTGCTGAAACTGAGATCTACAAGACAGATTGTATCGCTCTTGAAGGAGACTATATTGATGGATAAAGTCGAATTTTGCGAATTTTTTCATAGGACTATTTACCGTTCAACATTTATTATTTTTAATAATTAATATTTCAACAAACCTCAACTGCAACGTCAAAAACGGTCTAGCAACGGGCATTAATAATCTTCAACAAAAATTATGTTGACAATGTTAATAAAACTGAAGAAGTATGATTAATTACTTTTAAGTAAAATCCTCAATTTTATATTTTATAAAAGATAGGTCGTTAAACTCCTCTAAAATAAATTATAAAGATATTATTATTTTGTTGGTAAAATTCAATATAACTTGGGCGAAGGATCCAACTTTAATATTATAATGTTAATTTTGATAAATTCGTAATACAGTATCTTTATCTTGGAAATTAAAAGGTTTTTTTTAACAGATCTGTGTTTAGTTAAGCAAAAAAAAAATTCTTTTCATTATTTTAGAGTTTTTGAATCTCAGATATTTTCCGATCATATTAACGTCTGGATAATATGAACTAAACCAAACCTACAATTTAACGTGACATCGAAATAACTCACGTCGTGTATGTATTTTTTTGGAGATAAAATACAGCATACGAGACTTTTATCTTAAACATATTGTGGGTGCAAACATTTCATTTCGATTGTGCAAGTCACACACACATATATATATATATATAATATATATATATATATATATATATATATACAAGGCGTTGTGAAAATCGTTTATTATATTTAAATAGGTGATTCGTTGGGTCAAGTAAAGAAACATTCGCTATTTGCTTTTTTCATTTCGGAGATTTTTAAAATTTTGTAAAGGCTTCATTTATCAGCCCTTGTGAGACGCCTATGAACACTGTTGCCAAAGGTTCGTCTTTATTTGTTAATATTATAACTTGCTGCAAGATAAAGTAATCGAATTTTTAAATAAAACAGCAAAAACTTTTGTTAAATAAGCCCATCGTGACGAAATACTATTTCCTTATAAGAATTGTAAATATTTATCCAATACCAATAGTGTTTTATGCTGGTAATATATTTGCCTTGCCATAAATCTGTTAATTTTCAACTCTCCTTGAAACCAAGCACAAAATTTAAATCTTCGTTCAAAATCTCCTGCTTTTAAAGTATGGGTAAATTGGGGTTTCTATGGTTTAAATTTATTTGATATTAAAAATTCTCGCAACTGTAGTTTTGCTCACATTCAATAAAGCTGATCTTTTCCGAAGTGAATCTTTGGGCTTTTCTACTGCCGACAGCATTACTTGATTCTGATTATCTTCATTTGAAACCCATGCCCGATGTTTCTTTTTAAATTTATTTTCAACACTTCCATAAATCTTTAATTTATTTATTAGTGTGAAGCGTACAGTTTTATCAGGGTGTCTATTATTATCTGCTGCTTCTCTAAAAGTTTTATAATTATCTCCAACTATGAGAACAATTTCAATTTTATCTTCAACACTCAATTTTACTAGTATTTCTAATTATTACAAATACAGACTGACGTTAGCTTTGAAGTTTATTGAGTAGTTAGGTATCTCCAAAGATATGTTCTTTTATTTTCAGCCTAAAATTTGTAGTGATTTCGTTTTCTTTATTTAGTAAATAATCCAACAATTACTGACGTGTTTACTAGAGTTTTTTTGAATTTTTAACTAGGAAGGCCACAAATCTAAACGTGGGAGTATAATTTTTTTAGTTCCTACTAACAATTTCAATTAATATTTTGCTCTGTATTTAAATTTAAACATACTTTACTCTTCATTTTTTTTATTTGCAAATAACTTAAACTTTTGATGCTTAATTATGGATTACCATGTGATGCAAAACTTTTTATCAAGAATAACTTTTTTTTGAGTCACACTGTATATATATATATATATATATATATATATATATATATATATATATATATATATGTATATGTATATATATATATATATATATATATATATATATATATATATATATATATATATATATATATATAATATATACACGAGGCTGGTCCGTGCAAAGTCCGAGAGATGGCACCACCGGCGCGTATCGAGGTCATGTTTAGTTAGTAGCATCTCTTGAATGAACGCACACCAAGTTTTTCAGCCATATTGGTCTAATTCTTTGTGTTTGCCATTCCTGTGAATCAAGGAAGTCGAGTGATTTTCAAGAAATGGACGAAAAAGTGTGGTGATTAAACATTACTTTATGAAAGGCAAAACGCCTCAGGAGACTAAAGAGAAGCTTGATAAACATTATGGTGACTCTGCACCTTCGATTAGAACAGCTTATAAGTGGTTTCAACTGGCCATATGGGCACAAGTGACGCTGAACGTTCTGGACGGCCTGTGGAGGTTACGACTCCAGAAATCATTGATCAAATTCATGATATGGTGATGGATGACAGAAGAGTTAAGGTGCGGGAGATTGCTAGTGCTGTGGGCATCTCGACTGAACGGGTACATAATATTTTGCATAAACATTTGGACATGAGAAAGCTATCCGCAAGATGGGTGCCGCGATTGCTCACGCTTGACCAAAAACGGAATCGTGTGAAGTGTTGCAAGGATGGTTTGCAGCTGTTCCAGAAGAATCCGGAGGACTTTAAGCGTCGTTTCGTCACTGTGGATGAAACATGGATACATTACTATACTCCTGAGACCAAACAACAATCTAAACAATGGGTTATCAAGGGGAATCTGCACCAAAAAAGGCGAAGACCGTTCCTTCGGCCGGCCGGTAAAGGTTATGGCGACTGTCTTTTGGAATTCGCAAGGGATAATCCTCATCGACTATCTGGAAAAGGGTAAAACTATTACAGGTGTATATGATTCATCGTTATTGGGACCGTTTAAAAACCGAACCGAGCTGCAAGAAAAACGCCCGCGATTGGCCCACAAGAAAGTCCTTTTCCATCACGACAACGCACCAGCACACACCTCAGCAGTTGTGGGTCGCAAAATTAATGGAAATAGGATTCCAACTCGTTTCACATCCCCCTTATTCTCCAGACTTGGCTCCCTCGGATTACTATTTGTTCCCCAATTTGAACAAATGGCCGGCGAGACAAAGATTTTATTCAAACGAGGAGGTGATTGCAGACACTAATGAATATTTTGCAGACTTGGACAAATCCTATTATTCGGAAGGGATCAACAAACTAGAACATCGTTGGACGAAGTGTATAAGCCTAAAAGAGACTATGTCGAAAAATTAAAAATGTTTACCCCAAACACATAAGTAGTTTTTATTTTTGCACGGACTTTTCAAACCAGCCTCGTATATATATATATATATATATATATATATATATATATAATATATATATATATAATATATACATATATATATATATATATATATATATATATATATATATATATATATATATATATATATATATATATACATATATATATATATATATATATATATATATATATATATATATATATATATATATATATATATATATATATACATATATATATATATATATATATATATATATATATATATATATATATATATATATATATATATATATGTATATATATATATATATATATATATATATATATATATATATATATATATATATGTATATATAGCATAATATCTAGTATTGGAAGTAGATATTTAAAAGGTCAACAAACCACAGCCATCCGGTGTGAAACCGCCAAACTTCAAAAGTAAGACGCATAAAAAATAAGATTTAGTAATTGTAGAAATAGAGTGCTAATAACACTATCGAATTTTTAGTGATAACTCTAAAAATAAAGATCAATATGAACGAGAACACTGGGACACCAGTATCGAGATATTTCTGGTACCTTACGAATCTCATCATGTCCAAAAATTTGAAATTTTTAAGACAAATTTTGAAATCATGTTCACATAGTATATCTAGTTTCTTAATAAAACAAATAGAATAATTTAAACGTTTTACAGTAAATTTATTTGAAATTAAACCTAAAAATTCGACAGCCTTTAATTTTGCCCAGTAGTTTACGTATATTCGAACGTTGAAAGGCATTAAATCAAACTTACTATAAATACATATACACAACTGAAACCAGTTTGCCGCAAACCACATAAAATAAAATGGAGACCGCATACATACATCAAAATGAAGTTGCACGTATATACATCGTACAAATCCATACCTACATAAAATCCATTCGTGACACTCTATACAAGTTTTAGTTTTTCTTTTTTCTTGTTTTGATTTCCGGTTTACCGATGTCGCATTGTGTTTTCTATTCGTGCTGCCTTTATTTTTGACTATGAAATAGTATTCAGAGTGCACATTTTTTACAGTGTAATTTACGAATACAAAGGAATGAAATTAAGGGGATAATAGAGGTGAAACTAATTTGTTGTGAATGATTTTAGCTGTTTCTTACGTGTGTTTTAAAACTTGTAAATTTATGAAGGAAAATTCAAATATCTGAAAGCGTTTTTATGTTTTTCAATTTCCTCAGAATATTCTTGGTAATTAATGCATTTCTTACCCATATCTTTACTAGTATCGGAGGTGTCCCCAACCTCCCCTAGTGTTTTCTACTATCTTGCAAAAAAAGACAAAAAATTCAGTTAGCTTTCATTCACCTTGAAAGCACGAACATCCATTCGCCAAGCAAGGGTCTGCAGAGGGCAGGAAGATATACTACATACCAAAGAACTGGAAGAAAATGTCTTGGTATGAGAGTATTCAAGAGGAAAAAATGCCTAAGCTATTGTGAAAGAAACTGACATGGTTATATAGTGACTCTCTGTTCTATTAGCATTGTCACTCAACTTGCATATCTAAGAAAGCTTCTCAAAAGCTCGGCATATTATTTTGTGCTATAAGGCTTTACACAACTTTTAATTCTATACAGAGCTTATATTTAACATTTTTTTTATGGGTCTAGCACACGTGCTACAGGGAAGTCCCTAAAGCGCTACAGGAGCAACACGTGTGCGGAGAAAGCGATTCACGTTGTTCTTGAATCGCTGTAGATTGTACTCGGTGGGGAAACACAGTCCTGGGCTAATTATTGCAAAGGGATAATGTTCTTTATATAAAAGCTTGAAGAGCGTTGTACGAGGAGTAACAAGCTGAACCTCATACGGATGTGAAGAATTAGCGCGACGTGTACTTCTAACATACACCGCTCTGGGAGGAATTAAGCGGGCCACATCCTTCGAACACTTTTCCATGAAAGTACTTGTAGAATAGGCTCAAGTCGCCAACCGTTCTTCGATGTTCCAGCGAATCAAGGCCGTCGGTCAGTTCTGGGTCTCCAATCAGACGGAGCAGCATGGGAGCAGTATTCCATAGTTGGTCGAATTTGAGCCTTGTAAAGAATTAACAGTTGTTGTGGAGTGTAAAGCTTTCTGGTTCGAAATAATATTCCCAACTTCTGAGAAGCTCTTCTTGCTATGCCTGCAACATGTTCATGCCAGGACACATTTGCTCCCAAATTAACGCCCAACAAATTGAGTGACGATGTTAGAGGAATGGAGTGTCCCAACATAACTATGTCGGGTTCAGCAACGTTAACTTTTTTAGAAAAAACTGCCGCCTGTGCTTTTTTAGCGTTAAATTCCACTTGGTTACTGTCACCCCAAGATAGAATTTCTTCCAGGTCTTTGTTAAGTTGAATGACTTCCTGCTGTCTGCGGATATTCGTCTGAGTAGCCGATGCCCGAGCGTTCAAAGTGAATGAAGAGATAAGTGTACTGTCATCTACAAAGCTGTAGATTGAATCCTCGGTCTTTTCCAGCAGATCGCACAGCCCCACAAAAAAAAAGTGGGGTATACTTTTGATGCGATACATCAGATCCGTAGTATTTTTTGCCCGCTGATCACGAATCTGACGTCAGAATATCGCCCTCACATCTCAATTTTTTTCTAACCTCAAAAAATAGGTAAAAATTAGTAAAAATTAAGAAAAATATACTCCTAAAAAAATGGATTCAAGCTTTTTCATGAATCCAAAGATGTATTAATATGTATTATCGGACACGCTAAGCTAATATTCATCGGATGGATTGAGCCATACAGTTCTGTTTTCTTTCTAACCTCAATAAATCAGACAGATATAGTGCTTCTCGAATGCAAAAACGAACTCAAATTAAAATTCAACCGATCCTTACCAAATTTGGTACACGGGGATTTTTTGGGTCGCTGATCACGAATCTGAAGTTGGATTTGCAAAATTCAAGATGGCAGATGTTTTTCGCGCCATTTTGAACGCCGAGAAAATTCATCGGTCGATTTTTATTCTTCTACCTGCATCCAGGGCACCGCCACGTGGTGACGGTGGGCAACGGTGTTACTCCACTAGCCGGCAGAGTCCCTGGATAACGGCTTAGATGCCGTCATGGCAGGTAGAAGAAAGAGAATTACGATGCAGGGACTCGGAAACCCAGTATCGGCGGTTGGTCAGGGTGGGAAAGGGGGCCTGCAGCCGTCGTCATCCAGCGACCGTAGCTCTTCATGTGTGGGTGACTTGGCTCATGTAGAGTATAATGCTACAAGAAAACGGTCTCACGGTATAAGGACTTTTCATAAGTGCGATAAAAAACAGTGATTCATTTTGTTATATTTGCTGTCAACACGTATTGAGTAAAATGGGGTCACCGATAACGGATAAGATTAAAACCTTATATAAGGATTGTTTTAACATTGAAATACAGCACCAGGATACAGATTGGGTTCCCCACATCATTTGCAGTTCTTGCAAAATAATGTTGTATATCAATAAGAAGGCGATTAAATATTCCAGACCAGCAATATGGAATAGACCATATAGTGAAAATGATTGCTACTTTTGTATGAATGTTGTATCTAGGCATAACCGAAAAAATAAAAGCACTATTACTTATAACGATGTTTCGACAATAACAAGACCAACTAAATTAATTCCGCCTCCTGAACCACTTGATGCTGATGTTATGGAAACAAATGATTTCACCTTATCAGTTCATGCCGAAAACATTGAGACTGTTGAAAAAGATTCAAACACTGTTACTAATGAATGTTCTAGTGACAACCTATCATATACTAGTGACACAGATAAAGAATTTCTACCATACAACCGGAAACCAGAACCAATACTCGTATCACAGTCAGAATTTAGTGATCTAGTCAGAGATTTAGGCTTATCCAAAGATGGTTCAGAGCATCTTGCTTCCTTTTTAAAGAAAATACATTTACTTAAGCCAGAAGCTACGATTTCTTATTATAGAAACAGAGATGAAGAATATCGAAAATATTTCACAATGGATGAGGAATTGTCACTTTCATATTGTACCGATGTAAAAGGTCTAATGGATGAATTTCAAAATAACTCATACGATCCTGAAGAATGGAGACTGTTCATTGATTCTTCTAAACGGAGCATTAAGGCAGTTTTACTGCATAATACCAACGTTTACGCTCCCATTCCGATTGCTCATTCCACAGTTATGGAAGAGCAATATGAAAAATGAAGCAGCTTTTGATAAAAATAAAATATGCTGATCATAACTGGAAAATTTGTGGAGATCTGAAAATTGTAACAATATTGCTTGGCCAACAGTCAGGGTTTACACTTTATCCCTGTTATAAATGTCTGTGGAATAGCAGAGACAGGAACGTCATTATAAGAAAAAAATTTGGCCAACAAGAGAATCGTTCACTCCTGGTGAAAATAATGTATTGTTTCCACCATTGGTAGATCCAGGAAAAGTTCTTATTCCCCCGCTTCACATTAAGCTTGGACTTATGAAGCAATTCACGAGAGCATTAGATACAAACGGCCCATGTTTCAAATATTTGCATAAAAAATTTCCGAAATTTTCTGAAGCTAAAATTAAGGCAGGCGTATTTGACGGGCCACAAATAAGAAAATTGTTTCAAGATTCATTATTTGTTACTAAAATGAATAAAGTTGAAAAAGCTGCTTGGCTTAGTTTTAAAGAAGTCGCAACAAATTTGGTAAAAAATTTTTCAAACATTAGGTTGCTTAATGAATCTAAAATTACATTTCCTGGACTCCCACATCGATGATTTCCCAGATAATCTTGGTGACTACAGTGAGGAGCAAGGGGAACGTTTTCACCAAGATATGAAAATCATAGAAAATCGGTATCAAGGACGATGGGATGACCATATGCTAGCGGACTATTGCTGGTCGCTAAAAAGAGAAACAAGTCCTCAAAAGCGTTTGGGCAGAAAGCCTTTGAATAGGTCATTCGCGGAAAAAAGAACAAGATACAGCCAAAAAAAGGAAAGTTAGGCGCGGGTCTAACCTTCGCAATTCTAGGGCTTAAGGATCTACTATTTGAGAGTATATGGTTTAAAAGTCCTGGTTTTGAGTTTATTGGGTCTCGTTTTTAAAGTTACAGGGTTATTGAGGTCTATTTTTTGAGGTTATAGGGTGTGGGAGTCTAAGGTTTCAGGGTTTAGGGTTTAAGAGTATCAGGTTTGAGGATTCCCCAACTGTATACCAAATTTGGTAGGAATCGGTTGGTTTTCAAAAATTTTGTCCGCCATCTTGGATCCGCCATTTTGAATTCTGCAAATCCGACCTCAGATTCATGATCAGCAACCCAAAAAACCCCCGTGTACCAAATTTGGTAAGAATCGGTTGAATTTTAATTTGAATTCGTTTTTGCATTCGAGAAGCACTATATCTGTCTGATTTATTGAGGTTAGAAAGAAAACAGAACTGTATGGCTCAATCCAACCGATGAATATTAGCTTAGCGTGTCCGAATACATATTAATACATCTTTGGATTCATGAAAAAGCTTGAATCAATTTTTTAGGAGTATATTTTTCTTAATTTTTACTAATTTTTACCTATTTTTTGAGGTTAGAAAAAAATTGAGATGTGATGGCGATATTCTGACGTCAGATTCGTGATCAGCGGGCAAAAATACTACGGATCTGATATATCGCATCAAAAGTATACCCCACTTTTTTTTTTGTGGGGCTGTGTCGTTAATATAAATGAGAAACGATTTGATCAGAACTGTGTTTCCAAATACAATTCATAGCGTTTCAAGACCAACGTGAATAGCTATTTTCGCACACGCAGGCTCCTGTAGCGCTTTAAGGGATTTCCTTGCAGCACGTGTGCTATGCTCATAAAAAATAAACTAAAAAGTAACATAAAGCAAAAACTGGCAACATTGTAACTTGCGGACAATAAAATAAAGTTGTTGAACAAATTAATTGCCCCGACATTACGTTTTAACCCTGTCGGGTCCCCAAGCGCAAATAATTAACATTTTAAGCGTCCAACCGATGCATCTCTAATGATTTTGTAACCGCTTTACTCGCAGTGCAACTTCTCTGTTCCGAGGAAATTAAAACGAAACGAACAACAAATATTTTAGCTATTTTTAGCTGTTTTTTTTTCGACGGAATTGCGGTAATAATTATGTTTAATCTAAATTAAGTGTCAAGTTACTTCGTTCTTTACTTCTGTGCTCTCATTCTAACACAACAGACACTAAAATTACTAAATTTGATAGAATCAAATTAATATTGAAGTTACTTTATAATTAAGGCGAACATAGACATGAAATCATTTTATCTTCTAACTTATGTAATACATATTTGAAACAACGCTATTGAACACTTTGAAGAATCTCGAGCGGTTGCTCTTGATGTATCCAAGGCATTCGACCATGTTTGGCACGACGGATTGTTGGCCAAGCTAGGCTGTTCTGGTATGCCTAAAAAGTTCTGTTTGTGGTTCTCATATTTCCTCAAGGAGCGGTCTTTACGAGTGGTAGTCGACGGATTTCTTTCTAACACCTTCACTATCAACGCCGGTGTGTCCCAGGGTTCTATACTGTCTCCTACTCTCTTTCTCATTTGCATTATCAATCTGTTGAAAAAGACACTTATCTCTTCATTCACTCTGAACACTCGAACATCGGCTACTTAGATAAGCATCTGCAGACAGCAGGAGGTCGCACAGTGATTCGGCAAGAACATGCTAGCGGGACAATATTCATGATGTAATTTCCAGGGACCACTGATAACGACTTGTAAACAACCCCCCCCCATTTAACGAATTCCAAGAATTAATTTGTTTATCACCTTATAAAGGTATCTTATCAGGGGGTCAAAGTAACCCTTATAAGAGAAGTCATTTTCATTTGCAAATCAGTTGCATTTTATGCACACTTGTGATAACATATTTTAAAATTGGTAGCAAAGTGAAACGAGTTTTTTGTGATGGAATATTCCGTTGAAGGTATGTACTCTATTATGACTTATATTTTTTATAAAAAATATGTATACTTTTGGTGTAATATAAATTTGTAAATGTATAGATAAATCCAGCAAATTTTTCATTAATTGTAAACTTTAAAAGTAGCAACTTTTTTTATCCACCTAGATTTTTCTATATGTAATACCTACAACATTCAGGCACAGATTCATATATATTATAGACCCCGAAAAGGCCCGAAAGTAAAATTATTTTATTTTTTTCAGAATGAGTCGTGACTATGACGAAAATGGAGTTTTTTGAAGAATGGCTAAAACATGACAAAACTGAACGAAACAGTGGCATTTTTTATTATATAACATAAGTGAAAAATTCAATATGTCTGATGTTTCTGTCGATTCTCTAAAACGACTCAAAATGAAAATATTAAGCCTTTCAGCAAAATTCAATCAAAAGTAGACTTCTTTAAAGTGTAACAAAGAAATGTTTCTAATCAAACATAAAGATTGGTTAGAGGGATCCGGAATCGAAATAAAGATGTGTATTAACCAGCCGTGCACTTCAACATCATCAGCGGCTCTTTCCGTAGGGCGACCCAGAAAATCATTTGAAGACTCATCAACAAAAACGAAGAGACGGAGAGTAGAAGATCTTTTGGAATCGCGAAGTGCAAGTGAGCTTATTACAGCAGCTGAGTTAGCTACTCGAAAAGAAGGACATCGAAGTGTTGCTAAACAGATCCATAACGTCGCGGTCAGTGAAACTAGAGAAAAGATTAAGTGTTCTAAACAAAGTCGGCAGTTAACACCAGACGAAGCTTTAGCTTATTACGTGGACTCGAAATCGCCTTCTCACTCATATAAACAAACAAGAAAATGGTTAATGAAAGCGGGACATCAAGTGTATCCATCGTTTTATAGTTTAGGTAAGTCCAAAGCTTCTTGTTGTCCTTCTGACGAATATATTTCTGTGACTGAATCTCGAGCTGAAATTAAACTTCACGCGATTTTGGATAAAACGGCTGAACGATTAGTTAAAGCTCAGACGGAAGTCATTAGAAGTGTGTTACCTCGTTCATATTACACGTTGGTAAGCAAGTGGGGCTATGATGGGAGTTCGGGGCATAGCACGTATAAGCAGAAATTTGAGAACACTAACGCTACAGACGAATTTTTGTTCGTATACTCATTTGTCCCTTTGAGACTGCTTGATGGCGAAACTGTGATCTGGCAAAATCCAAGACCTTCCTCTACTTTATATTGCCGTCCTATTAAGTTTATTTGTGCCAAGGAGACAAAAGAGTTTACGAAAGAAGGAACTTCTAAAATTTTAGATGAAGTAAGTCAGCTTCTTCCAACATTATGTAACGTTGCTGGATCTCAAATCTCTGTTAAACACGATTTGTTGTTGACAATGACTGATGGCAAAGTGTGCAATGCCTTAACAGACACAAGTTCAACACAAAAGTGTTATATTTGCGGTGCCACCCCCCCCCGTCTACTATGAACGAGGAGTCAAAGAAATATCCCAGCAACGAAGAAACGCCTTGCATTTGGTTTATCTACTTTACATGCATGGATCCGCACGTTTGAATGTTTGCTTCACATCAGCTATCGTTTAGAAATAAAAAAGTGGCAAGTCAGGGGAGATAACGACAAAGCTATTGTGAAGCAACGCTCACAAGAGATACAAAAAGATCGTATGGGTCTCATTGTAGATAAACCAAAACCTGGGTATGGTAACACAAACGATGGAAACACAGCACGTAGATTTTTTTCCAAAGCTGAATTGAGCAGCGAAATTACAGGATTAGACGTAAACCTTATTCGTAGATTTCATGTAATTTTAAGAACTTTGTCATCGGGATATGACATAAATTATATAGAATTCGAAAAGTTTTGTGTTGATACTAGAAAATTATACCTTGATCTGTAATCTGTGGTATTCCATGCCCGTTACTGTGCATAAAATTCTTGTACACAGCGCGGAAGTTATAAAGTCTTTTTTTCTTCCCATTGGACAACTCTCCGAAGAAGCCCAGGAGGCAAGAAATAAAGACTGTCGTAGATTCCATGAACGGCACACCAGAAGCGGTCACGTATTGCCACAAATACAGATCTTTTGAGAATGCTTTTAATTACGTCTGATCCTGTTATCAACTCATATAGAGAATTACCGCGAAGAAAATTTACTTCTTTGCCATCGGAGGTTCTGCAGTTGATTATCCCACCTTCATTGCCATCCGAATCACGAATTAAATGAGGAGGATTATTTACTCTCTGAATATTCTACTGAATGGGAGAGTGGTGATGACGACTCATCTGATGGTGATTAGTAGGTTTAAGTATTTTTTTTATTGTAGTTATTATTCTTATTTTATTGTGTGTTGTAGTTGCTTATAATTCATGCCTTAGTATATAAGTTATTTAATATTATATTTCTTTTACTTATACACCTTGTTATTGTAAATAATTGATATATAGATACTGTTATTGTACTAATTTATTTTAAAAGAAATAATATTTTGTAAATTAATAAATGTGGGTACTATCATTATGATTTTTATTTATTTCCTAGAAATTTCTTTGTAAACAAACATGATTGTGCTTTTCACACATAATGAGTAGGTAGACGTATGTAGCTAATTAAAGAACAATTAGCGACAATAGTGAACAAATGAGACACATTAGCCACTTCCGTCTTGCAGCTACATATTTCGATTAATAGACATGCAGTACACATTTTTCAACTTTTTTTTTCTTAAAATAGCTTAAGATACCTGGAATATACATAAACAATTGAAGTAAGTGAAGAAATAATATTGTCCCGCTAGCTTGTACTAGTCGAGACACTGTGGGTCGTTCAACTTAACAAAGACCTGGAAGAAATTCTACACTCCACAACAACTGTTATTTCTACACAAAGCTCAAATTAGGCCAACTATGGAATATTGCTCCCATATTGGGAGCTCTTTTCCCCAAACAAACACTGCATTTGTTGGATTCTATTCTGAGAAGAGCTGTTCACCTGATTGGAGACACAGAACAGGGCGGCGGTCTTGATTCGTTGGAACGTCGATGAACGGCTGGCGACTTGAGTCTATGCTACAAGGATTTTCATGGAAAGTGTTCGATGGATGTAGCCCACTTAATTACTCCCAGAGCGGTGCATGCTAGAAATACACGTTCCATGCTACAAATACACGTTGCGCTAATACTTCACATCCGTATGTGGTTCAGCTTATTACCCAACGCTTTTTAAGCAGTCTTTTATTCCTTTGGAATAATTTGCACAGTACTGTGTTTTGTCATCGAGTACAATTTACAGCGACTCAAGACCAACGTGAATCGCCTTTTCCGCGCATATGTCGCTCCTGTAGCGCTTTAGAGATTTCCCTGCAGCACGTGTGTTAGATCCATAAAAAAAATCAAACTTATATAAGCAAATATTAATTTGTGTAAGTAAATAATCCCATCAAAAACATAAAATGTAAAAAAAATGCCAAGTCTCGCAACGCAGTCCTTCCTCCACAAAAAGTTGTGAGATCTCATGTAAAACCAAGTCAGTTATTTTAGTTAGTATCTATGGAAGCACCTATTCAACAACTTTGTCATAAATTGTTATCTATTAGTTACCTACCAATATTTATAGTGACCGTATCAATATTAGACATATTTACTTCTATAATAAATATAATGACTTGGCAATGGCACGGCAACATAGCACATAAGAATAATCTACTATTTAAAAGACTTTATTCTTTAGTGCATTGTTTAGACTTACTTAGCAACCGAAATAGGTAGTCCTCTTTTTTTTCCTCTCGGGTAATATTTCTTGTACGTCAGCTATGGATTTTCTTAAAGCCTACTCCCTGTCTCTATTGGTTTTTCTCAAAGGCTATGATGTAACAATCAATTTTTGACAAGTCTGGACGATAAGTGCTTCTAAGTCGATTATATTCAACGATTGCGGACTCCTGAGCTTTGATACTACCGAAGTCGACATTAATTAGATGTAATCCGCCAAGACTTGTCACTCTCGAAAGTGCCACGTATGCCTGACCGCACTGAAGAACCGATAGCCATCAGTGCCCTATTTAGACTTAGCTACTGACTTTTGTGTATGGTAATAGCATAGGCTATACATATCGGAAACTGTTCGCGATGAACATAAATTCTATTAATAATTTCAAATTTAGTTTTGACTGGACCAAGTTCGTAAAGATGTTCATTATTAAATGTAATATGTATTTTTTTTTTATGTTATTTGTATTTCAGGATCAAGCTTTACTCCTTGTACTATACCGATAAAACCGTTGACTAAGCCAAGACTCACGTCAATATTTCGTCTTAACATGACTTTTGCTCCTATTTTAATAACTATATTCTCTTCTAGCCCTGCTGTCATGGTAGCATCATCTTCATACTTTTTTATAATTAAAATATACTTAAAGTATTTCACTTAACATTTTTTTTAATTATACGAAATAGGTAAGTATTATTAAACGAATATATTTGATAAATGAAAAATATTATTAAATATAATATATTGAATAACAAATAATATAAATTATTCATAATTATGGATTTTTAGACGACGTATTATTTACCGGGATTCACGGTTGACCTTGCATTATGCTATGTATGGCTGAGCGCTGCGCGCTCTCCGCGCTCTATCTCAAAGACGGTTAAGCGTACAAAAAAATGTTTAGAACAAAATTTATAGAGAATTTTATTCTCTACAATTTTTATAATAAATGCAAATATCATTGAAACCGTAGGAAGCGAGATATTTGCGAAAAACCGATTTTTATAACCTTTGACCTTGAATATCTTAAGACGCGGACACAAGATTTTATGAGACTTTTGAGACAACTTTTAGAATATCAAAATAAAGGTTTATACAAGTTTACAGCTTATTATCTCTCATTCAGTTGACCCACTTTTTTGGCTTAAAGTGACTGTACAATACAGTTTAGAAAACTGGACTGAAATTTCGGGATATTTCAGTTTTTCTTTCCTTTATAGGCTAAACACTAACTAAATTCAAAAATTGAAGTTTGTGTGTCTGCTAGAAGTACCTTAGAATTTTGATGATCGGTAAGTGTGTCAGTGACAAAAATTAAAGAACTTCGACTGGCGATAGTTCGTAAACTATAAGGTATAAATAGTAGGTAGTTTAGGAATATAGCTAGTATAGTATATCCTCTTGGTCACTGAAAATTCAGGCTTCTAGCTTTATCTACAACAAAGTTGCAGGGGGGCTGAAAGTGCCGTGAGTGGCATCGAGAAAAGGATGGTACGGCTGTGCTTTCTGCTCGACTTGGCAGATATGAGTCGACTGAATGATAATAAATAAAGGTTTTCATGGTCGATTGTACTATACCTCGTATCTGAACCATGGATAATTATCGAGTTAGTGGGAGGTGGTTCAAAAGTATTACTACCTGACGTTTGGTCTACTTCTGAGGCAGACCTACTCAAATGTCATATTGTTCTTAACTGCCAGAAGGGTTGGCGACAGTTACCGGCCGAAATATCAGGTGACTAAATTCTTTGAACCATGGTTTAGAATCCTGGAAATCATTGATGACTTAGAATCACACCAATTTTTCTTTTACAAGAATGGATTTTACCTGTTTATCGGGACTAACAATTAATTAAGGAAACGCTATTGATTGTGTGTCCATTTACGACTGAAGAACCAAACGAAGGGAAACCGAATTTTTTTTCATAAAAAGGAACCCTTTCGTACAGTCGAACTTGGGCTCAATTTAAAAATCAATGAACTAGCCAGGATATATTTTATTTGTTAATGCATGAAATGAAAGATAGTTAAGGATTCTACTCGATACTTTAATTAACATTGAGTCATCAGTTGTTAAAATAAAAACAATAATTACAATGAAATATCAAAAACCTTCTATCTTCAAGGTTACTAAAAGCATATACTTTAACAGCATGTATTTAAGTATATTAATGCCCTTAATTTTCAATTTTCTATGATGTCTTCCTCTTGGATAAATTTTCATTTCACCAATCGTTTTCAAAAAATTTCATTTAAGTGCTATCATCGATCGTAGATAGAAAGAGGGAAATTGTGAAAAATTAAATGCATCCATTTCAAATCTCATTTAATGTCGTCCTAATATTCGCGGACCATTCAGGTGTGCAAATCGGTAATAGCCAAAGACATGAAATTGTGCATTTGATAGTCAAGCTTTGTTTAAAAGGATATTTTTTTGAAAAAAATGTGAAAGTATGATGTAACATTGTTAATGTTTAATTTGTAATTTCAAAAAAAAAACAACTAATGCTAAAGAAATGACTCCTGAAGATAAGTATTTTAAAAGAAGTTATTTGCTAAAAATAACCACTAATACCAACAATTCTTTACTAACTTTCATTGTAATTGCACAGCGCGGAATGATGCAAAATATAAATTTTATCGCTGTGATACAAAATGGTCGTTTCAATAAATCAAACCGTCCGAGTGCAAGTCGGACTTGAGCATTTAGTGTTCCGTACCGTGATTGCTGAAGTATTCTATTAAATTCAGTCACATATTCATCTTCAATATACGAATTATCAAGACTATATAAATGGCGAGATATCTTTGTAAAACAAATAATTACTACCTAAATATTTGTTTAATTATAGACAAATAAAATAAAATTATTTTGTCTCGGTCTGTTGGTCACCAGTCATCAAGGAAACTTATTTTATTCCTGATTGGCCAAATTTGGTTCGCTTTATCTAGAAGTTCGTTATTATCGGGTTGGTTAAAACCGATATAAATTTCCATTGGTCTTATGGAAGTCTTTTCATGCATTATAAAATAGTTCGTTTTAACCGGAAATTCGCTATAAACGGATTCGTTATAAGCCGACTTTATTGTATATCAGGGGTGCTCAAACGATCGATCGCGATCGACAAGTCGATCGCGAGTGCTTTTTGAGTCGATCTCGAGAAAAAAATTCCGATATAGAACTATTCCCAGATTTTGATTTAGGTAACTAAAACAAAATGTAATGAATAAACTACTAAAATTTATTCGATCCACAATTAGGCCAGAATAACCTCCTCATCACTTTCTTTTATCCCCTGCTAGCGGCAAAAGGCGGCTTTATCAAAGGAACGCGCGGTACTTGTCAAAGAAAAGCCGCGTTTTTGATTCCCGCCGATTTTTCTAGAAAATTCAGGCGGCGTGTTTGACGGGAACATTCGAGACTTCGTTCGCGCCGATATAAATGTTGCACCTGCAGGAATAGGAGTCAGTCTGAGTTGTAACTTGAAGGCGATACATCGATACAAAGTTTATTAATAAATAGTCCAAAATGAGTGCGGCGAAGAAAAGTAAAACTTATCATTTTAATAACGATTGGGAGGAGAATTTTTCTTTTGTATGGTAAAGGATAAGTGCATTTGTCTCATTTGCCGTGCGCCAGTTGCAATACCTAAGCGTAGGAACTTAGAGAGGCATCATAAAACGGTTCATAAAAACTATGAAAAGGATTTTCCGTCACAGAGTGAATTAAGAAAACGAAAAGTACGTGATTTGATAACTTGTTTGAGAAAAGAACAAACTATGTTCACAAGACCAGCCAAACAATCAAAAGCTGCAACGATTGCGTCATTTAAAAATATCTCATATATTGGCGAAACACAAGAAACCATTTGATGATGGATTGGTTGTGAAGGAAGCATTTATTGAAGCGGGTGAGACTTTATTTGGAGATTTTAAAAATAAAACAGAGATTATGTCTGCTATTAGAGAACTTCAGTTATCTCGTCCGACTGTCACAAGGCGTGTTGAAGTCATGAGTCAGGACATGGCAGATAAACTAAAACATGACATCATGGAATGTACATACTTTTCTTTACAGTTCGACGAATCTACCCATATGACAGACACTGTCCAGCTGTGTATTTTTATTCGAATGGTATTCAATGACATGTCGGCTAAGGAAGAGTTTTTGACAATGATTCCTCTGAAAGGAATGACCTGTGGCTAAGATATATATGACGTTTTCTTCAATTTTGTAACAAACTACAAGCTACCAATATATAAACTAGTGTGCATTACAACCGATGGAGCACCAGCAATGACTGGAAACGAAAACGGTTTTGTGGCATTGTGTCGAGCTAATGATGATTTCCCTTCATTTTTCTCCTTCCGTTGCATTATACATCAACAAATTTTGTGTTCAAAAGTTCTAAACATGGAGGAGATTGATTATGGGCATTGCAATAAAAATTGTGAATTCTATCCGTGCACGTAGCTTGCAACGACGGCACTTTAAATTGCAGTTGGAAGATAGTGAGTCAGCTGAACACACTGATTTAGTTCTTCACACGGACGTCAGGTGGTTGAGTCGTGGAAAATTCCTAGAAAGGTTTCAAGAATTATTGCTCGAAATAACAGCTTTTCTGGACGAAAGAGGAGATGACACTCAGATGCTGAAAAACGGAAAATGGCTGACTGATTTGGCATTTTTGACAGACATCACAATGCATTTAAACACCATTAATTTGGAGCTTCAAGGTAAATGAAAAACTATTATTGAGATGATTAGCGCAATAAACGCATTCAAAAGTAAATTGCAACTTATGATAGATCAACTGAAAAGAAAGGAACTGAAAAATTTTCCGTCTTTGAAAGCAAGGATTCCTCAGTTGAATTATGATATTTATGAGGCAGAATTATCAAATATTTTGGGCCAATTCGAAATACGTTTTATGATTTTAGTAAATTGGCAAATATCGCATCATTTATGAGTTATCCTTTTTCGTGTAAAAACATTGAGGAATTAGCTACTGAAATAGCAAGTCAGTTTAACATGGACTCATGTTCTGTTGAAAATGAGTTAGTACAGATTATATCAGATATATATCTCAAAGCCACAGCATCTGATACAAAATTCTGGTGTTTTATATCTGAAGGTAAATATCCGAATCTAAGGCAAATCGTCCTTCAACTGACGGCAATGTTTGGGTCAACTTACTTGTGCGAGTCTGCATTTTCTGAAATGAAGATAATTAAGTCAAAATATCGCAATCGACTAACTGACGAACATATGTCATCATGCTTGCGATTAGCACTCGGTAATTACGTACCATCTTATGAAAAGTATGCTGAGGACATGCAGTGCCACGCTTCAACATCCAAAGTCACTCTTTAGTTAAGTTTAGACACTAGAACTCGTTTGTTTTGTAAGAACCAATAAACTCGCAATTTTGAATAATTATGAGTTTTTTTCATTGACATTTTAGAGCAGACCTACACTTACCTTGACTAAAAAAATGCATATTGTGCGGAAAACTAATATCTATGCCACGATACACCCTACCTAGACGACAATCCTGCATTACACTTACTTGCAGCCTCTCAGAGTCGATCGATCGTAGTCTAACAATACTGAGGTAGATCGCCAGCAGTTCAAGTTTGAGCACCCCTGCTGTATATAAATATATATATGCTGCTGTTGGTACCGCTCGAAGCTAACTTAACAGTTAGCTTCGAGCTTTAAACGCCGCAATATATATATATATATATATATATATATATATATATATATATATATATATATATATATATATATGTATATATATATATATATATATATATATATATATATATATATATATATATATATATATATATTTTTTTTTTTTCCTGACCGTTAATGAATAAATTTAGGACAGTTTTTTGTTCTTAGTCTTGCGGTCAATTTTTAATGAAACAAGTTTACTTTTGGTTAACGTTTCGGTTTATTTTATTTAAACCATCTTCAGAACTACAAGAAAGAAAAAAATTTTTTATTAGTGTTAATGTTTAAGATGTAAAATTGATGATTAGTGTTGTTTTATACAGAAATATATGTAGAGAATAAATATTAGTGTTTATTATATTTTTCCTACCTTATATCTAGTTGGATCTTTTGGTTTAAATGATTTACATGTTAACAGTTAACAGAAACATAAACCAAAACCCTACTGCTCTATCAAAACATGCCATAGATGAATTGTATAATCTCAATTTTAATAATGTCCAAATCCTAGACTTTGAAAATAATCATAAAAAACGAAACAAAGGAAATGATCCATATACGAAGAACAAATAACACCTTAAATTATCGAAATGGCACGGAAAGCCTAAGTATTGTATACAATGATTTAATAACCTAATAAAACCTAATTACTAGACTAATAACAATTAAAGTAACAACAATATGAAAGCAATAAATAAATTTTGTATTTACCCATTTTACCTGTACAAATAGTAAAATAAAATATGTGAACCTTTTAAATTTAGTATTACGAAAACTGTGAAACTGTTAACATGTAAATCATTTAAATTAAAAGATCCAACTAGATATAAGGCAGGAAAAATATAATAAACACTAATATTTATTCTCTACATATATTTCTGTATACAACAACACTAATCATCAATTTTACATATTAAACATTAACACTAATAAAATTTTTTTATTTATTTCTTGTAATTCTGAAGATGGTTTAAATAAAATAAACCGAAACGTTATCCAAAAGTAAACTTGTTTCATTAAAAATTGACCGCAAGACCAAGAACAAAAAACTGTCCTAAATTTATATACGAGGCTGGTTTGAAAAGTCCATGCAAAGTCCGAGAGATGGCACCACCGGCGCGTATCAAGGTCATGTTTAGTTAGTAGCATCTCTTGAATGAACGCATACCGAGTTTCAGCCATATTGGTCTATTTCTTTGTGTTTAGCATTCGTGTGAATCAAGGAAGTCGAGTGATTTTCAAGAAATGGACGAAAAAGAATTTCGTGTGGTGATTAAACATTACTTTATGAAAGGCAAAACGCCTCAGGAGACTAAAGAGAAGCTTGATAAACATTATGGTGACTCTGCACCTTCGATTAGAACAGTTTATAAGTGGTTTCAAAATTTTCGGACTGGCCATATGGGCACAAGTGACGCTGAACGTTCTGGACGGCCTGTGGAGGTTACGACTCCAGAAATCATTGATCAAATCCATGTTATGGTGATGGATGACAGAAGAGTTAATGTGCGTGAGATTGCTAGTCCTGTGGGCATCTCGACTGAACGGGTACATAATATTTTGCATAAACATTTGGACATGAGAAAGGTATCCGCAAGATGGGTGCCGCGATTGCTCACGCTTGACCAAAAACGGAATCGTGTGAAGTGTTGCAAGGATGGTTTGCAGCTGTTCTAGAAGAATCCGGAGGACTTTAAGCGTCGTTTCGTCACTGTGGATGAAATATGGATACACTACTATACTCCTGAGACCAAACAACAATCTAAACAATGGGTTACCAAGGAGGAATCTGCACCAAAAAAGGCGATTGGCCCACAAGAAAGTCCTTTTCCATCACGACAACGCACCAGCACACACCTCAGCAGTTGTGGTCGCAAAATTAATGGAAATAGGATTCCAACTCGTTTCACATCCATCCTATTATTCGGAAGGGATCAACAAACTAGAACATCGTTGGACGAAGTGTATAAGCCTAAAAGGAGACTATGTCGAAAAATAAAAAAGGTTTACCCCAAACACATAAGTAGTTTTTATTTTTGCACGGACTTTTCAAACCAGCCTCGTATATATATATATATATATATATATATATATATATATATATATATATATATATACATATATATTTATAATTGAAATAATCACCAATAAAAATAAAGAATACTGCAAAAAAATTCTAAATCCTTCCATTAAAAATCTCATTTAGTCTCGTGTGCATTTTTGCCGGGCGTGCCAATTCAGGTGTGCGAATCGGTGATAGCCAACGAAATCAAATTGCACATTCGATGGACAATTCTCGTTCCAGTTTGTGTGGAAACTTTATGCGACAGCATAGTTTTGTCCTATAGAAATCTACGTTTTGCGGAAATTGTTGTTTTGTTCAGTATGCAATTGTCGACCCAAGAAAAAGTTAGTAAAAAATAGAACAATGTTATAGATGTTTTCTTTTAAACTGTCTCCGTCAAACAAATCTTCTTTCGAAATTTTTGTTCTCTTATTCTAAAACTTCTTGGACTGCTATAATAAATATTGGGAACTCATTATTGGCCGCGCCATCATTGATCAATACTGGACTTCATATGTACGTATAAAATTGTAAGAATATTGTGACATTTCAGATAAATACGAGGCTGGTTTGAAAAGTCCGTGCAAAGTCCGAGAGGCACCACCGGCGCGTATCGAGGTCATGTTTAGTTAGTAGCATCTCTTGAATGAACGCACACCAAGTTTCAGCCATATTGGTATATTTCTTTGTGTTTGGCATTCGTGTGAATCAAGGAAGTCGAGTGATTTTCAAGAAATGGACGAAAAAGAATTTCGTGTGGTGATTAAAACATTACTTTATGAAAGGCAAAAACGCCTCAGGAGACTAAAGAGAAGCTTGATAAACATTATGGTGACTCTGCACCTTCGATTAGAACAGTTTATAAATGGTTTCAAAATTTTCGGACTGGCCAGATGGGCACAAGTGACGCTGAACGTTCTGGACGGCCTGTGGAGGTTACGACTCCAGAAATCATTGATCAAATCCATGATATGGTGATGGATAACAGAAGAGTTAAGGTGCGTGAGATTGCTAGTGCTGTGGGCATCTCGACTGAACGGGTACATAATATTTTGCATAAACATTTGGCAAGATGGGTGCCGCGATTGCTCACGCTTGATCAAAAACGGAATCGTGTGAAGTGTTGCAAGGATGGTTTGCAGCTGTTCCAGAAGAATCTGGAGGACTTTAAGCGTCGTTTCGTCACTGTGGATGAAACATGGATACATTACTATACTCCTGAGACCAAACAACAATCTAAACAATGGGTTACCAAGGGGGAATCTGCACCAAAAAAGGCGAAGACCGTTCCTTCGGCCGGAAAGGTTATGGCGACTGTCTTTTGGGATTTGCAAGGGATAATCCTCATCGACTATCTGGAAAAGGGTAAAACTATTACAGGTGAATATTATTCATCGTTATTGGACCGTTTGAAAACCGAGCTGCAAGAAAAACGCCCGCGATTGGCCCACAAGAAAGTCCTTTTCCATCACGACAACGCACCAGCCCACACCTCAGCAGTTGTGGTCTCAAAATTAATGGAAATAGGATTCCAACTCGTTTCACATCCCCCCTATTTCCCCAGGCTTGGCTCCCTCGGACTACTATTTGTTCCCCAATTTGAAGAAATGGCTGGCGGGACAAAGATTTTATTCAAACGAGGAGGTGATTGCAGACACTAATGGATATTTTGCAGACACTAATGGATATTTTGCAGACTTGGACAAATCCTATTATTCGGAAGGGATCAACAAACTAGAACATCGTTGGATGAAGTGTATAAGCCTAAAAGGAGACTATGTCGAAAAAATAAAAAAGGTTTACCCCAAACACATAAGTAGTTTTTATTTTTGTACGGACTTTTCAAACCAGCCTCGTAGAGGCTGAGACAATTCAATTTTCTTTCAAATTGATTTGTTCATTTATTCTTAATTGTTTTGTTAGAACTCTAATGAATCTAAAAAGGTAAAGGGCTACTACTGTTTATAAAACTACCATCAGATCTATCAGTAAATAACTCAAGGATATCTTATTAACAAATTTTCAACTTCTCCTGAAAATGCTATGTAATGGAGGCAGAAACTATCTGATAGTCATACAAAAACAGTGACTGACAGTCGACTATATACACAAGGTCATCTAAACACGGAGGTCTTGGAATCTCAGGGCATCTAGCGGCAGAATTTCGGATATGAAGAGAATAACATTTCTTGATTTTTTAAAAAATTTTAAAATTATCACTGCATACTTAACTATAAACTACTGAAGTTTTGATTTGAAACAAACATTATTTGTATTGTTTATGAAATTTACTAATATCCATCACAAAAAACCACCACTCTTACGTTTTACCAACGAAACCAAAACTACCAGTGTGCCGCTGCTGATTGGAGTTACAGGTATTAACATCGTCAGTGATAATACCAATTCATATGATATCGAGTATGTGACCAAACAATACTTCAACCAGCAATCGTCGATGCACTGTTGCCGAGGTTTAGTTGGTAAAAAAAAAAACATAAACCCTAAGAGATCGAGAGTTCGATTTCCATCGAGGCCGAAAAACTTTAGTTATTCTCTCGTGGTTGTTTCTGGAGTCTTATACGAGGCATGTTTTTTAAGTAAGTACCGTTTTGGAATTAAAAAAAGACGTGCAAAGATATCGCTATAATTTTATTTTTACATGAAAGCCTGGACCTTAATCTACTTTTCTACATAATTTCCGTGAATATTGAGGCACTTGTCATAACGTGGCACCAGTTTTTGAATACCCTCCTCATAAAATTCTGCCGCCTGACTTGTTAACCACTGTATCACAAATGTTTTGACTTCGTTATCGTCTTGAAGACGCTGACCACCCAGGTGCTTCTTCAAGTGCAGGAACAAATGGTAGTCGCTGGGCGCCAGATCAGGGCTGTATGGAGGATGATCTAGAGTTTCCCATTTAAAAGATTTGATGAGATCTTTGGTCCGATTAGCCACATGTGGACGGGCATTGTCATGCAGCAAAACGATACCCTTACTCAACTTGCCACGTCTTTTGTTCTGGATTGCACGCCGCAGATTGTTCAATGTCTCACAATAAGACGCTGCATTGATTGTCTCATTACGAGGCAGAAACTCCACTAGCAATACTCCTTTTCTGTCCCAAAAAACTGTGCACATGATTTTGCGGGCAGAAATTGTTTGCTTAAACTTCACTTTTTTGGGTGATGATGAATGTCGCCATTCCATAGATTGTTGTTTCGATTCTGGTGTGACGTAGGCCACCCATGTTTCGTCACCAGTAACAATTTGGTCTAAAAAATGTTCACCTTCATTGTGGTACCGCTCAAGGAAAGTCAATGCACTGCCTAAACGTTGGGTTTTTGTGCAAATCCGTCAACATTTTTGGAACCCAACGTGAACACAATTTCCGGTAATTCAAGTTCTCGGTCACAATGCGATACAAAACACTACGAGAATATTGAGGAAAGCAGTCGCACAATGATGAAATTGTAAAGCGTCTGTTTTCTCTCACCTTTTCGTCCACTTTCTGCACCAAATCTTCATTAACGACCGAAGGACGCCCACTCCGTTCTTCATCATGCACATTTGTGCGGCCATCTTTAAATGCTCTCACCACCCATTTCCTTACCATTCCATCACTCATAATGTTTTGTCCGTAAACTTCACAGATCTCACGATGAATATCGATCGGTTTTACGCCTTTAGCACTAAGAAATCGTATAACAGCCCGTACTTCACAATCGGCGGGACTCACGATTGTCGGAGGCATCTTAAACACTCAGTAAACAACGTATACAATGAAGAATCAGACTGTAATGGCGTCAGTGCGTAGACATGAGATGTAGGTTACCAGCGCGCATGCGCGGAACGCCGACCGTATCGCTGCGGCGGCGGAATCGCAAAACGGTACTTACTTAAAAAACATGCCTCGTATTTTCTATTATTTGATGATGTATTCTCACCCTTATTTCATTTTTAAACTAAACTTCTGGCTAATAGATGAATAAATAAATTACCAATCGAAACGAATAATTACTAGATTGGCATGTGGCAATCAATATCTGAAATTATACTGTTGCATAATGCCGACGGGAGTTTATTATGTAGATGCTTCATATGAACTTGGAACAGTAATTCATAATGCATGGTAGGTAGTCTAGCTACTTAAAACACATTTTTTTTTTGCAAAATTCGACTTTATTTATCAACATAGTTTCCTTTAAGAGCGATATAATCAGTCCAACATTTCTTGTAGAAGCCTTCAAAATAAGCCTAAATTTCAGCGATAACTTCTTCACTGTAGCGAAATCTCTTTCCCGCGAGCATTTTTGAGGTCTGCGAATAGATAATAGTTACTAGGGGCCAAATCTGGAGAATACGGTGGATGAGGAAGCAATTCGAACTTCAATTCATGCAATTTTGCCATCGTAACCTTTTGTTTATGATACGATGCATTGTCTTGATAAAAGAGCACTTGATTCTTGTTCACTTGGAGCCGTTTATTTGCGATTTCTGCCTTCAAACGCACCAATAACTTTATATAATATTCGCTGTTAATGGTTTATTCGTTCTCAGCATAGTCGATGAAAATTATTCCATGCGCATCCCAAAATACAGAGGCCAAAACTTTGATCGCTTCGGGCGGCTTTCACCGGCTGCTGTCTACTTAGCTGACTGCCAGTAGTGGTGGATCCGTGTTTCATCTATTGTTTCATACCATATGAAAAAAATTCTTTTTATTGCGCTTAAACGGGTCTAAACACTGTGAGCAAACGCGCTACCCACTTCTAACAGAACTTTCTCATGCCCAAATGTTCATGCAAAATATGACCAGCACGTTCTTTTGATACCTTTAGGGTCAGCTATCTCACTTAATTTCACTTTACGGTCATCCAAAACGATTTTGCTGATTTTTTTTATGTTTTCCGGTGTAACCACCTCATTGGGGCGTCCAAAGCGTTTAGCAACATTTGTATCTGTATGACCGTGTTGAAACTCAGCATACCAATAAATGATGAGTGGTTTTCCAAGGGCAGAGTCCCCGTAACACTTATCAAGCCATTGCTTTGCTTGAACGGTATTTTTTCCCATCAAAAATCAACATACAAAACTCGATTTTTTCCATTGTTTTGAAAATATCAAAAGTAGCATTAGTAAAACCACTGTAACTTATAAACTAATAGTCGAAATGTCATAAAATTTTGATATGTATCGTTTAAGGGTTGGTACTTCTTAAAAATCATATGGATTTCTTGAAAAGGGCGACATCTATGTTTCAGACCAAAAACTTTTCATCCTACGTTAATAGCAGTCAATGACTGTGAACATTATTCCAGACTTGGATCGGTTATTTTCTGTATATATTCGAGATCAGTTCTAAAGGACGATATTTGGATGATTATTACGTAAGATAGGTGCTGTCCACTATGTGCATGTAATATATTTACGAGTGCTCGGAAGTTATTGAGTATCTACAATGCGAAATAGTATTACGTGTTCATCATATCGTAGAAACTGCAACGCTCCAGGACAGTGTTTATCGGCTAGTCATAGCAAGTATGCAAGCCTCTCGTACTTGGTATTATACTCGTATGTAATAAATATTTTCGTGGGGAGCTTGTTTACCAAAACTGCTCTCCAGTGCTCTTAAACTTTAAAATGCACATCTTCTTGCTACTGCTGAAAAATTCTGAACACTGATATTTGTGTGGATTTTTACTCTTCAAGAAGAAAAGAGATACTAGTGACACTACTCGGCTCCCCTGAGTCCTAAAGCAATGACAATTCTCTCTCGCATCATTGCTCGGATTCGAGCGTCTATCATACTGTTACACAGAATTTACAATAGTACTCCAGGCTTCTCTATCTTCGACACTTCTCATCATCTCCGGCAACTCCAAGTGCATTGTAGACATGATCAGATTGATGTATCTGTTGAGAGATCTACCTCTTTTTTTTGTACCGTCGATTTTCCTCTGGATCAGCAACTTTTTCATGCTATCCCTCCTTATTATATGACCAAAAAAATGATGCTATTTTTCTCTGAATAGATGGTAATAGCCGGCCGCTATTTTGAATGTTTGCTTAAAAGGGACGCATTTGTCCTATGAGCTGTCCAGGAAATTCTGCGCATCCACCTGTACCATGTAGTTTCGAAAGCCTCTATTCTTTTACGGCATGCTGCATTAATAGACCATGTTCGGCTCTGTATGTGGCTTAAGGAATATTAGTGAATTGAATTGATTAGTCATTTTATTTATTCTGCGACCTTTCCGTACTTTGATACGAAAATTATAGATGACAAATTAATGTATATTGATATCATTTCCAGACTGGAAAAACTATATTTTGATGAAATTAAAATAGAATAAATACGAAAAAGCTTCCGTTTCTTAAGGCGCAAATGGGAGAAAACGAAAATCGTAGGAAAAAATGTATAGTATAAAAAATTTAAATTATAGTGTAAAATATAAAAGAAAGTATATTTTATTACTTTCAACTATTTTCAAAGATACGTAAACTAGTTCTAACCATTAATTTTAAAACTTTCCTCATAGCTTTACGCCACATTAACTTTTCAGCAAACTAGTCATAAAACTTTGCACGAACGTCGCAAAAGTTGCTCGTACATCAGGCAAAAATTTTCTCTTATTCTATCTATCACATACTTATGACTGAGAGTCTAAGAGCAATCCGAGTAAACTTTTCTGTTTGTATGTACGCTCAACATTTTATTTTCGTCCATATATCATCGTTAAATCAATACAGCGTTACCTAACATGATTTTTAAGAATAATTTTTTGATATATATATATATATATATATATATATATATATATATATATATATATATATATATATATATATATATATATATATATGTATCTATAATATATATAAAAATTCAACGTCTCTCTGTCTGTCTGTCCGTTAGTGCGCTTATCACTCGAAAACCGCTTATCCGATTTACGTACTTTTTTTTTTTAAACATACATATATTCTCTGGCCAGGTTATAAAATATATTTTATTACGTCAGATAACATAAGGAACAAGTAGTGACGATAATAGTGAATCAAGTCGGAAAAACGTTCGCCGCTAGCGCGTTCTCTTGTAATACACCTCCTAAATCATTAAATATGAAACAATATCATGTAGCAAAGAATATAATATATATAAAATACAACGTCTCTCTGTATATCTGTCTTTCTGTGAGTGCGCTTATAACTTGAGAACCACTTATCCGATTCACTTTTTTTTTTTAATTCGTACACTTTTTCTCTGGCCATTTTATCTAATATATATATACAGTCGACACTGTTTATAGTGAAACTCTATATAGTGAAAAACTCATTTGCATTTATTGAGATCTTGGTCATTTCGGGTTTCTCATTTTTATCTAACATTAGCACGAATTCCATTTTTATGACGCATTCTTTTTGAAAAGGTTCTTAACGCGTTTATAACGCCTAATGGTTGGCAATAAATCAGGTAGATTTCTGTGAGAAACTCGGGGAAAAACCCATTTTATAGTCGAGGCCTAGTAATTCGCAAATTCAGGTTCAGTTTCTTTTTTTGTTAAGAATCAAGTAAGATGTCCAAGCGAGTGTGTTTAAGTTTAGCTGAGAAAATTAAAGTTTTAGAGGAAGTTGATAAAGGCTGCAAAAAAAATTGTTGTTGCTGCAAAATTTGGTGTTTCTCCAAAGTTGTGTCTCTCTGATAATAAAAAGTCGCGACAGTATCATCAAGAAACCTAGTTAGTGTTCCAAGCAGTCGAAACGAGTATGGGTGAGTACTTACGAGGATGTAAATGAAGCAGTTTTACGATGGTTTCAAGTGGCCCGTACGCATCAAAACGTACCAATATCGGGAAATTTAATAAAGCAAAAGGCTCTACAATTTGCTAAAGAATTTAACTGCGTTAATTTTCAAGCTAGTGAAGTGTGGTTGAGTGCCTGGAAGACTCGCAATTCAATTGTTTGCGTGTGCAAGCGTTAGTCAGGAGGACTGTGACATTTGGACTGAAACTGTTTTAAAAAGTGCATTGAAAAAGTACGAGCCAAAAAACGTTTTCAATTCTGATGAAACCGGTTTGTTTTTTAAATGTTTGCCAAATAAAACTTTTGCTTTTAAAAGTGATAAATGTTTTGGTGTTAAAACAAGTAAAGAAAGGGTGACACTTATGGTTGGAGCAAACATGGATGGCTCAGAAAAACTGAAATTACTGCTCATAGGTAAAAGCGAAAATCCCCGTTGTTTAATAGGAGTTAAATTTCCGGAGTTAGATTACGCCAATAATAAAAAGGCATGGATGACTTCCGAGATTTTCGAAAGATGGATCAAAGAACTGGACACGAAAATGAAAAGCCAAAAGCGAAAGATTGTGATGTTTATAGACAATTGCCTGCACATCCAGTTACTGTAAGTAAAAAATTAAGGAATACTGAACTGATGTTTTTTCCACCAAACATGACCTCCAAATTGCAACCTATGGACCAGAGTATTATAAAAAACATAAAACATCATTACCGAAACAGAATTGTTCACAAAATTGTTAATGCGATTGATAACAACCTTCCAGTCCAAAAATTGATTACCCTTAAAGAGTGTATAACCGAAGTCGCTAAAGTATGGAGTGAAAATGTTTCTCAGAAAACTATCAAAAACTGCTTTTCTAAAGCAGGTTTTACTGAAAAAATTGACGAATGGGAAGAAGAAGACGAAATGGATCTCGCTACCTTAAAAAGACAATGGGGTATTCTACAAAAAACTGCTACCGTCGACGCAGATTTTTTACTTGAAGATTTGTTAGAAATCGACAATGATGTTGGCACGACAGATCTCCCAACTGACCAAGACATAATTGACGATATAAAAAGTATAAAAGATCATGAAGAAGAAACTGAAACCGGGGAATGTCCTGCTAAATTTAGTGAAAATGAAATAAGAAATGCATTTGACATTGTGCGAACTACTCTCAGGGGTCAGAAAAGTGTACCTGATCAAATCTTTATGCATTTGAATAAATGCGAGAATTTTGTTGAGCAACAATTATTTTTCAAAAGTAATGTTCAAAAGAAAATAACTGATTATTTTTCCTAGTACGTATGTACGTAGTATGTATATATGTATTAACAGATTTTGTATTATTCTTTTTTATTTCGTATGTAGTACATACATACATAAAGTCCGTACGTTATATCTTTACACGTGCGTCATAGTTTTCAGGCAATATCCCAGACGACTATTATATTTTTTGTCTCTTTTTACCAATACCTACGATTTATTGGTGAAAAGAGACAAATAATATAATAGTCGTCTGTTATATGGCCTGAAAACTATGACGCACGGGTAAAGATATAACGTACGGACTTTATGTATGTATTTAGCCCTGTACATGCTATGTACTATTTAAACTTTCAAATGTTTAATAAAATCTTTTCTAATAATTCAATTTTGCAATTTTTTTGTTGCTTGTACCTTATAAAATACAAGTAAATGATTACCAATATAAAATACATACACAGCAATATATACGGATTTTTTCTTTATATAGTGAGAAACTTTCTATAATGAAATTTCGGTCAACATTTTGGTCTTTCACTATATAGAGTGTCGACTGTATATATATATATATATATATATATATATATATATATATATATATATATATATATATATATATATATATATATTATATTATATATATATTATTATTATATTATATATTAAAATCTTCAAATTTCTGTTTTTTATATCAATTGAAACTGAAAAAATGACAAACTTGATAGAATTAAAAAGAATTATACTTAGACAGTTGAAAAATGAGGGTTTTTTAGGTTGGTTGGTTTGTATTTTGGGCATAACTTTGCGGCCCGTACTCCGACAGTTCTGGAATTTGACAGGTTTGTGACATATATCTGCACATATTGTGAGAGTTTCGTACCTACACGGTATATGGTATACATTTCGATATATATGGATTTTTCCATCAACATTTTTTATTTTTCCATCAAAATCTTTATTTTTTTTTTAAATTTTGCGCCAAAAAAAAAAATAAAAAATCGGGTTAGTGCACTAAGTAGTACCTCCTCAAATTTCGAGTCAAAAGGCCAAAAGGTGTAGGAGTACGAGACAAACAAAAAAAAACACTAATTTTGAGGTTATGGCTGACAAGAATGAGTTTGAGGTCTGACAGGATAGGCTTTTCTCAGCAGTTTCTCAACTACAAGATGTGTATACTTACATTACATTTGTTTTAAGGGCTGATTTTAGTACCTTATCCAGCTAGACCCTTTAAAACTAATATCTGATTTCGTTTTAGAATTATCGCGGCACTAGACTGATGAAAACTGACGGCTATATTTTTCATGGTTTACGAACACCAAATGCCAAAAAAATAGGCCTTTCTTAGCCAGGCCATGAACCTAATATACTACCTATAGGTTAATTTATCAAAAAATTTCCATGGTTGCAAACTTTAAACCTTCATTACCTAGACAGCCGTCATACACTTTAAGGTGTAACAGTTCTCTGATGGTTTAATCGAACTTTCTTTCCAGGTTAGCTTGGTACTGACCTGGTGTTTTTTAAGTTAGTCAAACTGCAGAGATCCTAAATGCTGAACCACTGTTTTAGTTGATCAAGCAGAGTTTGCCAGTGTTAGCAAATTTCAAATTAATGTTTGAAAGTTTCGGCGAAACCGCGTAATATTATTTAAATTTACTTAAAAGTTTAATTAAAGTTAGATTTTCGTATAAACAATAATACAATTACCTTTCAAGCCGGTTCGACCCTCGTTATAACTACTTGAACTTCGAGGAGAGAATCTTAAGTTTTATAGAAAGCTCCATGCTACTTAGGAAGTTTGCTGAAGGAGCCATTTTACACATGAGGTTAATCTTGCACGTCATATTAAGCTCCGTTATAATACAATCAGTAAGTTGGGGTAAAAGTTTTAAGATGGGGGTAGGTTTGCGGTTATTGGAACTGGTTTCGTCTATGTTAGCATAAAATTGAAGGCAAATATTGACTTATTCTCTAATGAAGTTTGAAATGTATTTGAGCTGTTGTTGTGAGAATATTAAGTTAAGTTTTCACTCTTTTTTCTTTGATTTGTTCAAAAATCATCAGTTTAGTAAGCATTTTAATTAGGAGATGTGTATCAGATTTAAAATGGGGATTTTATTGTGTTTATCAGTTATCGCGCCAGGCAGACAGATCGTAGAAAATTGGATGTTAGCGTTTTCGAGAAGAAATCAAAAGATGTTATCTAGGGTAAAGGTAAAAATGAACGATTCGGCCAACGTATTTACATTATCAACTTGACAGCAATTAGTAAATCATGCAGGCAGGCTGTATGTTCAGTGGAGACCACCAGAAATAAAATTATATGTTTCTTTTTCCCTACTCAGTATATCTCATCTCTACGCTAACCATGGTAGCTTCATCAGGAGTAACGATTGACTCGATCATCGTTCTCGATGAAGCTAACATGGTTAGCGATTCGCGCGTCAAGCATAAAAATAAAATGTTTAGTGTAGTGGTGATATATACTCAGTAATGTCATTGTGCCAAAGATTCAAAATTCTCCACATAAATGTTTCTTTTTATTAAATTAAAACACTTGCAGAAACCTTCTATTTGGGAACTAAAAGAAATTCATGTTAAATTAGCGTATATATATATATATATATATATATATATATATATATATATATATATATATATATATGTATATATATATATATATATATATATATATATATATATATATATGTATATATATGTATATATATATATATATATATATATATATATATATATATATATATATATATATATATATATATATATATATATATATATATGTATATATGTATAGTCTGAAGAACGGAAAAACACAGGAAACATGTCAAAATGCCCAAGTAGTATTACTGCATAAAAAAGGCGATAAACTAAATATAGACAATTATCTACCTATAAGCTTTCTTTCCCACCCATACAAGCTGTTAACAAAGATAATAACAAACCAATTTACGAATACATTAGCTGCCTATCAACCTCTGCAAATGCTGTAACACAAACGAGTGATACAATCCATCAGCACACTAATTGAAAAATGTAATGAATATAACGAAAACCTTCACCTTGCCTTCGTTGACTATAACAAGGCGTTTAACTCAGTGCAATTGTGGGCTGTCTTCAGAGCTTTAAACAGTGTAAGAACTGACACTCGATATAAAAATATCGTTAGCTACATATACAAAACTACAACAATCGAAGTAATAATCAATGAAGGCATCAACCCAAACAAAATTTCAGTAAAAAGGGGTGTGAGACAGGGAGATACTATATCTCCTAAACTATTCACTCTTGCACATGAGGATGTATTCAGGAACGTGAATTGGGACGAAAAAGGCAAAAGAATTGACGGTAGAGCATCTTCGTTTGCGGACGACGATCCTATCGATCAGCCAAGACATAAATTCAAGAACTTCAAAGAAAGGAAAAATTAAAATCATGACATTAGATGACAGAGAAGGGCGTGTGGATAATCAGGTTATAAAAAAAGTAAAGAACTATCTTAACTTAGGACCTACCAATAGACTAGGTAGAGAGGATCAAACTGCCGAGATCAAAAGAGAAAATGTGTCTCCTCAACCTTAAAATTTATGTTTGACGCCTTAGAAAAGATCCTCAATTTTTGGAGTCGATTAAGGCGGGAGTGTCACTTGTAAATATTTACTATCTATATCTACGAGGCTGGTTTGAAAAGTCCGTGCAAAGTCCGAGAGATGGCACCACCGCCGCGTATCGAGGTCATGTTTAGTTAGTAGCATCTCTTGAATGAACGCACACCAAGTTTCAGCCATATTGGTCTATTTCTTTGTGTTTGGCATTCGTGTGAATCAAGGAAGTCGAGTGATTTTCAAGAAATGGACGAAAAAGAATTTCGTGTGGTGATTAAACATTACTTTATGAAAGGCAAAACGCCTCAGGAGACTAAAGAGAAGCTTGATAAACATTATGGTGACTCTGTACCTTCGATTAGAACAGTTTATAAGTGGTTTCAAAATTTTCGGACTGGCCATATGGGCACAAGTGACGCTGAACGTTCTGGACGGCCTATGGAGGTTACGACTCCAGAAATCATTGATCAAATCCATGATATGGTGATGGATGACAGAAGAGTTAAGGTGCGTGAGATTGCTAGTGTTGTGGGCATCTCGACTGAACGGGTACATAATATTTTGTATAAACATTTGGACATGAGAAAGCTATCCGCGAGATGGGTGCCGCGATTGCTCACGCTTGGCCAAAAACGGAATCGTGTGAAGTGTTGCAAGGATGGTTTGCAGCTGTTCCAGAAGAATCCGGAGGACTTTAAGCGTCGTTTCGTCACTGTGGATGAAACATGGATACATTACTATACTCCTGAGACCAAACAACAATCTAAACAATGGGTTACCAAGGGGGATCTGCACCAAAAAAGGCGAAGACCGTTCCTTCGGCCGGAAAGGTTATGGCGACTGTCTTTTGGGATTCGCAAGGGATAATCCTCATGGACTATCTGGAAAAGGGTAAAACTATTACAGGTGAATATTATTCATCGTTATTGGACCGTTTGAAAACCGAGCTGCAAGAAAAACGCCCGCGATTGGCCCACAAGAAAGTCCTTTTCCATTACGACAACGCACAGCAAACAAAATTAATGGAAATAGGATTCCAACTCGTTTCACATCCCCCCTATTCTCTAGATTTGGCTCCCTCGGACTACTATTTGTTCCCCAATTTGAAGAAATGGCTGGCGGGACAAAGATTTTATTCAAACGAGGAGGTGATTGCAAACACTAATGGATATTTTGCAGACTTGGACAAATCCTATTATTCGGAAGGGATCAACAAACTAGAACATCGTTGGACGAAGTGTATAAGCCTAAAAGGTTTACCCCAAACACATAAATAGTTTTTATTTTTGCACGGACTTTTCAAACCAGCCTCGTATATATATATATATATATATATATATATATATATATATATATATATATATATATATATATATATATATATATATATATATATATATATATATATATATATATATATATATATATATATATATGTATATATATATATATATATATATATATATATATATATATATATATATATATATATATATATATATATATATATATATATATACGAGGCTGGTTTGAAAAGTCCGTGCAAAAATAAAAACTATTTATGTGTTTGGGGTAAACCTTTTAGGCTTATACACTATTTGATACAGAAAGTTGAAATTTAACATTAATATAGGAAGTGATGGTTCCATCAGAACTGTGTAGTTTTGAAAGTTAAATTTTGACTTAAAGGATTAGTGTTGGGGGGTGAAATTGGAACGGAAATTTTTTTTTTACCAGGTCATCGAGTGGTGGTCAAATGAAAGCTTGTAAAAACATGACGTCAGAAATATATATTATATATTGCTTGCGCATACTTTTCTTCTAGAATATTCTCCACAAGGTACAGTTTGAATGAAAATTATCGCGAGTACATTACCTTTGATAGTTTATCTGGTATATAAAAAAACAAAAATTTCAAGGTCATTAGTTTTCAACGAAGATCGCAAACAAACTTTGTTGAAAACTCATTTAGGATAACAACATTTTTTATTTTAAAAGCAATTACCGTACGGAACTCTAATTGCGCAAGTCCAATATACACGTCAGTTTTTTCATTTAGACTTACCCCACATACACGGTGTTAATGAGATACATTGTTACCGTTTCCTTGAGGTGAGATATTGTGGGTTAGGGCTCAGCTTGAGCAACTAGGAAATAATTTTATTATTACTTAATGTTGCTTCTTGAATCTTATTACTTAGATTTTTTCCGAAGTTTTTTATTTATGGTATTTTAACATAAAAAAATTACTCTAAATTAATGTATATATTTTAAAGACGTTATTTCTATAGAAAACTTTTATAGAATTTATTTAATCCACACTTCCCATCAAAATTCTGGATACGAATATTTCTAAAGCTATTGTGGTGCCTTTCCCGAAAAGATGCCGCTCGAGTTTGTACAATTTTGGCTTCAAAGGTTTTATTTAGACTTGTAAATAGTTTGCATATACTGATGATTAACTTAATTTGCTTAAGTATTCCTTTGGTGTGGTCGCAATGGCATTTTGGCGTCTAAAGTCATGCTTTTATCCTCTGTTGTAATGAGATTTTCTAGGTCTAATTTGGAAAGTTTGAATTCGGTGAGGGTTTTAAACTTTATTTTAGGAGTTTTAGACACTTTTTCATTTGTTTTTGTTCATTTTAATTTAATACTTCAGTCGATTGTGTTTATCAAAAAATCACCCTTCGTGTTTATTGAATTTTTTATGTCTCATAATTTTCTATTTCGATTAATTTGCCTATTTGCAAGTTAGCACTATAATTTCTCAGCGCAATGAGATATCAATTTCAAATTTAGTACTCATATAATACTTAAAACAGAGACAAAACTTAGTTGCACAATATCAGCACAGGAGAAGTGGTCACAGGATTAAAATTTACTTTTTAGAAACCACTGACATTATTAATTTTGGAGCAACATTTAAAATGATTTCTTGATGTTTTCATATAATATACTAATTCTTCTTCAGATACTATTTTTATGATTCTCGATTTTGACGTACAGTCTGTCAAGTAAGAACGTGACCGTTCATATTCCTCAACAAATGTGTTTCGAGAACAGTTTTAGCCAGGGGTGCTCAAACGGTCGATCGCGAGTGCTTTTTGAGTCGATCTCGAGAAAAAATTTCCGATATAGAACTATTCACAGATTTTGTTTTAGGTAACTAAAACAAAATGTAATAAATAAACTACTAAAATTTATTCGATCCACAATTAGGCCAGAATAACCCCCTCATCACTTTCTTTTATCGTAATAACCCCCTGCTAGCGGCAAAAGGCGGCTTTATCAAAGGAACGCGCGGTACTTGTCAAAGAAAAGCCGCGTTTTTGATTCCCGCCGATTTTTCTAGAAACTCCGGGCGGCGTGTTTGACGGGAACATTCGAGACTTCGTTCGCGCCGATATAAATGTTGTGCCTGCAGGAATAGGAGTCAGTCTGAGTTGTAACTTGAAGGCGATACATCGATACAAAGTTTATTAATAAATAGTCCAAAATGAGTGCGGCGAAGAAAAGTAAAACTTATCATTTTAATAACGATTGGGAGGAAGAATTTTTCTTTTGTATGGTAAAGGATAAGTGCATTGGTCTCATTTGCCGTGCGACAGTTGCAATACCTAAGCGTGGGAACTTAGAGAGGCATCATAAAACGGTTCAAAAAAACTATGAAAAGGATTTTCCGTCACAGAGTGAATTAAGAAAACGAAAAGTACGTGATTTGATAACTTGTTTGAAAAAAGAACAAACCATGTCCACAAGAGCAGCCAAACAATCAAAACCTGCAACGATCGCGTCATTTAAAATACCTCATATATTGGCGAAACACAAGAAACCATTTGATGATGGATTGGTTGTGAAGGAAGCATTTATTGAAGCGGGTGAACTTTATTTGAAGATTTTAAAAATAAAACAGAGATTATGTCTGCTATTAGAGAACTTCAGTTATCTCGTCCGACTGTCACAAGGCGTGTTGAAGTCATGAGTCAGGACATGGCAGATAAACTAAAACATGATATCATGGAATGTACATACTTTTCTTTACAGTTCGACGAATCCACCGATATGCAGACACTGCCCAGCTGTGTATTTTTATTCGAATGATATTCAATGACATGTCGGCTAAGGAAGAGTTTTTGACAATGATTCCTCTGAAAGGAAAGACCCGTGGCGAAGATATATGTGACGTTTTCTTCAATTTTGTAACAAACTACAAGCTACCAATATATAAACTAGTGTGCATTACAACCGATGGAGCACCAGCAATGACTGGAAAGAAAAACGGTTTTTGTGGCATTGTGTCGAGCTAATGATGATTTCCCTTCATTTTTCTCCTTCCATTGCATTACACATCAACAAGTTTTGTGTTCAAAAGTTCTAAACATGGAGGAGATTATGGGCATTGCAATAAAAATTGTGAATTCTATCCGTGCACGTAGCTTGCAACGACGGCTCTTTAAATTGCAGTTGGAAGATAGTGAGTCAGCTGAACACACTGATTTAGTTCTTCACACGGACGTCAGGTGGTTGAGTCGCCGAAAATTCCTAGAAAGGTTTCAAGACAGCTTTTCTGGACGAAAGAGATGATGACACTCAGATGCTGAAAAACGAAAAATGGCTGACTGATTTGGCATTTTTGACAGACATCACAATGCATTTAAACACCATTAATTTGGAGCTTCAAGGTAAAGGAAAAACTATTATTGAGATGATTAGCGCAATAAACGCATTCAAAAGTAAATTGCAACTTATGATAGATCAACTGAAAAGAAAGGATCTGAAAAATTTTCCATCTTTGAAAGCAAGGATTCCTCAGTTGAATTATGATATTTATGAGGCAGAATTATTAAATATTTTGGGCCAATTCGAAATACGTTTTTTATGATTTCAATAAATTGGCAAATATCGCATCATTTATGAGTTATCCTTTTTCATGTAAAAACATTGAGGAATTAGCTACTGAAATAGCAAGTCAGTTTAACATGGACTCATGTTCTGTCGAAAATGAGTTAGTGCAGATTATATCAGTTATACATCTCAAAGCCACAGCATCTGATACAAAATTCTGATGTTTTTTATCTGAAGATAAATATCCGAATCTAAGGCAAATCGCCCTTTAACTGACGGCAATGTTTGGGTCAACTTACTTGTGCGAGTCTGCATTTTCTGAAATGAAGATAATTAAGTCAAAATATCGCAATCGACTAACTGACGAACATATGTCATCATGCTTGCGATTAGCACTCGATAATTACGTACCATCTTATGAAAAGTATGCTGAGGACATGCAGTGCCATATTATGCGGAAAACTAATATCTATGCCACGATACACCCTACCTAGACGACAATCCTGCATCACACGCACTTGCAGCCTCTCAGAGTCGATGGATCGTAGTCTAACAATATTGAGGTAGATCGCCAGCAGTTCAAGTTTGAGCACTCCTGGTTTTAGCCATCAATGTTGCCATTTTTGTTGTGCTAACAACGGCGCAATTACCTTAGTAAGTTATCTAATCGCCTCCTGTATCAATAATCGCCTGGCATCTTCGATGCATGCTGTCGACAAGATTTTCTGCCTACTTTGTAAATTTTTCGAATCTCATGAGACAACTGAGTCAAAGTCCTCAAAGGTTTCTCTTTACAAGGGACTAAACGTTTTCAATAGGTTCGGCGTCCGGCGATTTTGAGGGCCACTCTAGTATCTTATCGTGAGCCTAAGTGAGCCGCTTCGCGACGTGTTTTTCGCCCAGCAAAGGTTTCTTCAATGTGCTTCGAAATTTGACATCATGAGCACGAAGATATTGTGGAATGGGACAGATTCAAACCCGATTTTCTTAATTTTACCGCTCACTGACGCATCGTCAGTTTCGGGTCTCGTGAAAACAAAGACACGATTCATCGTAAGAGGTAAAATTAATCATTCTTTCGAAGTGACTTTGCCTACCGAGCTGCGTTTTGACAAGTCGTCGACATTTTTCGTTTCGTTAAAATGATTTACTCACTTCTTTACAAACGATAGCGACTTTTTAATATATTTAGTGGCCGCGGAATGTGTCATTTTAGGTCCCTTTGGATTGGAACAAAGAAAGACTGTCTCGAGCCGACGCGCAAACAAGTGACTCATTTTGGATTTTACGTGATTTTGACAAAAGTTCAGACTGATACTTTTACTAAAATGCATCGTAGACAAAGATCCCTGTACTGATTTTTTGTTGAATCGCGGACACATTCTTACTTGACAGACTGTTTTAATTCTTTTTAATTACTTTTAAGAAGGAATAAATACATATAAGACCTTTTCCCTATAGTCTCCGATGTTCGTTGTTAGACATGTACGTATCCATGGCTATTACAGTCAAATGGTTACAGTTGGGGGTAAGTAAACACGATTATTAGCCTTGTTTGGGACTAATTAGGCACGGTTGGAAGCCAAAGTCAATATCCCTATGTGGCTTTATTAATGTCCTATGGGCCTATTGGATTCTTGCGGTTGTTATTTTTATTTGGATAATAGAGGCTCAAACTGAAAATATTGGGTTTTATTTTTGCTTTTCCCTATCAAACAATTAAAGAGAGAAAAACAAAAATTAAACCCAATATTTTCAGTTCGAATTTTAAAAATTAATGAATGCAAATAAGGAAACATATAAATAAATAAAAAAGTCCAAATTTATGTGTTAGCTTAAAAGCTTGTTTGAAGTACTATACAGTGAGAGAGTTCTAAAAATAGTTTATTATAATGAAAATGGGTTATTCTTAACCATAGGTAAAGGTACGTCTACTTTTATTTCTTCCTCAACTCTGACATTTTTAAGATTTTGTAAAAGTCTTATTTAATAGCCTTTGATTTAATTTGCAACAATGTTGACAAATGTTCATTTTTTTCAGTAACATGGCCTTTGATGAAACGGAAGCTTTTACTGATTTGGTTAGATGGGCAATCGTGGTTGTTGGGATTAGGCTTACTGAAAATAGCTTATTATACTAAAAATGGTATTCCTTACGATATGTAGACACATTCACTATTGTTTCTCCCTCACCTCAGACATTTTAAAAATTTTGTCTAAGTCCTATTTAATAGTTATAGCCTTTAATTTAATTTATAATAATGTTGAAAAATGTTAATTTCTTTCAATAAATGACCTTTGGTGAAACACTAATCTTAGTGAATATCAAAGAATACAAAGGATAATTCGTCAAAGGATCAGAGAAGCTAAAGCCCAATGGCATAGAGAGAAATGTAATAAGATAGAGCAATACGACAAAAGTTGGCATCCGTGGAACCTGGAGGATAAACATGGCAATAGAATCTTAGACATAGATGCACAGTTGAGGAGATGGTAAGAGTACATCTCTGAGTTATTCGACGATGATAGAAGTCAACAGCTTAGTGCAGACGCGAATGATGGACCGACAATAACACAACAAGAAGTGGAAATGGCTATTAACAATACGAAAAACGGAAAAGCGACGGTGCCAGATGATATTTGCGCAGAGAAGTTGAAGATATTCGGGGAACATAGCATTCAAACGCTTACTCGGCTTTTAAATCAAGTATATAACTCGGGCAAAATATCGGTGAATTGGCCCAAATCAACTTTTATAGTTATTCCCAAGAAAAATGGAACAACAAAATGCAGTGAACAACGAACTATAAGCTTAATTCGTCACGTTCTTAAGGTATTCTTACGCGTAATACACGAGAGACTATACAAAAAGTTGGATAGCAGGATAAGTAATACTCAATATGGTTTCCGCAATTGACTTGGCACACGTGAAGCGCTCTTTAGCATCCAGGTGCTAGTACAAAGAAGTCAAGATGTAAATCAGGATATGTACATGTGTGCAATAGACTTCGAAAAAGCCTTTGATAAGGTCCAACACGACAAGATGCTGCAAATGTTAACAGACACAGAGGAAGTCCGAATCATAGCGAATCTGTTCTGGAGACAAACAGCGAAAATACAAATAGCAAATCAAGAGAGGGATACGACAGGGCTGCATACTTTCCCAACTAATTTTCAACCTATATGCTGAGAATATCTGCAATAGGGAAGAAGCAAATGAGGGTTTAGCAATAAACGGAAAGTTAATCAACAACATACGATATGCAGACGACACTCTGATCCTGGCTAAATTCAATGAAGAACTACAACGACTCTTAACGCGAATAACACAAACTAGTGAAGAATATGGCTTGAAACTGAACATAGCAAGAACGAAATACATGATTGTAAGTAAAGCAGGGAACATTGTGGATAATGGAATATTTATTAACAGATCACGCATTGAACGGGTGAGCAAGATGACATACTTAGGAAGTGTAATGAACGAAATATAGGATCCGAGTGTCGAAATCAAAATACGAATCGAAAGAGTACGAACAATACTGAAACAAAAATGAAAAGAGTACTATGCTCTCATGATTTGAACTTAGAGACGCGGATGAGAATGCCGAGATGTTACGTGTTGCCAGTTTTGCTGTATGGCTTGGAGCCTGGACGCTAACAGACACCCTCCTAAAGAGAATCGAATCTTTCGAGATGTGGGCTTATAGGAGAATTTTAAGAATTAGCTGGGTTGATCGAGCCACAAACACGGAACTACTTCGACGACTGAACAAAAAAACCGAAGTAATTAATATCATAAAAACGCGAAAACTGGAATATTTTGGTCACGTTATGAGGAATCCGGAAAAATACGATCTTTTACATCTCATTATGAAAGGGAAGATTATGGGGAAAAAAAGCGTAGAAAGAAGAACAACATCGTGGCTCAAAAATGTACGCCAGTGGTTCGGCAAAATTACCACCCAACTATTGCGAGAAGCGGTGGATAAAATCATGGTTACAAATATGATACGTAGAGTCATAACTCAACGATCGACAACGGTCACGACACATTAAGAAGAAGAAGGTGAAACGAGAGCTTTCACGATTTTGGTTAGATGAGAAATCGTGGTTGTTGGGATTAGGCCTTATCATTTTGAAGTAACTTCCAAACGTTTTGCTTACGAGTTATGGTTTCCCCACTATCCCTGGCAGTGATGATTATTTGCATGGAAGACTTTAAAGAAAGTACTTTAAACTGCAGATTAACCTCACACAATTAAGAGACAAGAAGACATCAACAAACAGAAAAGTTCACATACTATTCGTAGATCTAACAAAAGCACATTATAATGTTTCAAATAAAATACTCTGGCAAACCCTGGAATTATTACTAGTAAATACTGCAATAAGACAACTGTACGATTAGTCATACTATAGAATTAAACTAGAAAACACATTATTAGATATAGTCCCAGTTACAAAAGGACTTGCTGTTGATCGCCCACTTTGTTCAAAATTTACCTAAGCGAAATTTTATTTATATTTAGAAGAAAATGCAGCGGAATGGAAATACAGTTGAACGGTGAAACAACGATATATACTCTTCATTTTGCGGATGACCAAGCAGTGAGCGGCTTTTTGTCCAAACCATATGGTTACCCGACGTTTGTTTTTAAAATTAAAACAAAAAACAGGTACACTAAGTTGTTCGAATTAATTTAATTAGCAGAATGCCTATGCTAATAACAAAGTACCTGAGCAACGATAACGTCAGCCACACTTCTTGTAAATAAGAAGTAGAATATATCTGATTCGAAGCGCCATTAAACTTTCCCACTCTTGCCGAAGGGTATCTAAAGGATTAAATCAAAAATAAAACTTTAATTTCTAAAAAAATCGTAGATTATGAGTTTCAAATTGAATTGAGAAGCTTGGTAAATTTTTACGAAACTGCGAGAAATCTTGTCAAGTGGCATGAATGTTGACAAGCGTAATTTTTGTAACTGTTGTGTTTCATGCTTCAAATAGATACAACTCGCAGTTGTTTGTTGGCAGCTATCAAAAATGATCGGTATTATACGTTTCGTAGAAATAGAAAAGCCGAGTATCGTGCAGTGGTAAAATATTTTTATCTAAAAAATTGGGCTGCGGCCTAGGTAGAAATTGAACTAAAGGAACTTCATATAGACTGTACGAGCACTCAAGATCAAGCTGAACTTTTCGGATTCCTGACTGAGATTTCTTCTGAAGAAATCGTCTACAAAATTTATAGTATAGTGAGAGAAGGTCGTCGCATAAGCTTCATGAGATTCCTAAGATAGTAGGTATCTCATATGTACAGGGCGAGTCAATGATAGAGTAAAGTTCATTATCTCATTTGTTTCGCGAATGACGAAAAAATGTTAAATACAATAGTTTTAGAGAATGTTAAGGTGCACAGTTTAAAATTATTTTTGAATATACGGGGTACTTCAAAAAAGTGTGGCTGATATAACATATGTTTTTTTAAATGAAACATCCTATTTTCCAATTTATTTTTAAATTCTGCGTAAAATTTTATAACTTTTTTTATTAATAATGTTATATACCGAAACCTAGTAGTTTTTCTAATATTTCAATTATTTTTAAAAATACTAGTTTTTAAAATTGCCAGTAGCGCCATTGTTTCTGAAGGTGGAATACTCATAATTAGTACGAGCATTCTATAGAGATGAAAAAAAGATATATGTAAAGAAATTTGAGTTAGATGCTACAGGGTGTTCAAAATAAATTTATGCATTTCGACGATTTTAAATTGAAAAAACCTCGGCACATCCTGTATATTATTATTTTTTCTGATAGATTTTACAAGACCCTTCAACTTTTATTAAGTATGTCATATACCTATTCCTAATAGTTTTTGATTTATTTTGAATTTATCAATTTTTACCCTTGTTTTTAATACACTTACGCGATTGTGAAAACATAAACAAATAGTTAATAATAATTTTAATATAGTTCAACTTATCTAATGATTAATTATTATGACGTAATAAATGTTCAAAAATATGCCCGTCTACTTGAATAAACATGTTTAGTCGTTTTAACTATATTTTCCTTCACTTTCCTTAGCATAAAGGGCGTTATTGTACTGCACGCATCCCGCATCCTATTTTCCATATCTACTGGTGTTGTAGGGGGATTCACATAAACACGATCTTTAATGTAGCCCACAAAAGAAGTCTAAAGGTGTTAAGTCACATGATCGAGAGGGCCACTGAATGAATCCATCTCTACCCATCCATTTTTGTGGGTAACGATCGTTTAGAAATTCCCCAACTTCCCGGTGGTAATGAGCAGGAGCTTCATCTTGTTGAATCCACATTTGTTCCCTTTCAAAGTTATTAACTTCTTCAAGAAGCTGGGGTAATTCGTTTTGCAAAAAATTTAGATATCTACGTCCATTAAGCGGTTCGCGGAAAAAATGTGAACCAATAATTCGAAAATTTAATATTTCACACCATATATTAAGCGGTTTTGGTTTTGAACTTCCCGGACCCAAAATGGATTCACTGTTCAATAATAATGCATGTTATGGCTGTTAACTGCTCCGTTACTGCGAAAAGTTGCTTCATCAGAAAACATTATTTTGGATAAAAAATTTGGATAGGCCTCTATTGCTCCATTTATGATGGTACAAAAGTTTACTCGTCGCTCAAAATCACGGTCTTAAAGTTCTTGGTGTAGTTCCATATGAAAGGGATGATACTTGTATTTTTTCGTGGTGCGATTAGCCGTAGATTGGGATGTGTCAGATAAGTCAGCTAGTTGACGGCTGCTGATCTAGGGATTATCTTCAACATGAAGTAAAATCTCAATTTATTTTTCCTCATTGGTAGCATTCTGGTTTACTACTTTCCGTTTCGTATACTCAACGCTACCACTACCATCAGACCGATCCATTAAGCACTGAAAAGATTTTCTAGATGGTATACGTCTATTAGGGTACTTTGCTCCGTAAAGCCTTACTACCAAAAAACAATTTTTTCCCGCCTCGCCCAGTATATAAACCATATCAATTAATTCATTTTTAGGAAAATCCATAACTATTACCTTTATACGTCGCTTGCCACAACAAATTAAACTATTTTTACCTTCTTAATAGACATGTCAAAATTTGACAATGTTTTTGTTTTGTATTGACAACTACGATGTTATAGCGTAAGTGTATTAAAAATAAGGGTAAAAATTGAAAAATTCAAAATAAAACGAAAACTATTAGAAATAAGTATATGACATACTTAATAAAAGTTGGAGGGTTTTGTAAAATCTATCAGAAAAAGTAATAATATATAAGGTGTGCCATTTAAAAAAATTTGGGATTTTTCAATTTAAAAAATAGTCGAAATGCATAAATTTATTTTGAACACCCTGTAGCCTCTAATTGAAATTTCTTTACAAATATCTTTTTTTTTCATCTGTATAGAATGCTCGCACCAATAATGAGTATTCCACTTTTAGAAACAATGGCGCTACTGTCAATTTTTTAAAAAACTGAAAACTAGTATTTAAAAAAATAAATAAAAAAGTTAAAAAATTTTACGCAGAATTTAAAAATAAATTAGAAAATAGGATGTTCCATTTAAAAAAAAACATATGTTATATCGGCAACATTTTTTTGAAGTACCCTGCATACTCAAAAATAATTTTGAACTGTGCACCTTAACATTCCCTAAAACTATTGTATTTAACATTTTTTCGTCATTCCCGAAACAAATGAGACAATCCAGCATAGAAGTCTAAAAATCAAAAAGCTGAGTGCGTGATGGAAGCCGCGTTTCTTGACTCCAGACCAAAAACGCACGAGGAAGGATATTTCAAAATCGTGTTTGGAAATGTTGCCGCGTAATTCAGAGGACTTGTGGCGTCATTTTGTGACTGTAGACAAAACGTGGATCCATTATTAATTACATCCCGGAGACATCGTGGTACTTGAAAGAGTGGATTGGCGAAAGTGAGAGTACACCGAAAAAAGCGAAAATGGTTTTATCGGTGGGAAAAATAATGACAACTACTTCCTGAGGCTCTTATTACGCAATATTATTGGACCTTTCGCATAATGGGTTGAAGCAGAAGCGACCAAGATTAGTGCTTCTTTACCAGGATAACGCTCCTGCTCATACATCTTCCCTTGCAAGGGCAAAAGTGCATGAGCTGGGCTTCGAAATTGTTCTACACCCACCCTATTAAAGATTTGGGCCCAAGTGACTTTTTTGTTTCCTCAAAAATCTCGAAAATTGGCTTGTAGGAAAATAATTTTCCTAAAATGAAGAGGTTATCTGGGCTGTAAACGAGTATTATAAACAGTTCAAAATCAATTTCTTTTCTGATAGATTAAAAGAATTGGAATTGCCCTGGACCACCTAATCAACTCATTGTTAAAAAATAAATTTTTGTTTTCGAAAAAACGATTTTTTTAAACTTGTTTTTTACAAGAATTTTCAATCCACTCTCGTATAATTAATGGTAACATTGTAGATAATAATAACTAAAAACATATTTGCCTATTTTCTTTGGTTTAGTCTAAAAATAAAACAAAAACCCGGTCAAATGCAAGTTGAACTTGCGCAATTAGTGTTCCGTACGTTGATTGCTTTTAAAATATAAAATGTTGTAACGGAAGTATAAAATGATCAGTGACTTCACAAAACACACCCCAAATGAGTTTTCAACAAAGTTTATTTCCAATCTTTACTGAAAATTGATGACCTTGAAATTTCTGTTTTTTTTTTATATATACCAGATAAATTATTAAAGGTAATGCACTCGTGATAATTTTCGTTCCATCTACACCCCGTGGAGAATATTCCAGAATTTTTTCAAAATTTTTTGATAAGTACTTTTCGAGATAAGGCGGGTGGACAGCGATTTCTCGCGATTTTTTAAAAATAATTCTAAGAAAAGTGCGCCCAAGTATTACATTATAATATATATATATATATATATATATATATATATATATATATATATATATATTACTCGTGTTTTCACAAGCTTTCATTTGACACCACACTCGATCACCTAGTAAAAATTTTTTTTTTTGACTTCCGATTTCACCCCCAAGTCAAAATTTAGCTTTCAAAACTACATGGCTCTGATGAGGCCATCAATATCAATATTATTACCAAATTTCAACTTTCTATGACAAATAGTTTCGGAGAAAATCGGGTGTGACAGACGGACAGACAGACACCGAAGTGATCTTATAAGTGTTCCGTACGGAACACTAAAAACTAACCGGCCAAGTGCAAGTCGGACCTGCGCAATTAGTGTTACATACGTTGATTGCTTTTGAAATAAAAAGTTTTGTTACGGAGGTACAAAATAATTAGTGAGTTCTCAAAACACACCCCGAATGAGTTTTTAAACAATGTTTGTTTCCGATCTTTGTTTAAAACCGATGACTAAGAAATTTTTGTTTTTTTTTCATATACCAGACAAATTATTAAAGATAATGCACTCGTGATAATTTTTATTCAATCTACACCTTGTGGAGAATATTCCAGAATTTTTTCAAAATATTTTGATCGGTTCTTTTCGAGATAAGGGGGAGGGACAACGATTTTTGGCAATTTTTTAAAAATAATACGAAGAAAAGTGTACACAAGTATTACATTATATATATTTTTGAACTCATGTTTTCATAAGCTTTCATTTGATACCCCACTCAATGGTATTTTTTTCACTTCCGATTTCATCCCTCAAAACTAACCCTTTAAGTCAAAATTAAACTTTCAAAACTACACGGGGCCATCAATTGCTATATTAGTACCAAATTTCAATTTTGTATGTCAAATAGTTTCGAAGAAAATCGGGTGTGACAGACGGACAGACAAACAGAGAGACGGACAGACAGACAGACGGACAGACAACCGAAGTGATAAGCATACCACACGTGTTGCAGGGAAGTCCCTAAAGCGCTACAGGAGCGACATGTGTGCGGAAAAACTGATTTACGGTGTTCTTGAATCGCTGTAAATTGTACTCGGTGGGAAACACAGTCCTATTCTAAAGGGATGATGTTCTCCATCAAGTCCATCCAAGGCAAAATTTAACTTTCAAAACTACAATGCTCTGATGGGGCCATCAATTCTTATATTAGTACCAAATTTCAACTTTGTATGTCAAATAGTTTTGGAGAAAATCGGGTGTGACAGCCGGACAGATAGACAGACAGAGAGACGGACAGACAGATAGACAGACGGACAGATATCAAAGTAATCTTATAACTGTTCCATTTGGAACACTGAAAATTGTCGCTTAAATATATAAATCCTATTAATTTCGTTAATGTGTTCAAAACAATTGGAAGCAAAATATTAACATTACAAAAACATTGTAAATTAAGAAAAGTTGCAATTCCATACTGAAAGTAATGCGCAAATATGGTTTTTACGGTTGGAAAAAAAATATATTTTTCAGGAAAATAATAAAATAATTTTCTGTTAAACAACGAATTTTCAAGAGATGTACTAAATTTAACGAGAATGTTTCAGAGAAAATTTAATAATATCCCGTTGAATGAAAAATTTTTCTTTTTTAAATGTAATTTTTCTTTTGATCATACACTTGACAAAAAACTTTCAAAAAGCTTTGAAGTTTTTCTGTTTCGAATATAGGAATATAAAAATTATTTGAAGGACCTTTTTAACTTAATAAAGCATTATTAAAATATCTGAAGGGTAACAAAAGTTGTCTCAACACTTGTTAATATTTGTCGCTCGATATAAAACTTTTATAGTTGAACAACTAACTACCGTGCAAAGTTTAGCTGTAATATTTGAAACTTTATGAAAGACGTAAAAGAAGCGTCTCTTTAAAGAAAACAAATTAAATTTGTTTTAAAGTACGTTTAGCGAAAAACTAAACAGAAAGATTTAAAATGTAATAACATTTTATAACGAGATTTAGATATTTACTTAAAACAACCCGACTTTTGTTTTAATGTAAGATTATATTTAGTTTGGATTTTTGATGGCGTAAGTTGGAATAGAATATTTAAATTAAAATTCCACTAAAGAGAGTGATCGCAAATTAAAAAATCTTTGTAGCTACAAAGATGTTGAACTTACTGATATTAAATTGTGCGAATTTGATCTTTAAGGATGTTCTCAGCATCTAGTTATGATGTTGTTACTGACCTTCACTTACGTTTTATTTAAAATTTTCTTAAAATGCCAGAAGTCGCAGTTATCTAACACATTTCTTTAAGGCCATTTAGGTGTATGACTAATCGTACTCGGGTAAATTTTGTGCTGGAGCAACCGCAAATAGCGATAAAAAAGAAATGTTGTGTGGGAGAATTTTATGTGAAGTTTCTCTTGATCCAGTCAACCGTTTCGTTTAGCTACGTATGCGACTGGGGATTTCCACCAGCCAGTTTGGACTTAAGAAATACAGATAGAGTGTAGAATTTACTATTTTTTTTTAAAGGCTCCGAACTATGAGAGGGCTTAATTACTACGTTCCAGAACGTATTAGGAGAGCGTGACCTTCTGTTAGAGTCAGTTAAACTTATATTTAAGGAGATCTGCAGTGGTTCGTATGCTTTGTTTATTTATTTTACCCTTGAAGTTATTCTTGTTATATTACGGTCAAACCCGGTAATAAAAAGTTCTACTGATCTTAGTAACATTTATTTAAGTATAAAATTTCCCCTATTTTATTTTTGGTTAACATTAACTTTTTCTATTGTAATTAAAATATTAGCCTAATATTTTAAAGCAGTGTAATGTATACTAACCAGAATTTTTTGGTAAACACCTCCGCGTAGAGAAAGTGAAAATTTAAGGCAATCACCATTATTTTAAACTCTTACTATAATCAGATATTAAACATAACATTGTGTATGACTTAGTTTTCTTCTAAATTATTATCGAGGTATCGCAGATCTTTGAAAACTCAGTGTTTATATATTTTTTTTGTCTAGGTGACTACTGAGTATATAATAATTTTCCGTTAGAGCAATTCACCTCAACACTGTGCCGAGAGAACTTTTGAAAATTTTTACTTTAATTAAAATTAAATAATCAAATTAATTCATCTTTTGTTAACAATCGGGATTTTCAATTTCTTCAAAATAGTCCTCTTTTTATTCATGCTTGACTTATTGGGAATTCGGTGTCTATGGTCAGGCAATAAGTTTTGAAAGCGGAAATGAAATAAGTTGAATTAATGTGTCGAAATACATTTATTCTTCAGTATAATCTCCCTTAAGCTCAATATATTTTTTTCAGCGATTTTCCAATTCATTTACCCCATCTCTGAAGTGGTTTTCAAAATACCCATCTACAAATACTATCACCTCATCATTTGTTGAAAAACGCTTTCCATGTAGCAATCTTTTGAGGTTTAGGATCAGATGGAAGTTAGACGGAGCCAGACCTGGCGAATCGGATGGATGTTCCAACAATTCGTACTTTAATCCGACTCGTCTTGCCATTGCCAATGCACCTCTGTGACTAGGTGCATTGTCATGATGAAAGATGTTTTTTTTCGTCTGCAAACCGGGCCTTTCTTACTAATTTTCTCATCCAGTTGGTCTAGGTGGTAATGATACTCTCCTGTGATTGTTTTACCGGTTTGAAGAATTACGATCCCAGAAAAATGATGCCATAAGTTTTTTGGACGACTTTGACCATTTTGGCTGCTTTGGAAATAAACAACCGGACTCAGTCCACTCTGAGATCTATTGACGCTGTTCAAAATCATACTGGTAAATCCAAGTCTCATACATAGTTACAAATAGACGCACAAAATAAGTTTTATTCTTTATGCAACGAGAAAAATGTTGTTTAGAGAGTGCGTTTTTGTTCCGATAGTAGCAAATGCGGCACCCATTTTGTGAATAGCTTTCTCACACTTAGTTAAGATCTAATATATTAATCCATGTGAGATGCCTATAGCCTCAGCTAAATTATCTGCCATTAATCAACGGTCTTCCAGTACCATATTTTGTACATGCATAACAGTTTTTTCAGTTGTTACAGTTTTTGGACTTCCTGAACGTGGATCATCATTGATGCTTGTACGACCACGTAAACTCTATAGTCCATCTATGAACAGTTGGAAATGAAGGAGCAGATTCCGTTAACATATTCGCTAACTTTGTATGGATTTCGGTTGCCTATAAACTTTCCAACACAAAGAATTTTACCACTGCACGATATTCAAAAACGTCTACTTTTAGCAGCTGATAAACAATGAATGTTTTGACAGATCGATTCGAAATTTAGAGTGTGTTCATATGACAGATGAAATTCCAAAATGGTGTTCAATATTTGGTTCAAGTGATGTTCCATAGGTGTCGCTTTCAAAACTTATTGACTGACCTTATAAAGTCGTAAATGCTGGTTATAGTACTGTTTATGTCGAATCTTCTATGAAGGAAGAGACTGCCGCCGAGAGGGCATAAATAAAGTTAGTTTTTTTTCAAATTTAACATAATTACTTTGTACCATATAACTTCTAAAATTTTCACATAATTATATTTCTGGCATTTAATACTTTTCTAAATTTAATATTTTTTGGGCACATGAGTTAACATTACTTTCAATTATCTTTTGGCATATAAAATTACTTTATCAAAATCATTCTTGTTAATAATCTTTTTTTTTTCGGCTTACAAATATTCATAAATCTCTCCTACCACATAAAATCAAGAGTTGTAATAAGACATCAGTTTTAACAAAACAGTACTTAAAGTTAGGAGCATTTAGGTACGTATCTGTGGCATCGACATTGTATATTTATAACTAAATGAGTTATACTCAACATTTAGGGAGATTTGAGTATATATCTTTACCAGACGTGGTATATTTTTAAATAATTAAGTATACTTAAATTTCAAACAAACCATTAAACTAATAGCTTATTTGAATATCGTTTCTTCAAACTATTAAATAGGCTAAAAACTAACTTTGACCTGAACTTGACTAGATATTAATAATTTTTTTTTTGCCATTTTTTTTTTATCTCGTTAGCCCATTCCAAGGCCGACTTATAATATAATAAACTAGCCGTGCCCGCGGCTCCGCTCGCGTGAATTTGATTCACTACTATCGTCACTGCTTATTCCTTATGTTACCTAACGTAATAAAATATCTGCCATTATTTCCCTTATCTTCCATTATTTCTCCTTATTTCCCATTATCTCTACATAGTTTCCATTATCTAGGCTTATCTCTGCTCATCTCCCATTATTTCTCCTTATCTCCCATTATTTATCCTTATCTCCCATTATCTCACCTTATCTCCCATTATCTAGGCTTATCTCGACTTATTTCGCAATATTTCTCCTTATCTCCCATTATTTCTCCTTAACTTCCATTATTTCACCATAACTCCCATTGTCTAGACTTATCTCTGCTTATCTCCCATTATTTCTCCTTATCTCCCATTATTTATACTTACCTTCTATTATCTCACCTATCTGCCATTATCTAGGCTTATATCGAATATAGAACATATGTATAAATTTATAAAAACGGACAAACAGACAGACAGAGAGACATTGCATTTTATATATATTATATTCTTTGCAACATGATATTGTTCCATATTTAATGGTTTGGGCAGTGTATTGCAGGAGAACGCGCTAACGATAACCTTTTTTCCGACTTGATTCACTATTATCGTCACTGCTTATTCTTTACGTTACCTAATGCAATAAAATATATCCTATAACCTAGCCAGAGAACATATGTATGTTTTAAAAAAAAGCACGTAAATCGGATAAGTGGTTCTCAAGTGATAAGCACACTAACGGACAGACAGACAGACAGGCAGAGAGACAGGCAGACAGACAGACAGAGAGACGTTGCATTTTATATATATTATAGATATAGATTATTATTATTATAGGACCTGGTCAAAGACTATATGTATGAATTTAAAAAAAGACACGTAAATCGGATAAGTGGTTCTCGCGTGATAAACGCACTAATGGATAGACAGAGAGACATTGCATTTTATGTATATTATAGATTATAGATATTCTCTGTTACATAATATTGTTCCATATTTAATGGTTTAGACTGTGTATTGCAGGAAAACGCGCTAGCGACAAACTTTTTTCCGACTTCATGCACTATTATCGTCACTGCTCATTTTTTTATGCTACCAATCGTAATAAAATATAGCTTATAATCTGGTCAGAGAATATATGTATGTTTTAAAAAAAAAAGTAAGTAAATCGGATAAGTGGTTCTCCAGTGATAAGTGCACCAACGGACGGATAGACAGATAGATAGACAGACAGAGAGATGTTGCATTTTATATATATTATATAGATTTAGTGTTGCCCATTTGATTGTGATAAATTTCTGATCGTGACAAGGACTACACCAAATTGGTTGGGAAAACAAATGAACGAATCTACCCTGAGATTGAGCTAGTAGAATATAGGATTACAGGCACTCGTGAATATTTTGGTTGTTTATAGGTAAGTGTCAGGCTCGCTGCTAGCCGCCTGAACGCCCGCGTGCAAAACCTACTATGCTCAGAAATTTTCTGTGGCCTCCTCCATCCTATTTTCCTTGACTATAATTTATAGAAACGACTCTGTATTTGCCTTCCCACTGGAGGTGCTGCCCGCGTGCTGTGCCGTAAGTGGGCGTCACTTACGGCGGGCTTGATAAGTGCTGATCTATAGAACCTATCTGGGCAAACAGCGGAATACTGAACTGCTTTATATTCAGCTTGGAGATCTATCTTATATGATAGTATTCGCTTTGGTTAGTGTCTTTTGTAGGAACTGAACAGAAGCGCTAAGTGCAATGAGAGAAGATTCCGAGCTGGAGTACTTGGACTTCCAATCCATACTAGGATTTTATTAGAGTCCAGGAAACTTCAGTCTGACAGAAACTGGTTATTTTTAACAGTGTGTAGTAGTTTTTTGGCGAGTCTCAAACAAGAGAGCTTTTGGTGGTAATAAAGCCAAAGACCTAGTAAAAATTTAATAACAAAGATTAGTTAGCTCTTTTTATTTCAGTGGCACACTACGTTATTCTACTATCTATTTTATTTTTTGAATATTACTGTACTGACTTTCCTTCTTTAAGATTCGTATTTACACATATAAAACTCATGAGAAAGAGTTTGAATTTGTACACCAAATATGTAAGATAAACTCATTCTAATTCCGTCCGATCTTCAAAACAATTTGGTTTATCTAGGAGAAAAATAACGTTGTGTTTTATAATATACCTTCCATATTTTTCCAGAAAGTAAATTCTACGTAGTTGCAAACCGACCGAAAACTACATCTTTATTACCCATAAATAAAAATGAACCGGAAAAACAGTGGCAGACTTTCGGTGTGTATTAGAAACTTGGTCGATATTAATTTTTGCTTGAACAACGAAAAAGTTATGATTGTGTTGTTTCTGCGCGCAGTAGGAATTTATGTAACTTCCCTCGCCTTCCGGAGTGTGGCAGTAGACTATGTCAGCAATTGTAGAAAAATAGCTATACTTAATTTTCTTTTACCAGCTTCGCGCATATAGTGTCACAAAAAATTAGGGAACTACTATAATTTATAAATTAATCTGCTTAAGTTAATAAATTTAATTTATGATTTATAAATTCCCCACCTCGGTATAAACCTGTTTTGAATAGTTCGTGGGGTCGTTGGAAGGCGTCGTCTTCAGAAGTTATTATTAAAACAGCTTCACGTTACCTTAAATGAGGTCAACTTTGTAAGGCGTTAACTTTCACGCCTTACAAACTCGACATGTCAGAGATGTTTGAAGGACGCAGTTTCCCTTTATCGCCGCATGCGAGGTGCTGGGATCATTTAGGTGTGAAATCTTCGGAGTATCAGAGGAGGACGCCAGTATCTTAGCTTGGTGAGACATGCTGACTGTTATAATCAGGAATAATTCCGTTTTTTTTTTTAAATCCCTCTGACCTGTTTTGCTAGGCGCTGAGAGCTTTCTTACAACTACTATATATATATATATATATATATATATATATATATATATATATATATATATATATATGTTTTACTACCAGACTACGTGCAATCATTTAGATTTTTAGCGGCGCTGCTCGAATGCGGTATTTCTTGTGCATAAAACAGAGTAGGAATTATGTCCAGTTTTCCTTACTGCGCTCACTGTAATTTTTAATGGATCATTGATTTGGCGGGAAATGATGTAATGAATGACATACTCTGTCTATTATTTTTTGTGTCTGGGCTTCATTCAAAGGAATTATGCAAGAATGTATTAATTATTAGTATTATGTCAGAAATATCACTCGCACCGAATATGAACTGGAAATAAATAAGACCAAAACCAAAGTTATGATCATTAATCAATAACCAACCACAGATGCGAGTGATAGCTGGGAGCGAAGTCGTCGAGAGCTTCGTATAGCTAGACGCGATAATTACCAACGCTGGAGGATGCTCGAATGAGATCAAGAGGAGGATAGCGATGGCCAAGACAGGGACCAATAAATTGACAACCTGGAGACTAAAGCAAATTGACAGAAACTGAGTAGAATGTTTCGAGATGTGGGTGTATGAACGAGTTCTTCGGATTTCCTGGACAGAGCAGCGGACTAATTCGTTAGTTTTAAGGGAGATGAACATGAAAAATAGGTTATTCGAAGCTGTAAACCAAGCCTACTTCACATATTTTGGTCACATCGCCAAAAGAAGAGTAGATGGAGGAAGTGGTATTCGAAGGAAAATGCAGTTGCAGAAGATCAAGAGGCAGATCTCCACAAGATGGATAGATCAACTGCAGCCCCTTGTTGGAAAAATTCTACATGAGGTAGGCTAAATGACCCTAAACCGAAACATCTGGAAGGATCAAGTGCGAAGAACCAGTTCATGAGTAGCCACTACGCCCTGCCACGGGCAATATGATAGAGGAGGAGGATTAGTAAAATATAATAAAACTACTTAATTACTTTGTTAACTGTCACTAAATATATTTGTAAAGATTTTACAATTGCGTTATCGCGATTTCGTAGTACAACTACATTGTCAAACGCTTAACTAAGACTAAAACAGATTTTTGGTATTTTATGTTTTTATGATGAACAGATGTGGGTGGTTAAAACAGTTGAAATAAAACAGTATTTGCTACGTCTAACTGACTATTCAGTAAATTTGTATTATGGTCCTTTGAATATCTGTAAATTTCTATGGATTCTAAGAAATTGAGTTTTGACCCTTTAGGTGCCATATGGAGTATTTGTAAACAATTGATATGGGGAAAAGTATGGTCTGTTTCTAAGAAATGTTTAGCAAAGTGTGATTTTTCATTTTTTAACCTATAAGAGACATTGTGTTCTGCGAGTCTTGTTTTGAAATTCCGTCCCGTTTGGTCTACGTAACAGCTATTGCACTCTTGACAGTTAAGTTTATAAACTCCTGATTTATTGTATTTATTAGTTTTATCTTTGGCATTAAAAAATATATTAGATAATTTTTGAGCGGGTTTTAAAGCTATTCTTGTTTTTTCGGTCGTGAGAACTTGGGATATTTTATCCGAGATGGGACCAAAATATGTCAGAGGTATGAATGTTTTCTTTTCTCGGGGTAGATTAAGCTGAAAGTGATTTGTTTTCGTTTACGGCATATTAAGGTATGAATTATTTTAGGTTGGAAGCCGTTATTGAGTGCTATATTTTTGATTGTGTTCAGTTCTTTTTTTTTAATTATTTTTACTAAGAGGGATGGATATTGAAGGCTCTATGGATCATAGATCTATAGGCTGTCAGTTTATGGGAGTTAGGGTGTATTGAGTCAGCTGGGATATTGACATCTGAAGAGGTTGGTTTGCGGAAGATATCGAATTCTAGTCTATTTCTTTTTGTCAAAATTGTAACATCTAAGAAATTTATTTTATTATCTGTTTCCTTTTCAAGTGTGAGTTTTATGTTGGGGTGTAAATTATTTAGGTGATTTAAAGTGGAATTTAGTTCAATATCATAAAAACATAAAATACCAAAAATCTGTTTTAGTCTTAGTTAAGCGTTTGACAATGTAGTTGTACTACGAAATCGCGATAACGCAATTGTAAAATCTTTACAAATATATTTAGTGACAGTTAACAAAGTAATTAAGTAGTTTTATTGTTAAAATGTACTGCCACAAAGTAACGGACCAATCAATCAACTCTTTAGTAAAATATATACTAGTTATTTGGATTTATTTGAAATGCACATTATCTATGGTTTTATAATTTTTGGTCGGACCTCTGATATCTCGTATTTTTGTTTTACAACGTGAAGTACTTCTTGTTCTGGCAAAGAGTAGTATATAGGGACAATATAAAAGACATAGAAATATTTCTGCCTTATTTATGTATCTTTTTCTTTGTTTATGTAGCTTTTTCGCACACGTGTGCTTTTTCCGCACACATGTCGCTCCTATAGCGCTTTAGGGACTTTCCTGCAGAAAGTGTGCTAGACCCATAAAAAATCTTAACTTGTCTGCTATAAGCTAATAACAACAACTTTACACATAGACTAACATACATGCCTACAATATATAAAGACGAACAGAAACATTGAGTTTTTAACGTTAAAAGCAAGTAAGAATGGTCGAAATTTTAATTTAAAAGCTTCATTTAATAAATTTCCTGAATAAATAAAATTTTAAACACAAAATAAAAAATGTGTTTATTCTGAAGGCTAATTATTATTTGAGTTGATACATTCCATCAGAGATGGAATATTTAATAATATATACCTTTTTTAATCTTAAATATTTTCTGTTTGTACTGATTTCTGGTTGTTTGGAATGCAAATACTGATCCTTAATTTCTGTATTTTATTTATATTATTTAATTAAATGTTTGGAAAAATAGAAACAGAAACTCGGAATGTTAACACAAAACGGTTTTACAATAAGATCAAAATACAGAACAGAACTTATAAAGAAAAAGTCAGAGGAGTGAAAGACAGAGAAGGAAAAATAATAGAAGAAGAGAAACAGTATATTATTATATGGGAGGAACATTTCAAGCACCCCTTAAACGAACAAATACAGGAAGAATACATAACCAAAGAAAATGAAATGGAAATGATTCTAGAACCAACAAGAGATGAAATAAAATAAATAATACTAAGAGGTAAGAACGGAAAAAAGCCAAGCAAAGACGGGATAAACATCGAATTGTTCAAATACGGCGGAGAAGAAATCTGTGAAAGCATGTACGTACTAATTAAACAGATATGGAAAGAAAAACGCATGTCACATGATTAGAAAGGAGGTGAAATTGTAATCATACACAAGAAAGGCGACCAACGAGTATGCGAATATTATCCAGGAATTACCCTGCTCAACACCACCTACAAGATTTTGACAACGATGATACACAAAAAACTAAAATATGTAATAAAAAATGTAATAATACAATACCAGTGCGTATTTACACAAGGAAAATCTACGGTAGATGCAATACATGTGGTCAAACAAACATTGGAAAGAGCACAACATATACTAAACTTGGAATTGCTGTTCATTGACTTCAAGCAAGCATTTCACTCGGTTAAGAGACTGGATTAAATACAGTGCTAAAAGGACTGGGAGTACCGAGCAAGATAATAATAATAATAATAATAATAACACATAACGAGCGGATGTAAAATATTGGCCGGAACAGAGTACACAGCCAGGCATGATTCAGCTGCCAAAGTAGTTCACCAAGCACTAGCCACAACATACAGACTCATAGAAGACACAGATCCCTACTACAAATACACGCCAACATCCATACTTGAAAATGAAGATTACAAGCTCTACTGGGACATCGGTATCCATACAGATAAAACAGTCTCCGCCAATAGACCCGATATTACTTTTCAGTGCAAAAAAGGAAAAGTCACCTATCTGATTGACATAGCTGTCCCCAACGACACAAACATCCAAACGAAATACACAGAAAAAATTTCCAAATACACAGACCTTGCAACGGAAATAAAAAGGCTATGGAGACAAGAAAAAGTCATCATTGTCCCCCTCATTATATCAGCCACAGGCCTTACACCAATAACATTTACACCACATTTAGTACAATTAGGACTCAACACAAACATACGCAAAAACATTCAGAAGTCAGTGATTTTGAAAACATGTAACATTGTCAGGTCATTCCTTAATACGGAATGGTAATAGCGTTTGTGCTGACTTGGTTTTGGCCCGTCAGCCAAACATGGAACCACATTGATCAAATGTGAGAAAGAAGAACTTTTTGTAATAATAATAATAATCTTTATTGTCTAACAGATATACCATTTACAAGACAATTAAGCATAAATGAAACAAAGTACCAGTATAGAACAAAAGACACAGATGATATAAAAATCACATAGAAATTATATAAAACTGAAAAATTAAAATTAAAATGGTACACTTGGAATAAATATCTATACATGCAACAATTTATTTTTTAAGCATTTGGCAAATTGCGCAAATGACAGGTTGTTCGCGTCAATGTCGTTACAAGTACTGTTGAAAACGCTCATAGCTTGAAACAATGGTGTTTTGATGAGAAAATTAGTTGATGCAGTAGGTAAACAGAAAACAGGAGAGGTTCTGACCAATCTATTAGGAACGTGAAAGTTTACTTGAAATAGTAAGTCAGGAGAGTCAATAAGAGATTTACATAATTTTATAAGAAAACAGACCAGATGGTAATTTCTTCGATTCGTCAATAAAGGTAGCTGAAAACGTTCAGTTATAATGACCTTATTGACACCCCTATCAGGAAACACACCATGATATTTTAATATAAGAAATTTGGCAAACTTTCTTTGAATATTCTCTACCTGTTTAATATACTTAGCGTGTATTGGATTTCAAACAACTGCACCATATTCAAGCCGTGAAAGCACATAGCTGGAATATAAAGTTTTTAATGTTTTACTGTTATGAAAACCACTTGAATTACGTATTATGAAACCCAACGTCCTCATCGCAGTAGTGCATATCCAATTAATATGATGAGCAAATGAAAGTTTAGGATCAAAAATAATTCCAAGGTCCTTGAAGGTATTACAACGTGTAATATCTTCATTATCCAATTTATACTGGAAGTCGATGGTGCTAAATTTATTCGAGTAAGTCAAAAAGAAGCACTTACCGGCATTCAATGGCAGCCTATTCAACTCACACCATTGCTGTAACGACTCCATATCATGTTGTAATGAAAGGCAATCACTAGAGTCTCTTATGGTGCGGAAAAGCTTTAGGTCGTCAGCAAACAAAAGAAAATTACTAGTTATGTCATCACCAATGTCGTTAATGAAGAGTGAAAAAATTAAAGGTGCAAGGTTGCTACCCTGTGGTGCACCACTTGTGGCACTAAACGTTGAGGATTTATGTCCACGAATTTCGACGTACTGCAAGCGGTTACACAAATAGGACTCGAAAAAAGTAATTAGGTTATTACTGAAACCCAGTCTATCCAGCTTATGTAGAAATATGGAATGGTCAACCCTATCAAAGGCCTTCGAGAAATCATTGTACACAGCATCAACATGCATTCGTTTGTCCAAAGCATTGCCTGTAAATTGAGCAAAACAAGGAAAATTACTTATTGTACTACGTTTGCTAAAAAAACCATGTTGATTTACAGAAATCAGGCTTTTAACCTGTGCAGAAATACACTGATATACTGACATCTCAAAGACTTTGGCAAATATTGGTAATAAAGATACCGGTCTATAATTAGATATATCATTTGCGTCACCCTTTTTAAGACGACTATGTATGATGACACTGAAAGAGACATTCGCCAATGTCAAAACACAGAAAGGAAGAACACAAGATTGCGAAATTAACAAAGGAGTTAGACAGGGAGATGCATTATCGGCAACGTTATTCAACCTAACACTACAATATGTACTAAGGAATATAAATCAGGGTTCAATACGAACAGGAGGCATCCAGGTAGTGGCATATGCGGATGATGTAGTAATTATTGCAAGGAACCAGAAAATAATGAAGGAACTGATGAGAGAAATAAGCGTAGAAGGAGCAAAAATGGGTTGAAGATAAATGAAGAGAAAACCAAAATAATGAAAAATGGAAAACAGAATGTTCAGGTAATGGAAAGGATTAGAATAAACGAATATACCTTAGAAAGAGTAGAGAAGTTTAAATATTTGGGAGTGACGCTGTATTGGGATGGGAACAAGGAAATGGAAGTAAAGGAAAGATTAATAATAGCAAACAAGTTGTTCTATAGCAATAAGAAATTGTTAAGTTGTAAGATAATAGGAAGACACAGTAAGATGAGGATATACAAGACAATAATACTCCTAAAACTAATGTATGCTACCGAAGTTATAAGCATGACAAAGAAACAAGAGGAAGACATGAGAAGAATTGAACGAAAGATATTAAGAGTGATTATAGGGCCAATTAGAATATGTGAAGGAGTCTACAGAAGGAGGACTAATCAAGAAGTTTTGGAAGAAGTGAGGAGGACGTAGTCAAAAAAATAAAACAGAAGAGATTTAATTGGCTAGGGCACACATGGAGAGCTGGCCCAGGAGCACTAATATATGAAATACTTCAATGGGAACCGGGACGTAGAAGGAGAGGTAGACCGAGAATAGGACGGCTGCAGCAAGTCAAGGAAGACATGGAGGCGGCAGGAATTACGAACTGGAAGGAGAAGACGTCTATCAGAAAACTTTGGAAACATCTCAGCAGAAAAATATAACAACAAGGAAAACGGGTCTGATAAACCCATAAACTAGATCTAGGGACGTTAAAGGGTAGCCCTACCCCAAGAGGGGTGTTTCTATGCCATTTATTATTATTAATTAAGTGTTTTTAGGTTGATGTTATATCCTGTATTATAATTTACTTTATTTGTGTTCTTTACTTTGTCTGTACTATTTTGGTTAATTCAATTTTATTTATCTTCTTTTCTCTATATGTGTAAGAACTTCGTATGCGAATAACATGAAACAGGTAACTATTCAATAAAGAATTTTGAAGCTTTAGTAGTTAAAAATATTTCTAAAAGTTTCTTTTTTTACACTGACTAAATTTATTTACTATTCCGCAGTTATGTCTCTGTGTAGTGTTCACCTAAGATAGAACTTTTATATTGAGAAACAAATATTAACAAAGTTTTGGAAAAGTCTTGACATCGTCTAGTGATTTTCTAAACGCGTTATTAAATTAAAAATGTCCTCTTAAGAACTTCTCAAATATTATGAATATAAAACTTCAAAGCTTTTAAAAAACTTGGAATTGTCTTTAAAAATAAAAATTTTGCTAACAAAGATTTTATTAAAATATTTCTCAAGTTATGTTCACAAAAGTTTTACGGCCGTAAAAAGGAAAAAATATATATTTTCAAGAAAAATTATAATGAGAAAGGATTTTTTGTATTGCTTGGCAGGCTGAGGGGTTAAAGGTAAAAAAATACTTTTATATATATATATATATATATATATATATATATATATATATATATATATATATATATATATATATATATATATATATATATATATATAACACATGGGCTGAAAAGTCCCGGCCTAACAAAGAAAACACGGTTTTTTTGGTTCAAAATTAGCTTTATTCATCAACGTAATCTCCATCAAGAGCAACGCAATCATTCCAGCGCCGCTCTAACATTTCAATACCACTTTTGTAGAACGATTTATCTTTTGCCTCAAAATAGGCCTCAGTTTCAGCGATAACCTCTTCATTCGTGCGAAATTTCTTACCGGCGAGCATTTTTTTCAGGTCTGCGAACAGCCAGTAGTCTCTGGGAGCCAAATCTGGCGAATACGGTGGATGTGGGAGCAATTCGAAGTTCAATTTATGTAGTTTTGCCATTGTTTTGATTGACTTGTGACACGGTGCGTTGTCTTGATGAAACAAAATTTTTTTCTTTGCCATATGCGGTCGTTTCGTTGCAATTTCGGCCTTCAAACGCTCCAATAACGCTATATAATATTCACTGTTGATGGTATTTCCTTTCTCAAGATAGTCGATGAATATTACACCACGCACATCCCAAAATACCGAGGCCATAACCTTTCCAGCCGATTGTTGTGCTTTCGGGCGCTTTGGACGAAGTTCACCAGTTGCTGTCCACTCAGATGACGATCGTTTTGATTCCGGAGTGAAGTGATGGATCCATGTTTCATCCATTGTCACATATCGACGCAAAAATTCCGGTTTGTTACGTTTAAACATGGCCAAACACTGCTCAGAATCATCAACACGTTCTTGTTTTTGATCAACAGTGAGCAAACGCGGCACCCACTTTGAACAGAGCTTTCTCATAGTCAAATGCTCATGCAATATAAAGCCAACACGTTCTTTTGATATCTTTACGATGTCAGCTAACTCACGCAACTTCACATTTCGATCATTCAACACGATTTTATGGATTTTTTTGATGTTTTCTGGTGTTACCGCCTCATTTGGACGTCCACTGCGTTCTGCATCATCGGTGTCTCTACGACCACGTTTGAAGTCAGCAAACCAACGTTTTATTGTTGTTTCTGATGGAGCGGAGTCCTCATAACACTTTTCAAGCCATTGCTTCGCTTGAACGGTATTTTTTTCCCATCAAGAAGCAGTGTAAAATTAAAACACGAAATTGTTTTTGATCCATTGTTTTGAAAATAACAAAAGTAGCGTCACTCTTAGCACAATAACTCACAAACTAATGAATAGAATATCATGAAATTTTAACAGCTGTCTTTTGAAGGTTAGTATTAACTGAAAAAAAGGTGACTGCAATAAAACTAGCGCCATCTATGTGTTAGGCCCTGGACTTTTCAGCCCATGTGTTATATATATATATATATATTTTCCTTGCAGCATTAATTGCAGCTATTGGTACTTGGAGTGCCGCATATTGTGCTTGGCATATGGTGATTTTCTTATTCTTACTGGTTTTGATACGGGCGGGTATTCATTCCATCCGGAACTTCTTCATTAGTGGTCCTGGTAGTTCAACTTATTCGCAACATTTGCGTATACAACAATTCAAATGCATTCAGTCTATTGAAATCTTCCTGCTTCACTGTCCACATTTCACAACCGTAAAGAAGCAGAGACCATACGTAATCCTTAAGTGTTCGCAGTCGCACTGATATTGATAATCCTGGGTAACAGAGTATCCTATGCATCTTTAGAAAGTCTAATCTGGCTATTTTGAGTCTTCTTCGAATCTCCTTATAATGGTTCAGTTGATAGTTTATTTCTCTGCCTAGGTCTATATATCTTTGGACTACCTGGATGGCGACATTATTAATAATAATGTTAGCTTGTAGATCTTGCGAAGTTCGGTGAAATATTAGGGTTCTTCTGTTAGTATGTTTATCAATGCTTGTAACTGCTCTTCCGACTTCGCAATGACGATTGTATCGACGACATATTTTAAACTGTTACTTTCGATTTCATTTATTTTTGCTCCTTTCTGTCAATCTTTGTTTAACTATATGTTTTGCGTATACATTAAAGAGCAATAGAGAGAAAAGACACCCCTGACGTACTCTTCTCTCTATTTTTGCAAAACGAGTATTACCACTTGAGGTGCCAATATACCCTCGATGATTCCAGTGGTTGGCCATGACTCGGTGGCGTAGTGCTTTGCTATTGTGCAGAAGGTCGAGGATTCAATCCTGCAGGTCGGTATACTTATTTATTAATTTATTTAAGTATATTTGGCCTGGCCACGTACATAGGTAGTAGTTGTTTGCTGAAATGCAAATAACGTCCGTGGCAGCACTACCGCGGTGCCATGGAATTCCAAAATGTATGTTTCGGCACTTGGACAACGTTGACGGGTATTACGATATCCTTGTCGATATCCTTGGGATATGGAAAAAGGGGTAAAAATCTCTACTGAGACGGGGAGGTGAGCGATAAAAAAAGTATCTAACCCGATATTTTTCAAAATTTCTATCATTTTCTGATATTTGATGCGGTCAAAAGCTTTTTGTAGTCGAAGAAGCAATCGTACAGTTTTCTCTGCATTTCCAGATATCTTTCTGCAGTTGGAAAAAGTTTCAAGACTGTCTCTCTCGTACTCGTTTATTTCGGATCGACTCAAATATTCTTCACGTCTGTTTCGGATGCGGTTAAAAATAATTTTTGCAAATATTTTTGCTGCATGACTTATTGAAGTAGATGATTCTGTGATCTTCACAGTATCTAGCTTTACTTTTCTTTGTTAAAGGGGTATGTATATATATATATATATATATATATATATATATATATATATATAGCCGACGTTGCATTGCAGAAGCGCACCTTCTCAAGCTTCCGACTTGAAGGCATAGATGGCGCATTGGCACAAAGAACACCGTTTCAGACCTTATCCGGGCACTAACGGAAAACCATGACAAAATAGGTGCTTATACTGCACTCTGTCGGTGACTTATTTAAAGTCTATTCGAACAAAGTGGCCAGACCACAGTTGACACTTTATTGCATTTAAATTTGCATTTAAATAAGTCACCGACAGAGTGCAATATAAGCACCTATTTTGTCATGGTTTTCCGTCAGTACCCGGATAAGGTCTGAAACGGTATTCTTTGTGTTTGCTGAACCTAACCCAGCTGATGAGCCGTGATACGGCGAAACGCGTCCTGTGTTGGTCCAGCAAATACAGAGAACACTTTTGAGAACTACCTAAGTGCGGATTTTTCGATTCGCCGTGGTTGCTTCACCAATGCGCTATCTATGCCTTCAAGCGGGAAGCTTGAGAAGGTGCGCTTCTGCAATGAAGTATCAGCTGTGGTCTGGCTGCTTTGTTCAGAAACACTTCAAATAAGTCACTAACAGTACCTATTTTGTCATATATATATATATATATATATATATATATATATATATATATATATATATATATATATATATATGTATATATATATATATATATATATATATATATACATATATACATATATATACATATATATAAATATATATACATATGGAGGTAAGCTAGTCGTTTGGAAGTCTTCCTCTATCGTAGATCGCATTGAACAAGAAGGCTTTTATTGTTATTTCATTAAGGTTTTTGAATTGTTCTGCTACTGTTTTTTTGCATTATTGATTGCACGAACGACTGTAAGAATATTAAGGCTATTTACTTTTTCAATATTCGATATTTCAAATCTCCGATCGTCCTCGGCTAGTTCCGTTAAGAATTGTCCCCAAATTAGTTTCTGTTTATCAGAATCCAGTTCTACATCATAATTTTCATTTGTTATCAGTGAAATGTATCTGGGTTTCCAAAGACCTGCGGTTTCTTTGATTTTCTCATGAAGTTCTCTGACCTTGTGTTGCTCTTGCAATACCTCCGCTTCTCTATATTACATGTTCAACCACTACTCCTTTGCAATCCTAAATTGCTCCTCAACCACTCTATTCTTTTATACCCCTGTGCATGTGTGTTTTTAATCACACGCCTATCCTCCATCAGTTTCAGAATAATCTCTGCCATCTAGGGTTTTCTCCCTCTTCGTATTTCCTTGCCTATGCTTTCTTCTTCGGTCTTGATAAGGATGTTCTTAAATTTCATCCACACATCTTCAACATATACAGACCGAGATATTATATGCGGATATTTCCACGCAGGAGTCGGGCCCATATTGGCTAGTCATATTCACATAAAGCGAAGTCAGTCGTCTCTAGAAAGTTCACGGTAACCATTCTTTAGGAATGCGAAAGAATTCTGCTTATTGAATACATGGAAAAAGGGTCCATAATACATGGAAGTTTACGGAAGGGAGATCCAAACCCTGAAGCAGGCGATTAGAGAAAACCGGCTGAATCTATGGAGAAATAAAACTGCTGTTACACTACACCTACAGGGCCTACAAGGCTCGCATACTTCAAACAATTACTGAAAGCGGTATATTTACCAAGTTACAATATCTACTCTGTAACACTGATTTAGTTTCTTGCGACTTCTTTTTATTTAAACTTCTTTTTATTAAACAAAGGAGCCGTATCAACGTTTCTTGAGAAGCGATCAGAATATTTTCTTTTGAGTGGAATAAAATGACTCGAGAAAGGCTAAAATTAACTGCATTAATGTAGATGGTAGTTACGTCAATTTTTTTTTTTAATTCTGCAAGATTTCCTTCGTTAAAACATTATTTTAATTACAATAAAATATAGTTTCACATCGCAGATCGATTTTAATAGTTTCTTTTTCATTCGAAGTGTGTTTAAACAGGAACCCACTCATTTAAGACTAACTTAAATTATGCGCTTTGATTGGTCATGAAGGTAATGCCATCTATTATCGAGAACATTGTATCACCATGTAAATTGGCAAAATAAGAGTAAATCGAATTATGGGTTTTAGATACGAATCTTTCGTTTTTGCTAACAAATATGTACTACTGCCTTTCTAAATCTCATATCCTACAACTATTTTTCAACATTCCTTCCTGGACTGATAAAAGCTGTTATGTTGATAACTCAGGTCGAGATGCGGTTGCTTTGCTTTTAGTCGGATCACTTAATCGTGTCTCTACATGTTTATCTTATGGTTGACTTTTAAAATTATTTAGTTTACAGAATAAAAAATCAAAAGTCATAGTGTTTAGGAACACTTAGAAGATCACTTCGGTGTCTGTCCGCCTGTTTATCTGTCCGTCTGTCTGTCTGTCTGTCTGTCTGTCTGTCTATCTGTCCCTCCGTCACACTCGATTTTCTCCGGAACTATTTGACATAGAAAGTGGAAACTTGACACTAATATAGTGTGTGTAGTTTTGAAAGTTAAATTTTGACTTAAGTATTTAGTTTTGGGAGGTGAAATTGGAACTGAAAAAGAATTTTTACCAGGTGATGACTGGGGTGTCAAATGAAAGCTTGTGAGAACACAGTTCAGAAATATTTATAATGTAATGCACACCTTTCGTTGTATTATTTTTTAAAAATTGCCGAAAATCGCCCTTATCTCGAAAAGTATTGATCAAAAAATTTTGAAATAATTCTGAAATATTCTCCACATGAAATAGATTGAACGAAAATTATCACGAGCGCATTACCTTTAATAATTTACTCGGTACATAAAAAAAAACAAAAATTTTAAGGTCATCAGTTTTCAGTAAAGATCGGAAACAAACTTTGTTGAAAACTCATTTGGGGTGTGTTTTCTGAAGTCACTGATCATTTTATACCTCTGGAAAAAAAATTTTTATTTTAAAAGCAATCAACAGTAATTGCGCAAGTTCAACTAGCACTTGACCAGTTATTATTTTTTCAAATGTGCACCATTTTTCGAAAAAAAAACGATATTTTCATATTTTCATGCGTTATGTTTTTGACATAAATTTTTTAGTTTTTTGTTCTAGGTTCTAAGGTGCGTTTGTACAGTCTGTCGTAGTTTGTACAGTATTCGTAACGTATTTTCTCAGAGAGCGTTCTTTAAAAATAAGAGTTAATGGTTTTTTGTTTTTCTAATACATCTATAATATATATAAAATGCAACGTCTCTCTGTCTGTCTGTCTGTCTGTCGGTTAGTGCGCTTATCACTGTAGAACCACTTATCCGATTTACGTACTTTTTTTTTTTTAAACATACATATGTTCTCTGGCCAGGTTACAGGCTATATTTTATTACGATAGGTAGCATAAGAAATGAGCAGTGACGATAATAGTGAATGAAGTCAGAAAAAAGTTAGCCGCTAGCGGGTTCCCTTGCAATACACAGTCTAAACTATTAAATATGGAACAATATTATGTAGCAGAGAATATCTATAATTGATAATCTATAATATGTATAAAATGCAATGTCTCTCTGTCTGTCTGTCTGTCTGTCCATTAGTGCGTTTATCACGCGAGAACTACTTATTCGATTTACGTGTCTTTTTTTAAATTCATACATATATTCTTTGGCCAGGTTATATAATAATAATAATCTATATCTATAATATATATAAAAAGCAACGTCTCTCTGTCTGTCTGTCTGTCATTAGTACGCTTAACCCTCGAGAAGCACTTATCCGATTTACGTGATTTTTTAAATTCACATATATGTTCTCTGACCAGGTTAAAGATATGTATTTTATTACATCTATAATATATATAAAATGCAATGTATCTCTGTCTGTCTGTCTGTCCGTTACTGCGCTTACCACTAGAGAACCACTTATCCGATTTACATACTTTTTTTAAAACATACATATGTTCTCCGGCCAGGTTATAAGCTATATTTTCTTAAGATAGGTAGCATAAAGTAATGAGCCGTGACGATAATAGTGAGCAAACTCGGAAAAAAAGTTTGCCGCTAGCGCGTTCTCTTGCAATACACAGCCTAAACCATTTTTTGTGAAATTATTGATCATTTTATACCTCTACACAGTATATATCACCACTACACCAAACACTTTATTTTTGCACTCGACGCGCGTTTCGCTAACCATGTTAGCTTCATCAGGAGATTCAGTCAATCATCGCTCCTGATGAAGCTAACATGGTTAGCGAAACGCACGTCGAGTGCAAAAATAAAATGTTTGGTGTAGTGGTGATATATACGGAGTAGTATCATTGTGCCAAAGATTCCACATTCCCAACTTAATTTTATACCTCCGTAACAAATTCATTTTAAAAGCAATCAACGGACGTAAGAGTAACTGCTCAAGTCCGACTGGCACTTGGCAGGTTATTTAAAATTAAGATATACACATTCACCATTATTGAAGCGGTATTTATAAACAATATGTCTTGGACCTTAACTTTTCAACATTTCGTGGTATTAACGACCTCTGTTATTTTGTGATTTGTGAAAATAGTAATAAATGTATTTACATCTCAAAGAATAATAAAACGAGATTGTTAAGGAGAAATACGAGCATAACCATTTAATCAAAACAATTGAAATATTTATTTCAACTTAAGTGTCAAACAAAGTAACAAATAGACGATTTAGTACAACGTAGAAACGTTTGCGATTTTGAAAATAATAATATAGATTTTACATTTATTTCAACTTAAATTTTTGTCTAAAAACATCAGAAAAGTTTAACGAACATTAAAACTTTATTTTATCTAATCTGCGTTTAAATTTTATATCGAGCAACAAATATAACAAAGTTTTCGACAAGTTTCTCCCCTAGTAGACTTAATAGGGCGTTAATAAACCGAAGTGTCCTTTAAATGGTTTTTAAATAATTTAAATATAAAACTCCAAAGTCTTAAGAAAGTTTGCATTAATGCGGAAATAAAAAGAGGAGAAAATATTTCTTAATACTAAACACCTTCGCTTGAAAGAGTTTTATTCAAATATCTGTTTTCAAAAAACTGGCCAAGGGCAAGTCGAACTTGCGCAATTAGTGTTCTGTAGGTGATCGCTTTTAAAATAAAATAAAATCCTTACCTAGGCTTAGGTAATTAGGTCCCTGACATATGTATCTTAAGATTCAATATGTATTGTCATGTTTTTTTCTTAGACTATAATGTAAATATAGTTACAGCTCCTTAGCTACTTAAGAACCAATAAACCAATCTAGCTCAATCTAGAACCTAGTAATAAAAGTGTAAAACAAATATTTACTACCTAAATATTTGTTTAATTATAAACCAAGAAAATAAAATGATTTTGTCTCGGTACTGGAGCGACGCGGTAACAGTAATGTAATGAAAATTATATTAAAAAAACCTCCGCCATATTGTCAAGGTATATAGTTTTGTTTTTATACCAGATAAATTAACAAACGTAATGCACTCGTGATAATTTTTGCTCAAACTACACTTTATGAAGATTATTCCAGAATTTTTTCGAGCTAGTGTGGGAAGACAGCGATTATTGGCCATTTTTGTGCGGAAGTATTACATCATATATATTTTTGGACTTGTATTTTCTCAAGATTTTATTTGACACCCCACTCGATGACCTGGTAATTTTTTTTCGCACTTCCGATTTCATCCAACAAAATTCACCCGTTAACTCCAAATTTAACTTTCAAAACCACACGGCTCTAATTAAGTCATCAATTTCTATATTTGCGCCAAATTTCAACTTAATATGTCAAATAGTTTAGGAGAAAATCAGACAGACACGCTGATACCGGAGCGATCTCATAAGCGGTACTACTTATCCAGAACCTCAGAAATTTAATTGGTAATAATTTGAACTAGAACAACAAACTGTTTTTCCGAGAAGATCGTTTATTTGTACATTAGATCTTTATGCTATGACAAAATAACGAACAAATAAATAATCTATTTACTTTTGTAGATCTAACAAGGGCCTATGATGTAGTGTTTCTTAGTAGAGTGTAGCAAATGTTTGAAAGAGTAATACAATTTTAATAAGAGTCATTCAATGCTTTTACCATAAAGGAGGACAAAAATAAAATTACAGAATAATTCTATGATAAGTTTTTTTTTTTTTTTTATGGGTCTAGCACACGTACTACAGGAGCGACACGTGTGCGGAGAAAGCGATTCACGTTGTTCTTGAATCGCTGTAGATTGTAGATAGTCATTAAATTGTATAGTCAAGAAATTTAACAAAACCAGATCAAAAAAAATTAGTAAATGTAGAAAAAGGTCATGCGGAGTTGACAAATCTATTCCAAAACTATCACGCAGGTTGCCCACGAACTAACAACATTCGATTTCCTCCTGGCTTAATGTTACTGAGAAAATGAAAAAAAATACCAATATCCACAGAATATAGTTACCTAGAAGTAGAAAGAATGCAACTCGGTTGCACAGAAAAACACAAGAAAGAATGCAGAAGGGCAGAAAGGTGTTCTGAATTTACTGCTTTGGTCAGGAATGATTTCGGAGGAAACGCCAAAAATACCAAACAACGACAAAATTAAAGAAATAACCGATGTGCCAATCACCACAAAAGAGTACATTGAGTAAAAATAAACTATGTTATATATATATATATATATATATATATATATATATTTATTTATATATATATATATATATATATATATATATATATATATATATATATATATATATATATATATATATATATAAGTAGCGCTAACCTGGACCGAATTTGGGAAACTAGTTTGTATTTTAAAAAATTAAGATCTCCATAAACGTAAAATAGAAGGCCTATATCTTATGTACCTTGCCTGTTACCACATATGGAATGCCAAAAGAAATCGAGGAAATTCACAACAGAGATGGGTGGATGACATTGGAAAGACGGCAGGTAGAAACTTGATACAGAAAGTTAAGAATAGATAAAAATGGAAGAACATGGAAAAGGCTTGCGTACAGGAGTACATGGCGGAAGGCTAAAAAAAAGGAAAATATATACATATATATATATATATATATATATATATATATATATATATATATATATATATATATATATATATATATATTTTTGTTGAGTGTAAGGTTCTTTGATCTTGGTATATATATATATATATATATATATATATATATATATATATATATATATATATATATTATAATTTACGTGTTCTTGGAATTAGATCATTAAAACTATTCTTGGATCTGTTATATATTTATTAACGTTTCGACTTTCGGAAGAGGTCTTCTTCAAAATTTGCTCTAAAAGATGACATTGGAAGAATTAAATATATACAAGTAATTAATCAGTTTGTCGTGTATTTAGGGGTTAAAATATTTGTAGTTTTTCATAGTTTTTAATTTAAGACACTTAACTGTATACATTAATGAGGGCCTTACCTTAGAAAATAGTTCATTGTATGGGGTGGTAATTTTAAATCACTGTCAAAAACACATTTTTACTTTCTACAAACAACCGCTTAACTTGAAGGACTTTATAAGACTGGTAGGTAGATACGATTTAGGGTTTTTACATCTGTTTTTTCGTTTCGTTTATGGCAGTGGGCGTCATCTGTATGTGTATGGATTCTAGTATTTTCTTTTTTTATATTTATTTCGGTTTTGATAATTTTGGTGTTTTTTTAAAATCAAAGATATGACTTTTATTCATTTCATGATTTGTAAGAGCTGTACTGTTTTTTTTTGTCGTATTTATGGCCTTTGATTCTATTTTCTAGATATTGGCTTATTTGCCTGACGTATATTCCTTCGCAGTTATTACATTTGATTTCGTTCGACTAAGTTACTTTTTTTATTATTTGGGGTTTTAGTTTTAAGCCTAGAAAAATTGGATGAGAGCAGATTATATGATTTGTGATATAACTGAATTTTGTAGTTTTTCAAAAGTTTTTTGAGTGGTTGGGATAGTCCATTTATAAACGGTAAAGCAATATATGTTTTATGGTTGTTGTTAGTTGATTTTTTACTTATTATAGTATTGTAAAAGTTAGGTATTCGTTGTTTGAAGATTTTGTTTATAAGGTAGATCGGATATTTATTAAGTGTTAATGCTTCTTTAGCTTTGGTTATTGCACTCTCTCTGTATTCTGTGTCAGAAACCTTGATTGCTCTATCTGCTAGACCTATGAATACAGATTTTTTTTTAGGTATTCGGGTGGTGTGATTCATAATTAAGGTATCTAGAAGACCATGTATTTTTAATATACCATAGTATAACATTCGTATATTTAATTCTTCCAATGTCACCTTTTAGAGCAAATTTTGAAGAAGACTTCTTCCGAAGGTCGAAACGTCAATAAATATATAACAGATCCAAGAATAGTTTTAATGATCCAATTCAAAGAAAACGTAAATTATAATATATATATATATATATATATATATATATATATATATATATATATATATATATATATATAACTATATATATATATATATATATATATATATATATATATATATATATATATATATATATATAGATGGCAGAACATCTCTTTTTTATACCTTAAAATCAAATCGAATTGAAATGGATGCCCAGGAATGCAAATACCTAACAATGCTATAAAATTCTTGCACGTTTTCAGGCATGATAAAGACAGTAGAACAAGTGCATCAACTAATGTTATGTTCGGTTCGATGTAGTTTTTGCTTATGCGACTCTCATAACGTATATGTTATCTGTAACGTGTAGCGCCGGGAGGATAGCGGTAGAATATGGGACTTCTCTACCTTTTTATTTCCTTTATTGCCTCAAGAGTGCCATTATTCAATCCACATAGGCACCCGCAGGCACGTTTTCGTATTTATTTTCATATTTGTATATTCGTTTTATTTCATGAATTTATTACTTACAAAAGTAAATGGACAATATGCTTAAAATTAATTAAAATCTTTAATCACAGGTCTGCAACAAAAATGCTGTCTGGATGTTTTCAACTGATTTCTATTTATTTAGGTGTTCTGAAAACTAAAAAAATACTCAAAAAATTCCAGAACGTCAGGTTATTTTGCAAAACGCAAAATTTTATTATAAAAAAGGATTTTTTTGGGCTAACTTGAAGTCATAAATAAATAGGTACAATTTTATTTTGATTACGGTTTTTAAATGTATACAGGCCATAACTATCATTACTTTCTAAATAAAGAACGCCCTGTGTGAGCTAAATTAACAAACATAAACGTTGTAACCAGAACGTGCGCGCTCCGATAGTGTAGAAAGTGGCGCGGTTCAATTACGTGTTAACTCGTCATTGTTTTATAGATCTTGGTTCAATATAGTGCAATGTCATCTGTGCGGAAGTGTGTGAATTCATCTGACAGTTTCTGTTATATTTGTGGCGAATATATGGTATTAAAGCAACAACTTAATATTACGGACTTTGTAAAAAAGTATACTTCACATATTTTGGCTTAAAACTTGGAGATCAGGATAAAGTTTGGGCACCTCATAAAGTCTGCAAACGATGTGTTGAAGACCTTCGAAATTGGTTTAAGGGCAAGAAAAAAGCTTTCCGATATGCGATTCCTATGGTATGGCGCGAGCAAAAGAACCATAGTGATGATTGTTACTTTTGTTCGTGTAATGTAAAAGAGTATAATTCAAAATGGAAGCAGTCCATTTCATACCCCAATCTGCAATCAGCTCTTCGTCCCATCCCTCATGGGACCGAAATACCAGTGCCCAAGGCCCCTGCTACCTTGGAAGAGATTCCAAGTTCTGACGAAGATGGTGCTGTACCTGAACCCGATGACAAGTCAAGTTTTCAATTTGAAGATGACAGCAGTCCGAAATTGTTTTCCCAGGGCTAGCTAAATGATTTGGTAAGAGACTTGAATCTTCCCAAAAACGCTGCTGAGTTGCTTGGATCAAGGTTCAAAAGCAGGAACTTACTTTTGCCGGGAGTGTCTTCCTCCTGGTTTAGATATCGTGAGAAGCAGTTCACTTCCTACTTTGCCCAAGAGGACGAGTTGGTTTATTGTACCAATATTGAAGGTTTGATGGATACATTTAAGATCTCATACGACCCAGCACAGTAGCGTATTTTCATAAATTCTTCAAAAAGAAGGTTTAAAGCAGTTCTGCTTCACAATGGCGGTTTTTATGCTTCCATTCCTGTCGGTCATTCCGTACACCTCAAGGAAACCTACAAGAACTTGGAATTGGTTCATTGCAAATTAAAATATAAAGACCACGGTTGGTAAGTGTGCGGTGATTTAAAAATCTTGGGCATGTTGCTCGGACAACAAAGTGGGTTTACCAAATTCCCTTGCTTTTTGTGTCTATGGGATAGTAGAGACCGAGCAAATTACTGGACCAAAAAGTGTTGGCCTCCGAGGGAGCTTAAAGTTGACGAAAAGAACGTCCTGCATGAAACTTTGGTGCCTCCTCATAAAGTTCTTCTACCACCGCTTCATATAAAGCTGGGATTGATGAGGCAATATGTAAAGTCACTTCCAAGAGATGGAAATAGCTTCAAATACTTAATATCAAAGTTTCCAGGCCTCTCGGAGGCAAAGTTGAAGGAAGGTGTTTTCGTTGGACCAGATATTAGACGGCTTATGGCTGATCCACAATTCATCACAACCATGACGGATCCTCAAAGAGAAGGGTGGATTGTCTTTAAAGAGGTCATAGAGAAATTTTTAGGTAATAACAAAGACCCTAACTACAAACAAATCGTCAAAAGAATGGTAAAAGCGTTTCAAGCTTTACGTTGCCTAATGAGTTTAAAAGTACATTTTCTTCATTCCCACCTCTACTACTTTCCAAAAAATTTAGGAGATCTGAGTGAAGAGCAAGGTGAACGATTTCACCAAGATATTAAGATGGAAAAAAGATACCAGGGAAGATGGAGCGTCTCAATGATGGCAGAATACTGTTGGACGCTTCAGAGAGACCTTCCAGATGTTTCCTACAAGCTAAAATGTACCAAAATGAGTCTCACTGGGAAAAAGAAATGTGTTTTAGTGCTTACTAATGAATGTATTTTAGATAAAAAAAATAAGTTTTGTTACGCAATTATAAATTAAAAAAAAAAATTTTTTAGTCTTTTATCTTTTATTTTAGGATGATAACTTGTTTAACATAGATACCTACATTGTCAGAAAAACGTGACGTTCTATGACAAAATGAAAGTGATTTTCGGATTCAGTACACCCAAAAACATAAGAAGTACTCAAAAAAACCAAAACAGCTCTAAATTTTTTTTTTTGCAGACTTGTGTAATCATATATATTTTCAGATTTAAGCGACAAATTTACATTATAAAATTTATATGCAATGTAATATTTAAAACTTAAATCAAACTTAATTAATAAACCATCAATTTTTAACGTTAATTAAATTCAATTGAAATTATATTTTTGTATAGAGCTTAATGAAATATAAATCAAAAAAAGCATTATAAATACATATTATTCCCAGAAGGAAATCCATGAATTGTATATTTATATTTTATCAGCTAAAAATTTTATTTAAAAAAGGAAATATGAAAAAATTATTGAGGTATTAGCAAGTTTCCGCATATTTATTTATAATATGTTGGGTTGTCGAAAAAGTATTGGGCCTTGTTCTCATCAGGTAGCTTTAGCGTGACATATCACAGGTAATATAAATCGTATCAGGTCATATTTAGCGTCAATTAAAAACTGACCTTTGTAGTGCCAACTTTAGGGGGGGAACCCGCCAGATTCGAAGGGGCGCCTGAAAGCTGGCATTAAACAATTCAATTTGCAGTTACATGCTAACTGGGCAAAATTATTTAAGTATTAATTTAATTTTATTAATGTTATGAAATAAAATTCTTTTTTACAATTTTATTTTAACCTAACTAGAGTAGTTATAATACTGACATAGCTTTCGAATGACCTACAAACAGGGAAAGTTACCATATTACTATTAACTCTGTTGGGAATGTGGAATCTTTAGTGTAATGACACTACTCAGTATGTAACACCACTACATCAAACACTTTATTTTTGCACTCGACGCGCGTTTCGCTAACCATGTTAGCTTCATCAGGAGTCAATCATAGCTCCTGATGAAGCTAACATGGTAAGTGAAACGCGCGTCGAGTGCAAAAATAAAGTGCTTGGTGTAGTGGTGATATATACTGAGTAATATTACCATTAACACACATTAAATTTACCGACCCCCCCATCCCTTTCACCCCTTGGCCTGAAGCGATATCGTTCAAAAACTCTAGACTTTATCCCCTCATTAGATAATATATGTGCACCAAGTGTGAAGTTGATATCCCATTTCGTTTGCAAGTTATCGTGTCTACAGACCGACGAAAATGGGTGACTATATTTTTTTAGTGATCTAGGAACCCTAAAACGTGAAGAAAAGCAAACATCTCGGAGTATAATTTTTTCAAGAATACAATACTTTTCTTTAGCAACGAAAATAAAAGTCCGAATTCATGGATAACCAAAATTTTGATGTTTGCAGGGGTCACGTTTCAAGGCCTTACCAAAAAATCTAAATTGCAACATTCACCGTATAGTCCTGATTTAGCGCCATGTCATTTCTTTTTGTTCAAATATCTCAGAGTCTGAAAATTTTACTCTAAGTGTATTAGATGGTAATTATGTGGAAAAATATATTTTCCTTTCTACGAGAGTTTCTTCATAGCTGGGTATAAAGATCCTCGTATGCGCAAATGTTTTTATTTAAAAATGCAAATGTAGAACTCATATTTGCCTGTAGTTACTGGTTTTTGGGACTCTGTACACAAGTGTTTTAAAATCAGAAATGTAAATGCTCATAAAATAACCTCAACCTCAAATTTTATTAGATTACATTTAAGAAGACGCAATAAAACCACCTGAATGTAATCCGTATAACATGAACTATACATTACTAAGTGGAAATGTCACCTTGCTTTGTTACTTTGAAATCCAATTTTAGCAGTAATTATACCTTTGCGAGTTGAGAGAAACTGAGGGAGTAGGATAGATAGAGCAAAAGACACAAAATCTCAGATTTGATAAATACAACTTAATGGAAATTGTTGTTTTTCATAGTTGATTGATTGAAAAATAGTAGAGTGTATAGTCGTAAAAAATATAGATATCGCTAGAGAAAGGCAAACATGTGCAACAAAATGTCGCGGCAAAATGAAGCCCGCTGGCTGATTTTAGCGACCTGGTTGTAGCTAGCCGGTTACGTTTTGCGGCAACATATTCTTCAACGTGTTTGATTTCCCGCAGCTATAGCTATCTTTCCCGTGGTATAGTTAATATCATTTTAAAATTTATACACTGTGTTGTAAGTTGTATACATAAATTATTCTACTTAAATAAGTAAAATGAAATCAATGAGAAACTTCTTAAGTTCAAAAAGTGATATTTTGCACCATAAATAGGCAGGCTCTAAAATACATTCCTGTTTTAAAACCAGCTCTTTCCGGATACGAGGTGTGCCGATTTTTTTTGTACAATTGTAGAAAATGTTTACACACCCTATCGTAATGGTAAGATAATCAAAGGGCTACTATGTCAATTCATTTTCACTCAATGGCCTAATTTGGTAACTTAGTTAATCAAGAAATTATTGAAGCCGAGAAAGCTACGGCGATATTCAGATTCTTTCTTATCTGGGAGTTAATTGATTGATCCGTTACCTTGTGGCAGTATATTTTAACAATAAAACTACGTAATTACTTTGTGAACTGTCACTAAATATATTTGTAAAGATTTTACAATTGCGTTATCGCGATTTCATAGTACAACTACATTGCCAGACGCTTAACTAAGACTAAAACAGATTTTTGGTATTTTATGTTTATATGATGAACAGATGTGGGTCTATTATTTGTTAAAACAGTTGGAACAGAACAGAAATTGCTACCTCTAATTGACTATTCAGTAAATTTATATTATGGCCCTTTGAATGTCTGTAAATTTCTATGGCTTCTAAGAAATTTAGTTTTGACCCTTTAGGTGCTGTATGGAGTATATATAAACAATTGATATTGGGAAAAGTATAGCCTGTTTCTAAGAAATGTTTGGCAAAGTGTGATTTTTCATTTTTTAGTCTATTAGATGCATTGTGTTCTGCGAATCTTGTTTGAAAATTCCGTCCCCTTTGGCCTACGTAACAGCTATTGCACTCTTGACAATTAAGTTGATAAACTCCTGATTTATTGTGTTTATTAGTTTTATCTTTGGCAATGAAAAATATATTGGATAATTTTTGAGCGGGTTTTCAAGCTATTCTTGTCTTTTCGGCCGTGAGAACTTGGGATATTTGATCCGAGATGGGACCAAAATATGTCAGAGGTATGAATGTTTTCTTTTACGTGGTGGATTAAGCTAAAAGTGATTTGTTTTCGTTTACGGGTTATTAAAGTATTAATTATTTTAGGATGGAAGCTGTTATTGAGTGCTATATTCTTGATTGTGTCCAGTTCTTTTTTTAAATTATTTTTACTAAGAGGGATATTGAAGGCTTTATGGATCATAGATCTATAGGTTGCCAGTTTATGGGAGTTAGGGTGTATTGAGTCAGCTGGGATGGTGACATCTGAAAAGGTTGGTTTGCGGAAGATATCAAATTCTAGTCTACTTACTTTCTTTAAAATTGTAACATCTATGAAATTTATTTTATTATCTGTTTCCTTTTCCAGTGTGGATTTTATGTTGGGGTGTAAATTATTTAGATGATTTAAAGTGGAATTTAGTTCAAATTCATTTTCATGGAAACATACCAAGATGTCGTCCACATATCTAAACCAAAAGAGAATATTTTTTTGCTTGTTGAGTTTTTTAAAAACTCTTTTCCAATTCTGACATAAAATTTTCCGCTAGCAAAGGACTAAATGGAGACCCCATGGCCAGACCATCTCTTTGTTTGAAAAATTTATTATTGAACTGAAAATAATTTCCGATTATACAAAATTCGAACAGTTTCATATATCTTGTATTGTTATATTGATTTTGTTTTTTTGTAGCATAGTTTTTATAATTTCTAAACAATCTTTATTTGGGATATTGGAGAATGTATTTGTTACATCGAATAAAACTAGAAGGGCGTTATTTGGGATGAAGATATGGAGATATGGAGATATGGAGATATATGGGATGGAGATCGGACAGCAACACCCCCTTAAAAAATTAATTGTCAAAATTCGAAGAACACAATGCCTCTTATAGGATAAAAAATAAAAAATCACACTTTGCTAAACATTTTTTAGAAATAGGCCATACTTTTCCCAATATCAATTGTTTACAAATACTCCATACGGCACCTAAAGGGTCAAAACTCAATTTCTTAGAAGCCATAGAAATTTACGGACATTCAAAGGACCATAATATAAAGTTACTGAATAGTCAATTAAACGTAGCAAATTCTGTTCTATTCCAACTGTTTTAACAAGTAATAGACCCACATCTGTTCATCATATAAACATAAAATACCAAAAATCTGTTTTAGTCTTAGTTAAGCGTTTGACAATGTAGTTGTACTACGAAATAGCGATAACGCAATTGTAAAATCTTTACAAATATATTTAGTGACAGTTAACAAAGTAATTAAGTCGTTTTATTGTCTTTCTTATCTGTTTGACATTTTACGTACAACATTACATTATTATATATTTTATTCAGTGGCTCACAGCAACGTTTGTTACTATTCCGTAAAAGACTAAGGTACAGCAATACATAGACTATCGAACACGATGCATTTATAAATTTTATGGGCATCATACATGCTGCAGGGAAGTCCCTAAAGCGGTACAGAAGCGATACCTAAGCGGTAACAGAGATTTACGTTGGTCTTGAATTGATGTAACTTGTAATAGGCGGGAAACACAGTCCTGAGTAAATCATTCCAAAGAGATGAAAACAACATTTTTTATGAAATTTGCTTTTTAAGGTTAGAATAAAAGTGTGTGATAATTGTAAAATTTTCTTGTTGTCGATGTTTAAAATTAATAAGTTTGCTGAGCAAAGGATTTGTATTAAACTTTGACTTGAAAAGAAAATTTCTTGAACCGATACCTTATATATATATATATATATATATATATATATATATATATATATATATATATATATATACATATATATACATATATATATATATATATATATATATATATATATATATATATATATATATATATATATATGTATATATATATATATATATATATATATATATATATATATATATATATATATATATATATATATAATCGTATATCCCTTCTACCATATGGTGTAGGGCAGTTATACATTCTCCTTTTTTTCCCTCTCAATCTCCACATATAAACTTCTTCCATCTGTCTCTATTCTTTGCCATTTTCACTGCTTCTTTCCAGGATTTTCCCTTCTCCTTAAGTATACTTCCAATACTCCTATTCCAGGTTTGTCTAGGTCTTCCTCGCTTCTATTTTCCCTGTATTCCGGCTTCATACACTTGTTTCACTTGTCTATCATCCTTCATTCTTTGTACATGTCCCCACCATCCCAGCTGTCTTTGTTGTATATATTCCATAATTGCTCTCTCTCAGCCTTCTCCTTATTTCTATATTCCTTATTCTGTCCTTCCGTGTAACTCCTTGTATCTCAGGTATTTCATTTCGACGGCTGGTATCTTGAGTCCATGATTCACATCCATATGTCAGGATTGTACTAAAAATTGCCTTGAACACTTTTATTTTTGTTTGTTTCGTCACCTCTTTCTTCCTAATGAATTTATTATTTATTGCATAGTAAAGTTTGTTCGTTTTTTCGATTCTTTCATCAATTTCTTTGTCTTGTTTTCCAGTTTCATCCATTTTCCTCCCAGATACCTATATTGTTCCACTTGTTGTATTTTATTCCCTTCTATGTAAATGTTTGTTTGTTGGTTTTCCATTGTCATTACTTTTGTTTTATCTATATTAATTTTCATACCTTCTTCCTTAAACGCTTTATTCCAAATATCGAGGTTTCCTTGTAATTGTCTCTCAACATTTTCCGCCACCAGCACAATGTCATCAGCAAAAGCCGCTTCAGATACTTATATTCTTTTCAGCTTCCAGTATCCTATTGTCATTCTTTTCACTTCTTGATTATTTCTTCCATGTATACAGTGAACAATGTTGGGCTCAAGCTTCCTCCCTGCCTCAAATCTTCCTGTGTTGTAAATCCTTCCGACTTCATGTTGTTTTTTATTACATACTGCACATTGTTGCTGTATATTCCCTTTATTATTCTTATTGTCTTTTTGTTTATTCCTTTGTTTTCTAGGCTTTTCCACACTTTATTTCTCGGTACACTGTCAAATGCTTTTTTTAAGTTTATGAAAGCAAGGTGTAGACTCTTATTTTATTTTGATCTTTTTTCGATAATCTGTTTCAGTGTAAATATGTGGTCGTCTTGCTGGTCTAAATCCACTTTGCGATTCCGATAGTTGTGGTTCTATTACTTTCTTTATCCTATTATTAATAATGCCCTCATAAATTTTGACAATTGTGTTCAGTATAGTAATTCCTCTGTAATTATTACAATCCTTGTGTTCTCCCTTTTTATAGATTGGTGTAATAAACGATATTCCCCATTCGGCTGGAAAGTTTTCTTCCTCCCATGCATTATTAATTATTTCTAACAATATTGTTTTTCCTTTCCTCCCCATGTATTTAATCATTTCAGACGTTATCTCATCGCTGCCTGAGACTTTTCCATTTTTCAATTTTCTTATAACTTCCTCCAACTCTTTCCATTCTATTTGTTCCCTATCTTCTGTTTCTTCCATATTTTGCTGTTCCAATTCTTCATAATTTGCATTATCTTTTTCTTCATTACCTCCCAATAGTTCTTCAAAGTATTCTTTCCATCTTTCCATTATTGCTTTCTCTGTTGTCAGGATTTCTTGGTTTTTGTTTTTTACATATAATTCGGTTATAGGTTGGTCCTTCCTGAATGATTTAAGATACCTTATAAAAGTTAGAAAAGTATTACGGTCACAAATCATAGGAAGAGGGTAGAGAAGCAGTTGAAGACGAATCGGGTCCTGGAAGACTATCAACATCTCGAAGACAAAGGGCTTGTCTATTGTGTTATCTCGTTTTGTTCCAAAACAACTGAATTTTTTTGAAAAACACCGTAGTGTTAGAGTCGCTTTTTTTGGATGATTCCACTTGACGTGTATTATTACTAGCGCAACAATGGAATGAATATCGTACAAAAGGGTAATCAAACACGGAAAACTACTCGAAGTCTGGTAAAAATTATGGTCATATTAAGTGTTTTCTTCTATTGTGCACAAAAAGTTTCTTCCAACTCGCTAGACAGTTACTAAGGAATATTAAGCAACAGTTATGCAGCGTTGACGTGAGTCAATTCCTCTGAATTGTGGCAGGATACTTCATGGATTTTGCATCACGATAATCTACCATCTCCCAATACAGGTATTGTTCGTAATTTTTTAAGTCCAAATTAAACAATGACCGTTCCATAAGCAGTATATTTCACAAATATGACACCGTGTTACTTTTTCTTGTCTCTGGCGCTAAAGTTATCGCTCCGTGGCTACCTTTGTAAACCCATGCAAGCTAGAAAAGTGAGTTCGCTGATCGTCTTGAAAGCAACAGCAGAAATTAGGTATATCTAGTGTTATGAAGACTGGAAAAATACGTTGGCGTAAATGTGTTGTAGCAAAAGAAGATTACTTTGAATGGGATCAAATAGATTTGGATGAATTTTTGGAATGAATATGTGTGTTTTATTATCAGTTCCCTTAATGGTTGTAAAAAGCTGGCATTGTTTAACCCAACAGTAATACTATAATATTTAATTACTTATCATGTGATACTGCCTGTAATATGGTCATTTTAATGTCGTTTTCTTTAGGAGTGTTGTTCTGTTTCTATATTACTAGAGACCGGATTATATGCATTTGCATATTTAGACCATTCTCACCGATTATTGCATATTTTACCCAAAATCTAGTAATGATGCATATTTTCCCTATATTTACAATATTTCTCAGTATTACTAGGCAATTGAATTGCTCAGGCTATTTTTAATGTCGCCGTCTGGAACCGAACTTATCGCCGGAACATTACCTGCAATAGTCTAAACATCGATTAGGTTATAGTGCCAAGGGAATACCCAAAATTACGACGGTATTTTATTCCTTTGTTTCTTGGTCGGGATATTAAGTGATAAGTAGTTAGTTTCTAAGAATATTTGTTTGAGCGGGGATCAAATAAACAATTTTCTCGAAGACGAATTTTTTTATTTTAAAACAAGATATCAGTTTTAAACATTATTTGTATTGTTGACGCGCTTGCATCAGTGTAGTCTTTTTGCAATTTTTAACGTGTTGTGTTAAAGTTTAACGTGTATCATGCCACCCGCAAAAAAAAGTGTCTCTTCGTGAGTAGCTGATTATCCTGGAACATTTACATACGACGGAAATGTTTTATATTGTCGAGTTTGCGAGAAAAATGTTTCGTGCACAAAAAGTTTCAAATTGACCAGCATATCAAGACAAGTCTTCATATGGCAGGACTGCAAAAAAGGCCCACGACAACAACTTATAACAGCAGCAAGTAGCAGTGATTCCACTTCTATACGCAAACAAAAAAACCACTATAGTATGGATTTATGTGAAGCATTGCTTGCGAGTAATATTCCTCTCCACAAACTTACAAATCCTACATTCAAAGATTTTCTGCGAAAATATTGCTTGAATTAAAAAATACTAGACGAATCAACACTGCGTAAAAATTACATACCAACAATTTACCAACATGTTCTGGAAGAAATACGTAATGAAATTAAGGATGACATTATTTGGATTTCAGCTGATGAAACTACTGACAGTTGTGGTCACTATATTGCGAATTTAATTGCGGGTGCATTAAGATTAGAGCCTTCTTCTTCCTATTTGGTGGCCTGCAAAGAACTTGACAAGACAAATCATTCTACGATCGCCAGATTTGTGAATGAGGGTATTAAAAAAATATTTCCTGAATCTTCTGCAGATGAAAGAGTGTTTATATTTCTCTCAGATGCTGCTCCCTATATGATCAAGGCAACCAAAATCCCCCAAGTATTTTATCCAAATTTAATTCAGGTGACGTGCTTTGCTCACGGAGTCCATCAACTCGCTGAAGAAGTACGATCCACGTTTGGAAATGTAAATAAACTGATTTCATCAGCAAAGAAAGTGTTTCTTAAGGCACCTGCTCGCAATAACGCCTATAAAGAAAAACTGCCAAATGTGCCTTTACCTCCCGAACCAGTGGTAACTTGTTGGGGAATATGGATTGAAACTGTACTATTTTACAATGAACATTTCGAGGCCATTAAAGGTGTAGTAAATGACTTCGAGAGTGCAGAGGCTATGGCAGTTCGTCAATCCAAGGAAGCATTTAACGATTCTGATATTAAAAAAAAAACATAGCTTTGATTAGCACTCACTTTTCCCACATACCTGCGGGTATTAAAAACCTTGAAACTCGAGGTTTGGCGTTGACCGAATCAATTCAGTTAATGAATAAAATCCGTCAAATAAACTCCACATTGCCAGATGTATTCCCGCATAGAGTTAAAGAAAAGTTTGAAAACATTTTGTGCAATAACCCAGGCTTTGAACCTTTGTATCAAACTGATAGTTTTATTAATGGGACGGGTGAACTTTTGCCAGAAACAATAAGTGCTAACATAGCACCCAAATTCAAATACTGCCCAGTTACCTCAGTGGATGTGGAACGGTCTTTTTCTACTTACAAAAATATTTTAAGTGATCGAAGACACAATCTTACTACCCAACATTTGGAACAATACCTTATTGTTTACGTGTACAAGAATATAAATGTTAATTAATTTTAAAAAATGTTAAATAATCGTTAATTAAATTTAAACATCGTCGATAACTTGTTAATTTTATGCTGATTTTGAAATAAAAAAACTAAAAATTACTACTTTTATTATTATTTAATATTGCATATTTTGACTCTTTTCATGCATATTTCAAGATTTTTATGTTGCATATAATCCGGTCTCTAATTATTATTATCGTATGTCGCGGCACAGGGAAAATAGAATAATACACAGATTCACGCATAAAGCCGAACAATATAACTAAGCAATGTACGTGTAAATATAAATAAAACTCTGTATAAGTAAAATAAGATATAAGTCCTAACATTAATATACAACACCAAAACCGAGCACTAAAGATACCCTCTTAATTGTCGTAGCAATTCAAGGGCAGTGGGTGTCACGTCATGCAGCTGAGTAATGTCTCTTTCAAAAGTAAATTCGCCGCATTCACTTACCATATGATGCACTAATTGCTTAGCCGCACCATACTTATACTGCGAAGAATTTTTAAAACTCCATCGATGCATAAGATAAGCGTACCTACTATGGCCGATCCGGATTCGATTTAGAAAAGACCACTTTCATCGTGGAAGTTGGAAACAATGATCTCGACCACAGAGGTCACCGATTAAATAAGAGCTCAAAGGTGATTTGCTGTTCCATTCTGTTCTCCATTCAGTCTTTAGCTCGAGTTGTTATCCGCAAGTCTTCAGGCTGTGTCGCTAGGAGGTTTACGAGATCGGAGTATTCTTCGGGTTGGATTCCCAATATATAAATGAACACGTAAGAATTAACGGGACGAATATTTTTTCCACTCTCTTCGCAAGACCTCTTCGCGTCCTAGGTGTTGGGAAGGTATGTTGAAAAGGACTGATAGCCAGCTGGCAGGTGTTGATCGAAGAATTTCGCACTCCAAGTAGTTCGCGCAAGTTTCCGGATCAAGTTGTTTCTTGTTTTTCCGTTCTGGGTCAGAACAGTGAGATGCTTAATAAACGTAAGAGTCCAAAGTCATCTCTAAATATTTCGGATGGTTGTTGGGATTTACAGTTTCACCGCAGAAAACAATATCCATATTAGTATTTGTTGCCTTGTTATTGAGGTAAAACAGCAACTTGCACGAGGACAAGAGTTGCTGTTTCTATAGTACTAAGAAAATAATAAAACAACAGGAAACGAGATACATATTTGTGCTGAATGTCGAAATATCGGTCCATATCTATTGGCCTTTCCAATCTTTTAGATCATTATTTCATTCATCGTATTATAATGAGCTTCTTTGACGAAAATCTATAAAGAGTAACACGTGGGCTGAAAAGTTTTTGGTCTGACACATAGATGTCGTCTTTTTCAAAAAATCCATATTATTTTTAAGAAGTACCAACCTTCAAACGATACGTGTCACAATTTCATGACATTTCGACGATTAGTTTATAAGTTATAGTGGTTTTAGTGACGCTTCTTTTAATATTTTCAAAATAATGGAAAAAATCGAATTTCGTGTGTTGATTAAACACTGTTTTTTGATGGGAAAAAATACCATTCAAGCCCAGCAATGGCTTAATAAATGTTACGGGGACTCTTCAATTACTGGTATGTTGAATTTAAACGCCGTCGTACTGTTGAACGCTCTGGGCGCCCAAATAAGGTGGTTATACCCGAATAAATCCGAATAAATCCACAAAATTGTTTTGGATGATCGTAAAGTGAAATTGCCTGAGATAGCTGACACCCTAAAGGTATCAAAAAGAACGTGTTGGTCGTATTTTGTAAGAACATTTGGGCATGAGAAAGCTCTGTTCGAAATGTGGACCGAAAACAACAACGTGTTGATAATTCTGAACGCTGTTTGGATCGGTTTAAGGGCAATAAAAAGGATTTTCTCATGGGATATGTGGCAATGGAGGAAACATGGATCCATCACTATACACCGGAATCAAATCGGCAGCAGCCGGTGAAAGCCGCCCGAAGCGACGGCTGGGATGGTTTTGGCCTCTGTATTTTGGGATGCGCATGGAGTAATTTTCATCGACTATGCTGAGAAGGGAAAAACCATCAATAGCGAATATTATATAAAGCTATTGGTGCGTTTGAAGGTAGAAATCCCAAAGAAACGGCCCCAAATGAACAAGAAAAAAGTGCTCTTTTATCAAGACAATGCACAGTGTCACAAGTCAATGGTTACGATGACAAAATTGCATGAATTGAAGGTCGAATTGCTTCCCCATCTACTGTATTCTCCAGATTTGGCTCCCAGCGACTATTAGCTATTCGCAGACCTCAAAAAAATGGTCGCGAGAAAGAGATTTGGTTCCAATGAAGAAGTTTCGCCGAAACTGAGGCCTATTTTGAAGGTAAAGACAAATCCTTCTACAAAAAGGTATAGAAAGGTTAGATAAGCGTTGGACCGATTGTATCGCTCTTGAAGGAGACTATATTGATGAATAAAGTCGAATTTTGACAAAAAAATGTGTTTTAGGTAGTTAGACCAAAGATTTTTCAGCCTACGTGTTAATCCGATCTTCTTTCATAAATAATGTTTTTTGTATGTCTAAAAAGTGGACAATTATTGTTTCTTCGTTGATTAGAACAAATTAAAGAATAAATCTACAAATAATAAAATTCAGTAGTGTAGCACCATTATAACATCATTTTAATGTTTACAAAACCACCTGCCTACTGACACACTCACAAAGATTAATTACGTCACGCACAGAGCGTGATTGCTCGGCAAACAGCTTCAATCTAGTAGGTCAGAACGTGTCCGCTTTCCGGATTGGCTCACATTTTTCATCTTAAAAGCTTCTTAGGATGCAACGAAGCAGAGACAAATCGGCAATGAATCCCACTTCTGATTTTTCATATGGTTTAATTCTGGAATGAAAGTAAAATTGGGAAAAATGTGTCATATTAGTTATTGGAATGATGTAATGATTTGCAGTTCTTTTAATTCAAAAGGGAGCACTAATTAAACTATAAACTTAGTTATAATCTCAATGTTGCGTGAACAGCCTAACGCATTAGTTAAGATGCCGTATATTTTAATAATTAGTCCCATAAGCGAAATTTACATTTATTTAATTGCCAAATACAACGGTAAATGCTAAACCCCAGCATATTACACGAAATTATGTTTTGTAGAGAAATTCCCTAATGCTTTTTGAAATATGCTTTATAATTTATTGTATGTTCCTACTTTTTGAATTATTTAAACCCAAAATCTAATCGTATTTTACCTCCCTCCGAGATTTTCGCGTATTTTTACGTCTTAGGTACAAAAAATATATTATAAGCGAAAGATGTGTTTAGCGTCCCTGAATAATTCGCTGAAAAATATACGGTGGTTTAACGAACGAAATCGAAAATAAGTTGTATCATTGTATTAAAAGTAAAGGACGTCTAAAGCAACGAAAAACTCAGATGTACTATTTACTAATCACCAAAGTAGATGATTCAGAGACAGATAAGAGTGATAAACATCGGTTATTAGATCATAGTCACTATAGCAGCAAACGTTTTCGGAACTATACACTTAAAATACATTAGTATTCAAGAGACCTAAGTACAGTCTGTCAAGTAAGAATGTGACCGCTCACATTCTTGAAAAAAATGTGTTTCGAGAAAAAATTTTGTCATCAATGTATTCTTTGGTGTGCTAGCAACGGCGTCACCGTAGTACGTTGTCCAATCGCCTCCTGCATTAATAATCGCCTGGCATCTTCGAGGCTAGCTGTCGACGAGATTTTCTGCATGCTCTGCAAATTTTTTGAATCTCGCGAGACAAAGTGCTCACAGTCTTGCCTCTGAGCTTTCTTTTTACAAGAGATTAAACGTTTTCAATAGGGTTGGCGTCCGACGATTGTGAAGGCCACTCTAGTATCTTATCGTGGGCCCCACGGGCTTCAGAACATTGTTTCTGCCCAGCAAAGGTTTCTGCAACGTGCTTCGGAATTTAACATCATGAGCACTAAGATGTTGTCGAATGGTTTCATGGGACACATTCGAACCCGATTTTCTTAATTTGCAGCATCAATTTCGGGTCCCGTGAAAACAAACACACGATTCGTTTTTCGATTTTCGGAGTGACTTTGCCTTCCGAGCCACATTTTGGCAATCGACGTTTTTCGTCTCGTTAAAATAATTTACCCACTTCTTCACAAACAACACGGACTTTTTAATATATTTAGCGGCGGTGCAATGTATCATTTTAGGCCGCTTTGGATGAGCACAGAAAAACACCTTCTTATCAACCCGAAAAAGCTATTAAGATGGTTTCTCCTATGGAAGTTGCCATGGAAATTGACAACAACCTCAACCCTAAAGAAGCTCTTGGAATTGATGAATTTTGATCTGGCTTATTAAAAGAACTGCCACGAAAAACAATCATCATGTTGACATATTTAATGTCTGTTTGCAACTGAAGCATGTTCCGGGACGTTTCAAAACGGCACAAATAATTATGCTTTAAAAACCTGACAAACCAGCAGAACAAGTCGGACATATAGGCCTATCTCGTTGTTACCTGCCATATCAAAATTGTTTGAAAAACTACTATTAAAACGTCTTAAACCACTTGTAAATATATCAGATTTCCGGTTTGAATTCCGAAATAGCCACTCAACAATAGACCAAGTGCATAGAGTGACAGATGTTATTGAAAATGCGTTTGAAGAAAAAAATACTGCCCTGTAATATTCCTTGATGTGTCACAGGCATTTGACAGGGTATGGCATATGGGACTGATGTACAAGATGAGCAAATTGCTGCGCGAAACTATTGTCAATTATTGAAGTCGTACCTTTCCGAAAGAAGATTTAGAGTGTCACATTCTCAACATTGAAATCAATCTCGGCTGGAGTTCCGCAGGGTAGTGTCTTAGGACCACTCCTCTACCTGCTCTACACTGCCGATATCGCAACAACAAAATAAACAGTACTTGGAACATTTGCTGACGACACAGTCATTATAGCCAAAGATATATCTTTACCTAAAGCAATAGAAAAACTACAAGTTACAGTTAACAAAATCCACAAATGGACTAGAGACTGGAAAATACAACTTAACAGCTCGAAATCATATCACTTGGGGATGTCCAATTCCTCAAGCAGAGTCAGCGAAATACCTCGGCATTCATCTCGATGGTAGACTAAATTGGAAACATCATGTTAGACAGAAAGCTGAGCAAATCAGGCTCAAAATTAGACAACTATACTGGTTAGTTGGAAGATACTCCCAACGTGACCTAAGATCAAAGAGATGGATCAGTCCATAATAAAGCCAATATGGACTTATGGGGTGCAAATATGGGGTTGCACTAAGACAACAAATCCAATTATAATCTAACGCTGCCAAAACAAATTTCTTCGATTGATTACCAATGTTTATCGCTACGTAACCAACGAAGAATTGCACGATGATCTCGAAATCAAATGGCCCCACGAAGTTATTCAAGATTTCGCCATAAAACACGAAAGAAGATTACTGAATCACACCAACGTGAAAGCAATACAACTCCAGAACAACGCGCAAGAAATCAGAAGATTGAAGCGAACCAAACCACACGAACTTGTATAAAGTGTGTTTAGATTAAGTTAAATTAATTTAATCATGAGAAATGCATACTGATGTGTTCAATCCGCACTTGCCTTGGTTGGTAATTGATCCAAGTACAAATCAGCAAAAAAAAAACATAAAAAAAAAAATTTTGGATTTTACCTGATCGTCGGTCGCGCTAATTTTTGACATCCGTATGAGGTTCAGCTTGTTAATCCTCGTACAACTCTTTTTAAGCAGTCATTTATATGGAGAACTTCATCCCTTTGGAATAATTTGCCCAGGACTGTGTTTCCCACCGAGTACAATTTACAGCGATTCTAGAACAACGTGAATCGCTTTCTCCGCACACGTATCGCTCCTGTAGCGCTTTAGGGACTTCCCTGTAGCGAGTGATACTTTTACTAAAATGCGTTGTGAACAAAGGTACCCTCTACCGATTTTTTCTTGAATCGCTAGAATCGCATCTATCAAAAATGAATTATTGCGGACACGTTCCTACTTGACAGACTGTACCACCGTACGTGAAAGTACCAAAACTTTTATTCCAATAATAAAAGTCATAGGTCACTGTCGACCTAAGCAAAAGAGATAACAAGGACTCCACATATAATTTGTGAAATTCTTACCGAGGTATAGTTCTGATTTCACTTCAATTTTTATTCTTAATCTTAAAAATATGTCGGATATAAAACAATTTTAATTATAATGTTAGGTTTATCCCTTAAGCAGTTTTTTTCTAAGGATCCTCGTGAGATTTCGAACGTGGAATTTCCGCAGATTCCCCTGGTTGCTTTCATTCATTTATTTTTCAGATTTTCTGCTTTCGCTCTGCATGTTCTCAACTTTATTTGAAATAAAGCCCGGTAACTTTCAACTGGCCGTCACTAAGGAACATTTAGTGGATTTATATATTTAGGCACGAAATCTACATTATTTTTCGTTAAGAAGTTGACTTCGGCTTGGGCATAATGAGCTAAATCAGGCCAAAGAATAGTGGTCTATAGTCTATAATGTTTTCGTGAACAGGGCAGCAGCAGTTTTTTATGCATTCTTTTTTAAACATCTCGCCGCTTATGATACCCATTCCGACAAATTGCTTTGAATTCCGCATGGGCATATACGAGGCATGTTTTTTAAGTAAGTACCGTTTTGGAATTAAAAAAAGACGTGCAAAGATATCGCTATAATTTTATTTTTACATGAAAGCCTGTACCTTAATCTACTTTTCTACATAATTTCCGTGAATATTGAGGCACTTGTCATAACGTGGCACCAGTTTTTGAATACCCTCCTCATAAAATTCTGCCGCCTGACTTGTTAACCACTGTATCACAAATGTTTTGACTTCGTTATCGTCTTGAAGACGCTGACCACCCAGGTGCTTCTTCAAGTGCAGGAACAAATGGTAGTCGCTGGGCGCCAGATCAGGGCCGTATGGAGGATGATCTAGAGTTTCCCATTTAAAAGATTTGATGAGATCTTTGGTCCGATTAGCCACATGTGGACGGGCATTGTCATGCAGCAAAACGATACCCTTACTCAACTTGCCACGTCTTTTGTTCTGGATTGCACGACGCAGATTGTTCAATGTCTCACAATAAGACGCTGCATTGATTGTCTCATTACGAGGCAGAAACTCCACTAGCAATACTCCTTTTCTGTCCCAAAAAAACTGTGCACATGATTTTGCGGGCAGAAATTGTTTGCTTAAACTTCACTTTTTTGGGTGATGATGAATGTCGCCATTCCATGGATTGTTGTTTCGATTCTGGTGTGACGTAGGCCACCCATGTTTCGTCACCAGTAACAATTTGGTCTAAAAAATGTTCACCTTCATTGTGGTACCGCTCAAGGAAAGTCAATGCACTGCCTAAACGTTGGGTTTTGTGCAAATCCGTCAACATTTTTGGAACCCAACGTGAATACAATTTCCGTAATTCAAGTTCTCGGTCACAATGCGATACAAAACACTACGAGAATATTGAGGAAAGCAGTCGCACAATGATGAAATTGTAAAGCGTCTGTTTTCTCTCACCTTTTCGTCCACTTTCTGCACCAAATCTGCATTAACGACCGAAGGACGCCCACTCCGTTCTTCATCATGCACATTTGTGCGGCCATCTTTAAATGCTCTCACCCATTTCCTTACCATTCCATCACTCATAATGTTTTGTCCGTAAACTTCACAGATCTCACGATGAATATCGATCGGTTTTACGCCTTTAGCACTAAGAAATCGTATAACAGCCCGTACTTCACAATCGGCGGGACTCACGATTGTCGGAGGGCATCTTAAACACTCAGTAAACAACGTATACAATGAAGAATCAGACTGTAACGGCGTCAGTGCGTAGACATGAGATGTAGGTTACCAGCGCGCATGCGCGGAACGCCGACCGTATCGCTGCGGCGGCGGAATCGCAAAACGGTACTTACTTAAAAAACATGCCTCGTATATATATAAAATTACGTACCGAGTAACGCACAGTGCGAAATTTCTTGAGGTTACCGGAACTTAATTATTTAAACCAGTAAAACAGTTCTATTTGTAGGTTTTTTAAAATTTTTAATGAAAATTAATGTGTTTTATTTAAAGTTTTTCAGTTTATTTGTGTTTTTAGTGTTCCGTACGGAACACTTATAAGATCACTTCGGTGTCTGTCTGTCTGTCTGTCTGTCTGTCACACCCGATTTTCTCCGAAACTATTTGACATAGAAAGTTGAAATTTGGTAATAATATAGGAATTGATGGCCTCATCAGAGCCATGTAGTTTTAAGAGTTAAATTTTGACTTAAGGGGCTAGTTTTGTGGGGTGAAACCGGAAGCGAAAAAAAAATTTTTTTACTAGGTCATCGAGTGTGGTATCAAATGAAAGCTTGTGAAAACACGAGTAAAAAATGTGTATATAATGTAATACTTGCGAGCACTTTTCTTTGTATTATTTTTAAAAAAATCGCGAAAAATCGCTGTCCCGCGCCTTATCTCGAAAAGTACTTATCAAAAAATTTTGAAAAAATTCCGGAATATTCTCCACGGGGTGTAGATTGAACGAAAATTATCACGAGTGCATTACCTTTAATAATTTTTCTGGTATGTAAAAAAAAACAAAAATTTCAAGGTCATCAGATTTCAGTAAAGATTGGAAACAAACTTTGTTGAAAACTCATTTGGGGTGTGTTTTGTGAAGTCACTGATCATTTTATACATCTGTAACAAAATTTTTTATTTCAAAAGCAATCAACGTACGGAACACTAATTGCGCAAGTTCAACTTGCACTTGACCGGTTATTTATTATAGAACAATTAAAAAAAAAACATACATTTTGTAACAAAATTTTGAACATCTATTCAGAACGAGACTCACATGGGTCTGCAAATCTTTCTAACAACTCTAAAACTTCTGGCGTAACTTCACTATGCTTGGTATTGGGTGCTTTACGAAGACTAGCGATGTACGGATCCGATGAAATAAACAGTCGATTAAATAAATCCGTATTTGTGTCAATTCGGGATGTTTTTCTAGTAAAAAGTTCACGATATTTTCTGCAGTCTTTGTTTCTTGCCTCCTGAGCTTCTTCAGAAAATTTTCCGATCGGAAGAATGCAAGAGGCTATAATATCCTTTCCATGACAAAGGACTTTATGCACACTTACGGGCATTGAGTACCAGAAATATTCTTTCAAATACAATTCCAAAGTTTCTCTTGCAGATTCGCCGAACTTTTCTGAATCAATTTTAAGACCACAATTTAGGCACTCTAACAGCACATGAAAACGCTTGATCAAATCTAAATTAACGCCAGTTATTTCGGAAGACTTTTCGGCATTTCTAAAGAATTTCCTCGCGGTATTACCATCGTTTGTGTTTCCGGTCTGCTGTTTTGGCATATCTATAAGCAAGCCAAGCTCCTCTTTGAATTTTTGTTGAATGTATTTGTTCTTCTCTGCAACTTTTTTTTATTTTTCTTCTCCACGAGCTTGCCATGCCCTAATATCCAGTTTGTACGATATATGTAAAATACATTCCAAAAACCTTATCCATGCATGGAGGGGTGATAGTCCAAGGGATAAAAAGGATTCATTTATATTTTTTTGAGGTATATCGCATATGTTGTTCATTTCACTAGGTTTAGCCCCACATAAGTAGCATGTTTGTGATGATGCACAGGATGATACAGCATTGCATACTTTACCGTCAATCATACAAAAGATCATATTTGCTGTAACCTGAAATTGCTTGCCATCTACAAGTATAGTGGTTGGAGTAAGTTGAGATATTTGTTTCTTTTACTTTGTTTACTTCTGAGGTAATTACACTGACTGTTTCTTTGGCAAAAACGAACTTAATGGGACAGTACCGTGTGGAAGAAGAAGCAGGGTGTTTCCAAATTACTGTGATTATCACCATTATCATTTACGGAGCACATTTGGATTGGTACCATTGATACACTAAACATACTATCATCAGAGCTATGTTTGTCCATATACTTTTGTCGATAATTAACTTGTTCCGCCCCATCACAACCCCACTTTACGATAATATTTAGTGCTTTAACGTTTGATAAAGTTCTAATAATCCCTTCTAGCTCTGTACAAAGTCTTGCTGCGGTATGATTTATAAGCGACTGAACTGATACTCCAGCTGAAACTTCAGTTATTATTATGTCCTTTGGATATCACAACCTCTTTGCCTCTTTTACAACATAATAAGGTGCATACAAAGTGCAACGGTGATTTCTTGCTTGATCTCGAACAATGTTGTACTGATTTGACGATAAGTTTGCATCAATAAGTAGCACCAGAGCCTGGTTTGGAGTTAATTTTCGTGGGCTGTTTGAAGAAGACATGCGAGCCTTCTTGATTTTGCTACCCCTATCTGGGGAACCAGATGCCAGTTCCTTGACAATCGCTGCAGAGTTTCGTTTTCCAGATTGGTATAGCTTTGTTGCAGTTGCTTTGGCTAACTCGTCTTGACTACCGGACTTCAAAAGATGATGCACTTTTCTGTTTTGCACTTTAGGATGACAATCCCTAAATTCTTTTTTAGGTCTGCCTGCATTGGTCCTCGATCCACTAGGCAATGCATCCCTTACAGCATTTGGAAATTTTACATTATTTTCAAGCCAGCTAGTATTTTTATTCAGAAATGATGCTAAATTTCGACTGGATTCCCTTCACCTTTTTTTGTATTTTACAAACCAGCGCAAGAAGAGTTGCCTTTAAACTGCAAAGAGCGTCAGATGTTAGCATTGGTGAGCCTATTTTTTCCAAAACAAAACCAATGATGGCGTCCGATGTCGGTTCTTCCTTCCACTTTTGGAATATGCAGTTATATATGAAATTTGCAAAGTCATTCTGGAAAATGTTTAATTTAAAAGAAGATCGCAAAATATCGCAGATCTTTTGTGTTTCCAACAGAGGAAAAAAAACTTTTCAAATTTTGTGCGTTTCAAAGCTGGTATTATGTAGTATCACTTTTTTAAAGTCTCCACTGAAGTTAAAAATGTAAATTTTACTTACTTCTTAAAAATCACTTTTTTCACGAAATCAAATCACACACGAGTAAGAAAAGATTTTGCAATTATTTAAATGCCAATAATTGACAATTCTCTTATAAAATAAATGAGGAAAAAATCATGGCCTACTGACTTGCCGTTTGTATGTACCACTCTATTAACTTAAAAAAAAATCGAATAGCTTTCTGTAGGCAAAAATTATGATTGAATAAGTAATGCAACTTTCAGGTGCATTTTGCAGTTGTTTCGCAGGGTTAATCCCCAAACTGAGTATGAGGTTTTAGAGGTGGGATATTAACCTACCAAAATAATGAATAATCTTATGCATTTTACGTATTTCAAAAATTGAATAAAGTTCTGCTAAACTTCCTAAATTTCGCACTGTGTAACGCCGAGAAGTCTGCCTCGACATAAATTTCATTGTACAAGACCATACAAGTCGTACAACTTTCTGGATTGTTTTCTAATGGTTCCCTACTTGACAACTGAACCTTTTGTCACTTTTTATTTTTGATATGTTTGTAGATTAGCAATTTCTTTTGACTTAATCTTGACTTGACATACTCGGGGATGGTTTTCAATTTTAATCAATTATTTTAACTTTACTTATATAAAAAAATAGCAAATTAGCAAACATGCCGCAATATTATCCGTTTAAATTGTATATTTTTGCAATAAACGAAATGTTAAATGGTAACAATTACAACTTTCAACTTTTTTTGTAGGCAGTTAAGGCAATTTTAATCAGGTTTGCAATTAAAATTTTATTCTTGATTTCAACTTTGACCGTAAAGTGAAATTTTCAAGTTGTTATTGGTGAGTTATGTTACATATGTCGTTCGGTTTTAATTTTTAAATCAATTAATAACAAAAGGTTCTATTCTATTCTATATTACACAGTAAATTTTTTAGCATTTGAAGCAAAAGAATTTCCTTGGTTAAAATAATCACAAGTAAGTTTTTAGTAAATTATAATCCATTAGACAAAATTGGTAGCGTATTTTTGGGACATAATCCACTCATTATAGCATCCATCTTCTAAAAAAGAAAGTGAAGATTTTCCTTCGGGATTTTTTTTGTTTCGATATCAGAAATATTGTGTCAAAAGTTTATTGCGAAATCGTGTCGGCAAAAAAAGTTACAGAAGGTCAAAAGTCGCGAAAATCAGTTCTTGTTAAATATTTCGTGAACTATTCGCTTTACGTGGAGTTTGGTTATTGTTCGTTATCAAAATTTGCATAAAAAAGGTTCTATACAAAATTTACGTGGGATTAATAGTTCTCGAGACAGGAAAAAGGGGATATATTCGTTTATGTATAGTGGTGTATATAGACAATATGACGCATATATGCGTAGAAAAGCCGTTTAATACACACACGTCCATAATTCTTCCTCTCTGAGGTGTCCTTGAAGTGGACCCTTCTTCATAACAATGATAGTAACGACCTTGAGTTGCAGCTGTCTAGAATTTCATTGTAATCTTATGGATCGATGTATACCTGAAAAAATTTGACGAAATATTTTGTCCCTTTTAAAAATCAGTTTAACGCGTCGGATAAAAACAACTCCAAAGTCTGTCGAAACATCTTTGGAACAATCAAATGAAAATACAATAGTTGTTGTTGGAGGCGATGTTGATCTTTTAATATTTTTAATACGACGCAGTCTCAGCTATCTAAACACCTACGTCTTAAAACCTGAAAAAGGAAACATTGAAACAAAAATTTATAATCCCTTGGCGATTGTGAAGTACGCAAACTGTAGAGATCAAATTTTATTTTTGCACGCTATAAGTGTTTTCGACACGATGAGTGCTTTTTTTTTCGAAAAGGTAAAATAAATTTATTAAAATCATTGCAAAAAAGACCAGATTTACATAAAGCAGTGGAGGTATTTAATGTATCTATGTATGTTTAAGAGAAGCGCATCGATAGCTATGATCATTTAGCGCCAGTTCCTATGCAGTTATAGTTTAGAGTAAAGACCGGAATCTTTTAAAAAATCAATTAGACATTTTATATTGTTTGTATTTGGAGCAACTATTTGGTGTAAGGGTCTAAGTAAATTGTGATTTATTCTTTGGGGAAAATAATCTTGAGAAAGTATACGTTTTATATGTTTTACCGTAAGGGTTGTATCGCATTGTTGACAAACTCGGGGGATCTCCTTTTAATAGATATCAATGGGTTAGATTTGTGTGTCCTATGGATACTCTTCTCCATAAGATATTTTCTTTTCGCGTTAAATTTGTAAGATGAAAAGATGGATATACTGAGGGCTTGCATTCCCATAATTTATTTTCCTCTTGTAAATCCCATGAGAGTTGAAATAAGTGCTTGAAGGTATCCTTGAAAAGATGAATTTAAGTTTGTTCCAGAGGTGATTGCCAATTTGGCATTCTTATCCGCTAAATCATTTCCTTTTATGTTGAAGTGACTAGGAGTCCACAGCAATACTATGTTATTCTTTCGGATGTCACTTATGTGTAGGAGATTAATTATATCTAAAGCTAATGGGTTGGATGTTTCCGAGGAATTTATAGATTTTAGAGAGCTAAGAGAGTCGGTAATAATAAGAGTACTACTATTTTTATTTATTATATTTATTAATTTATTAATTTTTTAATGTATATTAATATTTATTATATTATATTTATATAGTATTTAAGCAAGAAAATTGTTCGCCAGATACTTTAATAAATTCTGGAATATCATTTATTCTAGCTATGTACGGAGCTCCAAAAACAGAGACATTACTTGATAGCTATCGATATTTTAATTTTGCAAAATGCACAAGACTTAACAAGCTTGTATAATTATCGTCACTTCCACCCACCGTGGTAGCAGCACAACAATATTTGTTTAGAGTGTATTATCAGGTCCAAACATGGCTGGAAAGAGACTTAGATCCTCAACAATCGGATTGAACTTCTAATAAAAATTTATTAAAGTCCATCTCTACACTACTTCGTTCTGCACCAGAGGAACTGTTTAATTCTATTTTCTACAAAAGGTTGAGGTTTAAATTGTGGATTCAGAAAACTAGGATTACTATGCTCAATAATATGTGGCTTTTATCGTGGCCAGTCATGTTTAAATACTACGTCCGATGATGCATCATTAGAATCTGAAATAAACGACGACGAAATAGACCTTATTAATATATTATCTGCTGAAATAATTGTAGATTATAATAGTAACGAAAATGATGAAGAAAACGTAGGAGCAGAAGAAGCACAAGGCGGAAGCAAAGAAGAAGTAAAGAAAAAGACACATAATCCATTAAATTTTGTAATGATCAGTAACCCAAAATTCAAATAAAACCTATAATTTACGAGATATTTGAGAAAAACTGATTTTCGCGACTTTTAACCTTTGATAACTTTTTTTGCCGACACGATTTCGCAATGGGCTTTTGATACAATATTTCTGATATCGAAAGAAAGAAAATTCTGAAGGAGAGTCTTCACCTGGATTTTTTCAGAAAATTGGTCATTTTTTTGTATAAAAGTGCCTGGACTAACAAAGTTATGTTAAATTTTGGCTTACCCAAAATCAAGATATACAATGGTGATGTGCCATGAACCAGGTTGCCTAAAATGTAGGGATCTACTACAAATACAATACTAAAAAAAGTTGCTACTCTTGGTCACTCAGTTGGTAATCAACCAAAGGAGAAAACCTCCATTTTTCACAATAGTTAAAAAAAAATAAAAGAACAATATAGCAACGTTTACAATGGCCTTTCAAGATCCACAATTAGTTTCACAATAAAACTGCACCCTTCATTCATGCAACCATTCATACGTAGTCAATTATTTGGAGTTACGTAGTCAACGACACTGTAAAATATATTAAACAGTAAAACCACGACTCGGCACCATTGATTTCAAGAGGTTCGAGTTTGTAATAATCACATGACTTGTCGCCACATTGCTGGTATGATACCCTCATTTTTTTGAAATATTCAAATTCCTTCTTTCAAGAAAAATCCTATTCTATAGAATAAAAATGAATTTCGCTGATTAAAAGGAAGAAACAAACGAGAAAAGTCTTTTTTTTAGAAACAGTTTTTTTATCAACTTCGTATCAAAACAGATATACAAAAAAAGGGAAAAAGGCAAAAAATACCAGGAAATAATATATTTGGCTTCAACGCTTTTTGTACGTTATTTATTTAAATATTTCATTGATGGATTTATATTTCTCTCATTGTTGAATTTATATTTCTCAACTATTAGTGATATTGTCATTTTGAGAATCTATCTCTGCACACCTTCAGCATATAAACATGCTTCTTATATTTTAGCGAATCCCAGTAATATGGAGAGATTGAAAATAATTTTAATTATCATTTTACGATGAGATCGTTTTTTCTGCTAAACTTAAAAATGGAGTGAACAGACTTTTTGCTCCATTTCATCATTAGTTAAATCTAATATATTAACTTTCATACAACTAATGACTTTTCGTGCTTATATACTACTTATATAAAAAAATTAAATTCATGCACTGATTTATTAAAACTCATTCACGCTGGAGAATTACTACTTCTGCATGACCAGATTGAGTTTTGCAAGTTAGGTGAGCGAATTTTAGCAGAAAATAGAACTTAACTCTAGCAAACATTCTCCCTTGAATCCAGATAAAAGTACAAGTGGAATAACATAAACCAATACTTAACAATAATAAAACATTAACTGTTTTACAAATAAAAAGTATTTCTAACATTAAAAAACAATTATCATAATCTTTATACTCGTATAACATATTGCATAATACAAATAAAGAATTTTTTTAGGATCTTTTTCTTCTTCTTCAAGTGCCCTGTCCGGTCCCCCGAACGTTGGCGATCACCCTGGAGAGCGCGTCCCTGTTCTCTGCTATTCTAAAAAGATCACCTGCCTTCTGAATGCCGATCCATGACCTGATGTTGTTAAGCCATGACATCTGTTTTCGGCCGACACCGCGTCTTCCTTCAATTTTGCCCTTCATGATTAACTGGAGTAAGCGATACTTCTCTCCCCGCAAGATGTGAGCCAGATAAGCTATCTTGCAGCATTTTATTGTTGTAAGTAGCTCTCTTCCTGTTCTTGCACGCCTAAGAACGTTTTCGTTTGTTACCAAGTCAGTCCAAGGAATACGCAGCATTCTTCGATGAGTCCACATTTCAAAGCTCTCTAAACGATTAATCGTGCTTACTTTGAGAGTCCAGCTTTCTGCACCGTACAAAACAACCGACCAGATGTAACATTTGACCATGCGTTGACGTAGCTTGAGATTTATGTTGTCATTACAAAATAGTGTTCTCATATTCAAGAAGTGATTCCTGGCTGTCTCGATGCGACATTTTATCTTTATGTCGGGGTCTAATTGTTCCGTCAGGATTCTACCCAAATACCTGAACCTCTCAACCCGTTCGATTTGAGAATTGTTCAGAAATAAATGAGTGTCTCTATGTGTATCTCGGCTGAATATTATGAGTTTCGTTTTACTGATACTAATGTTAAGGCCAAGATCTGTTCCAACTGCTGATTTTATTTAACAGTTCTTGAAGACCCTCTATCTTATCACATATGATGACAGTGTCGTCTGCATATCTAATTGTGTTGAGTAGTACGCCATTTACTCTAACTCCATGGTCCACATTCTCGAGGGCCTCCTTGAAGATTCGGTCCGAATAAAGGTTGAAAAGTAGAGGCGAGAAGATACAACCCTGTCGGATTCCTCGCTGTATTTGGATGCTAGATGTTGTCATCCCTTCTATACGTACTTCCGGTGTTTGTCCCCAGTACAGATTTTCAATTATACGTATATCTCGACTGTCCAGTTGTACTTCGTGTAACATTGATATCAATTTAGAGTGTAGCACCCTGTCGAATGCCTTCTCGTAATCTATGAAACAGGCGAATACCTCTTTACGCTGATCTCGGCACTTCTGGAGAAGGACATTAATACCAAACAAAGCCTCACGGGTTCCGAAAGCATTCCTAAAACCCATCTGAGCGTCATCAAGATCAAATTCACACTTCCTGCGAATTCTGGCATGTATGATGCGCAAGAATGTTTTTAAAAGATGACTCATCAAACTTATCAAGCGATAGTCACTACATTTTTAGGTCTTGGTTTTTTTTGGAATAGTCACAAAGGTCGACCTGAGCCAGTCATCTGGGATCACTCCAGTGTTATATATCAAGTTAAATAATTTTGTGATTTGTTATGTTTCAATATCTCTGTCGGAATCTGATCCGGACCCGGAGACTTTCCATTGTGTGATATATGGATGGCGTGAAGCACTTCTTCGTTAAGAATTTCTGGACCTTCTTCCATATTTTCTTCATTATTCTGTAAGGGTGGTCTATCGTCATGAAATAGTTCATTTATATATTTTTCCCATGTGCCTCTGATTTCCCGTTCATCCATTATAGGTGTATTTGTTGAATCAAGCAGGGTAGCTGGTTGTGGTTTTTTGTAGATACCAGCAATCTCCTTAAGTTTCTTGTGGCTACGAAAGTTATCGTGTTTCCTTTCTAATTCTTCCATTTCCCGGCACATTTTTCTCATCCAGCCTTCCTTGGCTCCCTTAATTTCTGACTTAATGATCTTCTGTAGCCTTTTATATTCTTCCTTGTTGTTCTTGACCTGTCTTCTTCTCTCCATCAATATCAAGATATCGCCAGTCATCCACCTTTTTTTCTTTCTTGGTTTCTCCTGATGTTTGTAGGTGCCTATTACACGTCCTGTTCAGCATATTTTTCAGCTTATCCCATAGTACCCCCCCCGACTTCTGTCAAATCACTTTCATTCACTTTGCCGGGGATCTTGGGGGGGGGAATCTAAAAAACGCCTTTGAAGATACCACATATATTTTGACAAGCACTAACCGCCCAACATAAATATATTATATATATATATATATATATATATTTATATATATATATATATATATACATATATATATATATATATATATATATATATATATATATATATATATATATATATATATATGTATATATATATATATATATATATATATATTATATATATATATTATATATATATATATATATATATATATATATATATATATATATATATATATATATATATATATATAATTATATATATATATTTTAAGGGTTTGTTACAGCTGACGCAGTCTCCCTTCTCTCAATCTCGCGTTCCATTCTCTTCGATCTTCCCAGTCTCCTTCCTGTAACCCTCTGTTTTCCATTGCCTCATCGACGTCGTAACGCCATGTGCGCCTAGGTCTTCCCTTCTTTCTTCTTCCAATTGGACTCCATTCTGTGATTTTCTTAATCCACCTTCTGTCGTCGCTTCTCCTTACGTGACCATACCATTTCAATTGTTTTTCTTCTATGGAATGTACTGCGTCTTTTGTTATTCCCATTCGCGCTCTTATTTCCTCGTTCCTAATCCTATCAGTCCAGGTCACCCTACAACACCTTCTCCAACATTCCGTCTCTACCGCGTTTATTTTTGATTTATATTTCTTGTTAATGGTCCATGTTTCTGACCCGTATGTCATGATACTTTCAATGATTGTTCTGTATCTTCTGACTTTGTTTGCTTTCCTTACGTGCTTATCCCATAATATTGAGTTTAACTGTCTGATGCAGGTTCTCGTTTGTCCCAGACTCGATTTCATTTCTTCTTCGGATGTTGCTTCTCTTGTTATTATATCTTTTTTTATATTTTACAATTATAACGTCAATTATTTATTAGAAAAATATTAATAATGAATTTTGGAGCACGTTATAACAAGGTTCTCCTTGATGATTCTCCAGATGTAAACTCAACCCGCGACCGTGTTGGCGGCCATGTTGTTGGTATGATAGGGGACGCATGCGTGATAAAAAAGAAGAACTAAAAATTTTCTGGAGCTACTGTGTTTTATGTAAAACCGTTATTTTTAGGTGAAAAATATACATGTATATTTTTACTAAATGCTTAATTTGTATAATCACTTTCCCGATCCATGAATTGAGCATGCATTAATGCATCAGGTTAAACAGTAAGTTTCGAAGTCTAAAAATCAACACTCCATCGTGATGCAATGCAGATTTATATTAAAATATTTAAGAGGGTTTTGAGGAAAGTTTCCCTGAAAATAACTTAAAATAAACAAACTGAAAGTAAGTTATCGTTAAACTTTCTAATATTTATTATTCAATTTTAAACGGAAGGGCGAAAGTGGCTTTAACTCAATTTTTGAAATTGAATTTTGAATCGAAAAACAACACTTAGCAACAAGTCTTAATTTGTTTTAAAAAATGTCATTTATGTTGCTCGCTTTTTATACGATAGTGAAATGGGGCACATATTTCAATGATATTTTTAAAGTACAACTTTTTTGTGTTGAATATATCGTGATAGTTAATAGATAAGAGATTATTCATAAGTGGTCTAGTGAAGCGAAGGAAACATATAAAGATGTATTTCCTTTTAGATGTTTTAGGCCTGTATATGTCTCTTAAAATGTACAGGGTGGTTCAAATTGGACACTTTTAAAGGTAAACCCCTTTATCTAAAGGAGATAGATGAAAACTGATGTCGGTGACTTAATTTTTATGATAAACTCAATGGTGAAAACCGTATATCGATATCTAGTACCGTTTCAGATATACAGGATGTTTTTCAAAAATTTGCATTTGGAAAAATGTTTGTAATTCTTTTCCTATTGAAAATTTTTGATTTTTGTAAAAACATTCTCAAAGTACTTTTTCACGTAAATTTCAACAGTGTAAGTGACATTTTTTTACAACTAATATTTTAATAGTTGTTAACGCAAAAACATATTTTTTTTTAAATGGGATACCCTGTATATTTTTCCTTATCCGAATAGAGCTTTAAATTACCATTTTAAAAACATAGCACACTTTATATTTTTGCTTAAATCTACTTCAAAATATAAAGGTTTTCAGTTTTTACGCGAGTTTTAAATGTACATTTTGTGAAGTAGGCTTTGGACGGAGCGGCAATATCAATTTTTTTTTTTTTTTTTATGGGTCTAGCACACGTGCTGCAGGGAAGTCCCGAGAGCTCTCCAGGAGCGGCACGAGTGCGGAAAAAGCGATTCACGTTGTTCTTGAATCGCTGTAAATTGTACTCGGTGGGAAACACAGCGCTGGGCAAATTATTCCAAAGGGATGACGTTCTCCATATAAAAGATTGCTTGAAAAGCGTTGTACGCGGAGTAACAAGCTGAACCTCATACGGATGCGAAGCACCAGCGCGACCTGTATTTCTAACATGCACCGCTTTGGGAGGAATTAAGCGGGCTACATCCTTCGAACACTTTCCATGAAAATACTTGTAGAACAGACTCAAGTCGCCAACCGTGCTTCGATGTTCCAGCGAATCAAGGCCGCCGGTCAATTCCGGGTCCCCAGTCAGACGGACCGCTCTTCTCTGAACAGAATCCAACAAATGCAGTGTATGTTTGGGAGCGGAGCCCCAAACGTGGGAGCAGTATTCCATAGTTGGTCGAATTTGGGCTTTGTAAAGAATTAACAGTTGTTGTGGGGTGTAAAGCTTTCTGGTTCTAAATAATATTCCCAACTTTTGAGAAGCTCTCCTTGCTATGCCTGCAACATGTTCATGCCAAGACATATTTGCTCCCAACCTAACGCCCACAAATTGAGCGACGATGCTAGGGGAATGGAGTGCCCCGACATAACTATGTCGGGTTCAGCAACGTTAACTTTTTTAGAAAATACTGCCGCTTGGGTTTTTGTAGCGTTAAATTCCACTTGTTTACTGTCACCCCCAAGATAGAATTTCTTCCAGGTCTTTGTTAAGTTGAACGACCTCCTGCTGTCTGCGGATATTCGCCTGAGCAGCCGATGTCCGAGCGTTCAAGGTGAATGAAGAGACAAGCGTACTGTCATCTGCAAAGCTATAGATTGGATTCCCGGTCTTTTTCCAGCAGATCGTTAATGTAAATGAGAAAGAGAGTAGGAGACAGTATGGAGCCCTGGGACACACCGGCGTTGATAGTCAGGGTGTTAGAAAGAAATCCGTCGACCGCCACTCGTAAAGAACGCTCTCTGAGGAAACATGAGAGCCACTAACAGAACCTTTCAGACATACCATAAGAGCGTAACTTAGCCAACAGTCCATCGTGCCAAACACGGTCGAATGCCTTGGATATGTCAAGAGCAACCGCTCGAGATTCTCCAAAGCATTCAATTGCGTTGTTCCAAACATGTGTTACATAAGTCAGAAGATCGCCTGTTGATCTATGTTTACGAAAACCATATTGGTGATCGCTAATAATATTGAATCGTTCAAGATATTTTAAAAGATGTTCATTGATAACCTTTTCCATGACTTTCGATATTATTGAAAGCAGTGCAACTGGTCGGTAGTTATTTGGCAAGGTCTTTTTACCTTTTTTAGGTATCGGCTGAACCGTGGCACATTTCCAGCAGGACGGAAATATTCCCTTTCTGTAGGATAGGTTAAAAAGTCTACAGAAAACTGGTGTTAGTTCCCTTGCACAGTTTTTGAGAACTATGGCAGGTATTCCGTCAGCGCAATATGGGAATAGTAGGTGGTGTTTTTCCTTGGAAATCGACAGTAGAATGTGAAGCAAAAAGTTCAGCCAATAAGTTCGCTCTCTCAACAGGTGTGGTTGCAATGGAATTATCTGGCCGTGTGAGTGGTGGTATGGTGGATTTGGTAAAATTTTGACTTGTTTACCGATAGCAGTCCAATGGTAAAAAAAAATCCCAGAAGTAACTCTAAGTCATAACTACAATGAAATTTACTAAATAGTATTAGTACTATGTAGAAAATAAAATAAAACAACAATAAAACAATTTATTCCGAGTAGAGCAAACTAAAACAAAACAATTTTCTATAAGAGATGTTCGAAATGTCGACCAGTTTCATTTACACATAGTACACATAGGCGGCACCTTCTTACCGAGTTGATTAGTTCAAGAGGAGTGAGAGCTGCGACTGCGACTTCTAACTCTTGCCTGGTGTTTGTTGGCAGTTTAAAAATTGGGTCTTTCAATCTTCCCCAGAGATAGAAGTCCATGGGTGTTAAATCCGGCGACCTTGCCGGCCAACGGTTCGGACCTTGGTTGGCTATCCAGTTATTGTCGAAATTGGTCGACAAAAAATTACTGATAACTGCAGCATTATGAGGGGGTGCCCCGTCGTGTTGAAAAAAATATTTTTAAGGTCCATTAACGGCAGTTTACCAACAAGAGCTTCTATTTGTTGCCTTAAAATTTCTAAATATCTCTGAGAGGTGTGAGTGTTCCTTCATAAATAAATGGACCTATAACCCTGCCTCTAAAAATTCCTGCTCACACATTAAATCCAAATCTGCCTTGATTTGTTTGCTACACAACTAAATGAGGATTTTCTTGTGCCCACGTATAAGAATTGTAACGGTTAAAAATACCTGCATTGCTACATAAACTTCGTCTGTCCAAATGTAATTTGGTGAAAAATTCTGAATATGGTTCCAATTCTCCAGAAACCACTGGCAAAAATGTATACGCCGTTGAAAATCTCCGTGGGGTGATGAACTTTTCTTGTTCTATGGCCTGAATTTGTGCTTCTTCAAAGTACGACTTACGTTAGTTCTTGGTAGTCCAGTGGATTCTTTTAACTGTCGGGTTGAAGTGTTGGGAATATTTTCGATAGTTCCTAAAACTACTATTTCTTCTAACTCCTTATCCCTGTTTGATGCATAATTTTTGAGTCGTTTCTTTTCAAACTAGCCACTATTAACTAGGTTATGTCTCAATCGAGCGAATATATCCTTGAAGGGTTGACGCCTCTCTGGATACCGTTCGTGGTTTAAATTACTTGCCGCTTCCGAATTTTTTCCGGTTTTATCATATCCCATTTTTCGTAATTTTCAAACATCATTGCGATTTATCTGATAATTCAATAACTGATCCTGAAGTAAAATTTGACAACTACGAGTAAACAATTGAATGAAACCATATTGCCGCTCCGTTCAAAGCTACTTCACAAAATGTGCATTTAAAACTCGCGTAAAAACTGAAAACTTTTATATTTTGAAGTAGATTTAAGCAAAATATAAAGTGTGCTATATTTTTAGAATGGTAATTTAAAGCTCTATTCGGATAAGGAAAAATATACATTTAAAAAATATAGAAGAATCATATCTACTTTTTCAGCGTGGAAAATTACTTCAACCAAAAGCTACTAACACACTGTTTACTTAGTTTAATTCTATTAAATTGAATAGGTGTGCAAACAAGAGCTATCAGATTAAAGTACGACAGCCACCTACTAGATAAATTGTTTGAAAAACGCCAAACGTGGCATACGATCTATTGCAACCGCGATGATTAAAAAAATAATATTTTCGAGGGTTCTTGCTACATAACTTTTTTGCAAAACAAATTTAAAAAAATCAGTTTAAGAAAAAGAAGTTGTAAAAAATCAGTGCTTTTCAATGCCGTTCTACAAAAGGTATAACAGTTGTTTCGGTGCCCAGCGTCCTTTTCACTACTAAATGCCAAATACGCCAGTATACTCCGTGACATGCACTATACCATTCTATATTAAAAAAAAATCCAACAATTTTCCATAAATCGTGGCCGGGGGTCTAAAAATGATCACCATATACAGTCTTTTTCTTTCATTTTATCGTTGTTTTAGTTAAAATGTAGCCATACATTCTTCAAAATGTATTTAAGCTGGGAATCCTTCTTTTCTTATCATAAAGTTTTGTATATTTTCATTGTGTTTTTCTCTTGTTATGAGCATTTTTAATAAAATTTGCATATAAATTTATTGTTTTACTCTGCAAAAAACATTTTATACTAACGCTTAGTTTTTATTTACTACTATCAAAAACCTTTAATGTAATATTTTTAATTCGTTATTTCGCACATTATCGCCTAAAAATATATATTTGTCAATTCTATAAAACTGAAAAATATTATTCAGGGTATTCGATTTAAAAAATATAAAATTTTTATTATATGTCAAAAACGTGATGTGTACGCTGTATGTTACAATATAAAGTATGTCTTATTTTGAAATTAGTGCAAATACTTACCGGCGGGACTCTCCTCAATCCAGAACGACTCGTCCAAGGTGTAATCGGCCTCTGAAAAATACAAGTTATATATTAGAAAGAATTGCCCAAATTTATTTAGAAAAGAGTAACAAAAACAACATATTAGAAATATTATAAATTATCAAAAAGTGTCATTTTAATAAAATAGTATTTCTCCTAACGACTGCTTAGTACCCGACGTAAAAATTATAATAAAATAAATAAAAAGAAGTAACTAAAATTTTTACAAAACAGAAAGGTGAGTGAAAAATAATTTTTATTTAGTTAATGGTCATCATCATCATCCAACAACCGTCCTGATTCTCTGCTCGATATAGGCCTGTTCTAAGAACTTTCACTGATCTCTGCTCTGAGCGGTGTTAACCCAATTTCTGCCATTCTCTTAATGTCATCGCCCCATCTTGTTGGTGGTCTATCTCTGTTCCCTTTGTCTTGTCTGGGTCTCTATTCTATTACACCATCGGTAACCATCGCTTCAGGCTATATGGTTTGTTATTCTATCCTTCCTTGTAATATTCAGCATAGCTCTCTCCATTGCCCGTTGTGATACTCTTAGTTTGTTTGCTGATTGTTTTGTTAATGTGAGTATCTCGGCGCCATGTATGATTACCGGCAGAACGCATTGTTTATAGATTTTTCTATTTTAAATAAATTGGTAAATTACCTTGCAGCGTATCTCTCAGCTTCCCAAAAGCCGTCCATCCCAAACCCACACGACGAGTTTGGTTATCTTTGCCAATTTGTAATCCATGACCCAAATACTTGTAATTTTGGACGTGCACCACCCCGCTTTCGTTAAATTTCATATTACTGCTAGTATCTAGATTAGTCGTAAACTTGATTTTCTGAAAGTTAATATTTAGACCAATATTTGCTGCTGTTATTTGCAATTCGGTAAGCATTTGTTGGGCATCACGTAGATTGTCGGCAATTATGACAATATCATCAGCAAAGCAAAGGTAACTTACGAATTTGCTATTGATTTTGTGTCCTTTCCATCCCAAGTTCTTTAGAAGCAGATTCTAACACCGCCGTAAAAAGTTTAGGTGAGATCGTATCATCATGTCTGATTTCACGTTCCATTCGGTATTTACTTGTGGATTCATGGAGTCGTAGACTTGCTGTTGCGTTTCTATAAATGAATTTGATTAACCGAGTATATCTGTAGTCTATCCTCATTTGCTGCAGGGCAGAGAGTATCGCTGGCAACTCCACGATATCAAAAGTTTTTTTAACATCCACAATTATTAATATGAGTGGTTTATTGTATTCTATAGATTTCTGTATAAGCATTTTGGTGGTCTGATCGTTAACACCGTATCCACTTCTAAAGTCAGCCAGTTCGCGTGGTTGATAAAAATCTACCTTTCGCTCTAGGCGTTTTGTTATGATTGTGGTGAAACACTTATACAAATGGCAGAGCAAACTGATCGGTTTATAACTTTCAAGGTCCGTTATGTCTCCTTTTTATGGATGAGGATCGTCACTGCGTTATTCCATTTGCTTGGGATTATGCTATTTTTTAAGCAGAGGTTAAAAAAAGAAACTAGAACCCTCAACAAGCCTTCGCAACCCATTTTTACAGCTTCAATTACGATTTGAACTTCTCCTGGAGCTTTGTTATTTTCTATTTCTCTAAGATAATGGTATAAATATATTTTTTTAGTAATTTTTTAGAACGTATTAATTAAAGATTCTTCCTCTGCAAAGTCTTAACACAAATAATATGTATACTAAGGAAATTTTAAAGGAGTTGGAACAATACATATGGTGTGACAAAGGAGTGCCTAAAGTAGGGCATTGTAATCCCTTTGTCATTACGTTGTCGTGGACGGAAATGAAGAGGGAATAAATTAAATTCAGAATGAAATATCGGAGACAAGTTTGTTGACACTGTTTGCACTGATAATAAATACAAACAGTTCCTGGACCTTCTGAAGAAATTAGAAACTGCAGTGTTGCTTTTCGAATTGTTAATGTGAGAACTGATAAATCTGTTGAAAAAAGCCAGTAGTAGTAGTAAATAAAAATAGGAAGATAGTAAAATACCTCTTTTTAAAAAATATCTCTCTATTTTTAGTACTAGGAAAGTGGATTAGTACCAATAGGTATTGAATACAATATTTGGTTTGAATGAAAACGTATGACTAGTTATAATATTTACGGCCAGATTCTCTAAAATAATCTAAAATTTAGAGTAGTTAGAGCCAATCTAGTTATTACAGATTTAAAAACTTCTACTTGTTAAGTTGACTTTTACTCTTAATACTGTTATGTCTGGGATGGTAAATTTTAGCAATCAATTTATTTCTTTGCGATGTAGCGTTTATTTTTAATAATATGCCTGCTTTTCATAACGTCATATGTTTCTTGTATGAACAGTATTAAAAATTTATTAAAATGTATTCCTTTCATTTGGTAAAAACTCCCTACACAGATTTTTAAAGGCAGCATGTAACCTCGTTAAGTTGCCTTATGTATCTCTTTCTACTCAATTGCAAGTCATAGCTTACATTTATTAACTAGTTTCGAAAGTTCCTCTTCTGTTTCTGATTGATTATTTGTCTTTTAAGAAAAAGTTACCTTCGCTATTGTTATTCTTAATAACCCCCATGTTTTAGTTCAGGTTGAGAATTGATATTTTTTTGTTTAATTTTTTTTTTTTAAGAATGTTTTATTAGATTACATCAGAGTCATATTTTCGTATCTAGTAGGTAGGTATAAAGTTTACTCTTCATTTTCTTTTTATAATTTACAAATTCGACAGTGTCGCTGGAAGATCTGTCTTCATAGCGATATTTTACCTTGTATCTTTCTTTATTTCTATTTCATTTTAACAATATTTTTGAACATACTCTCATTATCTGGACTCATTTCTAATTAACGTATATTCACACTATTTGAGGTAATGCCCACATGTCTACCAGCGTATTCTTTTTAGTGTTTCGTACGGAACACTTATGGGATCACTTCAGCGTCCGTCTGTCTATTCGTCTGTCACACCCGATTTTCTCCGAAACTGGTCGACATAGAAAGTTGAAATTTGGCACAAATATAGGAAGTGATGTCCCAATTAGAGCTGTGTAGTTTTGAAAGGTAAACCTTGATTTAAGGGGTTAGTTTGGAGATGAAATCGAAATTGAAAAAAAAATTAACGAATCATCGACTGGAGTGTCAAATGAATGCTTGTGAAAATACGAATTCAAAAATATATATGATTGCAAATTTTTCTTCATATTATTTTTTAAAACCGCCAAAAATTGCTGTTCACCCCCCTCATCTCAAAATGAATAAATCAAAAAATTTCGACAAAATTCTAGAATATTCTCCATAAAGTATAGATTGAACGAAAATTATTACGAGTGTATTACCTTTAATAATTTCTCTGACATATAAAAAAAAAACAATTTATCAAAGTTTTCAGTTTTCAATAAAGATCGGAAATAAACTTTATTGACAGCTCATTTAGGGTGTGTTTTGTGAAGTCACTGATCATTTTGTATCTCCGTAACTTTTTTTTTATTTTAAGAGCAATCAACACTAATTGCGCAAGTCCGACTTGCACTGGGCCGGTTTTTTTTTACGGATTAGTTTCTTGTGTTGAATTAGTCAGGGCATCATAAGCAGACAGTAGAAGCAGAGTGCTACTCAATTTTTTATTTACCTGTGTTTTGCCGCTCTTATTCTAATATTCCGTTTGGCAGTTTTGGATAAGAAGCTATTTTAGTAAAATATGAAGCGGGACCATGTTCACGATTTGTTCTAAGATCAACTTTGGACCATGTCGTGAAGTTGTTAGGGTTTAGGATACAAGACAGCGCACAAGTTTAGGAATCTAGTTTAAGATACCAGTTTTAAGATGCCAGTCTTATAGCAAAAATTTTTATACTAGTTTTATCACAAGATCTTTTTTTTCCAATTTTTCCACCAGGTTTGCCTCTTCAAGCTTTTCCTTGAGATTATACTTCATCTACAGGGTGAGTCAACGATAGATTAAAGTTCATTACCTCATTTGTTTCGGGAATGATGAAAAAATGTTAAATACTAAAAATACTAGTTATCAGTTTTGTAAAAAATTGCCTGTAGCGCCATTGTTTCTGAAGGTTTAATACTCATAATTGGTACCAGCGTTCTATATAGATGAAAAAAAAGATATATGTAAAGAAATTTGAGTTAAATGCTACAGGGTGTTCAAAATAAATTCATACATTTCGACTACTTTAAATGAAAAACCTCAAATTTTTTAAATGGCACACCCTGTATATTATTATTTTTTCTGATAGATTTTACACAACACTCCAACTTTTATTAAGTATGTCATATATCTATCTTTAATGATTTTCGATTAATTTTTACTTTTTCAATTTTTTACCCTTGTTTTTAATACACTTACGCTATTGTGAAAACATAAACAAATAGTTAGTAATAATTTTAATATAGTTTAACTTATATAATGATTAATTATTATGACGTAATAAATGTTTAAAAATATGCCCGTCTACTTGAATACACATGTTTAGTCGTTTTATTATATTTTCCTTCACTTTCCTTAGCATAAAGGGCGTTGTTGTCCTGCACGCATGCCGTGTCTTATTTTCCATACCTACTGGTGTTGTAAGGGATTCACATAAATACGATCTTTAATGTAGCCCTACAAAAAGAAGTCTAAAGGTGTTAAGTCACAGACTGAATGAATCCATCCCTATCGATCCATTTTTGTGGGTAACGATCGTTTAAAAATTCCCGAACTTCCCGGTGGTAATGAGCAGGAGCTTCGTCTTGTTGAATTCACATTTGTTCCCTGTCAAGGTTACCAACTTCTTTAAGAAGCTGGGGTAATTCGTTTTGCAAAAAATTTAGATATCTAGGCCCGTTAAGCGGTTCACGGAAAAAAATATGGACCAGTAATTCGAAAATTTAATATTCCACACCATACATTAAACGACCAATGGTTTTGGTTTTGAACTACTCGGACCCAAAATGGATTAACTGTTGAATAATAATGCATGTTATGGCTGTTAACTGCTCCATTACTGCATCAGAAAAAAATATTTTGGATAAACATTTGGATCGGCCTCGTCGTTCAAAATCATGGTCTTGAAGCTTTTCATGTAGCTCCATATGAAAAGAAATGATTGAAAGGGATGATACTTGTGTTTTCTCGTGGTGCGATTAGCCGTAGATTGGGATGTGTCAGATAAGTCAGCTAGTTGACAGCTGCTGACCTGGAGATTATCTTCAACATGAAGTAAAATCTTCATTTCTACTACTTTCCTTTTCGTATACTCAACGCTACCACTACCATCAAACCGTTCCATTAAGCAATGAAAAGATTTTCTAGATGGCATACGTCTATTAGGGTACTTCGCTCCGTAAAGCCATACAAATAGACAATTTTTTTCCCGCCTTGCCCAGTATATAAACCATATCAATTAATTCATTTTTAGGAAAATCTATAACTATTACTTTTATACGTCACTTACTACTACAAATTAAACTATTTTTATTTGCTTAATAGACATGTCAAAATTTGACAACGCCTACATTTTTGTTTTGTCTCGGAAATTATGATGTTATAGCTTAAGTATATTAAAACCAAGGACAAAAATTGAAAAATTCAAGATAAATCGAAAACTATTAGAAATAGGTATATGACATACTTAATAAAAATTGGAAAGTTTTATAAAATCTATCAGAAAAAATAATAATATACAGGGTGTACCATTTAAAAAATTTGAGATTTTTCAGTTTAAAATAGTCGAATTGTATAAATTTATTTTGAACACCCTGTAGCATCTAACTCAAATTTTTTACATATATATTTTTTTTTCATCTCTATAGGACGCCTGTACCAATTATAAGTATTCCACCTTCAGAAACAATGGCGCTACTGGCAATTATTTACAAAACTGAAAACTAGTATTTTTTTTTAAAAATTGAAATATGACAAAAACTACTAGGTTCAGATATATACGAGGCTGGTTTGAAAAGTCCGTGCAAAAATAAAAACTACTTATGTGTTTGGGGTAAACCTTTTTTATTTTTCGACATAGTCTCCTTTTAGGCTTATACACTTCGTTCAACGATGTTCTAGTTTATTGATCCCTTCCGAATAATAGGATTTGTCCAAGTCTGCAAAATATCCATTAGTGTCTGCAATCACCTCCTCGTTTGAATAAAATCTTTGTCCCGCCAGCCATTTCTTCAAATTGGGGAACAAATAGTAGTCCGAGGGAGCCAAGTCTGGAGAATAGGGGGGATGTGAAACGAGTTGGAATCCTATTTCCATTAATTTTGCGACCACAACTGCTGAGGTGTGTGCTGGTGCGTTGTCGTGATGGAAAAGGACTTTCTTGTGGGCCAATCGCGGGCGTTTTTCTTGCAGCTCGGTTTTCAAACGGTCCAATAACGATGAATAATATTCACCTGTAATAGTTTTACCCTCTTCTAGATAGTCGATGAGGATTATCCCTTGCGAATCCCAAAAGACAGTCGCCATAACCTTTCCGGCCGAAGGAACGGTCTTCGCCTTTTCCAGATTCCCCCTTGGTAACCCATTGTTTAGATTGTTGTTTGGTCTCAGGAGTATAGTAATGTATCCATGTTTCATCCACAGTGACGAAACGACGCTTAAAGTCCTCCGGATTCTTCTGGAACAGCTGCAAACCATCCTTGCAACACTTCACACGATTCCGTTTTTGTCAAGCGTGAGCAATCGCGGCACCCATCTTGCAGATAGCTTTCTCATGTCCAAATGTTTATGCAAAATATTATGTACCCGTTCAGTCGAGATGCCCACAGCACTAGCAATCTCACGCACCTTAACTCTTCTGTCATCCATTACCATATTATGGATTTGATCAATGATTTCTGGAGTCGTAACCTCCACAGGCCGTCCAGAACGTTCAGCGTCACTTGTGCCCATATGGCCAGTCCGAAAATTTGGAAACCACTTATAAACTGTTCTAATCGAAGGTGCAGAGTCACTATAATGTTTATCAAGCTTCTCTTTAGTCTCCTGAGGCATTTTGCCTTATATAAAGTAATGTTTAATCACCACACACGAAATTCTTTTTCGTCCATTTCTTGAAAATCACTCGACTTCCTTGATTCACACGAATGCCAAACACGAAGAAATAGACCAATATGGCTGAAACTTGGTGTGCGTTCATTCAAGAGATGCTACTAACTAAACATGACCTCGATACGCGCCGGTGGTGCCATCTCTCGGACTTTGCACGGACTTTTCAAACCAGCCTCGTAACATTATTAATAAAAAAGTTATAAAATTTAAGAATAAATAAGAAAATAGGATGTTCCATTTAAAAAAAACATATGTTATATCGGCCACACTTTTTTTAAGTATCCTGTATACTCAAAAATAATTTTAAACTGTGCACCTTAACATTTCCTAAAACTATTGTATTTAACATTTTTTCGTCATTCCCGAAACAAATGAAATAATGAACTTTACTGTATCGTTGACTCACCCTGTACATACCACCACGATTTTGTCTCTCCAATAGCTAATAGGAAGAACTGTGTATATTTAAATATATTTGGAAGAAGGCTTAATGCAGGAGTTCTGTTTAATTTCCTCAATGCAAGACTGATAAGGCCAGCAATTGGTTTATTTTTTAGAACCGTAATACTTATAAAATAAAAATGCTGCAATCCTTTAACTTGTAATGTTTTAATTGTGAAATTGTCCTGGTATAAACTATTTCTTAAGAAAGTTCCAGGACTTTTGGCCAGAAAATAACTTTTAAATTAAATTGTTCGTTTAACAGTGAGGTATCTGCCATGGCACGATCTTCTTTAGGTCAACGTAGTTTCTAGTTACAAACTTGTTTTAATATCAAGTTATATACATTTTACTTTTGATGAGCTTTAATGAAAGAAAATGTCGGTTTGCCGTACTGAAACCATGAACAATTACAAGAGAATTAAAAAAGTTTGTCGATGCTGGTGTGAATCGAACCCATGATCCCTGCACTTTACTAACTAAGCCATAGCACCAGCGTACCTTGGTCTGCTAGTCGACGATCTATTGTGTCGTTTCTTTCACCTCAATCGAGAACGAATCCTACCTCGACGTCACGTGTATTAAATCGTCAATAAATTAGTCTAACTTTGGAGCCACTATTTTTCTTGTTGCCTCCACGCTAAGGAGTATATATGTTAAATCACATAAATAGCTTTTAATAAAAGAAAATGATGTTGGTTGAGGGTACCAAAAGCACCAAGAATCAGGAAATTCCGTGAACAACCATAAGAGAATTAATAAAAACGTTTCTTGGTGCCGGTGGGGTCCAAACCCACCAGCTTAAGCTATATGCGAATGGACGAAACGGCTCTAAGGTTAGACTTATTTACTGTCGATGCCAATACGAGTGACGTCAAGGAAATTAAGACTGGTTCTCAACTGAGGTAAGGGAAGTAACATAATAGATCTCTGACTAGCAGTTGAAGATATGCTGGTACTGTAGCTTAGTTGGTATAGTGCAGGGGCGTATACCCTGAGACCGCGAGCTCGAATCCCATCGGCACTGATATACCTTTTTTAAAATTTTCTTGTGGTTATGTTTTATCTTCAAGTATTGTCCTGATCTTATTTTTAAATATCAACGGAAGAACTTTCTCTTGTATGTAGTCTTTGAACATATTAGGCCAGAATTTTATCGACTTGAATAAATTAGTGGATATTTGGCTAAGAACTTTTTTATTTCTTTGTGTAGTTGCTAAGATTCATTTTTTAGTCAACGATATATGGAAGTGAGACATAGAGTTTTATTCTTTTACACTAGGAAGGATTAATTACACTAGTTTACAAGGTTATTATTCATGAAATAAAACATATATGTTTTGGCAGCATTGGTATAACAACTAAAGACGAAACGAAAAGAATCGTATTTCTAGAAGTTACCAAAAGTGTTCTTCGTATTTGCTGAACCATCCCAAGACGCGGTTCGCCGTATCACGGCTCATCAGCTGGGCTAGGTTCAGCAAATACGAGAACACATTTTAGTCCTTTATCCAGACAACTAACGGAAAACTATAACAAATAGATGATTATACGGCACTCTGTCAATGACTTACTAAGCCTATTCAAGCAGAGCGGCACAGCACGGCTGGCACTTATTGCAGAAACGCACCTTTCTCGAGCTTACTGCTCGAAGGCATAGATGGCAGCATTGGTATAACAACTAAAAACGAAACGAAAAAAATCGTATTTCTAGATGTTACCAAAAGTGTTCTTCGTATTTGCTGAACCATCCGAAGATGCGTTTCGCCGTATCACGGCTCATCAGCTGGGCTTACTGCTCGAGAAGGGTGCGTTTCTGCAAAAAGTGCCAGCCGTGCTGTGCCGGTCTGCTTGAATAGGCTTAGTAAGTCACCGACAGAGTGCAGTATAAGCATCTATTTGTTATAGTTTTGCATATATGTTTTGTTTATTTTAAGTGTGCTAACTTAGAAAAAATATTTAAAAATATTCAGGTCGTCAAACTTTTAAGATATTTAATAAGAAATATTTTACAAAAAAAAAACATTTAAAGTACGAATAAACAATTAAAAATGATAAGTTTAGCTCTTTTTTTGTAAATACTCGTATCTGTATCTCTTACAACAAACCAACACTAGTCTCCTAGTAGCATGTTTTGGTCCCAAAAACCTTGATAATTTTGCTCAAATAATTTGAGATCCTGATGAAACTGCTCGCCATGCTCATCATACTTCCAAGGTTTTCCGGAAAAAAATCCAGATGAGAAAGCAAAAAATGAGTTGTTAAGGACATGTTCACACCCATCAGTTCGTAATTCTGCAATAAATTTGCAAGGATCTCTTGGTAATTGTTATTTTTTCTATTACCTAAAAAATCTCGGACGACAAGTTTGAAGGAATTCCAGGCAGCTTTTTCAACGTCCGTCAAATGGCTCTCAAATATTTTATCATTCAAAATTTTCCTGATTTGAGGACCTATAAATATTCCTTCTTTTAGTTTAGAGTCGTGAATACACTGTATAAGTACAGAAACGCTGGCCCTATCTTATTCAAAGCTTTGACAAAATTTTTCATTAAGCCTAACTTAATGTGAAGCGGTGGTAATATAATTTTTTTTATGTTAACCAATCATGTATTTTTTACCTGGTACATATTCGGTTCTAATAGGCCAAAATTTCTTTTTATAATGATCCTTCTTTGCCCTCGAGACCCACAAGCATAAGAAGCAAGAGTACTTTCTGTAGCCGCCTTGCAAACCCAAAAGCATACCGATGACTTTTAGGTTACCACAGATATACCAATTGTGACTTTCACACTTGATCAATTTAATTAATATGGACATTGTTTCATAGGTTTCTTTAGAATTCACTGCATGACCTATTGGGATAGAAGGCTTTTTATTTCCGTTGTTCAAAAGAACAGGTTTGAGGCTTGCCTTCGAGGAATGGATAAAAAGGCGAAATTCTGGGTTGTATGATTGTTTAATTTTTAATTACAATCCATTAACATTATGACAATAACAAAATTCATTTTCTTTTTAAAAAAAAAGCAGCATAGGTCTTACTTATATTAACTCTTGTGTCAGGATCAAGCAACTTCCACTGCTGCAATCTTGAGGCAAGTAATTCACTTTTAGACTTCGACAACTGCAAATCTCTTATAAGATCGTTGAGTTCAGACTGAGTTATCAAATGTGGACTGTCCTCTTCGTCGACAAAGTTATCCGAGCTGGACTGCTCACTGTCACTACTCTGGTGCAGTGGAATATTGCTCGATGTAGTTGTGACATTTAAGGTTTGGTCATTTTTGTCGAGTGGTGTAGAAACTAGCAAATCCTTTGAATAAGGCACAAACTTGGACACTGATGGAACATCTGCATATTCTATTTTATCTTTGCTTTTCGAGTTAAAACCAAAAGTTTTAGTCAAGCAAAAGTAACAGTCGATTGTGTGGTTAGTTGGCTCTCTCCAGATCATTGGTTTACCTAAGTTTAAAGATCTGTTTTTACCTGAACAATAGTAGTTGAGGACCAGTCTACAGCTTGTGCAAACCACATGGGGAACCCAGTATTTATCTTAATGTGACACCGGAAATACAAAATAATGTAAATAGGCGTTTTGCAGTGAGTCTGTTATAGGATAGTCTCGATGTAGCTGAACAATTTTACCACAAGCGTAGCAAAAACGGTTTCGATTAATTTTACCAATTCTAGATGACATTTTAGAATAATCTTTCGTATTTACTTCACTACTACACAGCTACTGCGGGTAGGTGAGAAACAGAAAGGTTTTATATAAGAATTATGACGTCCTAGCGGAAAACAAAAATACTTGATTAACTAGCCTACTTAGCTTATTTAAAAAATATATCGTCCCTTAGCTAACAACACCGCATAAGTCATTTTTACCAACTTTACAGGAGACGAAAAAAAAACTGCCTATTTTAAAAAATCGGTGGAATTTTTCTGTTATTACTTAATAAATACCCTAGTTAACGGTTAAGAAATAATTATTTATACTTATTTTGACGATTTACTTTATTTTAAACTTTTATTTTATGACTTGAGCTGTGTTGACTGATATTTTATTAGATTAAGGCGGTGTTGTTTGCGGAAATGTTAGGGAATAAGGTATTAATAGATGATTTACAAACAAAAGTTTTTATTAAGAAATATTTCAAGAATAATTAACAATCGTTATAACATAAGGTATCTATAACCTAAATCTTAAGAATCACATTGTTGAGATCAATTGCTTAAAGTTATTTGGTGACACACGAACCTTTAGAGCGTAAGTGCAATTATTTTTTTTTTTATTTTAATAGGTAAATATTTAAAACATAGTCTTTAATAAACTCCAACGAAACAAGATATAATAGTAATAAAATTATAAAAATAAAAAATAATACTCGAAATCTCTAGTCTAATAGTTAGTTGCAGTCTTTAGCGATTGCTGTGCGGAAGGTCATCATAAAAAGAGTGGCAACTAGATGGTAATACACTTTTTAGGTCTTGCAAATCTTTATACTTCCGCTTTATAATTGGTATTCTAGCTGCATACAATTTCTGAAGGTGATTTATTTGTTTAATGCTGTTAATTGGCGTGGGACAATGTGGTAACGGCTGAAGCTCGTCATCAAAACCAATTTTATACCAAATTGTGCCATTTGATCTGTATTCTAGCATACGTACATCTGTGATGACTGGGTCACCTGCTTTTTTACCAGGCCGTATAGATTTATATATTCTTTCGAAAAGTCGGTAAAAAAGGTATAGTCCAAATAACGAGCCTCGTAAGGCATAGGATCACTCCTAGCAGTTTTGGTTATAGCCATGTATTGTTGTGGAAGGGAAATTTCTTTAGCTTTTAATCTACACTCTATTGCACTGTGTACGAAATCACATTCCATGTGGGTATGGCCTTTTTCCAGGTACTTTTGAGTAATCACAATATTTTTTTCAATCGCTAAACGTAATGAAGCAAGGCTTCAAGCGTGCTATTTGACTCATCGAACCAATAACACATTACTTCCTTAGTTGCTAAATTGTATAATGTAAAATTATGGACGCATAATTTAGTTTTATAATAAATTGCACTAGCTTGAAGATACGGGGCCAATTTTACCGATTCAACATCCTGTGTGAATACGTGACAAGCTCCGGACTGTGCAATACCTTTATCAGTATCTTTCTCTTTCCTGGCTCGATCTTTCTTCAAAACATGTTGAGCGTATTCTTCATCCGTAATGTTTCCAGTTTTATGACTGCAACAAACGTCACATTGATCTTTCTTCGGGTGGAATAGGCTCAGATTAAGTTTCAGAAATAATTTGTCAAAATTTACGGCCAAGGCATTCTCTACCGTCTAACTCACAATTCTCTTTATATGTGTGATAGAGCTGTGCCATGTTCGAGAAAATTGGTTCTAAATATCCCCGTGATGTTTTAGGATGACAGTAATGCGACTGCATCTTTGGAAGACCTGCTAAAAACTTTTCAACATATTTGTGGTCTTCAATTTTCTCTGGATTTCTGCGATTACTGGTTGAAGTAGACAAATCGGGAGGCATGGCACAGTCTGTTTTTGTCAGCCAATATCTGACAAACCAATCTTTAATGCCAAGAGTGGCCAAGAACATTTTTTTACAGACTTGGTGACGTACATTATCAATCGTCAAAACGTAAGTTCGACTATCAGTTCTTTTGGATGATTCTGGATTTTTTGTAGTTTTCTTTGGTACTTTATTAACGTGAGAAGTTATAAATGATCTTCGCTGCTCCCAGTTCATGTTCTTCCAGAAACTTTCAAACAAATATTTCCGCTGTTGTTCGTTTATGTTGTCACATAATCTGAGTTTTGATTTCTTGCAAAACGCAGAAGTGCACGGTGGTTTCATGGATCTTGCAGGTTTAAATACGTCTTGTTTTACTTTAAATGTTTCATTAGTCTTTGTTTTTCTATCTCTTCTGTATCCTAAATAATTTTCACCTTTCATCCGCAATTCTTTATTAACATTGCGTTTATATTTCTTTGGATCTTTTGTCGCCTTGTTCTGTCGTTTTTTATGACTTAACAAATCACCGTGATATGGAACATTACTGAGTATGACCACTTTTGAAGAACACGATGGAGTAGCAGAGGCCACCGTAGCGAATTCGGGTGGTTCCTGTTGCAGATCAAAGAAGTCATTACCAACTTTTTCTATAACTTGTAGATTGTTAATGTCAATGTTTTCAATATCCAAGTCTATGTTTTGATCAAATATTGTTTTTACATTGTCCTGGCTACTTATAATACTTTTCATGGACTCCCCGAAGTTTTGTTCGTTTATTGGTGTTGCAATAATTTCGTATTTATTAGGAGAATTGCATGTTTTGGTATCAGAAGAACTAGTGTTATCTTTTTGATTCAAATCTAAAAAAAAATAATAGGAATTATTGCATTAAAAATATAAATAACAAAAAAATAAATGCGGACCTCAAAACAAACCTATGCTACTAACCTAGTTTAATTCTTTTTTTATCTTCTTTGCAACTTTGTTTACGCCGTTTATGTTTTGACATCAGTCCTGCTTCTTGTAATTGGGCACATAACAATTCATCCCCTGAACTCGTATCACTCCAGTAATCAATTTCTTCTCCATTCATAGTGTATTTCAATTATTGAGCTTCCTAAAAGAAATAAAATACATTTTGAAACACCGCCTAAGTTAAAAAAAGATAGTTAGTAAACACCGCTTAAGTAAATGAAGATATTCTATTATCATTTTCTATATTAATATGCGTAGATCAATAAACATTACTTTCTTATATAGCTTACCTCTTAATCTTCTATTAAAACTTCTTGCATAGACCTTTCAGCGATAAAACTCGCATAAAAATATAATAATCACGGAGTGCGAAGTACTTTTACGAGAAAAGTATGACAGACTAACGACTTGTGCGGTGTTGAGAGGCCAACCGACTTGCGCGCTGTCACTACTTTTCGAATTACGGCTTCTGATTGGCTGAAATCTATATCATGTGACCAATGGTTAGACGCGCAATGAGCAGCTCCATCTAAAGGCATTAAAATGTGAAAACAGCCAATTTTCGACTTGAGCGGTGTTGTAAGCTAAGGGACGATATGTTTCGTTCGACGAACAAAAATAAGTATTTTTTTGTAAACTAGATGGTGCTAAATTTTTTTACACATCTTTAGCAGTGTCTGGAAAAAACCAGTTCATCTTGTGTACGAACAAGCGGTTTGTAAAGGTAAGTATTAAAAAAAATTTGATGCCGCCACAACGAAAATTTATTTTGCTTATGAGGTACCTTATTTATACAACTAACTTTTAGAACTGCAAAGATATACGCAGAGCTTTACAAAGGACTACCGTCTTTCCTAAACTGGGTCACTGTATAATTCCTTTTGTCATTATATGCTGTCATGGACGGAAATGAGGATGGAATAAATTAAATTTAGGGAACTGTTGATGTTTAATGGTATTTGTATAGTGATTAAATGGAAATCCTCGAAAAACAAATGTTTTAGTTTATAGAATAGGAAAGGCATTAAAATCTATTTAAAGTTTTAAAACTAATTAAAAATTGCATTAAGTAAATATTAACCGAGATTATTCTGGAAGTAACCGGTCAAGTGCAAGTTGAACTTGCGCAATTTGTGTTCCGTACGTTGACTGCTTTTAAAATAAAAATGTTCGTTACGGAGGTATAAAATGATCAGTGACTTCACAAAACACACCCCAAATGAGTTTTCAACAGAGTTTGTTTTCGATCTTGAAAACTGATGACCTTGAAATTTTTGTTTTTTATATAACAGATAAATTACACTGGTCAACACAAGTCTTGTTTCCTTTATTTTTTTTTCTGTTATTGGGTATTTCTATGGCCCTGACTATGAAAAAAATACTGGGAGATTGCTAAAAGCTTTACCTTTTGAAATATACAGTTTTATTATTTTGCCAAAAAAATACAAAAAAATAATACATTATGTTAACAAAATTTCTATTGAACACTAGCAAATGATCTTTTATAAGATTTCCTTGAATGAACGACTTTAGGTAGATCTCGTTGCAAACTCCAGCAGTAATCTGCCATCATATGTGAGTCCCACCGCCCCTGATAACGCTCTTCCATTGTCCGAAGATCCTGATAAAATCTTTTACCCTGCTTCTTACTAAAATCATCCAGATTTTGTGGAAATCGGTCTAAATGCGAGTGCAGGAAGTGGATTTTTATGCTCATGTTGCACCCCTAGCTCTTGCAAGTTCGATAGCATGCACTGAACAAGCTCGACATGGTTGTCAGATTTCTTTTTGCCTAGGAAGCTACTCATAACCAAAACAAATGAATTCCAAGCTTTGGATTCGACTTCAGTCATTGATTTGACAAAATTAGGATCTTTCACGAGTTGCCTAATCTGTGGCCCATCAAAAATACCAGCTTTCAATTTTTCTGAACTTAATCCTGGAAACTTGCGTGAAAGAAAATTAAAACATTCGCCACTTTTGTCAAGCGCCTTCACAAACTGTTTCATTATGCCGAGTTTAATATGAAGTGGTGGAAGTATGATGCGGTCTCGGCTAACTAAAGGCACGTTTATAACATTTTTTGTACCAACTTTTAGCTCTTCCCGCACTGGCCAAATTTTTTGTGACCAATGGTGTTGTTCGTCACGACTATCCCAGAGACATATGAAACAAGGGAACTTTGTGTACCCCCCTTGTTGACCTAAAAGAAAGTTAACCATTTTCAGATCAACACAAATGACCCATTTGTGGTGATACTTAATTTTTTCCATAACCTTAGAAACATTTACGTATTCTTCTTTTAAAGTCGTCGAATGTGCAATAGGTATAGATCCGTACTTGTTACCGTTATGAAGCAAAACACACTTTAAACTTCTTTTGCTGCTGTCTATGAAAAGACGCCAATCACTAGGTTGGTACTGTTTTAATCCCATCTGCTGCAAAATACCACCAACATCGTTACAAAAAACTAAATCCTTCTCTTGAGAAAAATACGGTAACAAATTTTTTTCTCGGGTACGATAAAATGTAATGTTGGTTTCAGGAGTAAGCAAATTTTTTTTCTTTTAAACGAGATGCTAAAATTTCAGAAGCTTCTTTTGGTAAGTTCAGATCTCTTACTAAGTCATTTAGTTCTTTCTGATTAAATGGTTGAGGTTCTGAAAGGCTACATTTGTAGTTTGAATCAGAGTCTTCACTTGGTGAATTTCGTTCGGGTTCAGAGAGATTTCGATCATCAGAAGATTTAGAAGTGCTGGGTTGTACCTCTTGTGATTTTAATTGAGGTCGTTGAGCAGAAGATAAGTTAGGATATGACCACTTACTTCGATTTCCAGGGTTAATTCCGTTTATTTTCACAACGCAGAAGTAGCAATCTTTTTCCACTGGACCATAACCGTAGACATACCACACATTTCTGGCATACAATATGAGGAACTCATGGCTTGTCCTGATTACACAATTTTATTTTAAAGTATTGATGATACGCAGTTTTCACAAAGTCCGATATAGGTTTTCGATATTTTGCAAATATATATTCACCACAAATATAGCAAAAACAATCGCGATTAAGCACACAACATCTTCTTGATGAAGCCATATCTAAAACAACAACAAAATATATTTTAGTGTCCAATAAAAAACGAAAATCTAAGTAAAAATAGTAAATGAGGGTAGTTAGCTATAACTTAAAAACAAAAGCTGTTAGAGAAAAATTGTTGCCATATTTAAAAAATACGCGTCAATTTGAAATAGAGACAAAAAAAAAATCACAGGAAACAAGCAATTTTCTTTTTTTTGTTGACCAGTGTTATTAAAGGTAACGTACTCGTGATAATTTTCGTTCAATCTACACTCCATGGAGAATATTTCAGAATTTTCTCAAAATTTTTTGATCAGTACTTTTCGAGATAAAGAGGGGGGACAGCGGTTTTTCGCGATTTTTTAAAAATAATAAAAAAAAGTGTGTGTAAGTATTACAATATATATATATTTTTTGAACTCGTGTTTTTACAAGCTTTCATTTGACACCCCACTCGATGACATAGTAAAAAATCTTTTTTTCACTTTCGATTTCGCCCTCCAAAACTAACCCCTTAAGTCAAAATTTAACTTTCAATACTACACGGCTCTAATGAGGCCATCAATTCCTATATTAGTACCAAATTTCAACTTTTTACGTCAAATAGTTTCGGAGAAAGTCAGGTGTGACAGACGGATAGACAGACGAACACATGGATAGACGGATAGACGGACGGACGGAAGGACAAATACCGAAGTGATATTATAAGTGTTTCGTACGGAAGATTAAAAAGATCCATTTTACTCTACGAAAAAAAACCTGAACTAACCTGAAAAAAAGTTCTTTGGTTTAATTTTGTATAATTTTGTTAGTATTATGAGAATTTTTCCGTGGTTTTAGTTGTGATAATGATCAAATTTTGGTATAACTTTCTATAGTACAATTTATAAAAAATTAACGATGTAGGCGAAGTTTACAGGATTATTACTCTTTTGTATTGTATTATATGTCTTTTCAGGATTCTTGGAGTCAAGAAATCGAAATATTGTGTATGTTCTCATTATTTTCCATATTACCAGCGAAAAATAACTGATTTCAGTTATAGTTTGGAAGCTTTTTTCTACCTTCTTATGAATAGTATCTCATCATAAAATACCTACAATTTGAGTCGAGTAGTAAAAGTTCCATAAAACTTCGTTAATTACATACAAAGATTTCCGACCGGTTCATCATGAACTGTTTTATTAAGACCTTTTAAATATTTTTATAATATACTCTATATACTGCTATTCAATATAGTGATGGATAAACTAATTAAAATCATCATAGGAATGAGGTGATAAGAGATAGGAAAACAGAATTTTAACGCTATATGCAGTCCTAATCGCCAACAATGACGACAACCTACAAAAACTCCTCCATAATTTTAACATCACAGCGGAAAAATATAATATGAAAATTTCATCTGATAAAACAAAATGCTTAACTATAGCCAGAGAGCCATTTAGATGCAAGTCCATGGTCAACAACCAAATACTCGAACAAATAATGTCATTTAACTAATCAAGAATAAACGTAACGAGCAACCATGACCAATATAAAGAAACAACCAATTAAGTAAGGCAGCTGCCGCTTCAGGAGCACTAAGGGATATAATATGGCGAAGTAAACACCTTAGGACCGAAACTAAAACAAGGATTTATAAAACCTGTATACGTCCCCTACTAACTTACGTCATTGAAACCAGGGCAGACACTAGCAGAACGAAGCTTTAAGAACGTCAGAAATGAAAATACTGAGATCTATTTTAGGGAAGAACAGGCACGATCGAATGAGAAACGCGTGGTGCGGAATAAAAGAAACTAGAATCAGTACATCTCCAGAATGGGTTAACACAGGCTTGCAAGAGCGGCACGCGGCGTGAAACCGGTAGGGCCTAGACCACCAAGAAGGCCACCAAAAAGATGGCGAGATAGCTGGGCATCAACCTTGCACGACAACCAGTAGAACACAGGCCGTAAGCATAACGTAAGAAAAAGAAGAAGACTCCATATACGTGATGTTAACAGAAAGATAGAAACATTTAGTGCCTATATGTTTGTCTATTAAGAAAACGCTCCTTGGATCATTGGAAATACTAGGTTATTTATGAAAAGTAGTGATACAGCATTATCAATATTTAGAGGGTTAAGGACGACAGAAAACTAGGAACAGTATCAACTGCTTCGCAGTTATATAACTATGACAATCCGAAATGAAAAGAAATCATACTTTGAAAGACACACCCGCAGAGAAAATCAAAAAAATAATTTAAAATTACTTCGTCATTCTTAAGATCAGTTCTTGAATACTTAGGAAGTATAAAGAATAAAAATTGTTTTTTTTTCTGGTTAACTTCCATTTCTGGTTACATTCATATCCTCAGGCCCAATAACCTCAAACATAGTAAGTCCATAGTAAAAAAAAAGTGTATGTTCTTTTCAGTTCAGACTTGCTACTAGCGATCAAGTCCAATCAGTTCTGTTTTACAATCACTACCAATAAGCAGTTGGTACTGATCGAATAGGCTTTTCTGTGGTGTGCTCATATATTCTACCTTTTATAGTATACCTGGTGAATTTATCCATCAGAACATCTATATTTCTTGAAATTTAAAAGAGTGTGGAAACCCAAATATAGTTATACGAGGATCCCCAATAAGGATAACAACATCAGAAGTTAAAGAAGTATGTAAAACGCTAAAAAATGGTAGAGCTCCAGGACCAGGAAACATCCCAGGAGAGATAGTAAAATACGGAACTGAAAAGCTATTTAGCGCTTTGAGGAACTTATTCCAAAGATGCAATAACACATCAGAAGTAGATGAGGAATGGAAAATATCATACATATCAACAATTCATAAGAAAGGAGACAAAAATAATTGCGATAATTATAGGAGAATAACGGTTACTGGATCTATTAGCAGAATATACGGAAAAATACTTAAAAATAGAATAGAAATGGAATACGCGGACGTAGAAGCTGAAGAACAGGCAGGCTTTAGAGCAGGAAGATCCACAATAGACCATCTCTTCTCACTGACACAAATCCTAGAAAAGAAAACCGCATTTGACCAGGAAGTCCATGTCTTGTTTGTTGATTTAAAAAAGGCCTATGACAGCGTGCCCCTAATGAGATTGTGGGAAACACTACAACAGAGTAATGTAAGCACCGAAATAATTAAAGCCGTAAAATCCTTATACCAAGACGCAAGAAGTAGTGTGAAAACCAAATATGGTATAAAAACAGGGTTCCAGGTCACAAAGGGTCTCAAACAGGGCTGCTGTATATCCCCAACGCTATTTAAAATCTATTTGGAGAGTGCACTGAAGAACTGGCAAAGGAAATGCAGCAGTATGGGATTACCACTGGATGACGATACTACATTGTACACGCTATTATTTGCAGACGACCAGGTAGTAGTCGCTCAGGACATCGATGATATGGAATACATGACACGAAAACTTATGGAGGAATATGAAAAATGGGGCCTAGAAGTCAATATTAAAAAGACCGAGTACATGTGCGTCGGAGGACAACAGCAGGACTTGAAACTGGCCACAGGACACACCATCAAACACTGTGCCAGTTATAAGTATTTGGGAACGACAACATCTAGGGACGGAACACTGGAAGAAGCAATATTCGAGAGGAATATCCAAGGAAGAAAAGCGATTGCAATGCTTAATAGTATACTATGGGACAAAAACATAACCATTGAAAATAAGAAGAGAATTGACAACTCAGTAGTGAAAAGTATAATAACTTACAGCTCCTAGGTGTAGCCATTAAAGGAAAGAACAGAAAAAATATTAAAAGCTACAGAAATGGATTTCTGGAGACGAGCAGCCAGAAAATCCAGAAAAAACCACATACCAAATGACACGATAAGACGAGCTTTAGAAATAAAGCACGATATAGTGGACGAAATCAGAACCCAACAGTTGGTATGGTACGGACATGTACAGAGAATGTCACAAGACCAACTACCTAAAAAGATTTTAAATTGGAACCCTCATGGAAAAAGAAAGCGAGGAAGACCACGCCAAAGCTGGAGAGCAGGAATCAACAAGGAAGTACTAGAGAGAGATCTAGGGGAGGAAGGATGGAGAAACCGGGAGGAGTGGAAATTAGGCATCGGAAGACGGAAGATGTTATAAAACCGATTGATATATATATATATATATATATATATATATATATATATATATATATATATATATATATATATATATATATATATATATATATATATATATATATATATATATATATATATATATATATATATATATATATATGTTATATATATATATATATATATATATATATATATATATATATATATATATATATATATAAATGAAAGAGTTCTCTCTTACTTTCAATTCAAAAAGCTTCAGTGCCTGTTGAATTAGAGAACAGCAGTTCTGAACAAAATGCTTCGTTTTGTCGAAGATCTTCAAATGGGTATTGGAGAGTCATCTTTCGAAGTATTGTCAGCTCTATGAGTTACCGCCGTCACTCTCGTTCAGCTTTCGTAAAAATTTCAATGGTGCTACAAGTAACGGATGATATCTTGAGTCGTCCTAGCATTGATATACTTCGACATAAAGACTTAAATTACCTTTCTTAAAGAAAATCTATTATACTCAATAATACGCCCCTTCCATCCAACCCTTCGGTGTTACTTGTGGCATGCCTCGAAGATCCATAATCTAAATGTTGCTATTGGTATAAAGCCAGCATTAATATCGTTTGTTTGGATAGTATACTGTATACGTTGCTAATATTTTAATTGGAAAAACAATAATTTAATAAGTTTTTAATCCACAAGGATGGATTGAAAAGTTCGCAGCCTCACCAAAAAATTATTATTTATTTTACTATAGTACCCTCAATAAGTTCATACTTTCTTTGGTTGTCACAGGGTAAAATTTTGTTGCTGTAGAAATTGTGGTTTTCAGGTTAGAACGAGTTTAGTGAGACCAAGTGCAGCATTTTTAGAAAAATGGAAAAAATTTAACAACGTGCGGTCATCAAGTACCTGTTTAAAAAAAAGATTAATACCAAAGGAGATCCACAATGATATGAAAACAACACTAAGGGAATCTGCTTCGTCGCATACCACAGTGAAAAAATGGGTTGCAGAATTTAAACATGGACGAGAGAGCATCGAAGATGACCTTCGCTCCGGCCGGCCCATGACGTCTATGACTGAAGAAAACATCGGCAAAGTGTGTGATCTCATATTGAAAGACTGTAGATTAACTACCAGGGAGATTGCAGACACTACAGGCATCTCGTATGAATGAACACAAAACATCATTGCCAACGAACTCGAATTTTCTAAGGTTTCCGCTAGGTCGGTCCCCAGATTGCTTCCAGTTGAACAAAAACGAATTTGATTCACGATTTCTCGCGACTGTTTGGAAATGTTTGAGGCTGATCCACAAGATTTTCTTAACAGGTTTGTGACAATGGACGAAACCTGGGTTTACCACTATACTCCAGAGTCAAAACCACAGTCCAAGTAGTGGAAAAAATCTGGTGAACCGACTCCAAAGAAAGCGAAGGCAATTCTGTGGGCTGGAAAAGTGATGGCGTCAGTTTTTTGGGATGATAAAGGTATTATTATGGTAAACTCGACTTACTATTGCACCCTTTTGAGTCGTTTACGTCAAAAAATTAAAGATAAATGCCCAAGATTACTGAGAAAGAAAGTTCCATCAGGACACCGCTCACGTTCACACGTCTGTTGAGTCTTTAGCTCAAATTCGTGATTGTGGTTTCGAATTGCTGCCCCACCTGGCTTATTCTCCTGATTTGGCACCTTCGGACTTTCAACTGTTTCCAAAGCTAAAAAAAAACACCTCGGTGGCCAAAAATTTTCATTAAATGAAGAAGTCGAAGCTGCAGTTAACCAGTATTTTCAAGACCTAAGGAATCTTTTTTTCAAACAGTTAAGGAAGTTTTAGAAAGCAGGTGGAAGAAGTGCATAGAGCTAGGTGGAGATAACGTCGAAAAATAAAAATATTTTTGCACGTATTTTATTTTGTTTTCTTGACTAGGTCGCGAACTTTTCAATCCATCCTCGTAGTATTTCGGTTTTAATAACGCCGGTTGTTAGATACATTTGAGAAAAAGATAATTTGTCACAATGGCTTTATTTAGCAACAGTTTTTGCGTTTTTTACTTGAAAATTCTATTACTATGACATTATAAATATTTTTTAATTAACTGTCACGTTAATTTAAGAAAGGTGACGTTTTGACAGTCATGTGCGAAATAATAAAAAAAAGTAGCGAATATTTCTTTATTTGACCCAAGAAACCACCTTTTAAAATATAATGTACCATTTTCATAACTTCTTTTGTATCAACCGATATTTATTTTAGACCATTACGCGAAAGTTTGGTTTCAATTTTGCGATTCCATACCTGCGAACTAAAAAAAAAATGAAATATTTCAGAATCCCACTGCAGTTGCCTTGTAACATTACAGCAACATTCTTGTCATCCAAATTCCCTTAACTTCGTATTATCACCGGGATAAAGCTGGAAGGCGCCTTGGGATCTTATGCAATATGCTTCAGCGTTGCCTTTAATATACATAACATTAATATGTATTATTTATGTTGCCGGATCTGCTCGTCTCTCGTAGTGATTGTTTAAAATACTCACCAAGGCGCACCGGTGCAGTCTTCAACTTGCAAAGTTTACGGGTGAAGTCAGGTTATTCTGCATAAAGTTATTTGGTTTCAGTTTGTTATTATTGGATAGCAGAAAACACTTCCGTGAATATTCAGTTGGGTAAAGTTTGATATGTTGATAAAGTCAAGAATTTATTTTTCTTTTTGCAAGGTAAGGAAGTGAATAATTTTTGGTGACATTTTGAGTTGACTGGGAAAGTCACAAGGACATTAGTCACTGGATGTAAATAAGAATATTACAGTGCATAATAATAATATCCTAATACATGCCATTTGTACCTGTTGTATTAATTTTTATATTTTAAGACTGGAGATAATTTGAAGTAAATGGATCTATAGCCGAATTATTGATAGAATTCATTGAATTGAAGTTGATTCCTGTCACTACTAGGCAGAAAAAAAAACTACTACAATATCTTCAACGCAAAGAGAATATTTGTATAGAGGCTGAGGTAATCCGAGAGTATCTACCGGAACTCACAACTTGTCTCAAACTTGCTACTGTTGCAGAACTAACGCAAAGAACAATGTGCAGAGCTGGTGTCAGGGATTATACCTGTAAGTCATCGCTGCAAAGAGTCCTATTTTGACGTCCCAAAAAGAATAATCCAAGGTAACTACAACATCTTGATTATATTCGGAGAATGGATAAAAACGAATACAAATAGGTGGGAATAATACTAGATACTAAATTAACATAGAACAAACAAATTATTGAAAAACCTCAATTGAAAAAAATGTGTTTTATGAGCTATAGAAGCTTATTGCGGAAAGCCTCAGGCCTAAAACCACGTCAAGATTATTAGACCTATGGTTACATACAAGGCTGCATTTTAGATGAAAACAAAGCAGACAGAGAACGACAACCACGGAACTAAATCGTTCTCAAACACTGGCTTGTTTATATACCAGTGGGACTATAAGTAACACCTCCATAGATTATTAATAGCGCCTATTGAATGAGGATAAATGGGTAATGGAAACCACAACCTATAATATTTAATCACACAAGAGTTATACGTGTAATCCACAACGAACTTGTGGACATGCAATCTGACTATACGAGAACGTCGTATAATTTCGAATAACTATATAGAAGTTGGTGAAACCCAAATCTATGGGCGCAAGCAAAGGCTCCAGTGATACCAACAGGTCTGGTCTATCACATCAATGGATCAAAAACTGTGAGCGGAGTAGATGCTGGCACATATGCCAAAAAGTCCACGCGAACGTTAGCATTCCACGAAGGACAAGTATAGCAATAGTCCAGGCAGGAATACAAGCAATACAGATATGTGTTCATGGGAAGACGGGACTACTGCAACCAAGAAATATATATTCTCTCAGACACAATCCAAAAACATGCAAGGAAGGTGATTGGAGGCCCTTCACATAAACTGAAAACTGACGTGCTATTTTTAACAAGGGCCCAGTGGTAGGACTGATTATCGGCCACTGTCATCGGAGGAAAGATTTACAGAAACCGGAATCCTATATGAATGTGCGCCAAATATACATCGTGGCGACAAACTACTACATACTTGGACTTGGAAAAACTTTAATAATACCTCTTAAAAGGTCGATGGTCATATCGTAGTCAAGAAAGTGGAACACAATAGGCCAAGGGGCTGCAGTCCATAAGCAGACACCGTCAACAATTAACCAATCCACCAACCAAAGTATTTGTCAGACTTCACCTCTTTAAAGCATCTCTTAACCTCTAATAAGGTAAGCAAGATGCGTAATTGTTTTGTTCCGTGTTGGATTGTTGATTTTTTTACATTTCTTGCTATTAAATAATGCTTTTCTTTCTCAAATTTTGACTAACTGCCTTAGCGACTGCCTAAAAGGACCTAGAATTGTTGGGACAAGCGAGAAGTTCCGACGCTTGTATTGCAATCTCAAATATAAGCGTTCTTGCGAGTCTTAACTTAGTCGATTGTGAGAGGCTCGAGTCTTTCTATATTTTGACTAATTTTATGGTTACAGAGCGAGCAATTGAGAGTCTCCTACGTATTTCTGACTAAGACTGGCTGGTATTGGTAATTAGAGACCGAAGTTATTGACAGGAATTTACGATTTCATACCCTAAGTTAGTATTTTATGTCATATTTAGTCAATTTCCTTAATTTTTGAACACACACTTTCTTATTTCAATAATTTGACACTTCATTTATAACGTCCGTAATGTTATTTAATTAAAAACCAATTGATTAGATTTTTTCAAGCAAAAAGAGCCTATATTATATTATCCAGCTAAAATAACAACCTTCTTTTTATCGTGTAATACTATAGAATTAATTTAGTTTCCTCAAGAGAGGCAAATTCTATCTTCGTAATCTAACAATAATATTTTTTTAGTCATCAACCTTAAAACCTGAGGCAATTTCCTCAAAATAAGGATAATGGAGACCGGGACAACGTCTTTATCTAGATCTGGGCGAGTCTCGAAACAACATTGCTTACGTGACAAGGTTTCAGATGTTGTCAGGTTTTCTTTTTCTATTGCAATAATAACGACGGTTAATGAAGAAATTTTTATTGTAAACTAAGATTAAGGATATAAATAATAATAAGAAGGAAAATTTAAAATTATATTGTTTAATTGTATCCGATAAAATTGACATATGTACCGTATAGCGTAATTCACTAAAAATTTTAGTTTTTTCAAATTGAATATTTAATATATTATAGCAACTAACTAACTAAGTTGGGAATGTGGAATCTTTGGCACAATGACACTACTCAGTATATATCATCACTACACCAAACACTTTGTTTTTGCACTCAACGCGCGTTTCGATAACCATGTTAGCTTCATCAGGAGCGATGACTGACTCATGCTAAACTACAAATCTACCCTATTTATACTTAACCTAATCCTTGAATTACTCAGGCGGAACTAATGGCGTAGGCGAGGCCATCAGTTCCGGTCAAATAACCAGTAGAGAGGACTATAAGGAATAGGCCCTCTGTCTTTATTTAAACTACTTTTACATTTTATAATTTCCATACTTTTGTATGCGTTCAACAATCTTCTATCAGATACATTTTTAATTAATCTTAGATTATCTAATGTTACAATATGATCAGCTTCAAGGGCATGTTCGGCAATGCTCGACGTTTCTGTTCTACTGTATTTTAAGTGTGCTAAATGTTCTTTAAATCGCGTTTTAATTGACCTTTTAGTTTGCCCAACATACTTTTTGTCACAATCATTACAACTAATTTCATAAATTCCATTTTTCTCACAATTAGGAACCTTATCTTTGGGATTTCCTAAGATATTCCTCAGATTGTCTGATGTTTTATAGACTAAGGTGAGGCCTACCTTATTAAATACCTTATTGAGTCCCCTGCTATATTGCGGATTATATGGTATGGAAACATACTTGGAGTTATTTTCTTCGCGTATAAAAAAGGTGGAATTCTGAATATTTAACCTGAACTTATGACTATATATTAGCTTGTTTACCAAGTCATCGTCATAACCATTAACTAGTTATATTTCTAATACGATTCCTTTCATTATTGACGTTTACTCTATTCAGAGGAAAAGTGACCAAACGATGAACTAAAAAATGTAATGCGGCTAATTTATGTTGTTTGCAATGAAAGGAATCAATCAAACAACACAAATTACATTTTTTAGTTCATCGTTTGGTCACTTTTCCTCAGATATGCGGACGATACCACCTTAATAGTCGTCACTAAATCGGAACTTGAAGAAAGGCTTGAGAAGGTAACTGACGAAAGTCGAGCTTTAGGACTTGAAATTAATATGGCTAAAACAAAACTTATGGTGGTTGACAGAAATAATACAGCTCCAACAGAAAATCGGCTACCCAACATTCAACGCGTAGAGGAATTCGTATACCTGGGCTCACTTATAAGTGCACACGAAGGAAGCTCAAAACAAATAAAACTCAATAGCACGGAACACAATGACAAACTTGCAGATGATATGGAAGGACATGCAAATAACTACCAATACCACAAAGAGATTAGTCAAGTCACTAATACACCCAATCTTTCTATATGAGGCTGAATCGTAGACTATGAGTGCAGCAGACCAGAAAAGAGTGGACGCATATACAGGTTAGGGAAAAATGGAGATCTATTACAAGAAATTTTTCATGAGATCATGAAGCTTCAGCCATGAAAGAACGAATAAGAAGAAGAAGAGTACAATATTTTGTAAATGGCAAAAAACAATTTTTTCAAAGTTTTATAATTTTTTTTTTTTTAATTTAGTAAAAATATTTCTTGCAAATGTTTATTAACTGTCGTCAGAGTCAGATAGTTAGTGGTTAGATGTCATGAGACAACGCTCAGGGTGACACCACTGCATCATCTTACCTGCATAAAGTTACTTTTACTAGCTAATAAATCGTAGCTGTGCGGATATTCACGATAGCAGCATGACGAGACTTCCAAAGTAAAATAGTTGAGATCTGAGCGTAGTAGCTAGATTGTCATCATAAACAGATCAAAATTTTAAAGTATGTTTTAGCGATATTTCTAGGACACTGCTGACAGTAGATGCCAAGATCCCAACAGGCATTGCCCTGTGTGATGCCATGCCATCAGTATAGGCTGCGTAAAGTAGCTTCAACGAGTTAAGGTTTTGTTAGAGACTGACAAGTTATTTTTCATCATAGGTGAGAAGACTTTCAAATAAAAGCAATGGATCCATAATGTTTCTCCCTGGATTTGGAGAAGGCGAAAACTCTGTCGTCTTGTGGAAAGTTGAAGGTAGCTATTTTTTGGGACTGCTTTTTGGATATATAAAAAAAGGGTCTAGAATTAATAGAGAAGTGTACGGAAAGACCATTTAAAACTTAAACTAGAGAGCAAAACATCTGAAATCCTGGGAAACAAAACTTCGTTTTTACCAAGTTATACTTTTCACAGTATAGCTCTCATTTAGTGCCCTAGGTTTTTTTTTTGTTTAAACATCTGAAGAAAATTTTTACCAAATAATAAGTTTAAGGCCCCCTTAGCTTCGTTTCTTGAGATGTAAAAAATAGAATTTTTGCGTGGAATGAAACGCTGGCCTTAGTGTATTAGAGTAGACGGCAGATATATAGAAAATATAGACTTTTTTAAGCTTTATAAGCTTTCCTTTATGGTTAGGTAGACAATCAAAAAAAACCCTGGTAGTTTTGACCAATTATCTAATGCTAGCCTGGCTAACATAGATATACAGCGTCGAAAGAAATGCGTTTCTAACGAAAACTTTTAGTTTGATTAAAGACGTAAGGGAACTGTTGTTTCTAAATATTTTGAAATTAAAATCCTTACATGGTTGTTAATTCTAGAAATAAATGCACATAAATAATTGACTATACCAAAGAATTAAAAGTAATTTTCTTTTTAGGCAGTTGCTAAGATATTCAGTCAAGATTCCACTAAATCAATTATACCACCGCTAACACATTCTGTACAATATTTTTTTGAATAGTACTAATAAAAGCCATTAAAATATGATAATATAAAATTTTGCCAATAACGAAAGTGGTGTTCACTGAACTAGTGGATATTTTATAGAACTATAGCTATTAGGAAAAGCAGTAACATTAACGAATCCCTCTTGATTAATTACATAAAAGCCAAGAACCTGAAAGGTTTATTATCTTTTGCGGCAGTTGATATTGAAGGCAAGGTGGTTTTATCACTAATTATCTTTATTACTAATTATCATGTTCGTTTTATCTTTAATTCTTTGGGTAAATTATATTTATTGCTAATAACTTTTCGACTAAATGAACCTTTCACTTTAGTGATATATTTTAAATTCTCCTCGTTCTAGGAGGGAATTGACTAATAATTTACATTAATAGGTATTATCTTAATTTAGTTAAATCAGGTAATTTATAAAGATGAAAGGATTCAGGATTATTCTGTAAAAACAAAATGTCTTTTTATCGACATAAGAAAAGTTTGACGTGAAATATATCTATCTATATATATATATATATATATATATATATATATATATATATATATATATATATATATATATATATATAGTCTACACTCTATATAGTGAAAGACCAAAATGTTGACCGAAATTTCACTATAGAAAGTTTTTCACTATATAAAGAAAAAATCCGTATATATTGTTATGTATGTATTTTATATTGGTAATCATTTACTTGTATTTTATAAGATACAAGCAACAAAAAAAATTGCAAAATTAAATTATTAGAAAAGATTTTATTAAACATTTGAAAGTTTAAATAGTACATAGCATGTACAGGGCTAAATACATACATAAAGTCCGTACG